>CM076573.1:74935349-75553073 GCA_034641835.2 Pinus albicaulis | reverse complement strand
TATACAATATACTGCAAAGCATGATTGTCAGAATACAATACAAATTCCCTGGACATCAAATAATGTCTCCAATTCTTCAGTGCCTGAACAATTGCATAGAATTCCTTCTCATAAGAGGAATACTTTCTTCTGGTGTCATTCAGCTTCTCACTGAAATAGGCTACAGGCCTATCATCCTGACTCAACACAGCTCCAATGGCCTCTCCACCGGCATCACATTTTACTTGAAATGGTTTAGTAAAATCAGGCAGAATCAAAACAGGCTTCTCTGTTATCTTTTGCTTCAAAAGTTTGAAGTTTCTTTCTGCTTCAGCAGTCCACTTAAATGGTTGTTTTCTCCTCTTTATTGTCTCAATTATGGGTGCATTGATCTTACTGAAGTTTCTTATAAACTTTCTGTAAAAACTAGCAAGTCCATGGAAACTTCTTACCTCAAAAACATTTCTGGGTGAAGGCCACTCCACAATTGCCTTAACCTTTTCTGGGTCCATCTTCAATCCTTCTGCAGAAACAACAAAACCCAAATACACCAACTCTTCTTTCATGAACAAGCATTTCTTTAAGTTTATCAACAGTTTCTCTTGGTGCAACTTCTTCAAGACATAATTAAGATGCCTTAAATGTTCTTCTTTAGTTTTGCTGAAAACTAATATATCATCCAGATACACTATCACAAATTTACCAATGAATTCTTTCAATACTTCATTCATAAGTCTCATGAAAGTGCTAGGTGCATTTGACAACCCAAAATGCATTACCATCCATTCATACAGTCCTTCATTTGTTTTAAAGGAAGTTTTCCACTCATCACCCTCTCTTATTCTAATCTGATGGTATCCACTTTTTAAATCTATCTTTGAAAAATATTTAGCACCACTCAAACAGTCCATTAAATCCTCAACTCTGGGCAAAGGGAATCTGTACCTGATTGTGATCTTATTGATTGCTCTGGAATCAATACACATCCTCCAGCCTCCATATTTCTTTGGGCTCAATACTGCTGGTACTGCACATGGACTCAAACTTTCTCTGATCAGCCCCTTGTCCACCAATTCCTGTACTTGTCTCCTGATTTCCTCATTTTCCTTGGGAGTCATTCTGTAGGCTGCCTTATTTGGTAGATTTGAACCAGGGATAAAATCTATCTGATGGTTGATCTTTCTCACAGGTGGCAGCTCATCAGGTAAATCATCCACAACAATGTCACAGTAATCATCTAACATCTCTTGGATTTCTACTGGAAAATCAGAAATCTTTGTAGAAGTAAGAACTACTTTAGGTTTGCAAACTAAAGCAAAACTTACCTCTTCTTCTTCTATCTACTGCAGATATTCCTTCCCGCTCAGCAACAAGGTCTTTGGATCAATCACTCTGCTGGATGGCTCTCCTTCTTCCATGGGTATCAATGTATGGTGTACCCCATCTTTGAAGAACTTGTAAGTGTTCTTCTTGCCATCATGCACTGCTGCTCTGTCAAACTGCCAAGGTCTACCCAGCAGTATATGACACACATCCATGGGCATTACATCACACAGGACCTTATCTTTATATTTTCCCATTTGCAACTCTATCTCACACTTCTCTTTTACAACCAGCTGGTGCCCTTTATGCAGCCAGCACACCCTGTAGGGAGTTGGATGCTCCCTTGTATTCAACTTCAACTTCTCTATCACCTCAGTGGAAACCAAATTGTCTGTGTTGCCACTATCAATGACTAGCTGGTAGCATTTCCCTTGGACTTTGCATATGCTCCTAAAAAAAGTCTTCCTTTGTGCAGGCTCAGTGATGTTTTTAGCTTGCTTCAACGGGACCTTATTTACCACCAAGGAATCTCCCCTCTCTGGAAGAATTTCTTCTTCAATTTCTGCTTCTTCTCCAGCCTGGACAACAACAACATTTCTTGGTCTAGCACCCACATTCTCTGGACATTCATAGTGCTTATGTCCCACTTGCTGACATCTATCATACCTCAATCCTCTACCTCTGCCTCTGTCTCTGTCTCCTCTTCCCTTTCCTCTATAAGAACCCCTTCTGCCCCTTGCATCATCCTCTGTAGATGCAATCTGAGGTGAGCTACTGTTAGCTCCATCCTTGGGTGTAGTAGGCTTTCCTCTACCACCCTGACTTCCCTTCCCATGGAAAGTACCTCTCTTCTTGGCAGATTGTTTCCTCAGGAGTTTATCCTCTGCTTTCAAGGCCATCTGGTAGGCCTCTTCCACTGTCTTAGGAGACAGAAGACCAATCTCATCTTGGATCTCCAGCTTGAGACCATTCACATATCTAGCAGTCTTCTCTGGTGTATCTTGAAATTGCCCAGCCCTTATGCTTACTCTGTAGAATTCCTCTGTGTATTATTTTACTGTCAACAACCTCTGTCTCAGGTTCTGCATTTTCTTATACAATGTCAGCCGATAATCACTAGGCAAGAATTTACCTTTTAATTTAGCCATCATTCTGGTCCAGCTCTTGATAGGTTGCTTTCCAACTCTCCTCCTTTCTGCCTGCACTCCATCCCACCAAAGTGCAGCATGTCCTTTCAGCTTTGTCACCGCAAACTTGACCTTTTTATCTTCACTTATTTCTTCATAATCGAAGCACTTGTTCATTTTTTTTATCCAGTCCACCAGCTCCTCTGGATTCAGTCCCCCTACATAACTCGACACTTCAATTCTGGGCTTAACTGCAGACCCCAGAACAGTTCTAAGGAGTCTCATGTCAGGAGGAATTTCAACATTCTCTTCAGCTTCTTTTGTCTCAGGTTCACTGATGTCTTCAGGATCTGTGGGCTGTCTTCGCTCTATGACATCCATTCTGGCCCCGACCCTCTGTAACATCCCCAACACCTCTGCATTGGCAACAGGTCTCCTTCTGCCAACACCTCTACCAACTCGGATTGCCATGTCAACAAAAACAAATTCAAACAACGACTCCGATACCACAAATGACGCAACAAAACTGAAAGTCAGCCCCAAGGAGAGATGGTCAACGATAGCGTGGCTATGTCAGCACTTCCCTTTTGGTTTACCCATGTGGCTCTTTATCTTCTTTTTCATTTATTTATCAATTTCAAAGAAATTGACAAATAAACTTATTCACAACTTTCGAAGGTTATATTATACTTCCCGGCTTATATATAATCTCTGAATCTTTACAATCAAGGGTTAACCCTTCACGCTTTATATAAATCCAACGCTATGTTATGAATAAATAACTGGGTAATAAACCTTGGCTCTGGGCCCCACCTCTACGACCAATAGACCAATCAAATGCATGCACCGTACCTTTTTTATCGTTCGCGCATCTACAACAAGCGACCACCGTCCGATGGCCTGTTTCCAGATCAACGGCTCTCGGCAATATCGCTCGGCATCCTGGTACAAATGTTAACGTGCGATGGCACGGTTTAAACGGTGGTTTTCTGGGGGTCCACTTTGCCACGCGTCAACAGGTCTATTGAATCGCTCCACAACCGGAAAATACCGCTTATACACCAAAAGCGGTGTGATATGGGAAATCTGCCTTGCAAATCCACTCGCGGTTTTTGTACAGTGATTAACTATGATTCACGTCGGTTGCACTATCCTTCTCGTTCATTAACTCACGTCTAAGCCTCGGGTCCAGTTTCGAAAGCAACAACTCTATCTCTTTATAAAGCGGGAATTCTACCAATTAAACAGTGTTCACGACCACAATTCCTCTGCACAGACCTCGCCTGCGGGTAGTATTAATTCAACAGGATTTGTTCGAATAAATTAAAGAGAAACAACAGATAGAGGGATGTGGAGCCGATACAATGGTTCGACTCAGTAATTACATATATACATAGAATTCAATTGCTTCACATTTAAACAATCTCTTCACAGACAAAGGTTCGAGTCAATCCAATGGCAAACAAGCTTCGAAATCATTTAACTTGAAACAATTGTGAACACACGGAGTTTATTGCAGAAATCTCTCTATTCCTCCTCTTCTTCTTTTTCTCCCTTAATACATCCGAGGGATTACATTTATATACATAACATATGACTCTTCGATTCCTCTGAGGGGATTGTTCTAGAAATCAAAGGTCTAATCACAATTCATCCAAATAATTGAAATATGACAGATGGCTAACTATTTGACTTCCACTAACTCTAACTGATCTAAATAATACATTCAGCTGAGGTATTGACACCTAGCTGTTACAATTCAGATGTTTTCAAACCCTCCTAGCCACAACATGTGGACAAAACTCCTACATTGCTGGCTAATGCCCCCGCATCATTGAACTAGGGAAGTCTATGGTTAGCCCTGTCCTCTAGTTTCTAGTTTCTTCTCCAACAGTTGCTTCGAAAAGTTCCCTTTGAATATGCTGAAAGCAGGCTAAGTTAAAAGTCTTTACTTGATCTTAAGCTATTATATGTTTTTAAATGTTTTTCTATAAATGTCATCAAAAGCAGGCTAGTTTAAAAGTACTTACTTGATCTTAGATTACTTTGTGTTTTTCCTTAAAGTGCATGCCAAAAGCAGGATAGTTTCAAAGTACTTACTTGATCTTAGGTTGTTCTTTGTTTCTTCATCTATTTGATTTCCCTCACTCCACTTTTTAATGTTCCATTCCATAAAATCAACTTAAATAGATCCTTTGACATAGATGACTTGCCCCATGGACCACTCGTGAACCTTGTTGTTTCAATTAAATCCTATTATGACTCCATAGCCCAATGGATTGATGCTACTCCTTGCCTATCTTATTAGCTGAACCATTCTTTCACCTAATTTCACATTCACCCTTCATAAAGACTTCCTTCATCTTCATTATATCCTTGCCCAACCCAAAACAAACAAAAACCCCCGTGCTTCATACCTAGCCTTATACCATAAACTGACCTTAAAGATATATCATTCTTTACATTTATAGAGAGATCCCTCTCTGGATCCAAGAGGGCTAGATCCTAGGATCCCAAAGTGGTTTGATGTTGTCTTGTCTTTTGGATTTGCCAATCTGCCAAAACACCAACATAATGGCGACTCCACTGGGGAAAATTCTGAGTGAATTACATTTTATACATCTCTAAGGCCTTAGAAGACCTAGACATCCTTAGATTGGTTTCATAATAAACATGGTGGTGGAACCATAAAACATTTTACCTCCATAAAAGCTAAAAAATTTCCACTTGGCGACTCCACACTCAACAACTCCCAAAAGACCAAATGACTCCACTGGTAGAAGACCCTGAACTGATTGAACAGATATAGTGACCTCTTATCCAATTTTCAAAATGATTCCAAGAATACAACGAATATATGCCCTAATGAGTAGAGAACATATCCATGGGTTTCCACATAAGATGCCCCAGGTATTATGGGATGATAACCTTCCTATTTTTCAGGGTGAAAAGTTTGATAACCCACTGTTACATCTTATCGAATTTCACATACATGTATGGAGGTTAAAGGTTGAATGGCATGAAGATTTCCTAATGAAAATGTTCATGTTAACATTAGAAGGAAAAGCTAGGGATTGGTATGAATGGTTAAAATCTGGTAGTTTTTTTTCTTTAAAGGAACTTGAATATGTGTTTTATGAGAACTATAAAGGAAACACTACATCATTATCATGGGGTGAAATACATTATGATACATCACAAAACATCACCCAACACATTATAGACAATGATGAGGATTTGGAAGAAATACATCCTGAAGATATTTTAACAGCCATTCATGAGTTTAATATCCTATTGAAAAATTATAAGAATATAGATGAATCAGTTGAGGAAGAAATCAACCAAGAGATAAAGGACATTCCTCAAGATATCCCTGAAAACCCAAATAATGATTCATCATCCCTTATAGCTGAGGCTCAAGAAGACATCCAGCCTCAAAATCAGTCTTCACAAGAGACAGAGAACTGTTGTACTCCTGTTCAAAGGAACATAGAAACATCTTCCCCTTTGACAGAAAAAGAGATAGATTAGATTATTAATAAATAGCCAGTCTCTGAAACTTTTTGCAAAACAAATACTCTTTCCCATTCACATAGATAACTTTGTTGTATATATTTAGAAAGTTCTTTTGTAGATCATAATAAAGAAGGACCTGCTGATAACCCAGTATGTTTGATTGGTAGTATTACTTATATTTATGATTTTCCTAACTTTGATCTATCTAGTGATGATGCTCCCCAAACAGAAGTTAATCTTGAAGGACCATCATTAGTAGATTTACGGGAGGAAGATCAGTTCCTTCAAAGAAGTAATAAGCCAGTACAGACTATTTATGATACTGATGAAGAAAGTTATGAAAGCTTGGAAGTAAGTAAAGATTCATTGGCTCTTTGCCCTACTTCATCTCAGACCATCAGTAATAGTTTCCATGTGATTGGGAATCAGCAGCCTTTCAGCTCAAAGGTTGAGGAGGAAAGCAATGAAGAAATTTTTGAACAGGTTGAAACCAAGGAGCCTTCTCTTGAAAAAGAGGAATCAATTGAACATACCCCCGCTAAAGAATATAATAACCTCTTCACAGAGTTCAGCCCACCAAATCAGAATATCTCAGAGATACAAGAGGCCAACACTGCAGTATATGATGAGTCCTCCAGTTTAGATAATAATGAAGATGAGGAAGTTTTTCTTTCTCAATCTTTATCTTGATCAAGTGGAGGAAAAAGAGATAATCTTGGTTGAAACACATCTTCCAGATACTCCTAACCAGGCATTACTTCAAGATCCCTATGTAGATTTCCTGAAGACATCTGAAGAAGGGATAAAAGTTGCAAACAGCAGCATATCACCAAGTGCAACAAAATCTTTTAGAACTGCTACTGAGGAAAAAAGAAAATGGGAGTGGCCCTGTTTGTCTTGCATGCTCAAAGAGATGGGCAAAGACTAGTCATGGAACCATCTGATTGACTGGATGTATTGGAAAAGAGAATTTGTCAGCTAGTTATGTAAATAGTTCAAGTTAGATTAGGTTAGATAGGAATGTCAATAAAGCTCAGCCTATGAGCATTTAGTTAGTTTTTTGTTCTTTTTAATTTAAAAGAAAAGGAGAAAAATACAAAAACAATACAAAAGAGAAAACAAGAGGGCGGAAATAAAACAAGAAAGGTACAGCCCCATACCAAAAAAGAGAAACAATGTCTGAAAGTGTGCAAGCTTAAATGCCACTACCAAAAACAACACTGCTATTTTTAGTCATATAGCCTAACCATGAATAAGATAGATTTAAATTTTCTGCTGATAGGTTAGTAAAGAATATTTTCCAAACTGTTTAATCTTAGCTTATCAGTAGATTAGATTAGGATAGAAAAGAAAAGGTTCAAATAAACTGAAAAACTGAACCTATTAGATTGATGTAAATTGGTTCTAATATGCTCAAAATTCGAAGGTCCAAGACAAAAGAGAAGATCAGATCAAAAATATTAAATCCAGAGCTGAAATGAAGAAGGAAAGGTGACTCTAAAAGCTCAAAGTCTGAGTCACAAAGGGATGAAGGATGTTTTAAAATTTTCAGATCTTAAGCCTTCACAATTTTGTTTTAAATTTCTAAAAAATAAAGTCTGTGTGCAACTTGTCTTTATGCCATGGACCCACAGCAAATCAGATCGTCTAATCCTGGTTTCGCTGTGTTTTCAATTTCTGTTTTAGAAGATAGAGAATGAAAATGTGCCAGACAGTCTAATCCCGACAGATAGTAGCTTAGGTAGAGAAGTTATGAGTTCAACAGTCTAATCTAGACTCATAGAGATATAAGGGTAGACTTAGAATAGTTTTTCCTGTTTTCAAAAAGAATAAAATGCTGATGTTTAAGGTTTGCAAGTCCAAGAGCACCTTGAAGAAGAAAAAATGTTAAGAAGTAGGTTGTGTAGGTAGTTGTTTGGGGAATAATTTTTCTACTGATATCAAATGTTCTAATCATCTTTCAAGCAATTGATCGAAGAAGAGGAAAAGTTTGTCAAGGTGCAAAGCCACTGATCTACATCCAGAGAATATTGTTCTGAGGTTCTTGACACCTCCAAGGAGCTGCCATCCCAAGTTGGAGCCGCTGTTAGCCACCCATAATAATTTTTCAAATCAAAAGGGTGGCTAAATATGTGATCTAGCCTTCAAGAGAAAATTTCCTGTGAAAATCTATCATTCTTGAAGCCTGGTTATGTTTTCTATCCTAAGAACCATCTTCACTGCTGTTTCCATCAAAACCTTGTTGTTTATCAAAGAAAGTTGCTTTTCAAAGGCCTCCATATTCCTCATTTTCCCTTATGTTTTCCCTTCATTTCCCCCCCATTCCCTTGAAAATCCATTTAATCCTGGTAAATATCTGTTATAAGGTTTGAAACCCCTTTTCTAACCTTATCATAACCCTTCAAAAACCTTCATTTTGGCCTAAAAACCCATTTTTCAGCATTAAGGCCTTAAGCCCCTTTCGGCCTTAGCCTTAGCCCCTTTCTGCATGTGACTCGCACTGTGACCGAGCGCTAGGCCCATCGCATCGCTCCGTCGCAAAATTATTTCACTGCCATGTCCTACAAACCTCCGATGTGATGGCACATCGCCGATGTGATGCCATTGCACCATCGCATCGCGCGATCCCACTGGCGTTCGACCCCGCACTCCCACTTTTCGCCGATGCGATGTCTCGCTTAAATCTCCACTGTTGATCCCACAAGAACCAACGGCCAGGATCCCATCACATCACAGACTCCACTCACCCCGTCCATCATTTTCTGCCGATGCGATTTCCCGAATAAATCCCCACCATTGATCTCATCCTTGATCCAACGCTTCGGGTTTGATCACACTATTAACCTCTTTTACGCTCCGCGCCAAAATTGCTAACGTCACCGCCGGTCCTGTACATCTCTCCTCGCAAGATCTCCACCATTGGATCTATGACCATCGATCCAACAGCCAGTGCAACATCATACATCGCAGCTCTAGCGCCCAAGTTCCCCCCGTTCATCGCGTTCTCTTCCGATGTGATTTACCGATTCAACCTCAACCGTTGATCCCGCTGATCCAACGGTCCCTGTTCCACCTCGCGCCTAAACCTCCATTTAGACCATTTTTCGCTTCTGCCATGGTTTCGGCCCTCTATCGCTGCATTTCACATTTCTTCCGCATAAGCCCCTCTGCCTCCATTAAGCCCTCTGAAGCAGTTTAAGCCCAAGAACAGAGGATTTCGTAATAGTTTGTTGTTTTACAAGTTCCACGTCCAGTTTGTGAGCTCTGAAATATCCCACAGCCCAGTAGAGAGACACAGGGCCAAAGATGACGATCCAAGGCCACAATCAATGTAAGAAGGGAACCAACAGGGGTATTTTCCCAAAGAATTTAGTCAATAAGTCATGATTATTGACTATCTATCGAACCCTCCAGTTCAGAAAGCCTTCGCCACCTGTACAAACACAGAAGAAGCATTGAAGTGTATCATACAACAAGGACAGAGATCTAAAGATGATCGAAGAAGGCTTAATGAAGCCTGAAAAAGCACAATACATTGCCAAATCAATGCTTTATGAATATCAGAGAAAGATAGATCAGTAGAGAAGCCTCTGCATGCTAAATCAGAGAGGCTAATTACTTCCCATCGACCCATTCTGTGACCTGCAGTTCTATTTCACATCAAAACAAGGCATAGTTAAGGCAGCTAGAGATATTAGTGACATATATAGCTCAGAAGTAATTTTCGGCCTACCAAAAAGCCCCCAAAGTCAACAAAATCAACTTAAGTTGATGGAATTTAATGTAATCATCAATTTACAGAGTTAATACATGTCAAAACTTCTCCATCTTGCCCTTCAATGGCTGAGAAGCACTAACTCTGTATTAATTGAACTAATGAAACCTTCTTACACTCCATCTCCTCATTCTTCTATAAATACTGCTATAGAAGACATTATAGAGATTGGTCTCTGGATGTCTGTTGCATGTAAATAGCCTTTTGAAGTTGTTGTAGCTTTGTTCGTAAGTGAAGACACATAGGCTGAGATGAGAAGTTTGAAGTTGTAGAGGCCTATTGGACTTGAAGATTGTAACTGGTTTGAACATCAAATACAAATAGCTGATTTATGGGATCCTGGTCTATGTCAATGGTGATGTGTTTCCCACTGTAAATTGTTATTTTCCTTTTTGTTTCCATTTTGTCCACTTTTCTTTGATAAAGAACAACAAATATAGATTAGGATTTACTCCTGAAGTACCCTAAATCTCACTGAAAATATTTATCCCTTATGTTTTATGCTGATTGTTTATTCAAAAATGATTCAATAGAAAATAACCAGTGAAGTGTTGGTGAGCCCATATTTCTTGAGTACAACTTGAGATATTATCTTTGAATGTGCTTGATAAGTCTGCTAATTAAAGATTGAGCTAGGGAAGTCTATGGTTAGCCCTGTCCTCTAGTTTCTTCTTCAACAATTGCTTTGAAAAATTCCCTAAGAGTATGTCAAAAGTAGGATAGGTTCAAATTCCTTACCTGATCTTAGGCTATTCTTTGTTTATCTTAAAAATGTTGTCTTGAAAATTTTGCTAATTAAAGTTGAACTAGGGAAGTCTATGGTTAGCCTTGTCCTCTAGTTTCTTCTCCAACAATTTCTTCGAAAAGTTCCCTTTGAATATGCTGAAAGCAGGCTAAGTTAAAAGTCTTTACTTGATCTTAAGCTATTCTATGTTTTTAAATGTTTTTCTATAAAGTTCATCAAAAGCAGGCTAGTTTAAAAGTACTTACTTGATCTTATATTACTTTGTGTTTTTCCTTAAAGTGCATGCCAAAAGCAGGATAGTTTCAAAGTACTTACTTGATCTTAGGCTATTCTTTGTTTCTTCATCTATTTGATTTCCCTCACTCCACTTTTTAATGTTCCATTCCATAAAATCAACTTAAAGAGATCCTTTGACATAGATGACTTGCCCCATGGACCACTCGTGAACTTTGATGTTTCAATTAAATCCTATTATGACTCCATAGCCTAATGGATTGATGCTGCTCCTTTCCTATCTTATTAGCTGAACCATTATTTCACCTACTTTCACCTTCACCCTTCATAAAGACTTCCTTCATCTTCATTATATCCTTGCCCAACCCAAAACAAACAAAATCCCCCGTGCTTCATACCTAGACTTATACCATAAACTGACCTTAAAGATATATCATTCTTTACATTTATAGAAAGATCCCTCTCTGGATCCAGGAGGGCTAGATCATAGGATCCAAAAGTGATTTGATGTTGTCTTTTCTTTTGGATTTTCCAATCTGCCAAAACACAAGAACACCAACAATGCCCATAGAGTACGTTGTTCCTAGTCTATGCATCGCAACATTCACGAATATGGCAGACTCCAATATCATAGAAGAACACCTGGCACAACTGGTGGCTTTGGAGGAATATCGGTTTATTGCTCAATTTGACCAGCAGTTTCAAAAGGCTCGAGATAAAGCTTGGCATGATCGACACATTCACCAGAAGACCTTCGTTGAAGGTGATCTTGTCCTTTTATACAATATCTAATTTGCGAAACATCCAGGCAAATTCCTGCAGCACTGGCTTGGTCCCTACACTGTTAAGGAGGTTACGAAGGGTGGAGAAGTCTAGTTAGCTACCCTGTGGTGACCTCATTCTTGGCTTTGTCAATGGTAGTCAACTCAAACCATACCAGGCTGCGGACTACGTGGTCACACCAGTGCAGTGACTCAGGACGAGTCACAAGATTGTGTTGGGGGACTGTTGGAACGAGGTCTCCTAACAAGCTGCGAAACTGGTCCATTTTGATTATTTTAAATTATATTTAGTATAGCGCAGGGGATTTGGGGCGGGTAAAAGCCCTGAACGCATTGTAATGGGTCAAAGGGTAAACAGGGGTCCGAAAACCATGGGTTGCGGACCATAGGAACATTGAGGCTAGATTGTTATAAATAGAGATGCATTTTGGATTGTAAAGGATAGGAATTGATGAGATATTGATGCGATCTGTTTTTTAAGCTATCTGTGTGGGTTTTTGGGGAATAGACTCCTGCCAGCTGTGTGCGTGAAGATCCTAGTCCAGTTGTGTGCGGACCCTGCTGCTGTGTGCACAGGTTGGGAAGGGAATTGTAAGGAAAGATTGATAAATGAATGAATGTGAAGGATTATTAGAGATCTGAATCTATGAGTAATGTTGTATGAATTGCTGATAATTGTTGTGTTATGTATTTTATATCTTTTCACTGCGAAGGTCTTTGTACTGAATGATTGGATCTAGATCTATTCCACTCTATTTTTATAATGTTGTGTTGATGTTATAGAACACATATAATTATAGATCTAGTGCACGTGGATGCAAATAGATACATAATTAACCCTGCGAAGAAACAAGGTAATCTGGGAATTATGGAAAAAAATGCAAATCTTCTTGCCTTACCCTTCCTTTCTCAGGGTGCGGAAACCTGGTTCCAGCACCCACCCATACTAATTCGGGTGAGACTGTGACCTGTGAAAACAAGTCACTGCCAAAAGGGCCAGTAGTATAGGGGTTTGTTGGCAAACCTTGCATACCAAACCTGGGTCAGGACCCCTCAAGCCAACAGCAAGGCAAAGGGAGGAAAGGAGGAAAAAATTTAGTTATGGTTTGATCCTCATTTCATTTTCCTTAGAGTGGATTCCATTGATGCAGCCTCAGCATGTGACACTGGGTGTGTCTAACCCTAGAGATCAGAGGATGCAGAGATGGGTAGAACTGATGGCTAGGCATGCATGCCAATCGTCCATCATGTTTTCGACTGCATTCTTTTCTTGGTTCAAGTGACAGGTTATCACCATTGATGAGTATGCATATGCAGACGTTGATTTTTGAGGAGATCTAGACTTAGCTTTACCAGAAGGTGCTCAATGGGGTGCAATTGGTAAGAATGTTTTGACCATGTTTTTTTATTTTTCTAAGGCTTATACATGTTTTTGTATTTTGATGTTTTCCCAAGACTAAACTAAAGTTTTAATGTAATGCAAATGTTGGTCGAGTTCAACCAGTGGAGGAACCAGAGCATGGAACAGATGAACCAACAGAGAGGGCTGTCAGGAGAGTAGTGCTCAAATGGGAGTGAAATTCTTGCATTGTACCCAAATTTTTCTTTTTTTTTGCATGAAAAGGAATCTTATGAGTCTTATGGTTATGTTTCAGGGATTCATCAGACTAGAATGACGATTACTTGGAGAGAAAGAGAGAACGAAGAACAAAATATGATTACCCTTAATGATCTGGGTACAGTAAGATCCCTAAGATATTGTGGGTTAAATTGTGTGGGTTGGAGATTCTGGGTTCGATCCCCAATGGAGTCGCCAATTTTTATTCATAATTATGGATTTCGGATAAAACACATTCCCTAAATGTGGTATTATGCATTTAGAGCAACATATCAAAGACTTTGCAGACACTTTCTCTAAGAGTAAATAGACACACAAAAATATAGAAGAACTTACTTGTGATCCAAGCACTTCCTATTCTTCTTATGTCGCTCTTGCTATAGCTTCCAATCCACCCAAGATAGAGACCCAAGTCCTAGTAACCCTGTTAAATGATGGTTCAACATGGATTCTACATCCTGGAACCAAGCCAATTTTGGGGCAGCTTTGTTATAATGAAACCAACCAGCAAAAAGCAGGTGCCCTATTTGTTCTTCTAAAGGTCGAATGTAAGTGCTTCTGCCTTTGCTTTATGAAGTTCTTATTCAAGATCATAGTAAACAATCGAAATAAATAGAAGAATCAACGAAATCAGCTTTGATCACCAGATTAGTTCCTGCAAGTATACACACTAAACAATAAAGAGATTGCAATATACAGATGGTTATTTATCTTAATCATATAAATCGATGAAACATGAAAAATATATATCAACTAAGAATCCATGATATGAAAAGTAGAAACATAAACAAATACATATGTGGGAAAATGAGTAGCAATATTTATTAATGAATAGAAGGGGGAGGTTACAACCAACGATTGATTTGATGTCACCAGCTCCAGCATTCATCCCAACCTCATCACAATAAACATCTCACTAGCAGCATATCACTCTAATCACATGCTCAATTGAGAATCCAAAAACATTTCTTTACTAAATTTCTTCCTTCCCTAGCACTAGGATCTATACTCAATTTATAGGGCAACTAAAGGTAGTTTCTCAATCAATGAATTTCTAATAATAAGCAAGAAATGTTCCCAAGATCAAAGGTGTTAGATGGACACATGGATTCGAAGTTTGACACATATGGACTCTTCTAGAAGGCATTGGCATGTGGAGATTCTGGAACAATGAGAACTTCACTCCCATTTGACCAACACACTCTTAAATGTCATGAAGTGCTTTGCAGAACACCCTTGAATGGAGGTAACTACATATGCAAAGCAGTTAGTCCCTTGAGAGGCTGCGTTGGTGAGCTCATAGGTGATATCACATATACTTCAAATCTTGGAAAACTTGCAATGGAAGTCAAGGATGATTTGTTCTTGTTCTTGTCTTAGAGCATATAGCAACTGAAATGATAGGGGATGATAGACCCTATTTCATTGGTTCTGGGGATGATGTCTAGTTTAACCAAGTCATTGGGAATGTTGCCTAAATTGACCTATAATAGACACTTTGGTGGAATTAAACTTTCCAAGGTGTGTCTAGACTCGACCTAGGTTTGCATAATCCCAGTGATAAGAGTCTCATTGAGTAAATAGACACATAGAAAGATAGAGGAACTTACTTGTGATCCAAGCGCTTCCTATTCTTCTTCTGTCGCTCTTGCTATAGCTTCCAATCCAACTTTGATCACCAGACTAGTTCCTGCAAGTATAAACACTAAAAAACAAAGAAATTGCAATATACATATGGATATTTATCTTAATCAGTTAAATTGATGAAACATGAAACATATATATCAGCTAAGAATCCATGATATGAAAAGTAGAAACATAAACAGATACATATGTGGGAAAATGAGCAGCAATATTTATTATTGAATAGAAGGGGGAGGTTACAACCAACGATCGATTTGATGTCACGGGCTCCAACATTCATCCTAGCCTCATCACAATAAACACCTCACCATCAACATGCCACTCTAATCACACACTCAATTAAGAATCCAACAACATTTCTTTACCAAATTTCTTCCTTTCCTAGCACTAGGATCTGTGCTCAATTTATAGGGAAACTGAAGGTAGCTTCTCAATCGATGAATTTCTAATAATAGGCAAGACATGTTCCCAAGCTCAGAGGTGTTAGATGGACACATGGATTTGAATTTTGACACATATGGACTCTTCTAGAAGGCACTGGCCATGTGGAGATTCCAAAACAATGAGAATTTTGTTCCCATTTAACCAACACACTCTTGAATGTCGGGAAGTGCTTTGTAGAGTACCCTTGAATGAAGGTAATTGCATATGCAAAGCAGTTAGTCCCTTGAGAGGCTGCGTTGGTGAGCTCATAGGTGATATAACATATACTTCAAATCTTGGAAAACTTGCAATGGAATTCATGGATGATTTGTTCTTGTTCTTGTCTTAGGGCATGTAGCAACTGAAATGATAGGGGATGATAGACCCTATTTGATTGGTTCTAGGGATGATGTCCAGTTTAACCAGGTCATTGGGAATGATGCCCAAATTGACCTATAACAAACACTTTGGTGGAATTAAACTTTCCAAGGGGTGTCTAGACTCAACCCAGGCTTGCATAATCTCGGTGATGAGAATCTCATTGTGGGTGGATTGATCTTCTTCCATCCAATAAATGGGCTAGCCCTAGTCTAGGCTTAACCTCATAATCCCGGTGATAAGAATATCATTGTGGGTGGATTGATATTTTTCCATCCAATAAATGGGCTAACCCTAGTCTAGGCTTAACCTCATAAAAAAAATCATGGTGATAAAAATCCCTTTGTGGGTGGATCAATCTTCTTCCATCTAATAAAAGGGCTAGCCTTGGCCCAGGCTTCACTTAGTCACAAAAAAAATGGTAATGGAGAGAACAAGTTTGAAAAATGCCAACAAAAAGCCTGTGCAACTAAATTATTATATGAATATAAATGTATTATAATATTATGAGAAATTTAATTATATAATTATAAATATAAATTGGAAAAAAAAACTTTAATTAATATTTAATAATTAGTTCAATAATAGTATTTTTCAAATAAAAAATATAATATAATTTAATAAAACTCATTTTTTAATTAATTGCATTTATTGATATTATTTAGAGAAAGAGTGTTAATTTTCTTCTTCCACACACATATATATAGTTTTGTTTTGGGGAATCATCACACCACGAGACCAAAGGTTAACATTTTTGGGATTTGAACATGAAACCTTATACTTACATTTACTTTACTTTTTCACTGGTTTGGAAGTGAGCGACTTGGGGAAGCTTAATAAATAAAGGAGGACATTGGGATGGGCTTTGACCCACTTATAGTTTTTAAGAAATATATTATTAAATAAAATTTTACAAATATATTGAAGAAATGTATCTTTATTATTATTATTTTAACTTAGACAAAATTTATTCTTAATAAATATAAAAAAAGGAATAAAACACATGAAAAAAATAAAAATTTTAAGATCATGACCAAGCTAAATATCAAATTGGTGTATCTTATAACCATGTTTTAAACCTTGTGCAGAAATTATCTACAAACCAATTCTTAAAAAACATAAAATTAAACAATACGTGAACAGAAAACAAATATACGGAGAGATTTTCCCTTGGATCCCAAAACTGGGACCAATTGATATTTCATTATATTCCTTTCAATGTTTCAATACATATATATACATGTAGAACAAGGAACCAAGGGACCCAGAACCCGTCTTCAAGTTGTGAATGGACTATGAAAATATAAAAATATGTATATACTCTACCCTTCTAGATTAAACCACAATCATTTATTGTTGTGTTTTTCAAGGCCCGCCACCTCTATAACCTCTAAGCATCATGAACAATTGTTAAGAATAGTTTCTATTCTTCAAAATATATATGGTGTTTTCTTTTGTTAAATTATTGATATAATTATATGTGATAAGTGCATGGGTATTTACATTTTGTTGTTTATTGATTGGTCAATTTTTCTTTAATATACATTCTTATTTATGATAATGACTCAAATAGAGTACTTTTTTTAAATCAGAATGAGGATTTTGTATTATATTCAATTTTTCACTTGGATCAAAACAATACATCAGGAAGTACATATCTAAGTTGACAAAATTTCATACAGACCCCTCTAATCTAGGAGTACTCAACCTTATTTAAAGGATCACTATTTTTACCATCAAAAGGGGGGATTTTGTAGGTGTACACCTTACAAAATCGCCCTAGAAAAAAACAAAATTTAAAACCCATTCCAATATTGATTAATTATATAGTATTTACCATTATAAACCTGTTAGAGTCATAAATAGGTTCATTCAAGTCCAAGAAGTTGACATATTTTGGATTGCTTGAAATAGTAGTGTCATTCACACTGATAATTGGGATTGTGTTTTAATTTAAGAGTTAGGACATCTAGTTGCAAATAATTTATCTTCTCCTCAAGCCAAGCTATCACCTTCTTATGGTTGCACCCCATGATTACACTGACACTATGCCCAACAACAATGAATTTCAGCAAGTAGAAAATATATCGATTCAAATTTATGTATAATTTTCTAAGAGTGACACAGAGCTCACAAAACTTGGCTTGAAATTGTATCAACAAAAGCCCCCTGGACTTCTCACTGAACCAAATGAGAAAACTGGTGGAAACACCCCACATTTACCACAATCCTTTTACCACCAAAATACCAAGTTGATTATCAACTCCTCGATTGAAAATTTCCGAGGAACATAATTTTTCTACATGAATATCCCTAATTCAACAAAGGAACATTCCAAATCCAAGAGCCCCTTAAACCTCTCACCAAAACCAACACACGGTTAGGTGGAACATCAAAGAATTCTTCACAACCTCTCCACCAACCAATTAACATGCTGAAAGTTGGATCCCTCAACCGATAATTTTCCACGAAAAAATATAATCACTAGAATCTCCCCAATTCGACCAAGGAACACTTCCAATTAAATACAAAGCACTATTCCATATTTCCTAACATGCACAAGAGTCTCTTTTCACCCAATTTTTGAGGTTTTTCTTATTCCAAATTACTATCTCCACACTACAAGCATGCAATTGAATAGTTAAGTGATCAATTTTATAATTAACTTGCACATTTCTTGTGTCACGAAGAAGAAAACTCCACCGAGACATAAATTTTGTTGTATCCTTGTCGTTGCAGTAGCATGAACCTAGGTCAAATAGAAATTGTCCCTTCATCAACCAAAATCACTAATACCCAAGGAGCATTTCTAAGCTTGAAAGAATGCCCAATACTGTCACCTAAGTTGAAAAATTATTTCCTCTATTTCCTAATATCCAATGAAGGGTGGTAGAAGGGTGGTAGTGGGATAATATTGAGCCAACCCTTTATATTAATCACACATCTAAGAGACCATCAAGTAGCATTACTCTTCATAATTATCCCTTGCCAGAGAATGATATCGGTCCACCTGTGTCGGGTTTGAAATGAAGGGAACTTTGTACTTTGATGCGAAAGAAGGATTATCATAATGTACAACACAATTCATATAATTAATTGGATATAAGTGTCTGAATGCTTACTAATCATTTGGGAAGCCATGTTCCCCATAACCCCCCTTATTTTTTATGTAAAGAATTTTTTTTTGGCTCCATTCTTGATTGATCAAGAGAGATTGATTTAAAGTTTAATTAGGGGATTATATAAGGTGAAAAGGCCAAGTCTCAACTTCCCCATCCCTAGTTTGTCAATGTTTATATTTAAGCCACGAAGAACCTCACTAGATGATGATGATGAAGTGTGAGAAGACAATCTCCCAACTCGTTGAGACAATAGGCTTATTCTTGGTTGTTCGTTAAATGTCCTAAACCCCATGAATATTCTATAACTCTAGTTTCCTCGGGGTCATTAAACACCCTTTCCCTTCCCACCACCCCTCTAATAATAAGACTAGGCTAGGCCTAGACTTTGAACGTGTGACCTGACAAGGACTACACCCATGCAAACCAACTGGTCTACATCTCATAGGTGACATAAATAGACTCCTTTGCACTATATATATATATATATATATATATATATATATATATATATATATATATAATACATTTTTAACAATATATTAAAGGAAAAAAAAATATTTTTTTTTTTCTCATCTTAAAAAAAATTACTTATTTTTAAAAGTGTACTTGGCGGAGAGGCTCTCTGGAGCCCAATATGGTAGAAATGTTGTCATGTCTTGTTATGTTATGTAAATTTTTTGACTTGGTAAAATTACACAAAAATAAAATTAAAAAGGTTTTTACTTGCTAAAAAATAATGAAAAAAAAGTAACATTAGGATAAATACTTCATGGTATTCACCCATGTTATTGATTCATGGTATAAAAACCCATGGTATCAATGTGGAATATAGTCTATTTAAATGGGGGAATGTTGTGCAAAAAGATGTTTTGCACAACATTCCCCCATTTAAATAGACTATATTCCACATTAATGTTATGTAAAACATTTTTTACATAACATTCTTTCATTAAATAGACTATATTCCACATCAATACTATGGGTCACTACCATGAGTTTTTATACCATAAATCAATATCATAGGTGAATACCATGGGGTTATTTTTATTTTATTTTGAAGAAGTAATTTTTTATTTTATTTTTATTTTCTAAATATTTGGTAGATCTAGCCTTTTTAGAATGGTAGATCTAGCATTCTAAATATTTGGCTAGATCTATCAAATATTTAGAAAATAAAAATTAAATTAAATTAAAAACATTTTTACTTGATAAAAATAGAATGAAAATAATATTTAAAAAAAAAATAACTCCATGGTATTCACCTATGGTATTGATTTATGGTATAAAAACTCATGGTAGTGACCCATAGTATTGATGTGAAATATAGTTTATTTAAATGAAGGAATGTTATGTAAAAAATGTTTTACATAACGCTCACAACATTCATGTGTAATATAGTCTATTTAAATGGAGGAATGTTCTGCAAAAATGTTTTACTATATTACACATGAATGTTATGAGTGTTATGTAAAATATTTTTTACATAACATTCCTCCATTTAAATAGACTATATTACACATAAATGTTATGAGCTACGTTGCACGGGTTCCCGCACCAAGGGGTGGGGTTCTTGAACCCGCACCGGGACCAGATTCGGGTACGAGTTCTTCTCAGAAAAACCCAAACGAACCGCGTTCTTCTATGAAGAACCGCGTTCTTCGAAAAAAAATTCAGGTTCTTTGGGTTCTTTGGGTAGGAAAAACCCATGGTTTGGGTACTTAGAACCCAAATTTCAAGTTCTTTGGGTTCTTCATGAATAATTTCCTAATATATATATATATATTTTTAAATGATTAAAATTTAAAAAATTAAATTAAATTTTAATAACTATTAAAATTAAATTAAAAATAAATTAATAAATTAAAAATCTAACTATTTTTTAAAACATACAAATTACAATTAAATTTTAAAACTTAAGAGTTAAAACTTAAAACTTAAAAAAAAAAATTAAACCTTAAAACATAACTACCTATCCATGAATCATAAGTTCATAACTTACCCAGCGAAAGCGTAGACTTACCACAAGCATCCATCCTCAAATTGCTATGGATGAGCCAGAGCCTCAAGATGAGAGTGATTCCTACTTGGAGAGCATGCTAACTGAAGATCTAAGTGATGCTGATGACATGGATGCTGATGATATGGCTTGAGGAAGCCATTGCTCACTATTAGGCTTTAGCTATTTTTATTTTAGTATATCAAAATTTCCTAGTTCATGTTTACAGTTTGCCATTTGGAGATGCCTTGAGGCAAATTTTGAATTTAGTATAACAATGGACATATATTTTGAAATTTTGAATCATGATTCTAATTTCTTATAAGTTATTAATATGTAAACTGAGCTCCAATTTGCACTTGATATCATATATGAATCAGATATTATCAAACTAGAAATTTTGAAATTTCAGTGACAAATGTCACATGTGAATGTTGAAACTTGAATGTTGAATGATGTGCATGTTTAAATCTTTAAAGTTTAAAGTTTATAAATTATTAGTAATTTACAAATTACTATATTAGTGTCATTAAATTTATAATTTATAAATTATAATTTATAAAATATAGTATTATATATGATATATAAATTATAATATATATTAATATAAAAATATCCAGACGAACTCACGCACTCTGTTTCAAAAAATGCCATTCCCGTTCCTGTCTCCGTCTCCAAACCCATATTTTGTGACAACATAGGTTATGAGTGTTATGTAAAACATTTTTTACATAACATTCTTCCATTTAAATAGATTATATTTCACATCAATACTATAAGTCACTTTTATAAATTTTTAGACTATAAATCAATACTATAGATAAATACCATAAAATTATTTAATATTACTTTTATTCTATGTTTTTAATTTAATTTAATTTTTATTTTCTAAATATTTAGTAGATCTAGCCTTCTTAAAATCGTAGTTAATATTACTTTTATTCTATGTTTTTAATTTAATTTAATTTTTATTTTCTAAATATTTAGTAGATCTAGCCTTCTTAAAATCGTAGTTGGATAGAAGTTGAACTCTAACACTTCAAATAGATAGAGTAAAAATGAATCTAAATTGGTATATGGAATGGTAACTAACATTTTGCACAGCCATAATTTGTATTTTTATTCACAATTTAGGCACTAGGCACTGGTCAGCCATCTGAAGAGTTTGAAAGTAATATGTACGTAAATGATAATAATGATGAGTATAGTCAGCAACCAGTGATGGAGAGTTTCAAAGTAATGTGTACGTAAATGATGATGAGGATAATGATAATGATGGAGCGGCTCCATGTGAAGATAAGTTGTACTACACTCTGCCTTATCACATGTGTTGGATTTGGCCATATGGCCTTATCACTTCTTTCATATATAAAAAACAAATAAAGAAATTATATAAAACATGTAAAGAAACCTATGTTGACAACTTTATTGATCACGTGACTAGGATTCGAATTTTAAATTTATTTTCTTTGTTAAGTAGAAAGTTGGTGAGAGATTTGTTTTTCATATATGTTACTTAAATTCACAAGTTTTTAAATTTTTTTTGTGTTGTTATATACAAATTTTTTAATAAGGAAACAGATTTTAATGTAGTTGTATTTAAAAATAAATAAAATAACTTATTACTTTATCAAATGTATGTTAACTAAGTTTAAATAATCTTTTTCAATATATATATATATATATATATATATATATATATATATATATATATATATATATATATTGGTATGAATTTCATTTGCAATCAATTAAACTTAATCCTGTTCTAAATCACTCATAGAAAAGCTTAGTGTAAAAACTTTACAAAATAGTTTCGAAAATAATATAAATTTTTGTAAAATTATGATAAAATATTTTGGAATTTTGAAAATTTAGGTTACATTAAACTTTAAAATGGTGGATAACAACTTTAAAATGGTCGATGTTTAGAAGATTTTTAATAGCATTAAATTCATTTCCACCATAAAAACAATTTATAAAAAAATTTAAACATTCCAATATTCTAAATTTTTTATTTTTTATTTTTTTACCAAATTCTAAGAAGATAACTACCATCGGAAAATTTCTGTGACACCAATAGACAACTCCGTCCGTTTACAACTAGTTAAATAATCAGTTTCTTCTAATACACAATAAATGAGTCTAAATTTCAGTGCACAGTGTAAGTGGCAATTAGTTCTCCCAGTTTCTTGGCAACCTTTTTGACGAATTTAGCTAAATCAGAAAAATTGTTGTTTAGACTGAGATGTCAATTATATGGGTAGATTGAGAGACCTAGCTACGTTTTATGGATGCAATAATCTAACCTAGTTATGTTTATGAATGCAATTTATTGAGTGTTGGTTGTTGTGATCTTCAGAAGTGAATTTTCCTATGTTTTTAACAAAATTGGGAATAAATAAAAGGTGATGTGACATAGATTAATGTGATGTATTCAATGTTCCTTATCTCACATCTATCTATATGAGGGGATGTATCAGATATTATGTTGTTTTTAGTGTTTCTTATCCCATTTCCAAATGAAGTTTGAAGATGAGTAGCTTGACAAAAAATTTGATGGAAAGGTCGACACATATGTTAAATCAAGGCATTAGAAGAAGTGTTCACACTATAACTTTTATTTCAAAAATAGTTAACTACTTTCAGATTTTCTACAACAATAAACTAATGGATTATAACATATGATAGTATTCCTTTAAAGTGGAATTGGATTATAACATATGACATCATTGTTTTAAATTAGCCATTCTTTAATTTTGCACAGTAATAGACTCATGGATTATGATATATGACATTGTTCTTCTAAGGTGGATTTGAACTGTTTTGACTTGTTGGGATGGGTCATTTATATGGAATTTTACCTTTTCACAAATTATTAATGACATGATGGAACTTAGGATGGGAGCCTTATATCTAGATCCAAAATTATGACAATGGTGGCAATAGCATAAAAAACATATGCAGACTATATCATATGAGTAAGATTGTTAAAGTTGCCCATGCATATTTGAGAGAGAAACTCTTTATTTGTGCATTATTTGTGGATTAGTATTATTTTTTGATTTCTTAGTTGCTTCTAATGATATAGAGAGTAGTTAGCCATCCATGTAGAGAACTTAACAAATTCCTTCTATGAAGAATGTTTCATTAGTGGCCTTAAGGAGGAGATTCGAGCACAAATCAAAATGCAACATCCTGCTATATCATTAGAAGCAACTAAGAAATCAACAAACAATACTAATCCACAAATAATGCACAAATAAAAAAAATCAACATTCATTCCTTGCACTCATACTCCACAAGGAAATTCTCCAATAGAACTCATACTAATCCTTTGAAAGTACAAAGGTTATCTTCAATAAAAATGGTAGACCACCAAAGACATGGTCTTTGTTATAATTATGATGATATTTATGCTTGGGTTGTAGTTGTAAAGAACAAAATATGTTCCAAATTGATATGACTACTTAGCCCCCATTGAAGATATAACTACTAAAAAGACACCAAAGTTATAGGTTGAAGACACAAACACTTAAACTTGCATGCATTATTGAGCATTTCAAATCCACAAACCTTGAACTCATATTGTACATGAAGCACAAAATAGTTGTAGTCCTATGTTATAGTTGAAGTACTCATAATTCCATTCACAAGAGGGTGGTAGAAGAAACTTGTTATTTTGTACACCCATTGCACAATTTTCAAATCATGATCACCAATGGAGGTACAATGAAATGTGGGGAGAAACATGAAAATGTCAAATTCTAGATGAGAGAATATAAACACAAAACCCATATGTTTTCCATCGATATGGGTTGTCGTGATATAGTACTAGGAAATGACTATGCATGTGAGGACTAGTCTCAATGGATTTCAAAAAATTCTTTATGAGTTTCACTAAAAAAGGGTCATGTACACACACTTCAAAGGCCTTGGGTAGACTCTCCTAAACTAATCAACACTTATCATATGGAGAAGTTATTAATGAAAGGCCACTCTAGCATTATTTCCTAATATAATGTCTTTTAACCTATAAATAATATAATACAAGAAATCTATCTAGACTTGCTGTTGGTCATTGAAAAACATCTTCAAGTCTTTGAGATACCAAAGGTTTTACCCCCTTCTTGAGGAATGCATGAATATAGCATTATCCTTATTGCAAGAAGTAAACCATCAATCATATGTTTTTATTGACACCCTTTTACATAAAAGAAATGAATAAAAAATATTGACACCTAATCTTTAGCTATTAGGAAAATATTGTAAATATAAAAATGAGAAGACTAAGAAACATTGGAATATAAATTCCAATAATCTTCCTCTCCTTGTATATATCAATTATTTTCTTAATAAAATGAGCCATTCATGGAGTTACCAATGCCTGCCTTGAAATGCTATGGAGTTACCAATGCCTGCCCTGAAATGCTATCAGAGCCAGGTTCCAGGTTCTAAATTTTCCTCTTTCTTCCCCGTAACTCCTTTGCTTTATTCATCTTGTTATTGCAGGTCTATCAATCTGCCAGTTATGCCAGTCTGTTGAACATTGTAAGCATTGGTTGAATGTATGTTGGCTTATCTCTTCACATTCTTTGTGCGATGAACCATCTCCAGCATCCCCGTGCGTTGAGCCTTGAAATTTGTGCTATGAATGGAGCAGTTTAACTGTTAAATGGGTTGAGTCCTTACGGTGCATTGTATTATATATATACCAGTGAACTGTTGATGGGTTGAACTCATAGTATTAAAGGTTGTTTTTATATGTTTGTTGGTTGCCGGTGAACTGTTGATGGGTTGAACTCATGGTATGTGCCTCAGAATGAGTTGAATATTTACATAAGAGTTGGTTCATATATATTAGTTTATGCTTTATATGCAGCTTGAAATTTAAATGTGTGTTGAATTTGTTTCACTATGTTGGTCATTCCATTTATTAAGAGCGTTGAAGTTTAAATGTGCGTTGAAATGGCTTCACATATGTTGCATTGTTTAAAAGGGTTGTTCCATTGATTAAGAGTTGGTTATTGTTGCCTTGTTATAAGGTGGTCGTTCTAATCATACATGTGAATAGAATGTGACTTGAATACCTTGAATTCAATATGTATACGAGTTATATGTGTGTTGTGAGCATTGATTTTGAGATATTTTAATTGATTTTTATTGACTCTAGAGATAAAGTTGTACGACAATCTCTTGTGTTGAAGAGACATATTAAAATTTTAACTATTTGTAGCACAATTTAAAATTTCATAATGCATTTGCTCATCTTCATAGTTGGACTAGTTGTCACTTGAAAAGAGAACTATCGTGAATGGTCTATGAAGATAAAGCATACCTTCAATTTCAATGAATTATGGAAAGGAGTGTTTGAAGGAGAAGATTAGAATCTATCAGAAAAAACCCACTTCAGACTAACAGCTCACCATATGGGAAAACAAGAACAACAAGGCCTATGCCTTGATTGATGCATCAATCAATGAAGAGGTAAGTCATCACATTGCACCATTTACAAATTCCTTTGAAGATTTAAAGAAGATGAAATATTTATATGATTCACACTCTGAGCTTGAAGTAGTCCAATTAATGATCAAACTCTTCAATATAGAATTGAAAGATGATTATCTCCTTGGCCTAGCCTTTGAAATCATAGCTAGTATGCATGATATAGAAGCTACCAGAGTTAAAATAGATGTCCCTCTCACCACTTTCATCAAGGCACTATACCCCACATATTCTCATTATCTTTAATAATTACAAGCTAGTGGAAAACTTAAGGAGATTTCCTGTGAGTGGAGAAGTTTGCAGAAAGAAAGAAATATTTTGGGAAGAAGAAAACATTTGCATAGTCTTATGAAGAAGTTGTGTGCCTTGTGCACAAAGAGAAGAATCCGAAATAGAGTTATTTTAGAGGAAGAGGTGGTAGAAGAGGACGTGAAAAGAAGAATAACAGAGTCAGGGGGGGAAACATTACCAAGGAGGAAGACCTGATCTCCATTTTATATGGTGCAACATAAATGGACATGATGCTTCCACATGCATTCTCTCTCGGGATAGAATAAGACAAGAAAGGAATGAAGAGAAATGAAAATCAACGGATCCTGGGAAAGGTGAAGCACCTGAATCAGCTCATTATATTGTGGCACATTGCAATATTGGATTTATTGAATAGACCATTATCCATTTTCCATTAGCACAACTGAAACATGCCATTAGTCATTTGCCTCCTTTTATTTGCAATTTTTGCTTCTTGTTTTACCCGGGTTTTCTTGTTTTTATGTCCACAGTTTGCTTCCTTTTAGTTTTCTGATTTTGTTCTTAATTAGCCTCCAACTTTTCTTCCTTTTAAGCAACCAATTTAGCTTTCTATTTAGAGCTAGTAATAGCACAAAGTATGGCTTCCGATTTAATGTTGAATTTTACTTCCATTTTAGAACCCCATTCTGCTTCCATTTTAACAATTCATGTTGCTTCCCTTATAGGTTCCATTTATTAATTTAATATTCTTTATTTCAATTACTTAGTTAAGTATATCACGGCTCTTGAATAACCTATATGATTATAGAGTAAGTCATATTGCATTTGAAATATTTTAAAGCATACCATTTATAAATATATTTTAAGGAAATGGACATATATAAAAACTAACAACATCGTTATGCTTATTAAATCTCCATCAAAATAAAATCTACAAAATCCATTTTTTTATTTGAATTTCATCACTAAATTAATAGAATAGAGTATTACAAAGAATAATAGGCTTTTCTACTGACCTTCCCATTGGGAAATCAACCTAGTAGCAAAGGTTTAATGTCTTGGGATTATAAATTTTTTATCTGTTATTTAATAACCAAAAACTTCTACTATAACAGACACTAGACAGCGGTGGCCTGATGGTCAAGGCCTCATTACAATGTTCACCTTGCCAATGTACATATAACTATATGCAAAAAAATATATCTATTGTGCAAATATTTCATTCAAAATAACTACTCAATTGACACTGAAAACCATGACCAAGGGATTTGGCGCAATGTAGCACCCACCACGAACCGTTAACTACAATACTCCAATGACAAGCAACAAACCTCCATATTTACCGCTGCAAGTGCCATAGAAGAGCATAGTATGCCAGAATTGATCCTTAAAAACGTTGCATAGAGCAGAGTGCCAAAATCTCTATGAAATCATTTCCTTCTCTGCACACATGAAATTCAATGTCCATATTTTCTTACACATCCAACAATCCCGTTTTAGACCTCTACTCAGAGTAGAAAAACAATGCACCATCCTCGTGTCGCTGACCATACCATGTATTCTCAAAGGAATCCAACCTGATTCCCATTGTATTTCTGCAATTGCCTCCAGATGCACCCGACACGTGAGAAGGAAAAACACTGCAATTCCACAATTCCACTAACGAGCTGATCCGAATGGAAAATGGCATCAACCCATGGTATTCATCTACCCATGTTATCCATCCACCTATGGAATTTACCCATGGTATTGTAAATGGCATCGACCCATGGTATTCATCCACCCATGATATTTCTTTTCCCATGGTATTGTAAGTGACCCATGGTATGTATCCACCCATGATATTCATCCACACATAGGATTTACCCATGGTATTGTAAGTGGTATCTACCGATGGTATTGGCCTATGGTATCTACACATGGTATTGTAACTCAAAAAAGGCTTTAAATAACAAGCCTCAGTTTTTAAAAGGACAGATTGTCTGCCACAATGTAGCTTCTACAGTTATTCTTTGTTTTAATAAAACAAGTTTCTTTGTGGTTTTATTTCCATTATGTCCGTAAGCAAATTTCAGTTCTTTGATATTAATGAAATGAAGTGTTGTTTCCACTGCATCTCTGTATTTATGGTTATATGTTTATTCTATTGCGTTCCTGCATAAATCCGGATCAGTGGATGATCCGAATGGAAAATGGCATCAACACATGGTATTCATCTACCCATGTTATCCATCCACCCGTGGAATTTACCCATGGTATTGTAAATGGCATTGACCCATGGTATTCATCCACCCATGATATTTATTTGCCCATGGTATTGTAAGTGACCCATGGTATGTATCCACCCATTGTATTCATCCACACATAGGATTTACCCATGGTATTGTAAGTGGTATCTACCGATGGTATTGGCCTATGGTATCTACACATGGTATTGTAACTCAAAAAAGGCTTTAAATAACAAGCCTCAGTTTGTAAAAGGACAGATTGTCTACCACAATGTAGCTTCTACAATTATTCTCTGTTTTAATAAAACAAGTTTCTTTGTGGTTTTATTTCCATTCTGTCCATAAGCAAATTTCAGTTCTTTGATATTAATGAAATGAAGTGTTGTTTCCACTGCATCTCTGTATTTATGGTTATATGTTTATTCTGTTGCGTTCCTGCATAAATCCGGATCAGTGGATGATCCGAATAGAAAATGGCATCAACTCATGGTATTCATCTACCCATGTTATCCATCTACCCATGGAATTTACCCATGGTATTGTAAATAGCATCGACCCATGGTATTCATCCACCCATGATATTTATTCACCCATGGTATTATAAGTGACCCATGGTATGCATCCACCCATGGTATTCATCCACACATGGGATTTACCCATGATATTGTAAGTGGTATCTACCCATGGTATTGGCCCATGGTATCCACCTATGGTATTGTATCTCAAAAAAGGCTATAAATAACAAGCCTCACTTTGTAAAAGGACAGATTGTCCGCCACAATGTAGCTTCTATAGTTATTCTCTGTTTTAATAAAACAAGTTTCTTTGTGGTTTTATTT
Source organism: Pinus albicaulis (assembly GCA_034641835.2). Lineage (NCBI taxonomy): Eukaryota > Viridiplantae > Streptophyta > Pinopsida > Pinales > Pinaceae > Pinus > Pinus albicaulis. The sequence goes on along the minus strand of CM076573.1, from coordinate 75,523,587 downwards.
TCTTTGTGTTCTCTCTTTTTTCTGGCATTCTAATTTTGCAGATCTTGTCAGATCCATTTCAACTTTTTAGATCTTGGGGGCCTCCCCACCAACATCCAGATCACAAGCCAACATTGAATTATACAACATGGGTCAATGTCTAAAAATTTGAATTTGACTCTGATTAGAGGCATGGTGGATGCCATTGTTAGTCCTCTGAAACATGCTCCCAAGCCCCTCCATCCAGCACGACTTCCAAAAACCTCTCAACGAGGCTCTGCCACACCCCTAGTATGCCCGGATTTTCTTGTTGTAATAGCTCAACATGGAGAAAAGAGAGACTTATCCAGAACTCCTTAGGCACTATGTGCGAGAAGATCCAACTAAACCATAATGAAATAACCAGGAGAATGCACAAAATAACCCCAATTGTTGAACCAGGAGAACGTACAACATCATTGATTGTTAAACCAAGAGAATGTACAAATGTTAAGGGGGAATGACCTTCGGGGAATCAGGAAGATATCGCCTTCAATGCAGGAGCATGTGACTATCGCTTTTCATGTCACTGTATGCATTCGTCATACACCCTTTCATTGCAATGATTTTTTTTTTCATTGCAATGATTACATGTTGTTCACGTCACCACGCTCATTAGCTGGCATTCAGGGAGGCATATAATGGCTAGGCTAGTCATTTAGACTAGTGCATTATGAACACCTGTCATGGAGAAAATCTACAACATCCATTATATATAAAATAACAAGATAATTTTTTTTTAAATTATAACCATTATTTTAATATTATTAATAATCAAAATTGTTGTGCGTGACCAACTACACATAATGTAGGCCCATATTCACATCAAAGAGATTTCCAAAGTATAGCTCTTTTAGGTTTCTTATAGTTATAGACCACACCACAACATTGGAATAAAATAACAAGATATTTTTCTTTTAACTATAACTGATATTTTTATATTCTTAATAAAAAAAATTGTTGGTCCATGGCCAACTACACATAATGCAGGCCCAGATAATACATGTCCAAATGATATAATTTTGAAATGATACATGTCAAAATGGTACTACAGATGAAAATGACACATCTTATAATAAACATGAAAAGAGGCATCATAACAATTTATCAACAATGATCCATGATGGAGTCTATATGATCGATGTGTCTGGCTACTGCCAACAAATTTCTCATCATTATCATCATTTTTATCATGATCATCAGCATCATGATCATCATCAATGTCATCATCGTTGTCATCTACCTCAGTGTCATATCCATCTACCTTATCATCATCATCTCGAATGTCTGAACCAAACCAAACGTAATTTGGATCATTCTCAGGATCAACTAGATCTTCTGGAAGACCCGTGTTCTGCAAAAAAAAAATTAAAAATTAAAAATGAAAATTTATTATTTATTTCGTGAAATATTTAATATTTTTTTTTATATTTCTAATATTACAACATATAAAACCGACCATAATCATATTACATCATATCAAAGTGCACATATATACCATAGTAAAATTGTAATTAAGTTACAGCTAAGATGTCATTCCAATGATGTAAACGATGAAACAATTCTAATAAACATTAGTAAAGATCATAAAAAAGATTGCTATACAATTTAACTGTCAATTGCAAATTCTATTACATAACCTTAAGTGGCAACCCTCTCCTGTCAATATATAAAAGTATTTTGTGTGTCAACATTAATTTTGTATATATGTCTACAATCAAATAGAATTTTACAATATTCCATAATTCAATTGACAAGATTACATAATTCACTTGTGTCTTCGAAATTATGTTGAACAAGGGTCTAGGCACTATGGCAAGTTCTTCACACTTGACCAAACATGCTTACAATATTTGACGGAACTCAATTTCATTGCGTGGTTTGGTTTTTATGCCCTCAGTTGAAATTTTTTGTGTGTCTCTTTAAGGCATTGGGAAGTGAGTTGAAACTCACCATAACTGGAAAGTTGAGGCCTCGTTGGACAAACCATTAGTTTCATTAGAATCATGCCATTATAGTATCGCTAGGGACACCCCTCTCCAATGACGCCATGGACCGATTGTTGTCTACATTGATATTTTTTGCAACTAGTGTTTCGCCCATTAGCCAACAATGTAATTTATGCATTATATGCATAGATATTGATAATTATGCCAAACGAGGGTATGGTCATCCTGGCCAACTTTCCCTTGACCAAACATGCCTGCAGAAGTTGATGGAACTCAATTCCATTTCTCAGTTTGGTTTTTATGCCCATTGTTTATTTTTTTCGCGTGTCCTTGAATGGAATTGGGAAGCGAGTTGAAACTTTCCATAATTGGAAAACCGAGGCCCAATTGGACAAACCATAAATTCCGTTGGAATCGTGACATCAAAATATCCTATGTTGTTGTTAAGTACTATAAGTACATGAAATTATCCTAATTTAATTATTGAAAATGAAAACCTATGAGTTAAACTTAATGATGGGCATTTTATATATCTTAAAAACAAATGACGCTTACTCCAATTATCGACCGGGGGGATTGTAGACTTTGAGGCATCAACACAGTATGTGCCTGTTAATGATTTAGGTGGCTCCAAAAATAAAGTGGCATTGAAAAAGCTCAAAAATAAAATTCATCAAATGGAAGTGAAACCAAGACCATATCATAGTGCTCGTTGCCCTGATTCCAACAGTGTGAATGGCACTGAAATCTGAGTTTGTATGCTCAAGATATAGCTGCTCAAAGTTCTAGTCAAACTAGGCCAATTGGTAGTTACTAACGAGGCAACAATTTGGAGAAGGGATGGCGCACAAAAAATGGTAGTTGGAAAGGGAAAAATAAAAAATATATACATATAAAATTTGGGGGTGGCAGGCCACCAACCCTGCCACCCCCCCAATGACATTATGTGTATATATATATATTTGAGTTGGTCCTTTGGAGACCCGGGCTCGCCCATACACATGGAAACCACACAATGGAGGAGATCGACGGGGTTCGAACCCGCCCAACCCATGTGGGTTGGCCTGCCAACGGGCGGCCACAAAATTAAATATGCTAGTCAAACCACAACATAACTGCTGGGTAAAGTGCCAGTGTTACAATAAATGTCAACCACTATAATAAATGACGAACCATATATGGGAGCGAAGGGTTTTGAACCTGGCCCGCCCCCACCATAGTCCCCTCCGCCACCAACAAGCCAACGGCTCATACGTTGGTAACTCTACCACAAATTAGTATTAAAACCTAGCATTTCATTCGACTGGGAGGCAGAGGAGCGAAGTAGGGTACAGGGGGGAACCAAGAGAGGTCTAGGAGGTAGAACCCTGAAGAGGGGAATCTTTGGATGTTGAAAATATTCTTTTTGGGTCTAGATGTGCCAATGTCATAATGGGACAAATTTAAGTCAATTTTACACGATATTTCAACAGGAATCGAACTGTGCAGCACATTTCTCTAACCTAGGTATCCATTTTCAGGCCAACACCGAAAGTGGAGGTATAAGGTGTCAATTTGTAAATTTCTTGTATTTCATTTTTACTGCCATTTAATGAAAGATGGCCCCCCACAATGAGTAGGTACCAGAGATGTAACCCACACTAGGTGAAATTCATAATGATTTCATCTTGTGTCTTTTATCTTATGTTTTATTATGATTTCCGTTTCTTTTCATGTGTTTAAGTTACTTGGTTACATGATCTTTTATATGAAATTTTGTATGCAACCATGAAGTAAAAAATTTGGATCAAGTTTGGTATCAAAGCAGGTCTTCTTGATGTGAGTTGCATGAGTGAACGCTAACTAGGAACAAGCTCCAAAGAGGAGAAGAAAAACTCAAATCCTCTGATCCTGAAGGGAGGTGTGCACAATGAAGACGAAAAATGGCAGATGAGGATGCGTGAGAGGAAGAAGAGAAAAATTATCACAATATCTTCTTCACCATGGCAGAGAAATTTGACAAGTTGTTTGCAGAATATGAGAAGAAAATCAAGCATGAGAAGAAGGAGGTCAATGATCATGCTTTGGTACACCATGGAAGTGGAGGAGAAGAGACTCCTCCCTCTCCATCCACCAGTGATAGTTCTTCTTCTTCCTCTTCTCATCATTCTAACAGGCACCATAAAAATACATCTAAGAGGCCATTTTTTAAGCTATATGTAAAGTTTGATTTTCCCACATATAATGGGGAATATAGTGCAGAAAAACTAAACAATTGGATTAGAAATATCGAGGTTTATTGTTGGATTCAATAGATCAAGGAGGATGAGGCGAAGATCCAATTAGAATCCATTTGTCTGAGTAGAACCACTCTCGTTTGGTGGGAAAGAAATTTGCAGAAAGGCAGAAAAAACTTGGGTAATCTTCTTTCTTCTTGGTCCCGTTTTTTTCCCGCATTAAAATATTATTTTTATCCTTTAGGTTATCAACAAAAGGATTTAATGGAATGGCAATATTTGAGACAAGGAAAGGGTAAAAATGTACAAATATTCACATAAGAGTTTAGAAAACATGCTTTAAACTTGGGCATTTCACTTGATTTGCCATAAATTATAACAAAGTATATCGGTGCTTTACATAGTTACATCAGGCATTATTTTTTGTTATTTGAGCCTATTAGTATTGATTCAACCAGTGTGAAGTCCATTCACCTTGAAAGCAGGGGAAAGAATGATAAAGAAGAGCAACCAAATAAATCATCTTTCGAACCTCATAATGGCAAGTTAAAAGGAAGGAATGAGAAAAGCCATATTGCATAAATTGCAAGAAAGAAGGCCATGATGATGAACATTGTAGGAAGTTTCATTTGGAGTTGAAACCAAAGAGATTTGGTGGGAAGAGCAAGAAAAAGATGGTGTAAGCTGTACAACAGGACCTTGGATCTGATCTCGGTGACGAGACACTGATGACAACAATGGGCATACGAGGTAGCCTTTCTATTCATGTTAGTGAAAATTTTAAATTGCATGCAAGTACAAGTTCTTCCGAAATGGGTATCTTGTTAATGAACGAAAGAGGACTGAATTGTTCCACATTAGAGTCGCATTGAAACAATCGAAAGTGGAAACCTTGTTTGATCAAGGCTCACAAGTAAATTTGATTTCAGTTTCCTTGGTTAAGAAATTAGGATTCGAAACCAAGCCTCATTTGAAACCCTACCCTCTTGGTTGGGTGTGTGGTAAAGCCAAATTACATGTAACCAAGAAGTGTAGATCTAGATTTGTGATTGCATCTATAGTATATGAGGTTGATCTTGATGTTGTACCTTGGATATTTGTGGCATTGTATTGGAGAGTTCATATTTGTAGGAAAGGAAAGAATTTTTCTTTCACCATGAAAACAAGTATCATCTCACGAAAGATGAGGTGGAATACATTGTTAGAGATGATCAAGCCAAAATCAGTGCCAGTCTTGTAAGTGCATGTCACATGAAGAGGTTGGTGAATTCAAGCAAAGGGTGCATGCTCATGGTTGTGAGAGTCAAAGATGTTGAGTCGGCTGAAGCTTTCCAAGGTTGTGATTCCACTCATAAGAAGTAATTGTATGAAATTTTTTCTAACTATAATAGGTTTTTTCAGGAACCAAGTGGGTTTCCTCCAAAGCATGAGATCCAACATGAGATTCAATTGCAGCAGGATGCTCCTTTACCCAACATTGGTATGTACAGGTTGTCAACCATTGAGATGGACGAGATAAAGAAAAAAGTGTGGGAATTGTTGAACCAAGGGGTCATTAGACCAAGTTTTTCTCCATGTGGTTCACTTATTGTGTTGGTGCCAAAGAAGGATGGAACATGGAGGATGCACGTGGACTACAGAGCACTTAATAAAATAACGATGAAGAATTAGTACCCTCTCCCTCGCATTGACGCTTTATTAGATTAATTGAAAATTTTTGTATATTTCACAAAACTGGACTTGCACAGTGGCTATCACCAGGTCAAGATTGCAGAACAAGATGTATGGAAGACTGCATTCAAGATAAAACCAAGGGTTTTTTTGAATGACTGGTGATTCCATTCAAACAATGCAATACTCTGACCACATTCATGAGGGTGATGAATGATATTTTCAGGCCTTTTCTTGATGATTTTGTACTCTTGTAACTTGAATAAATTCTTGTTTTCAATAGGACATGGGAATATCATGTGAGTCATGCTAAAATGGTGCTTGACGTTTTGCAAAAAGAAAAATTGTATGCCAAAATTTCTAAGTGTGAATTTGGTAAGGCCTCATTGGTTTACTTGGGTCACATTGTCAAAGGTGGGCAATTAAAAATATAACCTTCTAAAATTGATGTGATTGTAAAGTGGCCTAAACCCACCAATGTTACAAAGGTTAGTATCTTTTTGGGTGCAGTGCAATATTAGAGAAGGTTCATTCCCAACTTCTCCTTCATTGCATCCCCATTACATACATTAACAAGTGTGAATCAAACCTTTCAATGGGGATGAAAGTAGTAGAAAGTATTTGATACACTGAAAGAGAAGATAAGTATTGCACCAATTTTTCATTACCTGACCTCCAACAGACTTTTGAGACCAAAAAATATTCTAGTGGGCATGCCATGGGAGTAGTATTGATGCAACGGAGGAAACTTGTATGTTACCGTTCAGAGACATTCTCCTAAGTTGTTTTGAACTACTCCACATATGAAAAGGAGTTGTTGTAGAAATTATACAAACATATGTATATCAATGGATTCAATCTGATCAAGAAATGTACTAAAGCTAGATATTGAATCCTTCTACAAATAAATTGCGGAAAATAAACACGATCGCCAATCACAACAATTAAAGAAAGAAACAAATCAAACCACAACACAGATATTTTCTCAGGGAAAGCTCGCTGCTTAAAACCCTTCTATCTTCTATTGTATATTCACCATGGAATCATGAAACAATTAGAATGCACTCTTCTCATAAGATTCTCTTGCACTCTCACAACTGTCTCACGCTGACCCAGAAAAAATTGACCAACAGTTAGGCAATTTCCTAGCTCTAATCAGCCTGCCTTGCTTGCGCAATTCATGTGGAATGCAATCCCTATTATTTAGGAAATTCAATCTTCCAAAACTACGCAATGCTCATGGGCAATCCAATAGATATTTTGCTGCATGTGGGCAGCTTACTAATGATACAACTAATGTCTTGTTAGAAAATAATAATAATAATTATTATTAACATCAAATAAAAATTCTTATAAATTAAAATTAAAGCCTTATATTTCATTATTATTAGCATTTACTAGTAATTATTAATAATAAATAATAAAAATTATTAGTAATTATTATTAATAAATAATAATAATTATTAGTAATTATTATTAATAACTATTATTATTAACAACAATTAAATTTTTTTTTAAGTAATAAATTATTATTTTAACATGGTAATAAAATTATACCTATGATAATTAACCTTTTTAGAAGTGCTAACCCTTTTAATAAAAATAAAAACATTATAATTATTTTGCTTAATTAAAATAATAATTTATTAACTCATATTCTAATAAAATTTTTAATAAAATAAAATATTATAATTGTAATAAATATAATATTATTTAATAAATTAAAATATTATAATTATAATACACATCATTAATATTAGTAACATTATTATTAAGGATTTTGTAAATAAACAATTATTATAAATATTTCTCTCTTATTAATATATTAAAAATTAATAATTATTTATATATAAAATCAACTAAATCAATTTAAATTAGGTAGATTATTTTTTCTGTTCATTTTTCCCTATTTATTCTAGGTCTTGTTCCTCTTTCAATCTTTCATCATTCAACAATTGGTCCAGAAGATGGATCCCCGATGAGATTCGAAACATCAACATGATTCTTATTACACTGTGGATAATCTGAGAATCTTTATTACAGATACAACTGATAGTTAACATCCCTTTAACCTTTGTCTCAACTGGGTCTCCACTGGAACTAATATGCATGTAGCTATTAATAGTAAATCATCAATTGCATGGCAAATCACTGCATGTTAATTAAATATGATTTAATTCACTTGATCTCTCACTAGTGCAACAAACAGTTACAACTAGTTCAACTCACTTTAACTCACTTAACTGAGTTAACTGATTTCTCATCCATTAAACTAATGCACTAACCACAAATCGAACTCCATAACTAATAGAATCACTCTGAATGCCTCACCAACCACCCTCAACTCGAAATTCATGAGCTAACTTAGATTATCACACTCACTTAAATATTAGAAATGATTATAAGATAATATTACATTTTATTGTCTAATTTAATTAAGGGAAAATTAAATTAGACACACATTTCTTATTGAATTTTCAACACTGCCTCTCAACAAGAAATGGATTATCTGCCACCTCAATCAAGCCTCTATGGTATTCAAATTTTCTCTTGGCGAGCGCCTTCGTCAAAATATCTACATCCTGATCTTCCTTGGGAATGTACTGAAGTAACATAATGCGCCTCTGAACACAATCTCTGAGATGGTGGTACCATATTTCTATGTGCTTGGACCTATCATGGAATATCAGATTAACCGATAGTTTAATGCAACTTTGATTATCACAGTGTATCACCGTCGGATCCATCTGATTACCAAACAAACCAACCAAAATATTTCTCATCCAAATGGCCTCACATGCAGCCTGACTTGTTGCCATGTACTCTGCCTTGGTTGAACTGAGAGCCATGGATCGCTGCTTCCTATTGTACCAAGAAACTGTTGTCGATCCTATGCTGAAGATCCCTCTTGATGTGATCTTTCTGTCTGATGGACTGCCTAACCAATCTGCATCGGTGAAGCTTTGAAGCTTCACTCCCTCTATCCATCCGTTCCATAATCCATACTGTTAGTATGAATCTTTTGTCGAAGTGTACGAAAAAAGATCACTTTAGCTACGCATAACTTATAGCCCTAACATCAAATATGACTGCCAATATCTTCAGATCTGCAGTTAGTTGATCAAGACAAGTGCTGCAAAAAACTAGATCTATGCATAAAGAGACATTAAGCAGTAAAAATAAGGTTTTGCTCCATACATCCAATAAACAAGACAAGAACAATATTTTTTGAAAGAATTTTTTGTATTAAGGGCACCTGGGAGGAAAACAAGAAGGTGTTTCCAATTATCCTCAATGGGATGGGTTCTTGGAAGTCCTCAGCACTTCAGATCTAGCATTTCTCTCTCCTGTTGGTGTAGAAAACCCAGACAAAGATAGAACTCAAAGGGAGCTCACACAACAAATAGTGGAAGATATGACAATGATAATGGCTCAAAGTCAGACCAAGAGTATAGATCTAGAGTGATCTAATAGGCAACAAAAGGTGAAGAATGGTAGGAGAAGCCCTCCTATTTATAACAAAATATTGGGTCATTCTAGATCTTGGTGCATGATTAAAATAACATTAACCAAATCTAGATCCACCTTTTATGGAATATTTTATTATATTTGTTGGAGGAAAAAGTATTTGACTTGGGTCAAATCCCTTTATTTGTGAATAATAAATAAATAAATGATTTATTTATCATTTTAAGGAAGTGGTTGAAAGATAATCAAATAAATAATGATTTATTTAATTATTTATAGGTGATTTAGTCATATTTAACAAGGAATATTATTTAAATAAGATTTAAATAATTATTCCTAGAAAATAATAAGATAAATAAAGATTTATCTAATTAATTTCTTTGTTTTGGGTTAAACATGACCGGGAATAATAATTGAATTATTGTTTAATTAATTATTCCTTGAGGAAAATCAAACAAATATAGGTTTGTTTAATATTTCCTTTTGGGGTTTTCTGTTTAGACCATAAACAACCTAATAAATGTGTTTTATTAAGTTATTTTACATAGTGAAGGCAATTTTACTTAGGGTAAAATTGGTCTTACATGGTGTACTTGGGTCCATCTAATGATAGTAGGTTAGATGACCAAAAAATGGTGTAACAGATTGCCCCCCGGCGTGCGAGTGTTAGGAGCAAATCGTATGACCGAAGTACGTTGTAAGAACTCAATCACCAGACATCAAAAGGGAAGTCAGAGAGAGAAATGTAAGGTAGACTAATGTGCTGAAGAACTAAACCCTGAGGAGACGAGACTTTCAGGTGCGACAAGTCTCTTTTTATGAGAGGGTACCTGTGCTAAAGGCGGCGAGGGAGGCATACCTATGCCCGCCGAGACAAAGTACAAAAGAATAGTGTGTCCAGTAAACAAGGGACCGAACCATAAAGTACAGCCGGCATAAACATGAGCCAGATAAAAATACAATGAGGGATCCCATATACATGTTGTGCCTGGGATAACAGCCAGGACTTATACAATAATATCTGAGTACATGAGATACAAATACAACCCAAATTCCCCCTATAAGCGGGGAAGGGCTCACAAAATCTGACTGATATATGCAAATCAAAGAGGCGCTGCAAGCGGCTAAGGCCGACATCATCAAATATATGGAGCTGCATCGAAGGCTGCAATGAAGAGGTCATCCGGGCATGTGGGGGGCTACCTGCAGGGCCACCCCCTCATGAGGGCTGAGACATCTCACACACACCCGGGAATCACCAAAAGTGACTGCTGCATCACTGAACCATCAAGCATACGGATCTCGATCATGCTGAAAGGAGCTGGAGTGGAGAAACAATCAATTCAAAGGGAAATGAGAGATCCCTTTGCCTGATTCGAGGCACCGAACAATAGTGGAAGCTGGAACCAAGGTACACCGCCCTCTAGACCTGTCTTCTGGAATGAAGGAGCTGATATCGACAGAAGGAGGTCCGCCATAGATCCTCAACTAAGGCACGAGAGAAAATAGTAGAGTGACTGACAGACTAATACCAATGATGATGATGGAATGGAGGGGACTGAGTAGCAAATGGACGACTTCACTTGCTAGAGCATAAAGGACATGAATGACATGGCAACGACTGACACAGTATTAGAAGGGATAGGGGACAGTGGGACTGACGGCCATAATGTGTGACACAAGAGAGAGACCAAGCAATGAAGGATGGAGGAATATAGCGGGGTACAAAGGGACTCAGGATAGACTCCATGAATGCGATGATGACTCAACTTGGATGCTCTAAAAAAGGGTGACTCGATGGTGCTGCCACACAGAAAAGGTCCCATGGGGGACCATGAAAACATGAGTACAAGATGGTATCTCATGATGAAAATTGACACGAACAAAGACAAGTATGGAGGCAAAGTGGTGCCCCAAGTACAAGTGTTGTAAGTGAGGAAATTCGATTTTGGGGGGAGGTGAAGTGACCCATCTTGGACAAAATTTGTCATTGTGAAGTATAAAATCACAAAAAACTAACAGATACCCATTTGAGGGCTTGGTGAGAGCTTTCCAACGGTGCAGACGGTTTGTCAAACGGAGCTACGGTGTAGTCGCAGCAGGCAAAAGAAAAAACAAGGGTTCTCTTTTAATAAGGCAGTTTTCCCTCCAAATTCACTCATTTGCTAGTGTTGCTGTGGTGAATGTAGAGAGGAGAGAAGGCCCTAAATCTTGTGGCAAGTGTAGCGGACAAACCAACCGTTGGAATTGAGATCCGTTAGTTACAGGTAAGAGGCCTAAGTTTACTCTTTCATTTTGATGGATTGAAAGTTCAGATTAGGGCCCAGAATCTCAGGAACAGACCCTCTTTCACCTCTACGGCCGGGTCGCACTTTTTGGGCCAAAAACTGCGACCCGGGAAGCAGGTTTTGAGCCAAAAACTGCGACCTGTCCCAGGATTGGGCAAAAAAGTGCGACCAGGAGGATGAATGAGATTTCAGTGTTGTTTTAGGGCTGAGATGTGGGTTTTTGTGATTGGTTACAATGTTTCCTATCTGTACACTGAAAAAGATGATGTGTTTGTGCAGATATGGCAGATATACGGGTTACCTGGAGAGAGAGAGACCTGGGTACATTACGGTCAGAGATCCAGGCAGATCAGGGTGTCCATCGTGTATTGGCCAGACTTGGGGTTCTGAAGTTTTTGGAGAACCCTTTGATGAGAGTAGGGGAGCTCTTGTTGGCCCAGATTGTCAGTTATTGGGATCCAGATCATGAGGTCTTTGTAGTGCAGGGGCACAGGATCGAATTGACAGTACAGGATCTGTATTTCCTGACTGGTCTCCCGCCACTTGGGATGGTGGGAAATACGCAGCCAGTGTTACCGCGGGGGCGGAACATCATGGAGTTTGTGGAGCGACATTGTCGACCGGGTCTCCAAGTCAAAGGGACTCGGATACCGATCGGGGACCTAGAGGGATTAGAGACCCGTGTAGTGGCCGCAGCGGTGCTACGGATCCTGGGCAACCAGGCGCTCCACCACATCACTGGGGGGCAGATGATGATTGTGGAGAGTGTGTTGAGTGGGACCTACTATGGGTGGGCCCAAATGATGTTGGTGTCGTTAAAACGACAGTTGTCGCTTTGCAAGCGGTAAGTGAACCATGATTGCTCGTATGGGACTTTATTGTGCTCCTTCTTTTTTTAGAAGATCCCGACCTTATGACCTCGTATACAACTCCCATATGGGGGCCCGAGAGAGCCCAGGATGCGCCGGTGGGGGAAACTACTGTGCAGAGGAGGAGGAGGGGCGGTCGGACGGGTGTTTCGATCTGAGTTCTTTGCCCATTGGGATCAGATGCCGTTATACATAGACGACTATCCCTATAGTGGGATGAGTTATTGTGGGGATCTGGACCTACCACTTCCGCCTGGTCGAGTATGGGGACCCGATGGTAAGTGACAAGTGACTACTCTATTTTGGGCATGTTAAAGTTATTGAATAGTAGATAGGGTACTGATTCATGTACTTTTGGTATGCAAATATAGCTCTGGTAAAACCGGCCGGATATATGGGACGACCGGCAGCATCAGGAGTTGCAGGTCCGAGTGGACCGAGAGCGACGCATAATGAGGATGCGGCCGCCCTCCTGGAGGACATCCGCCGTAGATGTGAGAGGTTGATGACCGGTGTTTCAGAGCGCGGGTGGCAAGACTTAGACGACCAGTACATAGAGCCATGTATTGGTCTACCCTCGGAATGGCGGGGTGTCATGCGGCGCATGGCGATGGACGGTCAGGGGATACGTGATCTACAAGCTGCAGAAGCAGAGCCATTGGCTCGGGAACCGCCAGATAGTGATTAGGTGTGGGACAGGTGGTGCCCCCTAGTGTGTATGTAGGGACAGGTGGTGCCCCCCAGTTTTGAGTTTTTTGTAACATGCTATGGGCATGTCATATGTATCAGAGTAGATGGACTCTAAACACATGTTTTGCGACACATATCATGGATATGCATCTTTTTTAATGATTATGAATGTTATTGTCTAGTATAAAATGCATGTGATAAATGCCAATCTAGAACATGGTTTGCAATGCTATCTACATTGTGATTTTGTTCTCGAGGTACATGGTTGAAAGTTATGGTTTCAAACGCGCGTATCAAGAGTTTCACTCGTAAATATCGTCTAAACAACACAAGATTATGCACACGATAGACACCATTTAGTTTCATGACAAGAAGTAGGGAATCTAAACGAACATGCAGATGGAGGATGCGATGAGAGAGGGCATCGACTAAAAGTCCACGCACTGCATCATATTTGGCCTGATTATTGGTGGCAGGACCAATGTAGACCCCATTTGAGAGAACAAGGGCATGCAAAGGGGTGAAAATGGCCCAACCTACCGAGGCTAGATTTCGGGAGTAACGACTTGCACCATCGGCGTAACCGATATAGGGTGTGGACGGGAGGTCCTGCGAAATGGTGTTACAAGACAGAAAATGGGAGGAGGAGGAACAATGACGGCAGCGTGAGTGTATAGTAGACATCGAGTGGCAACTGCGGGAGGGAGTGCAATGGGCAGGATGGCTATGACTCATATATGAACTAGATGGTGGTATATGAGGGCTATAGGAGGTATGGCTAGGACTCGGGCTACGGGGGTCAACATAGATAGGGGTGGTGTTATCCCGTTTATGGGCGGAAAGGATGAGGTCATGGGTGGAGAAGGCTTCCAAGAGGGCATCCTGACGGGAAAAGAGGGGATGACGAGAGGAAGGGAAACCACATGACGCGGCAAAGCTACCTAGATCATCTGTATAGGAAGAAAGACTAACATACGGATCGTCACGGGGGATGACAGAGGAACAGATAAACAGATGGTCAAATGATGTTAAGCCCAGGGTGGTCGCTGAAGGGGGATCGAGTGAAACAACAGGGGAGGAAGAAAAGGGAATGTTCTCCAAGGGTCTCACAGAGGATGATAGGTAGAGAATGGTGGTAGTAGACTCCGTCATCTGGACATTAGGGGGGGGGGGTGTCAATGGGAGCGGGGGGATCCTCAAGCTGACTTGAAGCATACTGCGCAAGTATGGGAGAGGTAGACTAATTTTGTTCAACCTCATACTCTCGAACTACCTCTAAAGAGGTGCGGTAATGCGTCAGGTGAGGACAATGGTGGGAGTAATGGCCATGTACACCACATAAAGCACAGGGTTTGTTGGTGCGAATAATCTTTGGGTTCTTGGTTACGGATGAGGACGGAAGAGAGGGGTCAGGGACCGTAGACTTAGGGAATGCGTCTTTAACCATGGGTTGAATATGGGGAAATTCAGGACAAGTATGGGTGGCGTGATCGACGACATCACACAAGGCACAAGGCTTTGCGGGCGGAGGAGGAGTCGGGTCAGTCGGGGTGGCCTTGTCTTTGGATGCCCCCTTGCGAGCTTTGCCTTTCTTTCCTGGAGCTGTCACCACAGGGGTAGGGTCCTGGGGAGGCGCGGGGGGCATGGTGGCCACGGAGGAAGCGAGGGGGACCGGTTGAACCGGTGTCAAAGAAAGATAGGGTTTGGGGTGACCAGGTGGGGTAGCGGCTGGAGGGTCAAGGTACCAAACGGGTATGCCCAGGGTCAGGTTAGGGAGAGAGAGGGTGGCCATGACGAGGACCGTATAGACTCCGGGAGGTGGAGCTAGGAAAGGTATCTAACCATTGGGATAATGCCCAGGAGGGACGGCTCCGAGATGGTTGAGGCCTGGGGGAACCGACCCAGGAGGATAAAGGGGTTCAGGGATACCAGCTGTAGGAGAAGGGCCATAAGGAGGAGGTCCGGCTGGCTGAGATGAATGGCTAGGAGCGGGTTGCAGTGGGCGAGGTTGAGTCTGAGGTTGCTAACTAGCTAAAGCGGGTTGCTTAAGGGCAGCCCGAGATGATTACATCATGCGAACATTCGATAAGATGGGATCAGAGATAGGAGGAGGAGGGAGACCAGGGAAAGTTCCAAGCAAAGAGGAGTCTTTGTAGACGCCAGGAGAGACACTGGTCAAGGAATCGACGGTTTGCTTATTGGCTACAGAAGAGATGGTCGTCTCAGGGGAGGTCTGAGACTTTGGCTCATGATAAGTCAACTGGTCGATAGTGACTATCTTACCATTGTGAGGAAAAGACATCTTGCGAAAAACCGCGAATGGGACAGCAGACATGGCATAGGTGTAGCTTCGCCCCAATAGAATGTTGTAATATAGAGGGGCGTCGATGACTTTGATGTCAACACAAACAGTCTTGCCCGCAAGGGTGATAGGACAATTACGGAAAAGGCCAATGGGCTGGGAGGCGTGGCCGTCCCACGCTCGAAGGGTGATCGTGGAAGGGGCCAACTCAGGAGATCCGAGTTGCTTCCAAACCGAAGCGGACATCACACAGGTGGATGCCCCCTCATCAATTATACACCGAGAAACGTTAGCGTTCTGGATTTTGACTAGGATTTGGAAGGCGACAGAAGCAGGAAGAGGAGGATGTTTTGATTGATGGGCGTCGAAAACAATCATTTGGTCATAAACAGGGTCTACAGCGCCCATGGCAGATAGCAGAGCCTTCTTTTGGGAAGGGCATGACTGGAGGAGTTCCAATGTGGAAATGGTAGCAGGAGACTGCGCCAAATCATCTACTATGCTATACGAATGAGCAGCTCGACCAGAAGCAGCATTTCGGCGTAATGGTCCCTTAGGAATCTTGGTATGAACCTCAAATTTGGGTTGAGGGATATGTAAGGGACCATTGGATGTCAAAAGGGGCTCTGTAGAACCTGAAGAAGGGGACTCGAGGGCAGCTTGAGCGGAAGGCTTGGGGTACTGGCGAGACCAAGTTTGAAGGTTAAGGTCGACGGTTGGAGATGGATCAGAGTTAATCATGAGGATCTGGTAATCGGAGGAACCAGAAGGGGAAGGTTGAGTGGCGACCTATCCGTCAGGTGGTTGGGCAGCCATGAATCCTTGTTGGGGGAAAGTATCGGTAAACACAGCCGGTTGAGTAGTGGCCACATTAGGGGGAGCATGAGGGGAGGCATGTTGTCCTCGCAATGTGGCTTGAGACTCCCACATCTGTCGCATCTGTGGTAGAAGGGGACAATCGTGAGTGTAATGACTGTAAACACTGCAACACGAATAAGGCTTATTTGTGCGAATAGGCCTGTAAGGCTTGGGCTGAGTGCCCTGTTGTTGGTTGGCAGTGTTAGGGTCAGTACCTTGAGGATTGGGTCCACGAGTACCAGGAGCAGATTGATTTTTATTGCCTCTCCGCCTTCTTTGAGAGGAAGGGGGATTAGTCGCGCCCTGCTGTGCAAATACTTGCCCTGGAGGGGGCTGTAGGTGCTGTTGCTGGGGTGGAGAAGGCAAGGGAGGTGGAAGTGCATATGCTGGAGGAGCTGGAGCACTAGGCTATGGATAAGGATAATGGTTAGGTTTAGCAAAATTGAGGTAAGCAGAAGGTTGGGCAAAAGGATGAGGCATGCCGTATCCTGGATACATGCTGCCTGGAGGGGGACAAGTGCTGGAGGTGCTGGCCCCTCCCGGAGGGAGACCATAGCCCATAGGAGGTTGAGCATACGGATGAGAAAGGGCTCCAACGATACCGTCGGTGGAATGAGATGCCCCCGGGGCGTTAGCGCCACCGGGCCTGGGGAGGTCAGGAAGGACGGTATAAACATAGCCAGACTGGGCGTAGATCAGGTCATATTTCAAGGCTATTTGGAGGGCAGCTTCTTCGGTTTGAGGGAACTGGGAGGCGACATCTTTGCCAATGGGAAGTAAGAGAGTGTGAAGGAACTAGTCCATATAAACCTGATCTTCAAAGGTGGGAGCTCGACATAAGCTCCTTCTTCTCGCCATTCCTGGACATGAGTGGAAAGGTGGGTTGAAGAGGTTTGACGGAAAGAAGTCAAAAGCTCTGTACCAGTGTCGTATCGGAGAGGGAGTTGGAAATAAGATAAAAAGGCTTGGGCAATGGTCGCAAAGGTGGTATGGGAAGAGGTGGCTTGGTCAACATACCATTTAGAAGCTTCGCCGGTAAGCGTGCATTGGAACAACCGAAGATGGATGGAATCATCGGTAATGGAATTGGAGGAACACCACATGTGGAAAGATCGGACATGGTTGGTTGGATCTTCTCCAGCAAGGCCTTCGAACTTAGGGATGTCGGAGGGGAGCTTGGTTGGCATAGTAGGACAACCAACATCGTGGCGGATAGGGTCATTGATCAACTAATTAAGATCGGGGAGGCTGAGGCCTGCCATGTAAGGGAGAAAAGGTGCAGCCGAGGTAGTTCTTGTGGCGGTTCCGCTAGTATTAGTCCCAACATTAGGGCCGGGATTACTGCTAGCGTTAGGCCCTGTACCAGACGTAGTGAAGGTGACAGGGGGAGAACCAGAAGTAAAAGGAGAACCCAATGAATCAGAAGTGGATTCGGAGTGCGGACTCGGAGGAGGACTAACTCGACGATGGCGGGGAGGAGTAGGTCGACTGACCGGAAACTGAGGGTGAAAGCCAAGAAGTCTTCGGGATGTGCGCCTTGGGGGTGCAATGGTGACAACACAAACACGGCACAAGGGGAAGAAGAACAACCAAAAAAGGCAGGGAGGTGCAGAATCAAGTGATTACAATGTCGAAACAAGGGCAGAAAGGTGCAGTGTCAATTGATTTTACAATGTTTTAAAGTCTTTGCATGGTGGTGGTAACTAGGCTTTTCTTCTCTTAGGGTGAGTGTGTGGCGTGCGTTAATTTTAATTTTTAAACCTTGACGTTTTGAGAGCAAAAGAAAAAGTGTGCTGTGTAACTAAAAATAAATCTGCAGAGAACAATATATAATGCTGAAATAACAGAAAATTAACAGCTAATAATGCATCGATCTAACCCAAAAAGGCGGGTCTCTCAAAACTAGTCTAACAGAGGGAAAAAATCTAGTCAAAACACACTAAAAAGATGCCAATAGATCTAGGGTCGAGAGGGACAGGGATCTAAAGGAGAAATCCGCTGAAAAGAGGTGCAGAACACAGCCAAGAGGCAAAGGCAAGGTGGCCGGAAAAAAGGAGGAAATCAGCAAAAAGCAGAAGGGAAAAGGAGGGGGCCCTAAAGGTAGATCCAAACAAAACTTCAGGAGGTGATTTGAAAGGGATAAGAGTTGATTAAACAAGATCTGAAAAGGAGGTATCAGATCTGAAAAAAGGGCGGCTGAAACTCTGAAAAAGCAGACACCTGAAACAGTTAAAAATATTCCACCAAAAGTGGAGGGTACTGAAGCCCTAGGGGGCTGTGTTCCCACTTAGATGAGAAAAACATATCAGAAACAGGTCTAAACGGGCTGAGACAGAGGCTGGAAAACCCTGACAAAAGCTTCAGAAAAACCCATAAAAATTGCAGAAAAATAGCAGAAAAACTAGCAGGTCGCAGGTTCTGACCTGTTTTCTGTGCAGGTCGCAGATAATGGGCTGAAAAGTGTGACCTGGAGGCCAGGTCATAGTTTCTGGGCTGAAAAGTGCGACCTGAAGCTACGGGTGTCCCGGCGGCAGATTTCCGAAAAATTTGCCGTCTCAGTTGCGGCTGATGTCTGTCACCTGCGCAATAGGTCCAGAAAAACGTGGAAGTTAGAAATTTTAATGTTTTAGGGTTTTATAGGTGAAGAACAACATAAAAATAGAAAAAAAAAGCTGAAAAGAAACCCTAGGGTCTGAAGTAGCTGGATATGCAGGAATATGAAAAACGACTGCGGTCATAATTGAAAACCCATGTGGAGTCGCCAGTTGTTAGTATGAATCTTTTGTCGAAGTGTACGGAAAAAGACCACTTTAGCTACGCATAAATTATAGCCCTAACATCGAATATAACTGCCAATATCTTTAGATATGCAGTTAGTTGATCAAGACAAGTGCTGCAAAAAACCAGATCTATACATAAAGAGACATTAAGCAGTAAAAATAAGGTTTTGCTCCATACATCCAATAGACAAGACAAGAACTATATTTTTTGAAAGAATTTTTGTATTAAGGGAACCTGGGAGGAAAACAAGAAGGTGTTTCCAATTCTCCTCAATGGGATGGGTTCTTGGAAGTCCTCAGCACTTCAGATCTAGTATTTCTCTCTCTTGTTGGTGTAGAAAACCCAGACAAAGATAGAACTCAAAGGGAGCTCACACAACAAATAATGGAAAATATGACAATGATAATGGCTCAAAGTCGGACCAAGAGTTTAGATCCAGAGTGATCTAATAGGCAACAAAAGGTGAAGAATGGTAGGAAAAACCCTCCTATTTATAACAAAATATTGGGTCATTCTAGATCTTGGTGCATGATTAAAATAACATTAACCAAATCTAGATCCACCTTTTATGGAATATTTTATTACATTTGTTGGAGGGAAAAAGTATTTGACTTGGGTCAAATCCCTTTATTTGTGAATAATAAATAAATAAATGATTTATTTATCATTTTAAGGAAGTGGTTGAAAGATAATCAAATAAATAATGATTTATTTAATTATTTATGGGTGATTTAGTCATATTTAATAAGTAATATTATTTAAATAAGATTTAAATAATTATTCCTAGAAAATAATATGATAAATAAAGGTTTATCTAATTAATTTCTTTGTTTTGGGTTAAACATGACCAGGAATAATAGTTAAATTATTGTTTAATTAATTATTCCTTGAGGGAGATCAAACAAATATAGGTTTATTTAATATTTCCTTTTGGGGTTTCCTGTTTAGACCATAAACAACCTAATAAATGTGTTTTATTAAGTTATTTTACATAGTGAAAGCAATTATACTTAGGGTAAAATTGGTCTTACATGGTGTACTTGGGTCCATCTAATGATATTAGGTTAGATGACCAAAAAATGGTGTAACACCCCTTCAACATATTCCCACATTTCATGGCTTAACATCATAAGATCCAGATGCGTTTTTGTTTGAATTTTATGTGCTATGCAGGGGATATGATTATACCACTGATCCCCAAAAACTAAAACTATTCCCTTCAACATTAAAAGGGGTAGCCTTATGATGGTTTATGGGATTAGGTGGGGGTGTCATAACTGATTAGGATCAGATGAAAGCTGCATTTTTAAAGAAGTATCAAGATTATTGCAGGTCTCGAGAAGTAAAAGATGAAATATTCCAAATGACAACAAAACCAAATGAAACCGTGGAAGAATATGTGGAACGGTTTCAATACAATCTTCAGAGATATCCTTATGCATCCTTACCCTTACCTGATAATGTGTTGAAAACCACATTAATTAGGGGAATGAAAGATCAATGGGTTGAAACGTTGAATATTATGGGAAAAGGTGATATATATCAGGAAATTTATCCTAGCATCATTGATTTGTGTATCAGGAGTTCGAGGGGCAATACAAGGCTAAAATCAGTAGAACATGATATGATTACAAGAGAAAATAAGACCTCTAATGAAGGTGTGACTTGTGCAGAGATTGGAAATATGCTAGAATATTTTAAGACAGATATACTTGGGACTCTAACAATGCAGTTCGACATTATGAAAGCCAAACAAAATCAAGTAGAAGCAGAGCAAAATTTGGCAATATTCTATCCCAGATGCAGGAAGAAACATAGCCACAAGGAGTGCCCGTTGGATGTGATCAAAGTCTGTGCCATTTTCATGAAAGATCACCCTAGAGAAGGATGTCCTTCGCTTCCTAGCCTAAAATCAGTTTATAAGGAGGCAGAAGAGGAATCAGAAGTGGTATGTCTGCTTAATCAATGCCAACAATGGTAGCCACGACAATCAGGTATGCCAACTGATCCATTTTCTTCTTTTCAACCTCCTCAATATAATTCTCAACAATATAGTGGAATGTGGAAAAATAAACCACCTTTCCCCAATTGGTCACAACATCCATTCCCTACAACATATTGGCTGAATCAAACAAATCGAAATAATTGGCCTAGCTTTCCTTTCTGCCCACCATTTTGGCAAAATAATAACTATCCTACACAATGGTCCCTCTCTACTTCCCTGAGTCAAGCCTGGCAGTCGAACTAGCAAAGACCTAAAAATCAGCCAGTCGGAACAATTCCTCTCTCTCAACCTACACTGCCAGCTCCCTATACAAACCCCCCGACCAATTTAAGGCCACAACTCCCAGCCCAGCCCAACCCAAACCCAAACAATAGGCAAGTTCAGTTTGTCCAAATAATGGAACCCCCAGAATTAGAAACTGAACTGAGGGAGTGCAATGACCTTCAATTAAGGTCTGGGCACATAGTAGAAACAGAGAGAAACAATTATGTTCATATTGAAGATTTGTTACCTGTAGAACAAATAGTACAGAAAGAGAAGGAAGTTCAACAACAAAATCAACAACAAAGTCAACAACAAGTAACAACTTCCTCTCCACCATTCCCAGAACGATTAATCATACCGTGCCCATTAGAACACCCTAATTTTGATCTTCTGGGAGAATTAAAAAAATTGTGTATAAAAATCCCTCTCCTCCAAGCTATCCAAGACATTCCTATATATGCAAAAACCATTAAGGAATTATGCATAAAGAAGCCAAATAGGAGAACAACCACCAATCCAACTATCCAAATAGTCGGTACTTTATCTGAATTATTATCAGGAATGGAAACACCTATAAAATATGAAGACCCAGGAAATCTTATAGTGACAGTACAAATCCATGGGCAATTGTTTCCAAATGCCTTAGTTGATTTGGGAGCAACAATCAATATCCTAACAACCACCACCTGTCAAAAACTTGGCATTACATCGCTAGAACCAACAACAATCTTATTAGAATTGGATGACCAATCGGTAGTCAAACCAGAAGGTACACTACATGATGTAATGGTATCTGTAGATTCCTGGGAATACCCTGCTGACTTCCTGGTTATCAATCCAAAGAATCGACTAGAAGGGAAACCGTTAATCTTAGGTATACCTTGGTTGGCAACTGCCGATGCTTATATTGGATGCCGACAAGGCAACATGAAAATAACAAGGGGAAACTATGTCAAGAATTTAGCTTTATATCCCCCAGCCCAACCAATTCTATCAATAATAAAAAAAAAAAAACAACCTGTATCATATCTTATGGAAAATATGAGATCACCTCTAACTATAGAAAATGCTCTTGATTTTAAAGATCAAACAAAGGATGATATCATTAATAGTTTTATTAATAAACCACAAATCAGATCCCATCTACAATGTCACATGATCAAGGCAGCATTTGATAATAAAGAAGAAGAAGATCCTTTGAAAGACATTTCTGATCAAGTAATACCCACTACTTCTATGTACAATAGCAAGATTGTAGAAATTGAGCCGGGAAAAACTCTAAACATTAGCAAAAATCTGACTGTTGAACAAGAAAAGAAATTGGTCCAATTATTATGAAAATACAGAGAAGCCTTTGCATGGGATTACCCCGATATGAAAGGAATTGACCCTCAATTGTGCACACACCACATCTATATTGAAAAATATGCAAGACCCATTCGCCAACCCCAAAGAAGACTAAATCCTCACCTCAAAGAGATTGTGAAAGCTGAATTACAAAAAATATTGGATGTTAATTTCATCTACCCAATATCTGATAGCAAGTGGGTCTCTCCATTAGTAGTGGTACCAAAAAAGAACGGAAAGTGTAGAATATGTGTATATTATCGTGAAATTAACAAGGCAACAAAAAAATACCACTTTACCCTTCCTTTCATTGACGAGGTATTAGACACATTGGCAGGAAAGAAATTCTATTCTTTCCTCGATGGCTTCAGTGGGTACAATCAAATCCAGATTGCCCCTGAAGACCAAGACAAAACCACTTTTACCTGTCCATGGGGGACATTTTCCTACCGAGTCTTACCTTTTGGCCTATGCAATTCCCCTGCTACATTCCAAAGGGCCATTCTCAGCATCTTTGCAGACTTCATAAATGAAGGTATCGAAGTATATATGGATGATTTCACACCTTATGGGGATGATTTTGAGCGTCCATTAGAAAATCTAGAAAAGGTATTGCAAAGATGTATTGACACTAAGCTTTGTTTAAGCCATGAAAAGTGTATTATGATGATGACCGAAGGAGTTATCTTAGGGCAATATATTTCAACAGCTGGAATTCAAGTGGACCCAGCTAAAATTAAAATAATCTTGTTAATACCCACACCCACCACACAAACAGAGGTACGCAGCTTTCTTGGATTTTCTGGTTACTATAGAAGATTTATAGAACATTATTCTTGGATAGCTGCACCTTTATATACACTAACTGGAAATGTTGATTTCATTTGGACAGATAGATGTGACAATGCCTTTAATGATCTGAAAAACCTTGTTTCAACAGCCCCAGTGCTGAGGGGCCCAAATTGGAATTTTCCATTCCAAGTTTCATCTGATGCCTCAGACACAACAATTGGAGCAGTACTTGGGCAGGAGGAAGACAAGAAGCCATATGCAATCTATTATATTAGCGAAAATCTATCCCCTGCTGAATTAAATTACACTGTGACTGAGAAGGAATTTTTAGTTGTAGTTCATGCTATAAATAATTTTAGACATTATATAACTGGGTATCCTGTAGTACTATATACTGATCACTCTGCCATTAATTTTTTAGCAAATAAACCTGTTACAAACGGAAGAGTGACAAGATGGTTGATTTTATTGCAGGAATTCAATATTACAATCAAAGATCGACCTGGGAAAGAGAACCCTGTAGCTGACTTTCTGTCAAGAATGCCAAAGCCAACAGATACAGAAGCAGTTGAAGACCACTTCCCAGATGAACATATGTTCGCTGTTACTGTCAGAACATCGTGGTATGTGGATATAGCAAATTATTTGGCAATAGGTAAATTACCTAAACATATATCCCTTAATGAACGAAAACAGATAATAAAATGTAGTACCCAATTCTATTGGATTAGGGGCTATCTATTTCACACAGGGGGAGATATGCAAATAAGAATATGTGTCCGGGAGGACGAGGTATTTTATATTTTGAAAGCATGTCATGATGGGAAATGTGGCGGGAATTTTGCAGATCGTAGAACTACCCATAAGGTTTTACGAACAGGCTATTATTGGCCTACCATCTTTAAAGATGCTAAAAAATTTGTGCAGGCTTGTGATAGCTGCAAAAGGTCAGGTCACCCTGGGCAGTCTGATGAAATGCCTTTGAACCCTCAACTAGTGATTGAACCATTTGAACGCTGGGCGCTTGACTTTGTTGGCCCTATTAGCCCTCCCTTAAGCCAAAAAACATGCATCCTAGTTGCAACCGAGTATGTCACTCAGTGGGTTGAAGTAGAGGCACTTTCAAAAGCTATAGAGGACTCTGTAATACAATTTCTTTTCTAAATCTTTGTGCGGTATGGCCTCCCAAGGGACATAATAACAGATGGAGGACCACAGTTTGTAGGTAATAAATTAGCTAGAACACTACAAAACTACTACATTCAGCACAAGATTACAACCCCATACCACCCAAAGGCCAATGGCCAAGTAGAGAGCACGAACAAAGTAATTGAATCTATATTGACAAAAACTGTTGCCTCACACAGACGAGATTGGGCCTAAAGATTTCTAGAAGCATTGTGGGCATATCGAACAACGTGGAGACCTACTATGGGATATTCACCATATCAATTGGTATTTGGAAAAGAACCCATCTTTCCAATAGAATTTGAAATTCAAACATTAAGAACAACTCAAAAGGTGGGTCTAGATCTAAATGAAGCCCAGGCCAAAAGACTACAGGAAATTAATGAATTACATGAAATTAGGCTCTCTTCTCTTCAGCACACAGCGTTAATCCAACAACAGAGAGAAAAATGGCATGACACCCTTATCAAAGAAAAGATCTTCCATGAAGGAGACTGGGCACTCCTATATGATTCTAGGTTTTAGGATTTTCCAGGGAAACTCTAGACACGATGGCTTGGACCCTATGAAATACAAAAAGTGCATGATAATGGCACTATTACATTAGCTACCATCGATGGATCTGGGCATTCCTTTAAGGTAAATGGTCATCGAGTACGATTGTATCATAAACCGCTTACCCAGGAATCCTTTTACCAGTAGTTACGGGAAGATTCTACCATGGAAATTCTCGCTGAAGGGGATAACTCCTCCTCGGCACCAGTGTATTAAATCATTTCTTTTTTAAATTTTGTACATAAATATTGTTCATTTATTTGGATTATTTGTTTTAAGGAATTCTTTTTTTTCAAATCTCTGCTTATTTCAGTTTTCGTTGTTTGTTTCATGAAATTCTGTTTTTTTTCAAAAACTCTGTTTATTTCGCTTGTTTTGAGTTTTTCTGTTCCTTTCTAAAGGAACAACACTTCTGTTGTTCCTTTCGAAAGGAACAACAGTTCTGCAGAGTGTTTTTGCTGTTCCTTTCGGAAGGAACAACAGTTCCGCAGATTGTTTGTACTGTTCTTTTTAAAGGGATAACACCTTTTGAGTGGATTGGTTTTTGTTTTAAATTAGCATTTTGAGAATTTTTGATGACTCTTCTAAAGGAAAACATATCATTTATATACAATCATACAAATTAAAGCTTATTGTAATCAGAAAATCAAAAGAAATCGTCATTTTTAAGAAAATTGTTTAGTAATGATAAGAAAACAGGAGAAAGGGACATAATCAATAACATAATTTTGTTGTTTTATTACCATTGAATTAATCTGATCGATTATCCTTATCATGATTGGTTCTTTCCCATATGCTATAAATTTCTTTGATTTTTTATTTATGGAGTAGGAATAAGGGCATATTCTTTTCTATTGAGATGTTCAGACTTCTTCCACCATCCCTACTCTTAAGGAGTGTTGAGCCATCCTTTATGAATAACTAGGAAAGTGCTATATGAAAAGAAAAATATTTATATGTTCCACTAATGATTTTATGATTTGGCAGATGGAGGATAGGGGGTCTCATCAAGAGCCAGCCTACCATGATCATAAGGAAGTCAGTGTAGCGGAATTCCCATCATGGCCACCAAACCAGGGATATGGTCCAATGGACAATTGAAAAAATTAAGAAGTCCTTGGAACAGGATGTCTCATCATGAGCCGGCCTGCCCACTTTTCACTTCTTCTCGGTGAATGGCATTGTGATTTATCTGGTCACCAAGCTAGCACAATGGCCTCCATTATGACATTCAACAAAGCACTTCCTCAGCATACATAAAGGACAATGGTTCCATGGGTAAGAAAGTAACTCTATCAAGGTTATGGACACCTATGGGCAACAGAGCTCTGTTGATGGTATTGGAGTCACATTTATACAGATAAATAGTTATATTTAACCCTTTTTCCTATATCTCTATTTAAATATCAAATGAAGTATGAATCCTTAACCTTTAATTTTGAGCCTATTATACATAAAAATCATTACAAATCAGTCATATTAGTTTGAAGTGGTAAATAATGCATTTGTACTTATGTTTATCTTAAGCTGTCCCTTCTCCTCATATTTGAATCATTACAAAACAATTTTATATCTATTATCGATTTATCACACGCATTGATTTCAATAATTTCTATAATTTGGTTGAATGTATAATAATTATGCCTACTTTTTCCTGATGTACTACTGTTGTGCCACGCTTGCCTCTCTCAATTGACGGTCGAGGGCGACCTATTATCCATCAGGGGGGCATGGATTTCTGCATGCAGATCAAATCCTGATATTTCTTTACTTGTATGCGAACTAAATCCCCGCATTTTAGGGAATAACAAAAATTTAACGACATTATTCCAATTTAGCGTGCTGTGTTGTTCCATTGCGATCACTTTGTGTTTGGAAAGAACTAATAGGGTGCGGAGACAATGGGAGGACGGCCAATTCATAGTGAGCCACAGGTGCTGGTCGTTTCTGATGCTGCACGAGCAATTTTGGAAATATTGGGGTGGATTACATATTTCATGAGGATGCAACAACCCCATGAAGCAGTGGCCACCGAATTTTTACAGAACTTGCAGGAAGGATTCTCCATGGTTAGAGGAAGACAGATAGTTGTATCTGATGAAATAATTGCAGAGGTGTCTGGCATACCAGCGGAAGGAACTATATGGACTCAGAAAAATATTAGGATTCGAGAAGCCATGAATATTTTTCAGGATGACGGACAAACATTGGTTGTCAAAGGCAAAGGAGTTCAGCCAGCATCATTGGGAGAACCATGGAAAAAATTGGCCAAGATAGTGCAGGCCTATATAACGTGCGACAGAAGGAAAGAAGTGGTAAGAATTCACCACCTTAAGTTACTGGCTATATTAAAACAGAAATGCACTGTCAATTTGCCTGCATTTTTAAATTCCTTGTTGCATGATCTCGCTCGTAGTATAAGAAAAGCTCAACATGCAGATATGGTGGTCAGCCACCATTGCCTAATTCGATTAATAGTGAGTCGTAGCCTCGCCCAGTAATAGACTAGTTGGGAAGAGTTGATATTCTCCATTGACAGAGGGTTAGCTTTACCTGCCCCGAAACGGAAGAGAATGGCTGGCTCAATAGCTGAGCCATCAACTCACAGATAGTCCATCCGTTCAAAACGAAGTAGGGGGATGATGGAAGGACTTCCAGGAAGCAGTAGCCAGCCCCTAGAATTGCACAACTCATAGGATGAACAAACTCCACAATTGGAGGGAGAAAGCCCTCATACTGATGAAGAAGAGGAAATGGAAGGAGAAATTCGCTACTAGGAGGAAGCAGAAATAAGTCACCACACTAGTGGTGAAAAACAATCGAGTGCTGAGGAGGAAAAAAACTGAGATTGAAAAGCTTCGCAGGGAACGAATGAAGCTTCATAAAATCGTAGAAAAACTCAGGCAAACCATTAGGGTTCTGAGAATGAAACAAATTCCTAAGCGAGCCGCTAAGAGAAGAAGCATAGCTACCAAGAGAATTTTGAAAAAGAGAAAGGTGACTGCTAATAGGAACCCCCAAGTTATAGAAGCAATGCCTGAGCCTAATTATGGAGATACAGAATAAAAAATAGCTATTCCAACACAATTTGTTCCAGAGGGACCTGTTTCAAGCAAAAACATGCAAGCTAGTAGTCATCATACTTTTAGTGACCCGACACTGGCCAGAATCCAAGAGGAGTTGGCACAGGCACAAATAGAAAGGTAGAGGTTGGAAGAACACACTGTCCCAAGGAAGAGATATCAGGAGTTGCAGCAACAGATGAAATTTATCCATGAATAAGAAGCAGAAGCTCATGAAAAGTGTCGAAAAGCAGAGGAAAATGTTGACAAGGTAATGAAGCAACTAAAACTAGCCTACAATCAAGTGGACACTCTCTGGTCATTGTACACTGATGTCTTCTCCTGTAAATGCCCCGCCAAAAACTATACTTTGTTTTTACTAGAAAGATATTCACAGATAAAGATTAAGGCAGTTAGGGCAAGGAAATCCATAGAGCTAAAAACCATAGATGACTTTGTATCATGCTGCAAACTTTATGGGATCAAATTACAACGCCTTTTGTGTGAATTTTACTTGCATAATCTAATACTTGAAAATGATTGTGAGTCAAACCTTAGCCCTTTTGTGGGAGATGTTCAATATCAAGCATTCATTTCCTTTGCTGTAAATCAATTAAAATGGCTTAAAGACTATAATTCTTTTCAAAGGCAGGAAAATGAATTAGATTTGTGGGTCAGGAGTGAACCTCAGGACCCACTTCAATTCTGGGCTAGGAAAAAAAGTTTGATGACAAAGGAAGGCATCAACCAAGAATTGGGGCCTGTCCACAAATCAATTATCTTGAATGGGACAAATTATTTCTTATCCATTAGAAACTAAGCTTATATAGCAGCTAAGGTCCGGTGGAGAATCTCCAATCAGAATGTGCAAAATAGGGAACCATTTAATTATAGAAACTTTGGTCTAGCTGCAGACCGCTAGATTTCCTATAGTCATCTCATTTTAAAAGAAGGACCATTCTAGCTAGGATGTAGGTTCCGAAGCCCTATTGCATGGTATCCTACTTCAGACTACAAAGCCATTTACGAACTCCCCGAAGGACAAACAAAGCATGTTTTTGAGGAATTAGTTGCACTGCAAGGTTTTAGGCCTGTTGATGACAAACCTTATCCGGGTTATTCTTTGACTGCTCTCCATGTGAACTATAGTTTTCATGAGGACATGAAAAAGATTAAGTAGGGGGGTATGTTGGGAAGTGAAAGAGGTATGAAATTACTATGTATCTTCTCATTCTTTTATTATAGACGTACTCCTTTTTACCTTGGGAAGGTAATTTATTATAAGAATTATGATAGAATTGGAAAGATTTATGTTTATTGTAAAAAGATGACTAAAGGTTGTTTTTTTTAATAAAATAGGAATTAGACGAAGTGAACAGTTGTACCAAAGGCGAGGCTGAGATCAATATAACTGCTGCTCCATCAGCGTTGAACCACATCTAGCCAAAGGCAAGGAGATCCGAACGAATTTCCAAGAAAAGGCAGGGGACAGCTCAGCCTCGTTCAAAGTAAACAAGATGATAACTAAACGAAGGGGAGCAAATCCCTCAGGATCCTTCGATCCTGAGGGATCACTGTTCAAACTCATATTATTCCTTGTCTTGTCCGTCAGGATCTGATATATAAAGCAATGTCCTTTAGTGATGAAGGAGTCAGTCAGTTGGTCAAAAGTCCTTATGCTCAAACGTTTCCTCTGTAATATTATGTTTATTGACTCTCGGCTTTGAGAGAACAGTCTCTATAATACTTTATGTTCAATTAATATCAAACACGTGTTTCATTTCATCTCTTAAGTTCTGAAGTAGCCCAGTAGTATTTCACTGGCGCTAAGGGCCCAGCTCTGGTGGAATTACTTCGTTGTTTGTATTCTTAATCTTTGCTTACTGTTGTGTGAAGTTGTGTTTAATGTTTATTTTGATTACAGAGTTGATTGACTGCTGTTAGATTGAATATAGAGTCATTAAAAAATTGCATTTCTATTTTATCCTTTGCAAGAAGTACATTCATTGTTCATTTATCTTGCTATCGTTATAAAAGCTTTGTTTTTCTATATTCGATTCCAATGTTGTTCTTTTGGTTATGATTTGTTATAATTGATTGTTTCATAGTCTTGGCTGTCGACAGGATTGAAGTATTGAGATTAGTTAAGTTTATATTTTTTGTTCAATTCATGTTGTTGTTCCATTTCTGTTTATTGTTTATTTATGATGTATAGCTTCATATTAGCAATAGATTGGTTACAGTTGCTGTGAATGCATAGGAATTATGCGTTGTTGTTCCTTTCTAGCCTTTGCAATTCCTTTCAGTTATCTTTATCAGTAAGTAGTTCGAGCTTGATTTAATTTCTATTGCTTTAAGAACAAGACCATCAACTGTAGAGGACACTGGTTACTGCTTCCAAGTTCCCAGATTGGTTATCTTGCCTTAGTGTGATTTCAGTTGCATCGATTTCTAAGGGAAGGAGTTACTGCTACTGTATCCCTGATCGATGGTTTGCAGATTGATGTAGTTAAGCTTTCAGAGCATTTTCATTTATATTACTGTAATTAGATTTCTTTACATGCATTTGTTTACTCTTGCATTTAACATTCTGTAATACATCTTCATAGCATTACACTTAGTTAATTGCAGCCTCGGACAGAGTAAACTCTTGAAATAAATAGTCTCTCCCGGATTGATGATTAATGTAGGCTAATTAGGTGTTCAAAAGATACCTTTTTATGACCCAGCAATATGCAATGACTACGATAATTTGTTTGGTTTTGTCAGGGAATAAATATGAGGGATATGGGGGATTTTTCTTAGGCAGAGGGTCTTCTCAGTTAGGAATAGATCAAGGGTTGAGGCTCTCTTATCAAAATATATCTGTTGGTACAGTTCTATGAGGGCTTCTTAGGAAAATGGAGTAGGATTTTCTACTCTAGGTTCTTGCATCATTTGATTAAAAAATTGGGCAATAACAGTGAACAAAACCTCACTGGTGCGGG
Source organism: Pinus albicaulis (assembly GCA_034641835.2). NCBI lineage: Eukaryota > Viridiplantae > Streptophyta > Pinopsida > Pinales > Pinaceae > Pinus > Pinus albicaulis. Next base: position 75,492,277 of record CM076573.1, on the reverse strand, counting down.
CAATTACAAATCTCTGGTTTGGGATGTAATAAGCACGACATCTCTTAATGAGCTCAAGGGAAGTATGGCTCTTGGGGAAAATGTAATATGGCAGGTTGGTGTCCCAGAGAGAAATATCATCGACCCCATCTACTAATTTTTCTTCCAACCAACAATAGACATTGAATAAATAAAACTCAGAGATTGTTTCATGGATCTTAAATTCTTTATCAACTAAGATGAAATTTTATAAATTGATTGGAGGATGAATCATGGGATTAAAGGGAGGTTCCTTACCTTTCTTCTTGAGAGACATGGTGAATTTTTATTGGAGAAAGGGTTTACATTGGATGATGATACTGTCAATAGAACAGAAAGGCAGATTGGCTGTGTAAAAACCTGAAGAAACACTGTGATTCACTGTGGGAGACCTATAAGAATCAAATAACAGGTAACAATAATGAAATAGTAAAGTTTTAATGAGGCAGGAAGTTTAGATTTTATAGGGTTTCCTGGTTTCTTGTTATGCATGGCGTAGATCGGTTGATGATCCAGGTGGATATTAGTGGTCACCCGCCTATTCCACTTGGGGCTCCACCATTGTCTATTTCAGTTTTTCAGTTTCGGCACAGTTTACTATTTTTAGCAGTTTTTCGGGTCCTAAACTTCCAGAGCCGTTTTGAGGCACTAAACGACGTTTTTTGGGAAAACGGAGAGCAACATGGGTCCATGGATTGATGTTTCTCATTCCAAATTTGTATTCCTCGGATAGATCTTTCTAACGAGGTATGGTACGCATCAAACGGAGATCGTATGACAAAGTATCGTCCTTGGGAAGTTGAAACACCAATTTACCCAAACGGGGCCCATAGTTTTGGCGCTTCATCTCCTAGGGTTAGGGTTTTGGCTGTTTAGGATTTCCCATTGTTTCTAAATAATAAATAGGCCCTCGAGCCTCATTGTAACTCAGTTTAGAGGCCTGTAGCCGCCACATCTCTTCTCAGAGATAGCTACCAGCGCCCTAGCTAGTTTTATTTCCATTCTGTCTGTAAGCAAATTTCAGTTCTTGATATTAATGAAATGAAGTGTTATTTCCGCTGCATCTCTATATTTATGGTTATATGTTTATTCTGTTGCGTTCCTGCATAAATCCGGATCAGTGGTATCAGAGCGGTCTGCTTTTTCTCGATCCTTCTTTGCATGTCCCCAACGAGGCCGGGGTATAAGGAGCTAGGGCTTGATCTGGTGGAACCTTTGCAAGATCAGCCTCGCAAACCTCGACGGACGCCCATGGGGGACGAAAAGAAAGATGAGGGAGCAGAAGATCCTATCAAAATATTGCTCGAGGAGGCCCTCGAAAGACAAAGGAACGTGATGATGGATAACTTTGCTCAGATCCTTCAACGGCTACCCACCGGCGGCGCATCTGCATCCAGCAGCCACTCTAGAGGCGCGACTCCTTTTAAGGTACAAGTAAATTTTGACATTCCCATATTTGAGGGTCAAATAGACGTAGATACCGTAGATAGATGGTTGAATCTGTTAGAAGGATATTTCTCGGTTCATGACTTTTCAGACCGGGAGAAGATTATTTTTGCACTCCTCAAAGCTACCCCCCATGTTAAGGACTGGTGGGAAACCTATTGTGAGAACAAGGACTAGACAGAACCCTCTCTGTTCTCGGCCATACCAACTTGGAATTCTTTCCGAGACGCCGTCAAGGAACAGTACTATCCCGTGGGGAGCTATGAGGACAAGTACATACAATGGACCACGCTACGACAACAAAGGGATCAAGATGTGCATGAGCTGACGAATTTGTTCCATACCCTGTGCACAAAGTTGGGTATCAAAGATTCAGAGAAACATTTGGTGCTAAAGTATCGCATCTATCTGCATAGATACATTCAGGAGGAAATGGAGTTCCTCGACATCTCCTCGCTTGGTACAACATACCGGTATGCTGCCAAGATTGAGCAGAAATTCAAACAGAAGAAGCGAGACTTTGGATCTGCGAATCAAAAGCAAGGGAAAGGTGCTTCCAAACCGCAGAACAAAGGATAGAGCCAAGGCATGGCGGCTAAAGACAACCCGTCAAAGCCACAAGAAAATAACAAGACCGCAAAGCCAAAGAAGGACACGGGAAAGTGGTGTGAGTTCCATAAGAGCTCCACTCACAACACAAGTGAGTGTCGGGCCAAGCAGTCGCTAGTGGCCAAGATGAGGGCTTCTGAGTCAGATGCATGCTCTGACTCCAAATCAGAACCTGAAAAGGCGAATGAAAAAGGGAAACAGATTATTGATGCGGAGCCCAACGCCACTGTTTCCACTACAAAGATCCAAAAGGAGGAACTGGAAGATCCAGAGGAGGAGGAACGTCTCTTCCACTCCCAGATGTGGGTAAAGGGCTCCCCAGTACAGTTCATTGTCGACAATGGAAGCCAAAAGAACCTCATTTCAGCAGACGCCGTGAAGCGGTTGGGCTTGCCGACCACAGCTCACCCACATCCATACACCATCGGGTGGCTTCACCAAGGACGAGATCTCCGCGTCAGCCGGCAGTGTCGCCTTCCCTATAGCATCAAGCCCTTCACGGATGAGGTATTATGTGACGTTTCTCCTATTGATGTTTCTGATGTATTATTATGACAACCATACTTGTGGAAGCGTCATGCTGTGTATGAGTCTCGGCCTCGTGCTGTTATTGTTACTTTGGGAAATAAGTTGTACAGGATACCAGAGGTACCACCTCCTGCCGCTATCTCTTTGGTTACTGCAAAACAATGCAGTAAGCTCATTTCCCAAACCAGAAAATTCGTTTTCCTGATGATCCGCCCCCAGGGCAAGAAGAAGACTGTGGCCACGACCTCCAGACAGGGCCCCTCTGCACGACAACAACAAATGGATAAGGTCGTGGAGGAGTACGGGGACATCTTCACCTCACCCACAGGGGTTCCTCTGCACTGCCAGGTCAAGCACCCGATTGATCTGACCCCAGGTGCGCCGCTACCCAATGGACCGATCTATCGACGCTCTGTTCTGGAAAATGATGAAATCAAGAGGCAGATTTAGGAGCTGTTGCAGAAAGGTCACATTAGACCAAGTTCATCGCCCTGTGGGAGCCCGATCGTGTTGGTACAGAAGAAGGATGGGACGTGGAGACTCTGTATTGACTATCGGGCATTGAACAAGATCACTGTCCGGAATAGGTACCCAATCCCACGGATTGATGACCTTCTGGACCAACTCAAAGGTGTAAAATATTTCAGCAAGATCGACCTGAAGTCTGGGTATCACCAGGTACCAATTGAACCCTCCGATGTGTGGAAGACTGCCTTCAAAGCCAAGGAAGGCCTTTTCGAATGGCTGGTCATGCCTTTCGGGTTGAAGAATGCTCCCACCACCTTCATGAGGATGATGGATGACATCTTGCGGCCATTCACCAACTCATTTGTAGTGGTGTACTTGGATGACATTCTGATCTTCAGCCAGACTTGGGAAGAGCACCTTCACCACATCCGACAAGTCCTCCAAACACCGCGGCAACACAAGTTGTGTGCCAATTTGGAGAAGTGCACTTTTGGCATGACCCAGGTTCAATATCTGGGATACATTATTGATGAAAGGGGGGTGCATGTGGATCCAGCCAAGATCCAAGTCATTCGGGATTGGCCAGCCCCAACCACTATAACAGAGCTTCGCAACTTTCTGGGTCTTGCTAATTTCTACCAGAGGTTTGTGTTGGGATTCTCTCATATCACTTGGCCCTTGAGTCAAGTCACCAAGGGAGGAGCGAGAGAAATTTTTTTTTGGTCGGAACCTCAACAGAAGGCGTTCACAAAATTGAAAAATCGCCTCTGTTCTGCCCCAGTGCTCACTTTACCAGACTTGCAACAGCCATTTGAGATCGAGACAGATGCCTCTGACTATGCTATTGGGGCAGTTCTTACTCAACAGGGACATCTAGTGGCATTTCACAGTGAGACATTGTCTGACACAGTTCACAAGTACCCCACATATGACAAAGAAATGTACTCCATTGTGCAAGCTTGTCGACAATGGAAGCATTACATTTTGGGGAAGGAAACAATCATCCACATAGACCACAGGCCCCTGCAGTTCATACAGACACAAGGGAAGTTGCAGAATGATCACCATCAGAAGTGGTCCACATATCTGCAACAGTTTCATTTGAACATCATGTACAAGAAGGGTAGCACCAATAATGTTGCAGACTGCCTCAGCCGACCACCGATCGTGGCGCTCACCACCGTGCTCAACTCTTGTGGGCACGAGACTTCTGATTGGCCACTTCTCTATGAGAGTGACCTAGAATTCGGCCACACTTACAAGGCACTCTTGGGGGGCACGCAAGTTCCAAATTTTCACCTCCAAGATGCACTTTTATGTCACCTGGGACACCTTTGTGTTCCTTCAAGCGAGCGTGCCAAGATGATATGGGAAGCACACTACATTCGAGTCGCTGGGCATTTCGGGGTCGAGAAAACAGTAGCAATACTACAGAAGTATTTCTATTGGCCGAACCTTCGAAAGGATGTCGAGAAGCACATCAGATCCTGCACTGCTTGTGCCATTGCTAAACCGACCATCAAGAAGCAAGGCCTATATACTCCACTACCTACCCCTAGTCGACCGTGGGAATCCATCTCCATGGATTACATGTCGGGCCTGCCTTCTACTAAGAATGGAAATGATTGTGTTTTCGTGGTCGTTGACAGATTCTCGAAGATGGCCATTATGGCGGCCTGTAAGAAGAATATCACAGTAGAAGCCACTGCTAAACTCTTCTTTGAACGAGTATGGGTGCACTTTGGGATCCCACAGTTTATCATATCAGATCGAGATAGCAGGTTCCTCAGCACATTTTGGTCCAGCCTCTGGTCAATGATGGACACAAAGCTCACCAAGTCCACAGCTTTCCATCCCCAAACAGATGGCCAGACAGAGGTCGTCAACAGAATGATTGTACACATTCTGCGCATGTAAAATTCAAAGCATCCATGCACATGGGATGAGAGCCTCCCCTATGTACAACATATTTATAATCGGGCTCTCCATAGTTCAATTCGCCATAGCCCCTTTCAGATGGGATTGGGATTCCAGCCACTATGTCCCATTGACGTAGCCATGCCATTTGCAGCTTCTCAGGCCGATTCAGCTCATGTCCAGTCTGAAGTTGACAAAGCAAGTAGCTTCATCGAGCGCATTCAACACATCCGCCAACAGGTTCATGATATATTGGACAGAGCTAATGCCAAGTACAAGCAACGCCATGATCAACACCGGGTGCCACACAACTTCCAGGTGGGTGACAAAGTATGGCTACATTTGCAGAAGGAGCGCCTCACTGGACCCCACCGCAAGCTTCGCCCGCTCCGACACGGGCCGTACACCATCACCAAGGCTGTAGGGAACAATGCATTCGAGCTCAGTATTCCACCATTCCTTGGTCTGGACCCAGTCTTCAATGTGGATCGCCTTCGTCCTTACTTCCCACTTCTATTGGACACCTCGGACATTGCAGAACAACTCACACCAACTGAGTTAAATCCAGACTGCATGGAACAGGCCACCACAGATTGCATCATGGACATGCAAATCAAGAACACTCACCAGCAGAAGATCCAACTATATCGGGTTGTCAAAGCTGGCCAACTCCTACACCAAGGAAAGTGGTTCACCAGGGACCAAGTTCAGCAAAAATTTCCTCATCTCATGGAGGAACTTAACGCAATGGGGACCATTGTTTCCTAAGGGGGGAGGAATGATCCAGGTGGATATTGGTGGTCACCCACCTATTCCACTTGGGGCTCCACCATTGTCTATTTCATTTTTTCAGTTTCGGCACAGTTTACTATTTTTAGCAGTTTTTCGGGTCCTAAACTTCCGAAGCCGTTTTGAGGCCCTAAACGACGTTTTTTGGGAAAACGGAGAGCAACATGGGTCCATGGACCGATGTTGCTCGTTCCAAATTTGTATTCCTCGGATAGATATTTCTAACGAGGTATGGTATGCATCAAACGGAGATCGTATGCCAAAGTTACGCCCCTGGGAAGTTGAAACACCAATTTACCCAAACGGGGCCCATAGTTTTGGCACTTCATCTCCTAGGGTTAGGGTTTTGGCTGTTTAGGATTTCCCATTGTTTCTAAATAATAAATAGGCCCTTGAGCCTCATTGTAACTCACTTCAGAGGCCTGTAGCCACCACATCTCTTCTCAGAGATAGCTACCAGCGCCCTAGCTAGTTTTATTTCCATTCCGTCTGTAAGAAAATTTCAGTTCTTTTATATTAATTAAATGAAGTGTTATTTCCGCTGCATCTCTATATTTATGGTTATATGTTGATTCTTTTGCGTTCCTGCATAAATCCGGATCAGTTGATTTACAGTTAAACCATTAATTAACTTAACAGGCTGATTCTGGCAGGAGCGGATGATATTGGGTGTGCAATGGATAAATGAGGTGTTGTGTTGTGAATGGAGGAGGGATAACGGTTGGGAGAGTGGTTTACGGTATGGGGAAATAGCTTTTAGGAGGGGTAGTGAACAGTGAGCAGGTTTGGTGAGGGGGGGTGTGAAAGCCTCTATGACCGACACATAAGGGGTAGGGCCTCGTAAACAAACATTGATTTCAGACCCCCTCGACGATATCGTTCAGATGGTGTGGGGGTGGGCAAAGTATCATATTAACTGTTGTATCAAACAGTGTGAGGCGAGATTTAAAGGAAAGGTTGGGTGGATAGCTGTGATGTGACATATGGGGGAAGTGGGATTGGGGAAAGATATGAAATGTGAGCGGAAAATTCATAAAGTATAAAACTTAGGGTAAAGTTTTAATATGCCTGATAACCTTTGGAATCAATCAATTCTTCCACCTTAGGATAAAGTTTTAATACTTTTTCCCATAAAATCATCTCCTCTTCCTTCTAGTTACCCTTTCTTCTAGCCTAACATTTTTTACCTTTAATTTTGCAGGGTGCATTTGAACTAGAAAAACCACATCATCATTTTTTTCTTTAATCCAATCTATCCTAATCTATCCCTTATTCCTTCCATTGACTCAGATTAAACTTTTGAATCAATTTGATTTCTACATAGTCACTAATTTGCCAAGATTGAACTCTTTGGAAAATCCTTATTTTCTAACCTATCCAGCAAAATTTTAAAATTTTTCAATCATGCTTAGACTATATGAATTGAAAAAACTAATGTTATCAGCAGTGGCATTTTGATTTGCAGCACTTGCATTATTATTCTTTTTGGCGTTTTATTTCTTTTCTTTTCTCTTTTTTTGTTCTTTATATATTTTTTCAATATAGCGTGTTTTATTTTTCTTTTTTTTGGAAATCATTTGAATATTGAAAATCATTTACAATATGAAATTGCAACTATGAAATACTCAATCACCTTGATATCCTATAATTTATAGGACCCTAACAGATTACACTATTACATATCAAGTAAACATTCTCCTATATGCCAAGTCATGAGGACATTATGCAAGGCACTGCATATTATATGTTTGTACATATGGAGTAAATTGTAGGATAAAATAAAATTTCTAGTGTGATGTAATTAGCTCACTTACCCTAATTTTGTTTCCCCAAGGCTTGAATCCACTATGTACATGTGATGTAAGCTCAAAAGGTGAGATAATAAAAGGAATAGAATGGATGTCAATGGAATGGGGGGCTTATGATATTAAAAGTGGCATGGATAAAAGGGAAGATATAGGCTAGTACATGTCGCATATACTTAACTCATTTACCACTATTAGTGAAATGTGGCATAATGTAAAGGGTGAAAAGTGGGATGTTGGACACCTCACTCTCTAGTGTACATATTTCACCACCAACCAATTCCATTAATAATTTAATATTATACCGCATTTTGAGATTATGAAAGGTTATTTCTCTTTGGTTCTCTTCCTCTTTCTCAATGAATTTAGTGGTTGGTTCTTAAGTCGGTTCTAGGTTTTTTTTTGGGATATTTGGCCATAATCCAATGTTTCCCATTATACCTTGGCTAGGAAATGTGCAAGATTGGGGAGAAAAAGGTCTATGTTGCTGAATAGAGGTTATAATGGGAAACATTGGAGGTTAGCCAAATATCCCAAAGACCAACAATAAAACCATATGAAGAACCAACCAAAACATTGTAAACAACATATTCATGATTAACGGTGGGAAAAAAATGACTCGACATGATTTTAAAAAGGGGGTTTTGCAATATTTCTTCACACATTTCATTTTGTGAGTAGCTTGGGCAGTGAAGATTTTTATTGCAGGTTTATGGACTGAACACTCCCAAACCTGCAGAGGAGTTTCTCAAGTCTTTCATGTTAAAACAAATTTTGTAGGTTTTTGCATTGTTTTAACTCTTGAAGAAGGGATATTATATATTTTATGCATACTTCGTTTTTCCTATTTGATGGAATCTTCACATTTGTTCATAGAAGAAATATCAAATGGTTTGAGTTGGCCTATGGTTAGCAACATGTGCTTCCTCATAATATGTTACATGTTCAAGAGGGAGGTAGAGCATGTACACCTCCTTAGAATTTAGTAATCAAATCAAAGAACATGATTGTTTCTCCTATGTCAATAACGTTACAATGATCTTCCCAAAGGAAACATAAATAATGTCAGTAACATTACAATGCTATGCCCAAAGGCGACATCAACAATTTCATACATGGGAGGACCATGGGATATTTTCAATAACTCTGGCCTGTATTTATGTTTTCATGCTTCTCAAATCATTAAAGGTATTTTTGGTTAAAATCGTTGTTTACAAAAATGAACCTATTTCCTCGTTTTCAATGACTTAAGGTTGAATAGAGCGATAGGGTCAGATGGGTCAAGTTCTCGATAGGGGATTGTTGCAGGAGCACAATTGGATGATAGTGTAGGAGCAAGTGCACGCAAGGGCACAAGAATTTTAAAAAATGTAGAATTGCTAAAATTTTGATTTAAAAAGAGTCAATTTTCATGATAGAATAACACATGCTACTTTAAATTAGAATTAACCAATAAAAAGTCTCACTAGGTCTGAAAAAACACTAGAATTTGAACTAAGGTGGGACATTAAAACTTGGAGTTTAGGGATAAAAAGTGCAAACTCATTTTTTAGGGTTGCAAAGAGGGTATCAATTTTTTGATGAAACTGGATTAGAAATCATGAATGTCAATACTTTTCCCTAGATAATTTTCTCCATAACAAAGTTTTGCTAAACAACGCTCCGCTTGAACTGAACTGGTCGTGGAACCGATTTATCAGACATGTCATTAATTTTAAAACCCATAAATTTAATCATTGACACACAATCATACTTACCTTCATTCAGGGAACATGCAATGTCCCGACTTTGAAATTGGGGGGTTTCCACTCTATAAATAGAGCATCGATTATGTAGTGCTATATCGTCCAAATCATCCACTTTTCCCTTATCTTCAGTGTCCATCATATCTGCATCTGAAGAAAGCCTACCCAGGCTCACACAACATCTTCGTACATTTCCTCTAATACATTCCCACTATCCATATCCTCCTCATTAGGATAAACATAGATAATGAAGCTTGCAAGCATAGGAAAATACTTAAACTATAGGGGTTTACGTAGAAATAATTCTTTTATTCAACAATTTCCATGGAGAATTTCCATATAAACCAGCGTCCAATTGAAAATCATAGAAAACATACTTGAAATAAACCCCAGTAGGCAGAACTGTGATATATATAAACCCTTACTAGACATCCATGGCTAGAATAAATAGTTGAATTCAACGCTTAGAGGCTAGATGAATGTTTTTTCACAAAATTCCAGCATTGACCTCATCATCTTTCTCCATCTACTCCTGCAAAACTGAATGTTGGACATCCTTCATAGCCTCACATTTTCATCTGCCCCAAGGCGCTGGAAATCATTGCCACATATGTACTCAAAGTGAAAAAAACTTTTCCTCATTGTAAAGCATCATATGGTTGTGCTATTTCCATAGATGGTATCTAGATTTTGTCTTCTCCATAGTGGAAACACATGTATGATGTCCCACAACCTTAACCACATTGTAGGATTTATGCTTAAATTTGTCCCATTTACCACTTAAAATCATCGAAACGATCTTCTATTTGTGCTTTGTGGTCATCTTGGTTATCTTCGACAACATAAACTCATTTTTGATGACTTTATCACATATATCAACCATGAGATCATAATTGTTTAAATATCGAGGTCGAATCCCCAATCTCTCCATCATGCTGCTCAGATTGGATACATCGAGAGTGGATCCCCAATGTTTCCATCACATGAAATTGCATAGATACATCGAGAGGAGATTAAGGGCTCAAATTCCATATATCTCCTCCATATGCAAAAGTCACAAAAAATTCCAAGCCACATAGTGTATAGAGATTTAGGTATGCACGCAAGGCAATTTTACTTTAAAATAACTAAAAATATCATAATAAAATAATTGAATATGAATAATTAGTTAAGACGAAATGATAATTTTAAGAAAAAATTATTATTTTTTCTTAAAAAAAATGTCTTAAATTCTCTCTTTGTGTAGGAGTGACATTTTTTTTCCCGTAGGGAAATATGACACCTACACTAGAGGATGTAGACTAGATCACGGTTATCCCTATAGATGGTTTCATCATAAAGGCTGAGGTGTTTGATCGATAATAATAACTTTTGTGTGAGTTGGAGGTATCTATCGACTCTCTCCTCCCAAAAAAAATGATAGCTCTTCCCATTTTATAGATTTCCTTAAAACCCTATGGTGACTAGGTCAATACTTGAACAAGCCTCCAATGGAACACCATCTCTATGGAATTTGTGAAGTTTGAGCTTATTTAAGACAAATTTCAAACCTGTTCCATGATGAAGTTTGAGCCCATTCTAAGGGTGAAGTTCCAGCATTATTTATGATAATCTATGAGCCCATTCAAATTTGAAATTAAATTCTATTATGTGGTGAAGATCGATCTTCTTGGGACAGTAAAGAATGCCTAAATTTCACCCTAGTACAAATATAAATCAAGAATTTGATCAATTTAATTTGGACAATTGAAAGACAATTTGTGGATATATTTTAGAGGGATGACTTCATACTTTTTGGACACTTGTCTATCTCACATTAAGAGAGAAAAAAGCTATGTGTGTCTTTCATGTTATATATTTGCATGTAACGTCCTAATAAATGTTTCAACATGTTGTTTTGACACCCATAAAATGTAGATGGATTATCATTCTCTTAAGATCAATCTATTTAATCTCCTTTTGAAGCACTCCCTTCCCTACATGAAGCTCCAACCATTGATCAATATGACACTTTGAGTGATGTGATTCATATAATTGGGAGGTCAAATCTTGATTCAGCCCCATCTCAATCAACTGAGCAGTCTGGGCCATCTCAGAAAACTCCTCCAAAATGGCCAATAAAGACACTTGAAAGTGCTTGTCCTGATGATGTTGGAAATAAAATAACAATAAGCTCAACTAGATATAATGGAGGTGATGTATACGATCTTGATTCACATGTTTATATGGATGTTTCTTATGATTCTGAACTAAATTTGTCTAAAAATTTTGAACCAACTTCCTTCAAAGAAATCGCTTATCATGATGAATGGAAAGAAGTGATGCATAAATAATATGATGCTTTGATAAATAATGACACATGTAATTTGGTTAATCCTCCATTGGGAACCAAACCAATAGGCTGCAAGTGGGTCTTCAAGGACAAGTATAAAGAAAATGGCTCACTTGACAAGCATAGAGCCATACTTGTGGAAAAAGGTTTTACATATAAAGAAGGGGTCAATTATGAGGATAATCCCCGCCAACCCCCCCCCCCCCCCCCAAAGATAAATGGGCTACCATACGGTCACTCTTTGCTTTGGCAGCTCAGAACGATTGGAAATTCCATCAATTTAATGTAAAAGTTGCTTTATGGAATGAAAACACTTTAACTCCTCTTTTGATTGAAAACACTTCTACAATAAAGTTAGCCAAGAACCCAAAGTTCTATGATTGAATGAAGAACATAAATAGAAAATACCATCCGATTCGACATCTTGTTAAGGAAAAAACAATCCACCTATTGCATTTTTCCACAAATGATTAGATTGCAGGAAATTCAGGGAAAATTTAAAAGGATGAACGTTTATCTTAAAGTTTAAAAACTTGGCGAATCTTAGTAGTCCCCAATATGTGAATTGTAAAATTTTTATGTTATTTTTGTAAAAATATTTAGTTTTGTAATCATTTTATATTGGTATATATAATTTTTTGGTGATTTTTAGGGTAAAATATTTGTATACTATAAAATTTGGGCGAATGAATTTAAAAAAAATGGGAATTCGCGAATCTTTTATTTGGAAAATGCATGGAAAATTAGCTCACCTGCGAATATTAGCCCCTAAAATTTTCCATGGTAGTCATGTTCACTAAAGCGTTTGGAAGAGAAAGGTTTGAAAGATTCATAATGTCACTTGTTTTTGGTATCCAATTGGTGTAAGAACCGGATAAAAAAAAAATTGGCATGACATAAAGAACTTTCTTAAAATGTTTTTTTAAATCTTATGCCAGCGTTTCACACCAAAATGTTACCTAGTCCTACACTTAAGCCCACTTTTCTTGTAATAAAACTCTTAACTGATTTTCAAAACATTTTAACCCTTTTTTTAAATTATAAACTTAGTGCTAGAAACTATCTCCAGTGGGGATAATATCTCCTCAGGAGGTACTAAAGAACACATTGACCATGTGCATGATCCATTGGGTGACTCCCAACCAATAATCCTGAAACCTGTAAAATATACCACACTGAAGTCCATACTGAAACTGCAAACTGAAAATGCATTGTTGAAAACCAAAAACTAAAGTTGGAAAGTTAATATCCACAATGTCTGGTAGCATAATTGTAAAATATTTACAATATCTGAGAGCTTGGTTTACAAAACATAATTAAAAACCTATCCTGATCATTATTATTATCTCTATTCATCATTTAAACATTAGTCAAAGCATATTAATATTGTTGTACGTATCCTCTGCTATTCTTCGAGGAAAAGAACAAGTCATTGCTAAAGTGTAGGATTGAAACTTTTCACACCATTGTAGGCTTCCTATCTAAAATTGTTACTTGTATTCCTCCATTGTAGCAAAATTGATACATGAACCTATTAAATCTATTGAAACTGTGAAACTGTACTGTGTATCTATTTACACTCTTTAAGGCCCTTATTTCTTGTGTTGACTTGTATTTTTTTCTCTCATTTAGCTACAAAAACTTTATGACATATTACCATAACATATCTAAAATAAACTAACCTTCAAAAAAGATAAAATGGAGCATGCCAAAACGTTGAGGTAAAACTAAGGTTTTTTCAACAAAATTAGTGTTTCATATATTGCCTTGTCAATCAAGTTACTTGATCATTTTTCCATAAATTCTGCAGTCTAAGTAAGTAGGTTTAACTTGCCTTTGCTTCTTGTCATCCTAATATTAACCTTTTGTATAGTTCTGCTAGATTTTATAGATTATTTCCCTTTCCTATCTGCATAATATATTATTCCCTATTCTGTAACCTTTTTATTTCCCTTTAAATACTTCAAAATATCTTCTTCATCAATTACCAATGGTTCCTTTAGCTTAGGATTCCACTTTTCCTTAAAACTTAGTCTTAATTTGTTTGTAGGAAGAATATGGGGTTTCCTATGAAAAACGCTAGGCTCTCTTTCCGTGTCTTCATCCTATATTTCCATACTATGATTTTCTTTCTCACTTTTTTATGCTTGATACCTTACTTCCTCTTTTTCTAACACTTGTGTATTTTTTCTTCTTGTTCTTGTTTCACAGACCTTAATCTTTGGTTCTTTTATAAGGTTTTTCTCAAAAACCACGTGACTACATTCAACCTTTGTTTCAAAGGCAAGGGTTTTAGCCTTACTCTTTCTTGGTCTTCTGGGTGTAGGGTTTCTCCATGTCCTCTTCCTCACAGTTTTTATTTGCTCATATAAATCATGTATATACAATATTTTAATCAGACCATGGTGAAATATATCATGAGGCAGTAATTCTCGTTTGGTTTTGGCCTTGTAGACATTTTAAATAAAATTTGATGTAAGAAATAAGGCAAGCTCATCTTTCTGAAACCAGCTAAATTCCATAAAAATGTCATGTGGTAAAGGTAGATTTTGAAATACTTTCCTTCACATGTAAAAAGGAGATGCACAATCTTTAGAACATTATAAAATTCAAGCTTCAACATATTCTGAGGGATTCCCATGCTCCAATTAGGTTTCTGATGTTCTCCTTTTAGGAAGAAGTTGAGATCCACATTCTACATCATTTGTTTATTTAACCACTTCTCACCCTAAGTAGGAAACCCCGTGACTTCTACTATTGAATACTTAGTTATTGAAAACTCCATTCCTCTTATCAGCTCTCTGTTTCCATCAAAAGAGTGAATAAAATCATAACACCACCTCAAATTATAACCATCAAATGTTGGAAAATCAACTCCCATCCTGCATTTATGAACAAAGGTGCAAATTCATCACATACATTGAACCATACTCCATCTAGTTCAAATATTCACATATGACCTGACTCTCCCATTGCTTAACTGAGAAAAAATGAGCACTCTACCATGTGTTGTCAAAAACTGCTAACAATTTCATTGTTTTCTACTAGCCGAGTCACCTAGGTTTGATGGACATGCTTGATTTTCACACAATTCTGGTTTAACCATCCTTCTCTCCAAACCCTTTTTAACATTTTGAAATCACCTCAAATCATCATATAAAGTCATATCATAGGTTAAATTTCATCAAAAACTTTTAAAGTGTTTAAAATGACCCAAGTGATAGTTATAAAACTTTATTTGTTTTCAAAACTTTACAGACGGTTCAAAAATATTTCGTAGCACCACTTGTTTTTAGCATCCAATTAGTGTGAGACTTGGGTAAAAAAAATTGGCATGACATAAACAAATTTCTTAACATTATTTTTTAACTCTTATGCCACCTTTTCACACCAAAATTTTTCCTCGCCTTACACTTAAGGACACTTTGCTTGCAATAAACTCTTAACTTATTTTCAAAACATTTTGACCCTTTTTTGAAGGTATAAACTTAGTGCTAACACAATCTCTGTGCAAATTTCCATGATGAAATGATAGACAAGTCGTCTCTAATCATATCAACAGAGATCGAAGGGACAAATGAAGAATTGATGTCCGAGAAATCTTGCGAGGAAAAGTTGTCACATTTTTTAGAGTTGGCTACCCACACAAAACGAAGAGCCCAATAAATCATTGTCTCTATATAAGATAACTTGAATGGTAAGTGAAATAGGAGCCTCGATATAGGCGCAAGACAGTAGTAGCCTACAAGTTGGTGGACTTAGGGTGCACTATCACAGTCAACTTTGTAGGTGTTAGATAATATTATCTTCAATTGATATGGTTTTTTTCTTAATTGTTAACTATCTGAAATGAGTTTCATCTTAATTATCATTTTCTTAAGTGGCCATTGTCATAAATATAAAGTTTTGTATTAAAATATTTTTTTCTCAAATCTTAAATATAATGTTTTGTCTTAAAATATTTTTGCCTCAAATTGTTTTTTTCTTAAATATAAAGTTTTTTCTTGAAATATTTTTGTTTGAAACTCTTTTTGTTTTAAATATAAATTTTTGTCTTAAAATGTTTTTGTCTCAAACTTTTTTTCTCTGAAATATAATTTTTCCTCTTAAAATTTGTTTCAAATATAACATTTTGCATTAAAATATTTTTGTCTCAAACTAATTTTGTCTTAAATATAAAATTTTGTCTTGAAATAATTTTATCTCAGAGTGTTTTTTAATTTATATTTAAAACAATTCAATTGATATTAAATTTTAATGTAAAATAACTAAAATAAAAAAGTGATTTTTTAGATAAAAAGTTCTTCAATCTTTCAAAAAAAAATATTAAAAAAAAATTATTAAAAGTGTCATTCGTGTAGAGTGTAGATTTCGTTATGTCTTCCACCTATTGAAGAAGCGCTCTCTCTACCTAACCGCTCGTAAAATAACAATTAAGAAGAATAGGGTGGCATATACGTAAGAGAAATAACTTGAACTTGCAGATGAAATTTGAGGGTCGCCATTGCTGCTGTAGTCAAACGTCGAGCAGGATAACTGCGGTCCGGGTCTACATTCCAATTGCTTTGATATTAATTCAAAATCCAACCTGTCGTCGTAATTAGAGGCTACCCCATTCTTTTTACTCTGTCCATAACAAATTCAATTTATTTTTTAAACAAACCCACCTGAATTTTCATCCAACCTGCGCCAAAATAAAATACCTCCACCTTTAAAAATCAAACCTTTCAAAATAAAAAAACTTATATGAATATTAACGTGGTGCTTATTGGAAGGTATTGGAAGATAACTCTTCTATACTCATATTATAATTAGTTGCAGATTTGTAGATGGATGTTGAGAGAATATCTCAACCTCCCTATTCATATTTAGAAGTGATTGGATCTCAACAGCACTATAAATATTGTGATGTATTCGTATAATGGTGCTATAGAGTAATAAAATATATTTTTGTTTTGTGTGTTTATATTGTCCAATGCCTGCTCTCTCTACTTTTAATTTGGTATCGGAGCCAGTGCTGGCTTAATTCCCTCACGAGAAAGCCAAGAAGATGTGTGTTTGTTTTCTATTTCTAGTTTTATAAATGCAGCGATGTGAAGATTGTTATGCGTGGAGGAGAGCCAAGGTCCATTATTTCATATGCGCTGTGAGACAATAATTTATTCATGTATACTACGTAGGAGCTGAACTCTTTCAGTAATTAGTGCTTGTGGGTTAGTTGAGTTTCGTCGAGATTTAGACTGACTGATTTGTACAGATACGCAGGCGAACAATTCCTGGAAGATCGTTTTGTTTTTTACAATGAACAGGTCTCGTTGAAACTTGGGAACGTCATTCACTACCGTGGAAGGGAGAATTGACTGTATGGTCTTTGGAATTCTCATAACATCATCTCACTTAGAAATCGATTGATAAAGACACGAAGGCCAAAAATTTCGTCAATGTTTGAACAACGTGCGTGAACTATTCTGAGTTTAGAGGAGTGCGTGAACTCCACTTGTTTTTCGCACAAACCAATTAATTCTCGGTAAATATCAATTTTTTAACCTAATGTCAGCTTGTCGATTTTATAATTTCAAAGTGAGGAAATCAATCCTGCTTGCCACTGTAAATCTGCTCGCTATCACATACATTCGGATGAGGAAAATTCGAGTCTAAGTCCGCAGGACTGTTCGGTGAATAATTCTAGGTCAATATCAAATTTTTAGAAATGTGACCTAAACGACGATGGCTATTTAAGTGGTCATAGTAGGAGTCAATAATTACGTTGAAAGGCTTGGATGCAAAGGGGTTTTAAATTTTGAAGTTATTTATTATAAATATCATGTAATATTTAATAATGATGAGGAAAACACCGAGCCAAGGGACAGTGGTGGGTCGAAATTGCTGGTTATGTATGCTATATCTAATTTTTGTCAAGAGAGCAGCAAATTTGATTGGGCACAACAGGGGAGCATTATTCATGGGAGAAGAATTGTGTTGGTGGAGTGTGTAGCTTGTTAATATGTAGAATTATGAATTTTTTTTTGTGAGATTAGTGTAGTGCAGAACCAATTATTGAACAATTTAGCATCATTTAAATTAGTCATTCTCGACATTCTTCGGTGCCGAGAGAAAAATTGGCTAATTTGATTGTGTGAATTTGTTATATGCTGATGGATCTTGTTGTGCTTCGGGCTTCAAGAGCATCGGTTACAGGTTATACAATGAGATCCTTATGTGTAAAGGTCACTTTGTAGGATTGATCGCTGATCATATTTTGTACCTAGAATATTTTCCTATAGACTGTTGAAATTTATTCTTCGGGGTTATTTCACAGATGGAAATATTTCCATAGGGTAGTTCAGTGTCAAGAATCTTCTTCGAGGGTGTCAAGAATCTTTAATCTTGCAAATTCAGCATTGATGGTCAGAAGCAGGTGTACTTTAAATCGGTTGAAAGGTAAGCTCAAAGATGTGAAGAAAGAAAGAGCGGAATCTTGAAGACTGCAGAGTGGGTAGAGTTGTTGATGAAGACCAGTGAGACGAAGATAATTTTTATTATTATGTATGTAAGAATTAAGGGGGAGTATTGGAAGATAATTCTTCCGTACTCATATTAGAATTAGTTGCAGATTTGTAGGTGGATGTTGAGAGAATATCTCAACCTCTCTATTCATATTTTGAAGTGGTCGGATCTCAACAACACTATAAATATTGTGATGTATTCGTATAATGGTGCTATAGAGTAATAAAATATATTTTTTTTGTGTGTGTTTATATTGTCCAATGCCTGCTCTCTCTACTTTTAATTCACCGACCTTAATAACGCGTCTCGCTTTATTGAATTGTGTTTGTGGTAACGCTGTGAATATTCAACAACCATGCGTGCGTTGAAGTTTATCAACTATAACACGGTTCTCAGCTAAGTCCACCAGTTTTATAATGCTATGATTATAATTTCTAGATGTGATATAGCTTAAAAAGGGGAGAAAAAGTTTTCTCTTCTCACAAGGATTATTGCTGATCTGTTTTTTCTAGTTTTTTATAACTTTACTCATTTGTTGGAAATGTAGAAAAGTAAATATTTCTCACACTATACCACACAAATTGTAGCTCTTTCATTGATCATATAAAATTTGATCTTTAATTTATTGATCACACAAACTTCAATTTTTAATCTCTAAATACAATGAACCGGGTGAAGGGTATTTATCTTTTTTTACTAATGACTAGCTTGACATGCACACACTAGCCAAATTCATCTATTACATAACCCGACTCTAGACTCACTCAACACTCACTTAATTGACTCTGTAAATATAGTTAAATCTCCATGGAGGAGTTATTTATATATTCTAACAACAATTACTTTAGATTTAAATTAATTTGTTGTTAATAGTAACTCAATTTAAGGTCATTTTAAGTATAAGAGATTTCTGCAATGCATTGTATTATTATTTTTGGGATTTAAGGTGTTAAGTAAGTCATTCATCCATGACCATTTCAATGAGAAGTAGTTTACTTCACTAATTTCTCATGATTTTTGAATAGTCCACTTATAAATTTTTTTGTCATTTTATTTACAAAATTTCATTAACCTAAATAAGTGATTTCCATGCCTTATACTCCCTCTTTATCTAGACAAATAATTTTCATACTAAATGTACCCAAATCATACATCATAATCTTTCATCTAATTTTTAAACTTCATCATAAGATAATTTCACAAACAATATATAAATACGACAAAATTTAATTAATACAACTACACCACTAGTGAAAGCTCTCAAAATTATTTGAATGAAGCAACCGCCCAAAATAAAACACCTTTGGAGTTTCGATTTCTCACGTATATGAAATGAAATTGGAAGGCAAGCTTTACAAAATGAAAAACCACAAAGGGTTTTTTTTTTTTTTTTAGGTTCTAATCTACACGACAGTTTTATAGATGTGGGAGTTGGATGTAGATGTGACGTCCAAGTCTACGGCGTTAGAACATCCACGCCGTCATAGAGATTCAGCATCTGATTATCCCCTCGATCATGGAGTTTTGCTTCATAAAGATCTGCCGGATGATGAAGCGCTCTCCTCTTCCTGACCAGTCGTAAAATAACAATTAAGAAGAATAGGAATAGGGTGGCATATACATGAGAGAAATAACTTGAACTTGCAGATGAAATCTCAACGTCGCCATTGCTGCTGTCAACGTCGAGCACGATAAATGCGGTCCCTCCGTCTACATTCAAATTGCTTTGATATTAATTCCAAATTCACCCTGTCGTCGCAATTAGAGGTTCAAATAAGTAACGTAAGCGCAGGAAGAAACAAAATTAGAAGGATCATAGCAAAAAAACGCAAAAATATAAACAAAATTTAAAAGCGGGAACTCAAACCTGAAATGACTAAATGAGAAGAAAATCAGAGGCTAGATTGCTAACAAATTTATTTGTATTGAAAGAGGAGTCAATTGAAGAATTGCACTTGTTCAAACACTGTTAGAAATATTAAAGTCACCTGCCAGCCTTTGGGCAGGAAGAACAAAGTATAGAGGCAGCAGCAGCAGCAGCGCAGAGTTTTGAGTGTACAACACTCTGTATTTAAGAAGAATTTACTGATGATGGGCCGCAGCCAAGTATGACAGAGAAAGCAATTAATTTTGAAGTATGGGCGAAGTCATTTTTGACAGAGGAGCAAAGATTTCCTGTAGTTCAAGTCTACGGAGGAGCAGGTTTAATTAAAACAGTCAAGTCGGGATTTAAAGCCCTCAACAACTAAATTGAAGTGAAATTGAATTAAACAGGCGGAAGACTTAAAATTTATGAAGAGACCGGACAAGTGGTCCCTACCACTTAAGCGCCAAAGCGCAAATCGCATATCGCAAAGTTGTTCCGCCACACATATATTTGTGTTGATCGCAAATGTTGAAACTTGCGATGTGCGCCCGTCGCACCATCGCAATGTCGCAATATTGCAGATATTTGCGATGCAATTCCATCGCACATCGCAAATATCGCAAATCGCATTTTTTGTTGTTTCGCCATTCCGATATATCGCATATCGCAATTTCGGCAATTGCGATGGCCGACTACGACGTGGACCCCACTCGTACGCCGTGCCATGTTAAAAGTTTTATGTCCGCAAAGGTTTTCCTTTGTATTTTGGTTTTATTTATTTGTTTATGTTTTATATGTAATTTGTGCCGCCGCGCCATATATAAAGGGAAAAGGCCCACGTGCATTTTTAATGAATGAATGTAATGTTGTTGTATCGATGTGTGAAGAGCCCGCAGGCAAGAAAACACAGTGAGAAGAACAAAGCATTGTTTGTGCGTTCTTGAGAGACAGAGAGAAGTTTTATTTTGTGGAGCACTGCATTTGTAGCAGTCCTATTCATATTTTGTGAATCCCTCACTGTTGAGGAAGAAATTTGTAACAATTTTTTTTTTGTACTGTTAGTGAAATAGAAAGCATTTTCGTGCCATCTCTGTCTGCGATTAAAAATTCTGTTTTTTTACATCTCTGTGTTGTAGAGGAGAGTTTGTTCTCTCCACTGTTGTTTTGAATTCCTCGATAATTTCAACATGGTATCAGAGCCAGTTCAGGCTCTTTGAATGTCTCAAAGAAGCTGAAGAAGAAGAAGACTTGTTGCAGTGTTTTCTCCAGCAGCGTGAAAAGCTCAACAAAAGTCACAATCAGGTATTTCTCAAAGATAAAAGTGCAGTTGTTTATTGTTTAAGGAGTTTGTTCTTTCAAGAAAGAAAGACAGTTTGTTTAAGTGAAGAGTTCAGTTCAAGAGCAATGGCTGGACCAAGTACTGGAATGAACATTGGAAATGTTTAGCTTCCACAATTTAATGGAAAGAACTATGCTTATTGGGCCATTACCATGAGAGCCCTGTTTGTATCACAAGACTTATGGGAATTAGTAGAAGATGGTTTTGTTGAACCAGCTGATGAGCAGGCCTTTAATGCCTTAACTCAAGCAAAGAAGGATTTACTGAAGAACAATAGAAAGAAGGATGCTAAGGCCCTCTTCTGTTTGTATCAAGCAGTAAACGAGAGTGTGTTTCCGAGGATAGCAGCAGTTAAGAGATCCAAGGAGGCATGGGAAACTCTGAAAGTAGCCTATCAAGGTATGGAGAAAGTTAAGACAGCAAAACTTCAATTGCTGAGAAGAGATTTTGAAACTCTTTGCATGAAAGAGTCAGACAGTGTTGACACATTCTTTACACATGTGATTGGGATTGTAAATCAGATAAGATCCCATGGAGAAACTCTTGAAGAAAGAAGGATAGTGGAGAAACTTTTGAGATGCTTACCCTCAAAGTTTGATGTTATTGTTACCACCATAGAAGAGACCAAATATCTCTCACAATTCATGGTAGATGAACTTCATGCCTCACTAATAACTCATGAACAGAGATTGAGCAGAGATGAAACCTCATCTCTTGAGCATGCCTTTAAGATCCAGATGCCTTCAGGAAGAGGAAGAGGTCAAGGTAAAGGAAGAGGAAGAGGCAGAAGCCAGAGAAGAGGTGGAAGGGGCAGCCCTTCACATTCACATGGAAGGAGAAACAGTCAAAGTCAGAGCCACGGCCAATGCAATAGCCAGCAATGTGGACATCAACACCAACATGCTCATGGACAAAGGTATGATAAATCCAATGTCCAATGTCATTATTGCAAGAAATATGGGCACTATGCCAATGAATGTAGAAAGAAGCAGAATGACATGAAGAATAAGCAGACTGCTAATGTAGCAAAAGAAGAAAAGAACCCAAGTAATGTGCTATTAGCCTGTAATGTAGCACAAGATAGAAATGATAATGTTTGGTTCTTAGATTCTGGATGTAGTAATCATATGACTGGCAACAAAGCAATGTTTTCCAATCTAGATGAAGAAATAAAATCTGAAGTGACCACAGGGACTGATACTAAGATCTCTGTCAAGGGAAAAGGCAGAGTTAGTATTCGAGCAAGAAATGGGGAGCAGAAATGTGTCCCTGATGTATATTATGTTGCAGGTCTGAAGTGTAATCTTTTGAGCGTTGGGCAGCTCATAAACAAAGGCTACAATGTAATATTTAAAGATTATTTGTGCACTATAAAAGATATTCCTCCAAGCAAGAAAATCATTGCTGAAATCCAAATGACCAGCAATAGAATGTTTCCGCTCAAGCTCAACATTGACTTGAAAGGAAAAGGAAAGAATGTAGCAGCTGTAACACAAGAAGCCTTCCAAAAGGAAGAGAAAGATGAAAATTGGTTATGGCACTTGAGATTTGGACATCTCAATTTTGGAGGATTAAATTTGCTGCACAGAAAAGGAATGGTAAGAGGTTTACCATTGATTGAAAAACCTGACAGCCTATGTGAAGGCTGCATCTTGGGAAAGCAACACAGAGAAAATTTTCCTTCAGGGAAAAGCATAAGGGCAAAAGCACCCTTAGAAATCATTCACTCAGATTTATGTGGGCCGATGCAGACAACATCAGTTTCAAGCAGCAACTATATGCTGACCTTCATAGATGATTTCACAAGAAAAGTGTGGGTTTATTTTCTGAAATATAAGAGTGAAGTCTTTCAGAAATTTTGCCATTTTAAAGCTCTCGTAGAGAAACAGAGCGGATTGTACATTAAAGTCCTCAGAACCGATAGAGGAGGAGAATACATATCAAAGGAGTTTCTGCGTTTTTGCAGAGAGAACGGAATACACAAGCAATTTACCACAAGGTACACACTGCAACAGAATGGAGTTGCTGAAAGAAAGAATCGAACCATAATGGAGATGGTGAGAAGTATGCTGAAGGAAAAACATTTGCCGAATGAGTATTGGGCAGAAGCAGCAAACTGTGCTGTGTATATTTTGAATAGATGCCCTACAAAAGCTGTGATGAACAAAGTTCCAGAAGAAGCGTGGAGTGGCAGAAAACAAGGAGTCACCCACATGAGAGTTTTTGGATGTGTGGCATATGTACACATTCCAGACAAATTGAGAAAGAAGTTGGATAGTAAGGGGGAGAAGTGCATTTTCCTTCGATATTGTGAGGATTCCAAAGGATACAGATTGTATAACCCATCCACAAAGAATTTTTTGATAAGCAGAGATGTGCAATTCATTGAAGAGGAAGCATGGGATGGAAGCATAGAGAAAACAGTCAATGTTAGAAGTTGTTTGTCTCATGATGAAGATGAGGAAGATGTGGTTGAAATCAATAACCCATCTGTTGCATAACCTCCACCAGCACAAGGACAACAAGGGACACCTCAAGCAGCAACGAGAACACCCTTGAGAAGAAGCGTGAGTGTATCTCGAAGCACACCACAAGGAGCAGAAATGAGTGCTTCATCAAGCACAACTAGACCAAGTGAACGAGTAACAAGGTTCAGAAGCCTTAGAGAAATCTATGAGCAAGGAGAAGCAAACGAAGGTATGAATTCCTTATTTGCTTTGTATTGTCAATTTGATGATCCTATTCATTTTGAAGATGCAATTAAAGATAGAAAATGGATAGAAGCTATGGATGATGAAATTAAAGCCATAGAGAAGAACAAAACATGGGAGCTAGTTGATCTCCCAGAAGGTAAAGAAGTCATTGGAGTTAAATGGGTCTATAAGACCAAAAGCAATGCTGAAGGAAAGATAGAGAGACACAAGGCCAGACTTGTTGTCAAGGGATATAAGCAGAAGGATGGAATTGATTATGAAGAAACTTTTGCACCAGTTGCAAGAATGGAGACAGTAAGAGGAGTGTTGTCCATAGCAGCACAAAACAAATGGAAAGTATATCAAATGGATGTAAAATCCGCATTTTTAAATGGAGTTTTAATGGAAGAGGTATATGTGGAACAACCTCTTGGATATGAAAAGAAAGGCCAAGAGCATAAGGTCTGCAGATTGAAGAAAGCGCTTTATGGGCTGAAGCAAGCTCCAAGAGCATGGTATAGTAGGATAGAATCCTATCTACTGGAAAATGGATTTGAGAAGTGTGAGGTAGAACCCACCCTCTACCTCAAAGAAAAGGATGGTAGATGTTCATTGTTGTTTTATATGTTTATGATTTAATTTTTACAGGTAATGATGATTACCTTGTTGAAAATTTTAAAACAGTCATGAAAAATGAATTTGAAATGACTGACATGGGTTTGTTAAGATACTTCTTCGGAATAGAAGTAGAGCAAAGTGAAAAAGGGATTTTTATATTTCAAGCAAAGTATGTGAATCGAGTTTTAGAAAGATTTAATATGCAGGAGTGCAACGCTGCAATTACTCCCACAGTAATGGGATTGAAGTTGAGAAAAGATGACAACGGCAAGGATGTTGATCCAAGTTTGTATAAAAGCATAGTTGGCAGCCTCATGTATTTGATTGCAACTAGGCCGGATATTATGCATGTTGTTAGTTTAATTTCCAGATTTATGGAGAAGCCAAAAGAAGCACATTGGCAAGTAGCAAAGAGAATTCTGAGGCATGTGAAAGGAACAAAAGGATTTGGTATTTTATATACTACTTCAGAAAATTCAGAATTAGTTGGATACACTGACAGTGATTAGGCTGGAATTGTAGATGATCAGAAAAGCACTTCCGGTTATGTTTTTCATATGGGTTCAAGAGCCATTTCATGGGCTTCTAAGAAATAGCCTATTGTAGCATTATCTACAGCAGAGGCAGAATATGTGGCAGCTACAGCAGCAGCGTGTCAAGAAATTTGGATGAGAAGAATGTTGAGAAGTTTGTGCCAAGAACAGGTAAAGGGCACTGTAATTTATTGTGACAATAGCTCAGCTATTGCATTATCAAAGAATTCTGTGTTTCATAAGAGAACGAAGCACATAGACACAAATTTTCACTATATCAGAGAATTGGTAAACAATGGAGAAATTGTTTTACAGCATTGTAAAACAGAGGAGCAATATGCAGATATTTTGACAAAGCCATTGAGACAGAAGACCTTTGAATTTTTAAGAAAATTTTTGGGTATGATGGATAACCCAGCAGCTGACTTTAAGGGGGAGTGTTAGAAATATTAAAGTCACCTACCATCCTTTGGGCAGGAAGAACAAAGTACAGAGGCAGCAACAGCAACAGCGCAGAGTTTTGAGTGCACAACACTCTGTGTTTAAGAAGAATTTACTGATGATGGGCCGCAGCCAAGTATGACAGAGAAAGGAATTAATTTTGAAGTATGGGCAAAGTCATTTTTGACAGAGGAGCGAAGATTTCCCGTAGTTCAAGCCTACGGAGGAGCAGGTTTAATTAAAACAGTCAAGTCGGGCTTTAAAGCCCTCAACAACCAAATTGAAGTGAAATTGAATTAAACAGGCAGAAGACTTAAAAGTTATGAAGAGGCCGGATAAGTGGTCCCTACCACTTAAGCGCCAAAGCACAAATCACATATCGCAAAGTTGTTCCACCACACATATATTTGTGTTGATCGCAAATGTTGAAAGTTGCGATGTGCGCCCGTCGCACCATCGCAATGTCGCAATATCGCAGATATTTGCGATGCGATCCCATCGCACATCGCAAATATCGCAAATCGCATTTTTTGTTGTTTCGCCATTCTGCCATATCGCATATCGCAATTTCCGCAATTGCGATGGCCGACTACGACGTGGACCCCACTCGTACGTCGCGCCATGTTAAAATTATTATGTCCGCAAAGGTTTTCCTTTGTATTTTGGTTTTATTTATTTGTTTATGTTTTATATGTAATTTGTGCCGCCGCGCCATATATAAAGTGAAAAGGCCCACGTGCATTTGTAATGAATGAATGTAATGTTGTTGTATCGCTGTGTGAAGAGCCCGCAGGCAAGAAAACACAGTAAGAAGAACAAAGAACTGTTTGTGCGTTCTTGAGAGACAGAGAGAATTTTTATTTTGTGGAGCACTGCGTCTGTAGCAGTCCTATTCATATTTTGTGAATCCCTCACTGTTGAGGAAGAAATTTGTAACAGTTTTTTTTTAGTACTGTTAATGAAATAGAAAGCATTTTCATGCCATCTCTGTCTGCGATTAAAAATTCTGTTTTTAAACATCTCTGTGTTGTAGAGGAGAGTTTGTTCTCTCCATTGTTGTTTTGAATTCCTCAATAATTTCAACAGACATGAAGGATTTGGAGGAGGAAGACGACCAAAATCCTTAGCGGTTACAACCATTTCCTACTCTTTCATTCATGAGTTGCTTTGTTGTGAACAACAATGTTGAAAATATAAATCCATAGAATGTGCAGAGGACAAAAATACAGAAGGAAAGGTCACTGTTGAAATGCACTTCACAGCGTAGGTTATTCGGAAACTCAAGGTTTTGTAAGGAAGCCGTTTTTACTGACAGAAGCCACAGCTGTAGAATATAAGGAAATCTTGGGTCTTTGTATATAAACTTTGCAGTATCAGTTTGTGAAAAGACAGTCTTTTTCGGACTTTAAAACCCAAATCAATGTTTGATTTCGCAGGCGAGTTTTTTTTTTTGGGTTTGAAAAGCGTCAATAGGAGCACGTGGAGCAATTTTATTGGATCACACTTTTTCCTGAGCCAGTTCGCAATACTCAAACACGGACCCGTAGTTTTATATGCCACAATCCATAAATTTTTTGGGTTTTATTTTGGGCCCGTACCCAAAGCCCATTTTCGGACCCGAAAGTTTATAAACTCCAGTCCATAACGTTTTCGCATTACACTTCCGCCCTACGTCATCATCCAATTTTGTAATTCGAATTTCTTTTGCAATTCGGTTTGGTCGTTTTGAAGTCTTGGTGTATAGGTTTTAAAACTATGGCTCAAGTTCTTTTGTTTTAATGTTTTTCATCGAGTGATAAAGGTTTTAAACCTTTGGAAGTTTTATGTTTTAACATATAACATATGCACTAATGTTTTTGTGGGGCCCAGAAGGCTATACAATAGTTTTAATTTTATGTTAGATTTTTCGTTTTAACATATGTGCTCTGTCACATATAAAAGACCGAAGGATAAATGTAATAGAGCATGATAGCACAACAGTGAAAAAATATATTAAAAACAGAGTCTTTTGAAGAGCACAGTGTTGTGCGAATTTTGTGGAGAGACAGAGAAGTAGTTTTTCAACACTGTGTTTGTAACAGTCTATTTGTAATCCCTCTGAGGAGGAAGTTTAAATTTTTGTAACCTCTTTTATGTTTTGAAATAGAAGAAAGCATTTGTTGTGTGCAAACTTTGTCTACCAGTGAAGTATTTTTTTTTAAATTTGTCAGTGTTAGAAGGAGAGTATTACTCTCTCTGTATTGTTCTGGAATTCTCAGAAATTCCAACATGGTATCGGAGCTAGTCTAGGCTGTTTGAAGGTGTCAAAGATGATGAAGGAAGGATTTTTGTTGCAACAGCTTCTCCAGCAGAGTGAAGGCTCAGTAAAAGAATCCAAGGTATTCTCAAGACAGATTTTTTTTGTGTTACTGTTTGAAGACAGTCAGTTTATTTTAAAAATTCACAGTCAAGATTTAAATCATAGTTCATAGTGCTAGGAATTGCAGTAGCCAACACAAGCATGAATATTGGTAATTCTTAGCTCCCACAGTTCAATGGGAAAAACTATGATTATTGGGAAATCATCATGAGAGCCCTGTTTGCTTCTCAAGACTTATGGGAACTTGTTGAGGATGGTTTTGAAGAGTGAGTAGATGAAAATGAGTTTAATGCCTTAACATAGGCAGAGAAGGACTTGTTGAAGAGAAATAAGAAGAAGGACTCTAAAGCCCTCTTCTATCTCTATCAAGCAGTACATGAGAGTGTGTTTTCAAGGATAGCAGCAGCTAAGAAATCCAAAGAAGCATGGGAAACTCTCAAGACAGCCTATCGAGGCATGGAGAAAGTGAAGACAAAAAAACTACAATTGCTAAGGAGAGATTTTGAGACTCTCTACATGAAGGAGTCTGACAACATAGACTCATTCTTCACACATGTGATTGGTATGGTGACACAGATAAGGTCTCATGGAGAGAGACTTGAAGAAAGAAGGATTATGGAGAAAATTTTGAGGAGCTTACCCTCAAGTTTTGATGTTATAGTCACCACCATAGAAGAGACAAAGGATCTCTCAAACTTTTTAGCTGATGAGCTTCATGCATCACTGATGACACATGAACAGAGATTGGGTAGAAATGAAAATTCATCTTTGGAGCATGCCTTCAAGACCCAAATGTCCTTTGGAAGAGGAAGAGGTCAATGCAGAGGAAACAAGAAAGGAAGAGGCAGAAGCCAAAACAGAGGAGGAAGAAACAGCCCAGCAAATTCTCAAGGAAGGGGCAGCAATCAAAATCAGAACCAATGCCAAAGTAGAAGCCAGCAAAGTGGACAACAACATGCTCATGGACAAAGGTATAACAAATCCAATGTCTAGTGTCATTATTGTAAAAAATATGGGCATTATGCAAATGAATGTAGGAAGAAGTAGAATGATATGGGTAATAGACCCAGTGCAAATTTCACTAGAGAAAATATCAGCCAAGATAAATTGTTTTTAGCATGTAATATGACTGAGGAAAAGAGTGAAGATTTATGGTTTCAAGATTCAGGATATAGCAACCATATGACAAGAAAAATTGCTATGTTTTCTATGTTAGATGAAAATGTAAAGTCTCAAGTCACATTGGGAATAGATAGTAAGATTTCTGTCACAGGAAAAGGGATAGTAAATGTCTTGACAAAGAAGGGAGAAAGGAAGAGCATATCTGATGTATATTATGTACCAGGTATGAAATGTAATTTGTTAAGCATTGGGCAGCTTATTCAAAAGGGCTATAATGTTTTCTTTGAAGATGATATATGCACCATCATGGATAAACCTCCAAGAAAACAATGTATTGTTGAAATAAGGATGACAAGGAAAAGAATGTTCCCTCTCAGGATGAGGGCAGATTTGAAGAATGGAGAAGAAATGGCAGTAGTGACACAAGAGGCTTTCCAAAGAGAAGCAAAAGATGAGAATTGGTTAGGGCGCTTGAGATTTGGACATCTCAACTTTGGAGGTCTTAATTTGTTACATAAGAAAGGAATGGTAAGAGGATTACCATTGATTGAGAAACCGAACAATCTTTGTGAAGGTTGTATCTTGGGTAAACAACATAGAGAAAGTTTTCCATCTAGAAAAAGCATAAGGGCAAAAGAAACCTTAGAAATTGTCCACTCAGATTTATGTGGACCACTGCAAACACCATCACTTGCAAACAACCACTATATGTTAACTTTTATTGATGATTTTACAAGAAAAACTTGGGTTTATTTTTTGAAAAATAAAAAGTGAAGTGTTTGAAAGATTCTGCAATTTTAAAGCGCTTGTGGAAAACCAAAGTGGGCAGCATATCAAATTCCTTAGGACTGATAGAGGAGGTGAGTACATCTCTAAACAATTTCTGCATTTTTGCAGAGAAAATGGCATACACAAGCAATTTACAGCAGGGTACACTCCGCAGCAAAATGGAGTTGCTTAAAGGAAAAATAGGACAAGCATGGATAAAGTAAGGAGTATGCTAAAAGAAAAACATTTTCCACATGATTATTGGGCTGAAGTTATGCATTGTGCAGCGTATATTTTGAATATATGCCCAACAAAAATAGTAATGAACAGAGTTTCGGAAGAAGCATGGAGTGGGATAAAACAAGGAGTCACCCACATGAAATTTTTTGGTTGTGTGGCTTATGCACACATTCCAGATCAGCTAAGGAAGAAGTTGGAGAGAAATGTATTTTTATTGGATACAGTGATGAATCCAGAGCTTACAGGTTGTATAACTCATCCAACAAGAAATTTATTGTGAGAATAGATGTTCAGTTCATTGAAGAAGAAGCTTGGGATGGAAGCATTGAGAAAACAGTGAATGTTAAAAATTGTTTGTCTCATGATGAAAATGAGGAAGAGATGGCTGAAATACATCCCTCAATAGCAGCACCAACACAAGGACAGCAAGGGACACCCTTGAGAAGAAATGGGAGTGATTCTCCTAGCACACCACAAGGAGTAGATTCGAGTGCTTCCTCAAGTACTTGTACACCAAATGAAAGAGGAACAAAGTTCAGAAATTTAAATGAAATTTATGAGCAAGAGGCAGCAAATGAAGGTATGAACTCTTCATTTTCTTTATATTGTCATGTTGATGATCCTATTCATTTTGAAGAAGCCATTAAAGATAAGAAATGGATAGAAGCTATGGATGAAGAAATTAATGCCATAGAAAGAAATAGAACATGGGATTTGGTTGAACTCCCAAAAGGTAAAGAAGTGATTGGAGTTAAATGGGTCTACGAGACCAAAAGTAATGCTGAAGGTAAGATTGAAAGGCACAAGGCCAGACTTGTTTTCAAAGGGTATAAGCAGCAACATGGAAGAGACTATGATGAAACTTTCGCACCAGTTTCAAGAATAGAAACCGTGAGAGCAGTGTTATCTATTGCAGCACCAAACAAGTGGAAAGTTTACCAAATGGATGTGAAATCAACATTCCTAAGTGGAGTGTTAATGGAAGAGGTTTATGTTGAACAACCTCTAGGCTATGAGAATAAAGGCCAAGATCACAAAGTTTGCAGATTGAAGAAAGCTCTTTATGGGCTTAAACAAGCACCAAGAGCATGGTACAGTGGGATATATTCCTATCTACTGGAAAATGGGTTTGAAAAATGTGAGGGAGAACCCACCTTATACATCAAGGAGAAAGATGGTAAGATGCTGATTGTTTTCTTATATGTTGATGATGTGCTCTTTACAGGTAATGATGATTACCTTGTTGAAAATTTTAAGAAGGTCATGAAAGAAGAATTTGAAATGACTGATATGGGCTTGCTGAAATACTTCTTAGGAATAGAAGTAGAGCAAAATCAAAATAAAATTTTTATTTCTCAAGAAAAGTATGTTAATGAAGTTTTGGAAAGATTTAATATGCATGATTGCAAGGCAGCGATTACTCCCACAGTGATGGGATTAAAACTCAGCAAAGAGGATAGCAACAAGGATTTTGATCCTAGTTTGTACAAAAGCATAGTTGGCAACCTCATGTATTTGACTGTAACTAGACCTGATATAATGCATGCTGTTAGTTTAATTTCCAGATTTATGGAGAGGCCAAAAGAAGCACATTGGAAAGCAGCAAAAAGAATTCTGAGGTATGTTAAAGGAACTAAAAGATATGAAATTTTATATGCTACTTTAGAAAATTCAGAATTAATTGGATACACTGACAGTGATTGGGCTGGAAGTGTAGATGACCGGAAAAGTACTTCTGGTTATGTTTTTCACATGGGTTCAGGAGCCATTTCATGGGCTTCTAAGAAACAGCCTATTGTAGCATTATCTACAACAGAGGCAGAGTATGTGGTAGCTACAACAACAGCATGTAAAGCAGTATGGATGAGAAGAATATTGAGGAGTTTATGTCAAGAACAGGTAAAAGACACAGTAATTTATTTTGACAATAGCTCAACCATGGCATTGTCTAAACATTATGTGTTTCACAAAAGGACAAAGCACATAGATGCTAAGTTTCACTACATCAAGG
This sequence comes from Pinus albicaulis, assembly GCA_034641835.2. Classification (NCBI taxonomy): domain Eukaryota; kingdom Viridiplantae; phylum Streptophyta; class Pinopsida; order Pinales; family Pinaceae; genus Pinus; species Pinus albicaulis. The sequence goes on along the minus strand of CM076573.1, from coordinate 75,460,122 downwards.
AGTTAGTGAAAAATGGAGAAATAATTTTAAAATATTGCAGAACTCAGGAGCAGTTCGCTGATATACTGACAAAGCCATTGGGGCAAAAGAGTTTTGAATATTTGAGGAAGTGAATGGGTATGAAAGATAACCCAGCAGCTGGATTTAAGGGGGGGTGTTGAAAATATAAATCCATCTGCTGATTCTGTGCAAAGGACAAAAGTACAGAAGGAAAAGTCACTGTTGAAATGTAATTCACAGTGCATGTTATTCAGAAACTCAAGGTTTTGTAAGGAAGCCATTTTTACTGATAGAAGCCACAGCTGTAGAATATAAGGAAAGCTTGGGTCTTTGTATATAAACCCCGCAGTATCAGTTTGTGGAAAGACAGTCCTTTTCGGACTTTAAAACCCAAATCAATGTTTGATTTCGCAGGCCATTTTTTCTTTTTTTTGAAAAGAGTCAACAGGGGCACGTGGAGTAATTTTATTGGATCGCATTTTTTCTTGAGCCGGTTCGCAATCCTCAAACACGGACCCGAAGTTTTATATGCCACAATCCATAAATTTTTCGGGTTTTATTTTGGGCCCGTACCCAAAGCCCATTTTCAGACCCGAAAGTTTATAAACTCCAGTCCATAATGTTTTCGCATTACACTTTCGCCCTACGTCATCATCCAATTTTGTAATGCGAATTCCTTTTGCAATTTGTTTTGGTCGTTTTGAAGTCTGGGCGTATAGGTTTTAAAAATATGGTTCAATTTATTTTGTTTTAATGTTTTGCATCCCGTGATAAAGGTTTTAAACCTTTGGAAGTTTTATGTTTTAACATATACCATATGCGCTAATGTTTTTGTGGGGCCCAGAAGGCTATACAATAGTTTTAATTCTATGTTAGATTTTTGGTTTTAACATATGTGCGACGTCACATATAAAAGCCCGAAGGCTAAATGTAATAGACCGTGATAGCACAACAGTGCAAAAACATACACAGCCGAGAGTGTATTAAAAAAACAGAGTCTTTTGAAGAGCACAATGTTGTGTGAATTTTGTGGAGAGACAGAGAAGTAGTTTTTTAGCACTGTGTTTGTAACAGTCTGTTTGTAATCCCTTTGAGGAGGAAGTTTAAATTTTTGTAACCTCTTTTATGTTTTGAAATAGAAGAAAGCATTTGTTGTGTGCAAGCTCTGTCTACCAATGAAGCAATTTTTTTAAAATTTCTCTGTGTTAGAAGGAGAGTATTACTCTCTCTGTATTGTTCTGGAATTCTCAGAAATTCGAACATGGTATCGGAGCTAGTCCAGGCTCTTTGAAGGTGTCAAAGAAGCTAAAGGAAGGATTTTTGCTGCAGCAGCTTCTCCAGCAGAGTGAAGGCTCAGTCAAAGCATCCAAGGTATTCTCAAGACATATTTTTTTTTGTGTTACTGTTTGAAGACAGTTAGTTTATTTTAAAAATTCACAGTCAAGATTTAAAGCATAGTTCAGAGTGCTAGGCATGGTAGGAGCAAGCACAAGCATGAGTATTGGTAATTCTTAGCTCTCAAAGTTCAATGGGAAGAACTATGATTGCTGGGAAATCACCATGAGAGCCCTGTTTGCCTCTCAAAACTTATGGGAACTTGTTGAGGATGGTTTTGAAGAGCGAGTAGATGAAAATGAGTTTAATGCCTGAACACAGGTAGAGAAGGACTTGTTGAAGAGCAATAAGAAGAAGGACTCTAAAGCCCTCTTCTATCTCTATCAAGCAGTACATGAGAGTGTGTTTCCAAGGATAACAGTAGCTAAGAAATCCAAAGAAGCATGGGAAACTCTCAAGACAACCTATCAAGGCATGGAGAAAGTGAAGACAACAAAAGTACAATTGCTGAGGAGAGATTTTGAGACTCTCTCCATGAAGGAGTCTGATAACATAGACTCATCTTCACACATGTGATTGGTATGGTCACACTGATAAGGTCTCATAGAGAGACACTTGAAGAAAGAAGGATTATGGAGAAAATTTTGAGGAGCTTACCCTCAAGGTTTGATGTTATAGTCACCACCATAGAAGAGACAAAGGATCTCTCAAACCTTTCAGTTGATGAGCTCCATGCATCACTGATGACACATGAACAAAGATTGGGTAGAAATGAAAAATCATCTTTGGATCATGCCTTCAAGACCCAAATGTCCTTTGGAAGAGGAAGAGGTTAAGGCAGAGGAAACAAGAAAGGAAGAGGCAGAATCCAAAATAGAGGAGGAAGAAACAACCCAACAAATGCTCAAGGAAGGGGCAGCGATCAAAATCAGAACCAAGACCAAAGCAGCAGCCAGCAAAGTGGACAACAACATGCTCATGGACAAAGGTATGAAAAATCCAATGTCCAGTGTCATTATTGTAAAAAATATGGGCATTATGCAAATGAATGTAGGAAGAAGCAGAATGATATGGGTAATATACCCAGTGAAAATTTCACTAGAGAAAATATCAGCCAAGATAAATTGTTTTTAGCATGTAATATGGCTGACGAAAAGAGTGAATATTTATGGTTTCTAGATTCAGGATGTAGCAACCATATGACAGGAAACATTGCTATGTTTTCTATGTTAGATTAAAATGTAAATTCTCAAGTCACATTGGGAACAGATAGTAAGATTTCTGTCACAGGAAAAGGCATAGTAAATGTCTTAACAAAGAAGGGAGAAAAGAAGAGCATATCTGATGTATATTATGTACTAGGTATGAAATGTAATTTGTTAAGCATTAAGTAGGTCATTCAAAATGGCTACAATGTTTTCTTTTAAGATGATGTATGCACCATCATGGATAAACCTCCAAGAAAACAATGTATTGTTGAAATAAAGATGACAAGGAATAGAATGTTCCCTCTCAGGATGAAGGAAGATTTGAAGAATGGAGAAGAAATGGCAGCAGTGACACAAGAGGCTTTCCAAAGAGAAGCAAAAGACGAGAATTGGTTATGGCACTTAATATTTGGAAATATAAAGTTTGGAGGTCTTAATTTGTTACATAGGAAAGGAATGGTAAGAGGATTACCATTGATTGAGAAACCGGACAGCCTTTATGAAGGTTGTATCTTGGGTAAACAACACAGATAAAGTTTTCCATTCGGAAAAATCATAAAGGAAAAAGCACCCTTAGAAATTTTCCACTCAGATTTATGTGGACCAATGCAAACACCATCACTTGCAAATAGCCACTATATGTTAAATTTTATTGATGATTTTACAAGAAAAACATGGGTTTATTTTTTGAAAAATAAAAGTGAAGTGTTTGAAAGATTCTGCAATTTTAAAGCGCTTGTGGAAAACCAAAGTGGGTAGCATATAAAAGTCCTTAGGACTGATAGAGTAGGTGAGTACATCTCTAAATAATTTCTGCATTTTTGCAGAGAAAATGGCATACACAAGCAATTTACAGCAAGGTACACTCTGTAGCAAAATGGAGTCGCCGAAAGGAAAAATAGGACAATCATGGATATGGTAAGGACTATGCTAAAGGAAAAACATTTTCCAAATGATTATTGGGCTGAAGCTGTACATTGTGAAGCATATATTTTGAATAGATGCCCAACAAAATTAGTAATGAACAGAGTTCCGGAAGAATCATGGAGTGGGATAAAACAAGGAGTCACCCACATGAAATTTTTTGGTTGTGTGGCTTATGCACACATTCCAGATCAGCTAAGGAAGAAGTTGGATAGCAAGGGGGAGAGATGTATTTTTATTGTATACAGTGAGGAATCTAAAGCTTACAGGTTGTATAACCCATCCACCAAGAAATTTATTATGAGCAGAGATGTTCAGTTCATTGAAGAAGAAGCTTGGGATGGAAGCATTGAGAAAACAGTGAATGTTAAAAACTGTTTGTCTCATGATGAAAATGAAGAAGAGATGGTTGAAATACATCCCTCAATAGCAGCACCAACACAAGGAAAACAAGGGACACCCTTGAGAAGAAATGAGAGTGCTTCTCCAAGCACACCACAAGGAGCAGATTCGAGTGCTTATTCAAGTACTTGTACACCAAATGAAAGAGGAACAAAGTTCAGAAATTTAAATGAAATTTATGAGCAAGAGGCAAAAAATGAAGGTATGAACTCTTTATTTGCTTTATATTTTCATGTTGATGATCCTATTCATTTTTAAGAAGCCATTAAAAATAAGAAATGGATAGAAGCTATGGATGAAGAAATTAATGCCATAGAAAGAAATAAAACATGGGATTTGGTTAAACTCCCAAAAGGTAAAGAAGTGATTGGAGTTAAATGGGTCTACAAGACCAAAAGTAATGTTGAAGGTAATATTGAAAGACACAAGGCCAGACTTGTTGTCAAAGGGTATAAGCAGCAACATGGAAGAGACTATGAGGAAGATTTTGCACCAGTTGCAAGAATGGAAACCGTGAGAGTAGTGTTGTCTATTGCAGCACAAAACAAGTGGAAAGTTTACCAAATGGATGTGAAATCAGCATTCCTAAACGGAATGTTAATGGAAGAGGTTTATGTTGAGCAACCTCTAGGCTATGAGAAGAAATACCAAGAGCACAAAGTTTGCAGATTGAAGAAAGCTCTTTATGAGCTAAAACAAACACCAAGAGCATGGTACAGTAGGATAGATTCCTATCTACTAGAAAATGGGTTTGAAAAATGTGAGGGAGAACCCACCATATACATCAAGGATAAAGATGGTAAGATGCTGATTGTTGTCTTATATTTTGACGATGTTATCTTTACAGGTAATGATGATTACCTTGTTGAAAATTTTAAGAAGGTCATGAAAGAATAATTTGAAATGAATGATATGGGCTTGCTGAAATACTTCTTAGGAATAGAAGTAAAGAAAAATGAAAATAAAATTTTTATTTCTCAAGAAAAGTATGTTAATGAAGTCTTGGAAAGATTTAATATGCAGGATTTCAAGGCAGCAATTACTCCCACAATGATGGGATTAAAACTTAGCAAAGAGGACAGCATGAAGGATTTTGATCCTAGTTTGTACAAAAGCATAGTTGACAGCCTCATGTATTTGACTACAACTAGATCTGATATAATGCATGCTGTTAGTTTAATTTCCATATTTATGGAGAGGCCAAAGGAAGCACATTGGAAAGCAGCAAAAAGAATTCTGAGGTATGTTAAAAAAACTAAAAGGTATGGAATTTTATATACTACTTCAGAAAATTTAGAATTAATTGCATACACTGACAGTGATTGGGCTGGAAGTGTAGATGACTGGAAAAGTACTTTTGGTTATTTTTTTCACATGGGTTCAGGAGCCATTTCATTGGATTTTAAGAAACAGCCTATTGTAGCGTTATCTACAGTAGAGGCAGAGTATGTGGCAGCTATAGCAACAACATGTCAAGCAGTATGGATGAGAGGAATGTTGAGGAGTTTATGTCAAGAACAAGTAAAAGGCACAGTAATTTATTGTGACAATAGCTCAGCCATAGCATTGTCTAAAAATTTTGTGTTTCACAAAAGGACAAAGCACATAAATGCTAAGTTTCAGTACATCAGGGAGTTAGTGAACAATGGAGAAATAATTTTAAAACATTGCAGAACTCAGAAGCAGTTCGTTGATATACTAAAAAATCCATTGGGGAAAAAGAGTTTTGAATATCTGAGGAAGTGCATGGGTATGACAGATAACCCAGTAGCTGAATTTAAGGGGGAGTGTTGAAAATATAAATCCATCTACTGATTCTGTGCAGAGGACAAAAGTACAGAACGAAAGGTCGCTATTTAAATGCACTTCAAAGCAGGTTATTCAGAAACTCAACGTTTTGTAACGAAGCCATTTTTACTGACAGAAGCTGCAGTTATAGAATATAAGTAAAGCTTGGTTCTTTATATATAAACCCCACAATATCAGTTTGTGGAACGGCAGTCCTTTTCGGACTTTAAAACCCAAATCAATGTTTGATTTCGCGGGCCAGGTTTTTTTTTTTTTTTTTTTTGAAAAGTGTCAACAGGGGCATGTGGAGGAATTTTATTGGGTCGCACTTTTTCCTGATCCGGTTCGCAATCCTCAAACACGGATCCAAAGTTTTATATGCCACAATCCATAAATTTTTTGGGTTTTATTTTGGGCCCGTACCCAAAGCCCATTTTCGGACCCAAAAGTTTATAAACTCCAGGCCATAGCGTTTTCGCATTACACTTTTTCCCTATGTCATCATCCAATTTTGTAATGCGAATTTCTTTTGCAATTCGGTTTATTCATTTTGAAGTCCGGGCGTATAGGTTTTAAAACTATGATTTAAGCTCTTTTGTTTTAATGTTTTGCATCGCGCGATAAAGGTTTTAAACCTTTGGAAGTTTTATGTTTTAATATATAACATATGCGCTAATGTTTTTGTGGTGCCCAGAAGGCTATACAATAGTTTTAATTTTATGTTAGATTTTCAGTTTTAACATATGTGTGGTGTCACATATAAAAGCCCGAAGGCTAAATGTTATAGAGCGTGATAGCACAGCAGTGCAAAAATATACACAGCCGAGAGTGTATTAAAAAAACCGAGTCTTTTGAAGAGCACAATGTTGTGCGAATTTTGTGGAGAGACAGAGAAGTAGTTTTTCAACACTGTGTTTGTAACAGTCTGTTTGTAATCCCTCTGAGGAGGAAGTTTAAATTTTTGTAACGTCTTTTATGTTTTGAAATAGAAGAAATCATTTGTTGTGTGCAAACTCTGTCTACCAGTGAAGCAATTTTTTTTAAATTTCTCTGTGTTAGAAGGAGAGTATTACTCTCTTTGTATTGTTATGGAATTCTCAGAAATTCCAACAGACAAGAATACAAAAATTAAAATCTTTCTTTCTACTACTTGTGTTTTAATGCCTGAAAACTTGGAACCATCCAAAGTTTTCAAAAGGTACAAATATATTAATTTTTTATTTATTTTTTATTGTAAAATCATAATAAATTCAGAATTAGCCTCGGAAGCAAATGCTTAGAATAGATCGAAAGGGCTGCAGCTCAGTGGAGAATGGTCAAAGGTGATAATGAAGTGTGCTATTCAATGAATTTTATAGCAAACAAACTTCAACTTCGTAAATATGTGTTTTGTGATATTTTGACTAGGAATTGTTTTTTTGGATTCCTTTTGACTTTGTCAAAAGCTAATAAATTAATAAATAGATATGTAGAATGTCATATATTTTTTTGTGATATAGTTAATATTGATCATTCGAACAATTATATTAAGATATTCAAAATAAATATTAAAATAGAAGAGATATAAAAACATCTTTAATAAAAAAGATAAAAAATAGGCAATATCTAATAAATAGAAAGATGAAATCTCTAATTAAAAACTAGTATCCACCGAGAAGAAAATAGAAAAGGAAAAAAATATTATATAAGAAAATTGAAATTATTATTTCACCCATAAATAATAGAACAAAAAAATTTATTATATCCAAAAATAAATTATTTTAGTACTAATAAAAAATAAAAAATAGAGAAAAAAAACAATTTAAAACAAATGACTAATTCTTTTTAGCAAAATCCATTAAGGATCTAAATTTCGATGCACTATCTAATCTTTTGAATCACATTATGCCATGGTTTGTGAAATGTTGAGTTTATATCATTGTCACAATGCGATGTTTGACCATGGTTGACCATGGCCACCAACCCATCTTTATTCGAGGGTATTTATCTTAGGTTTATATACAATGGGTTTATAATATTAATTTCATGGGTTTATAAATTGTCTCCATATGAAAATCATGGATAATCATGGACAATCATGGTCAACCATGGTCAACCACGGTTGATCATGGTCAACCGTTGTCAACCATATTTATTTTAGCATTTATAATATTGATCCTTTGGGTTTATAATATCAATCATGGTTAATCATGGTCAATCATGGTCAATCATAACTAGCCATGGTAAACAAGGGTCAACCATGTTCGAATGTCACCTTGTGACAAAAAATTTATCCATATCAAAATCATAGTCAATCATGGACAATCATGGTCAATGGTGGTCAAACATCGTATTGTGAAAAAGATTGTCTGGATATGAAAATCAACCTTGGTGAACCATGGTCAACCATTGCCCAACCTCGCATTTTGACAAAGATTTTCTCGATATGAAAATCGAAAATGGTCAACCATGGTCTAACGTTGCGATGTGACAAAGGTTGTCTCAATATGAAAATCAACCATGGTCTACCATGGTCTAACGTCTCATTGTGACAAATATTGCCTTGATATGAAAATCAACCATGGTCAACCATGGTATCATGCCACATTGTGACAAAGATTGTCTCGATATGTAAATCAAGCATGGTCAACCATAGTCTAGCATCCCATTATGATAAGAATTGTCTCAATATGAAAATAAACCATGGTCAACCATGTGTTTATAATATATATCTTAGGGTTTATATACCTTGGGTTTGTAATATTTGTCCTTTGGGTTTAATATTATCCCCTTGGGTTCATAATCCCTTGGGGTTTTAATATTAATTCCTTGGGTTTATAATATTATTCCCTTTGGTTTATTATTACCTTGGGTTTATAATATCAATTATGGTTAATTGTGGTCAATCATAGTGAGTCATGGTCCACCATGGTCAACCATGGTCAAATATCACATTATGAAAAGAATCGTCTCCATGTGAAAATCATGGACAATCATAGTCGACCATGTTTTATAGAATGAAACATGGTCAACCATGGTCAATATTCGTCAAACATGGTTGAATGTCACATTGTGACAAAGATTGTCTCAATATGAAAATTAATTATGGTCAACCATGGTCGAACGTCGCATTGTGACAAAAATTGTCTGGTCTCGAATGTCAAATTGTGACAAAAATGATATCTATATGAAAATCATGGACAATCTTGGAAAATCATGGTCAACCATGGTTAGCCATGATTGATTATGGTCAACCATGTTTTATAGAATGAAACATGGCCAACCATGGTGAACCATATATATTTTAGCCTTTATAATATTGATCCCTTGGGATTTTTATTACTTTGGGTTTATAATATCAATCATGGTCAATTATAGCTAGCCATGGTTAACCATGGTCAACCATGTTCGAATGTGACATTGTGACAAACATTTTCTCCATATGAAAATCATAGTCAGTCATAGACAATCATGGTGAACCATGGTCAAATGTCGCATTGCCAAAAATATTGTATCAATATGAAAATCAACAACGGTCGACCATTGTCCAACTTTTCATTGTGACAAAGATTGTCTCAATGTGAAAATCATCCATGGTCAACCAAGGTATAACATTGCATTGTGACACAGATTTTCTCTTTAAGAAAATCAACCATGGTCAACCATGGTCTAATGTCACATTGTGAAAAATATTGTCTCAATATGTAAACAAACCATGGTCAATAATTTTCCAACGTCGCACCATGATAAGAATTGTCTTAATATGAAAATAAAAACGATCAATCATGTGTTTATAATATTTATCTTAGGGTTTATATACCCTGGGTTTATAATATTTGTCCCTTGGGTTTAAGATTATCCCCTTGAGTTCATAATCCCTTGGGGTTTTAGTTTTAATCCCCTAGGTTTAGTATTCCCTTGGGTTTATAATATTAGTCTCTTGGGTTTATTATTCCTTTGGGTTTATAATATCAATCTTGGTTAATTATGTGCAATCATAGCAATTCATGGTCAACCGTGGTCGAATATTGCATTATGACAAAATTGTCTCCATGTGAAAATCATGGAAAATCATTGTCAACAATGGTCAGCCACGGTTGATGATGGTCAACCATGTTTTATAGAATGAAATATGGACAGACATGGAAAATGTTGGTCGACCACGGTCGAATGTCGCATTCTGAAAAAGATCATCTCAATATGAAAATCAACCATGGTCAACTATTGTCCAACGTCGCATTGTGACAAAGATTGTATCGATATTTAAATAAAATGTTGTCTACAATGTCACATTGTGAAAAATATTATCTCAGTATGGAAATATAACAGGGTTTCCATCTTCGAACGTCACATTGTGACAAATATTGTCTCGATATGAAAATTTACCATGTTCAACCATGGTCTAACGTTGCACTATGACAAATATTTTCTCGTTATGTAAATAAACCATGATAAACCATGGTCTAACGTCGCATTGTGATAATAATTATGTCAAAATGAAAATCAACCATGGTCAGCCATGTGTTTATAATCTCTATCTTAGGGTTTATATGCCATGGGTTTTTAATATTTTTCCCTTGGGTTTAATATTATTCCATTGGGTTTATAATATCAATCATGGTTAATCATGGTCAATCATAGCCAGCCATGGTCAACTGTAGTCAACCATCTTCGAATGTCACATTGTGACAAAAATTGTCTCCATATGAAAATCATGGACAATCATGATCAACCATGGTAAAAAATCGCATTATGACAAAGATTGTCTTGATATGAAAATCAAGCATGGTCAACCATGTTCCAACATCGCATTGTGACAAAGATTGCCTCGATATGTAAATCAACCATGTTCAACCATGTTCAATGATGGTCCAATGTTAGATTGTGATAGTGAGTGTATCAATGTGAAAATAAACCATGTCAAAACATGTTTATTTTAGTGTTTACAATATTTATCTTAGGTTTTATATACCTTGGATTTATAATATTTTTCCCTTGGGTCTAGTACTATTCCCTTGGGTTCATAATCCCTTGGGGTTTTAGTATTAATCCTTTGAGTTTATTATTCCCTTCATTTTATAATATAAATCCCTTGCGTTTATTATCCCTTTGGTTTATAATATTAATCATAGAGAACCATGGTCAACCATAACCAACCATGGTCAACCATGGTCAACCATGGTCGAATGTCACATTGTGACAAAGGTTTTCTCAATATGGAAATCAACCATGGTCCAACATCATGTTGTGACAAAGATTGTCTCGATATGAAAATCAACCATGGTCCAATGCCACCTTGTGACAAAGATTCTCTCGATATGAAAATAAATCTTGGTCAATCATAGTCAACCATATTCCAATGTCACATTGTGACAAGTATCCTCTCAATATGGAAATTAATCATTCTCAACGATGTTTATTGTAGTGTATAATATTTATCTTCGGGTTTATATACCTTTGGTTTATAATTTTTATTTCTTGTGTTTATAATATCAATCCCTAGGGTTTAATTTTATTCCCTTATGTTTATATTCCTTTTAGTTTTTAGTATTAATCCCGAGGGTTTATTATTCCATTAGGTTTATAATATCAATCATGGTAAACTATGGTCAACCATGGTCAAGCATTGTCAACCATGTTTCATAAATTCAATCATGGTCAACCATGGTCAAACATCATGCTGTGACAAATATTGTATTAACATGAGAATCAACCATTGTAAAGCATGGTCCATTGTGGCATTGTGAGAAAAAATCTCTCGATTTGAAATCAATCATGGTCAACTATGGTCCAAGGGTTTGTAATATTTTTATTGTAAACCCAAAGGGTTGATATTATAAACCCAAGTGGTTAATAATAAATCGAGGGGATTAATAATAAAACCCTAAGGGATTATAAACCCAAGGGGATAATATTAACCCAAGGGATAGTAAACCTAATTCCTTAATACTGTTAACCCTAAGGTTTGTGTTTCGTTGGGTTTCAGTATCAATCCCTTAGGTTTATGATTCCCTTATTTTTATAATATCAATCCATTTGGTATATTAATGTAATGGTTCATATAACTAGGGTATAATATTATTCATAAGTTCATAATATTAATCCCTTAGGTTCAATATAAATCATGGTCAACCGAGGGTTTATATACAATGGATTTATAATAGTATCCCCTTCAGTTTAATAATATTAGTCCCTTCGGTTTATAATACCTTTTAGGTTTTATTATTAAGCTGTTGGGTTTATTATTCCCTTGGGTTTATAATATCAATTCATTGGTTCTATTAATCTAAAGGTTCATATTCTTAGGGTATAATGCATAAACCCCAAGGGAATAATATTAATTTAAGGGGTAATAAACCCATGGGATTAATACTAAAAACCCAAGGAATTATAAACACAGGAGAATAGTATTAAACCCTAGGGATTAGTGTTTTAAATTCAAGGTATATAAACCCTTAAATAAATATTATAAACCCTAAAGTAAACTCGGTTGACCATGGTTCAAAATGACTAATGTTCATTTTGAGATAATTATTTTCACAATGCGACGTTGGACCATGGTTGACCATGGCCAACCATCTTTATTTGAGGGTATCTAATATCTTAAGGTTTATATACCTTGGGTTTATAATATTAATTTTGTGGGTATAATTTTATTCCTTTAGGTTTATAATCCCTTGAGTTTAATACTAAAAACCTAATGGTATAATATTCACATTGTATGATATTATTTATAGGGGTTGTAATTTATATTAATCCATAGGGTTTAATATTATTCCCTTGGGTTTATAATTCCTTGGATTTTTAGTATTAAATTTAAGGAATTATTAACAGAAATGAATTAATATTATAATCCCAAGGTATATAAAAAATAATATAAATATTATAAACTATAGAATAAAGATGGTTGACCATGGTCAACCATGGCCCAACGTCACATTGTGACAAGTATTGTCTCAAAATGAAAATCAACCATTGTCAACCATGTTCAACCATGTTTATTTTAGAGATTATAATATTTTTCTTAGAGTTTATATAAATTGGGTTTATAATATTAATCCCTAGGGTTTAATATTATTCTCTTGGGTTAATAATTCATTGGGGTTTTAGTACTAATCCTTTGGTTTTATTATCCTTGGGTTAATATTATTTCCTTTGGTTAATACTCCCTTGTGGTTTTAGTATTAATCCCTATGAATATGAACTTTTACATTAGTAAATCAAAGGGATTGATATTGTAAACCCAAGGGAATAATAATCCCATGGGTTAATACAAAAACCCCAAGGTATTATAAACCCAAGGTACTAATATTATAAATCCAAGGTATATAAACTTTGGATTGACCATGATTCATATTGAGCTTAAGGGATTAATATTATAAACCTATGAATAATATTATACCCTAGGAATATGAAACTTGGATTAATATACCCAAGGAATTGATATTGTAAACCCGAGGGATTAATACTATAAACCAATGGGAATATAAACCCTAAGGTTTTTAGTAATTATCCTTCGGGTTGATATTATTCCCTTGGGTTTATAATCCACTGGGCTTTTAGTATTAACCCCTTGGGTTTACTAGTCTCTTAGGTTTATAATATCAGTCCCTATAGTTTATTAATTAAAGGGTTGATATTCCTAAGGCTCATATTTATATTACATAATTTCAAATTAAATAACAATAAATAACATTTAATATTAAATAATGATTACTATAAACAAATAATTAATAACATTATTATTATTATTGGAAGAGTGTTTTTTTGATAGATACAAATGGTATATTTATCAATGGTAGATACAAATAAATCCTTCAACTTATATCAACCACATTAATACTTTTAATGTGATTGTGCTAGTTGATAATGGTATTTCACATTACCCTGTTTTTTTGGTGTGGTGATGGAAGTAAATTTAACTAGAATTCCCACTTCAAAGTACACCAAAAAAATAGTTTACACAATATACACTATGCTATTCAAATACCTAATACATTATGGATAGAGAATTAGTTCTCATGATCTGAAATAATTCCAGTTTAGTATAAAATGATTTTTCTATTTTTATTTTTTATAATACACACACACACACACATATGTGCGTATATATGTTGGGTTTTAATAATTGTTATTTGATGAAACTAAAATTATTAATTAATTAAAAATAATTTAACCAATATATTACATAAAAATAATTTATAATGCAAAATATTACATATTAAGCATTAAATGAATAAAACTTAACATATCAACATAATTAATATAATCTAAATAAAAATAAATATTTATAATTAATATAATATAAATTAAAATAATTATAAATTTCAAAAATGTATATCATATAAATTTTAAAAATAAAAGAAAAAAAAAATATGAGGACGAGGTTACCAAAGAATAATTGCAAATTTACCCATATACTATTTGAGAGGATATTTGATTTATTTTAGATAAATATTTTTCGGATTAATCACATCATTAGGATTAGGTGATTAATCCCAAAGAAATTTATATAAGTTATGGATCACAAAAGTCTTAGATCTAACAATATTTGATTTGTTACTTGTTTTTTTCGTGATCAGTCGGCTAGGTTTGCATCGCCGCTGTAGTCTGGCCATCCTATTCGTATTCATCGACACATTTGATTTGTTACTTGTTCTTTTGTTCAAAATTGAATTTTATAAGCATTATTGCGAATTGAAACTATGTAACCAATACTTGTGACTTTAGGAATAATTATGAGTTGGAAAGAGTGGAGTTGGAGAGAGATAGTTTGTTGTGAGAGATTGTTTCAAGTAAATTTTCTAATGTTTTGTTATGTTTAAACTTTTGGATGGTTATTGTATGTATCATTTCAAAGTTTTGGATGATTATTGTATCCATGATCAAGGATTAAATTTTTTTTATGAGTAAATAAGTATTGACGAACCTTTTTATAGGATAAAAGGAACAATGTATCTCTTGAATTAATTTGTAGAGAATAAATTTGATCAAGATCCAATATAATTTTTTATTAAAATAATAATTATGGTGGAAATTGAATAAAAATAATGTTAAAATAGAATAGGAATTAGTTGAAAATGAAATAAAAATCAATCAAAATTAAAAATGATTAATAAGTAACTCATTTATAATCCATCGAATAATGTTTTATTTTTTTTATTACCAATAATATATAATAAAAAAAAATGAAAATATATGAGAGTTAAGAATTATATTATAATTACGTAAAATAATGATTAATTTAAAATTTAAATAAGAATTAGATAGAAAATTTTATTTATTTTTATTAATTTATTTTAATAGGATAAGAATTATTTCTAATAATTTAATTAATAAAATAAAATTTAATTAAATAGATTAAATCTCAGAATTAATGATTTAAAATAAGAATTAATTAAATAATATAAGAACTAATGATAAATAATATTTATTAATTGAAATTAATAATTAAATAAAATAAGGAATATAATCTCAACAATAAGGTTAAAGTGGGTTAATTTCGGTCCAATTTGAAAATGATAAACAATTTTTAGGAAAAGATAATAAGATTCAAGAGGGAGAGGGAGGGGCGGGGTGGCAGGTTGAAGGGCACCAAGGTTAGGAGAGGGGCAAGGAAGGGAGGGGAAAGAATCAATAGGCGAGATGGTAGATGGTGGGTTTTCATGATTGGCTCAACTTGTATCCATCCTCTCTATTAAAGTTATTAGGGTTCTTCCTGATTTCCATGACTTTTCAAATTAAGTGGTTAGACTTAAATGAGTTATCAATGATGGAAGAATTTAAAAGATGGTTAAGATTGGTATCAGCTATGTGTTCTTTGAGGGAGGATTTGAAAGGATGACCAATTTGGCCAACATATGATTTACCCTATGAACACGAAATCTGATAGATCCATGATCTTAGCATGAGATGTGACGTGTCTTTATCTAACCGAAACAATTGCTAGTGGTTTTTATGGGGTTTAAAAATAATTTTATTTTTATTTTTGGCCAAGATATTTGTTATAATATGAGAAATTCCTTTAATATATGGGAGAGTAACTTGGCCACATGAGGGAGATGCATCATAATTGAACGACATAGGGTGATCAACATTTGTTTGTTATTAAAGAAGTATTAAATATAGTTAAATATTTAGTTTAATTTTTTATGTATAAATTAGTTTATTTGTGTGGGAGTGTCCACTTATAAGCTTATATATTCAAATTGTATAACATAGATTTATGATGAGACTCATTTCTTGAAAAAATTAACTATTTCAAGGAGTCTCCAAATTAAATTAAATAGGATAATATTGTATTTCTCACATTTTCCATTCAACATTAAAGTTAAGTTTTGGATAAACTAAATTTTCTATTAAAAATGATAAAATAAAAATAATATAAAACTAACAAATCAATTCTAACTTTAGGGAAAAAAAGTAACCTAAGCCAAGACACTTAGTGAAAATATCTTGAATAAAAAATCCTAATGTTAGGTCCCTACTTACTAGTTTAGTCCCTTATTTTTATTAGTGTAGCCCCCTTGTTGTTATTGTTGTACCCCTGTAACCCCAATATTGTTATTATTGTGACCTTATAATATTATTGTTAGGGCAACTAGGATTATATTGTGGCCCCATGGACTCCTATATATAGAAGGAGGTTTTGGTCATTTGTATCATCTAAGAATTGTTCATTTATGTATTATATTGGAGGTTTCCCCCTCGAAGTGGCTGATTTCTAATGCGTTGATCTCTCTTTCCTTCTATTTTTGGAGTTGGTTTCATAACATTTGGTATCAGACCTTTGGATTCTAGGGTTTCACTGCTCCAAACAGTTCATCGTGGAATTTTCGCTATAACGTTTTTTCTATGAAGGTTCAGAAGCTGAAATTTTTATAAGGTGAAGAAGAAATTTTGAGGAACATCGTGGAAAAATTTCAGATCTTAGTTCCCAATATTTTCGGAGATATGATCTATGAAATTTAGGGATTTTTGCAGGCTCCTGAATTTAACCTAAACAGGTCATCGTGGCATTTTTGCTATAAAGTTTTTTTATACGAGGGTTAAGAAGCTGAAATTTTTACAGAGCGAAGCCACAATCCTGAGGATCATCGTGGAAAATTTGAGAGCTTGATTCACAATATTTTCGGAGATAGGGTCTGTGGAAGTTAGGGATTTTTCAGGCTCCCAAATTTCATCTCAAAGAGGTGACGGTGGGAAAATTGTCATAACTCTCTTTCCGAGCATTGGATTGGAATTCTGTAAGAAGTGGCCGCAAGTACACGGACCTTAGTTTCCTCTATACCAATTTCCAAACCTAAGGAGGAAACAGGGACATGTGGCATACCGTACAAGGTCGTTCTACTGAACAAGTCCATTATTAGGTCATTGTGGGAGATTGGGAATAAATTTGTCTTGAATAATCCAAATCAGGTGAGAGCTATGGAAATTTAAAGAAGCTTCAGAGGGCTACTACAAGTCCTAATTTTAGATATTGAAGATCTGAAATAACAGAGATAATTCAGTTTCAATATCGAGCTCCTAAAAATCAATAAAAGGGTGATTATTTGTTTTCAAATTGCATAAGTCTTCTGTGAAAAATTAGTTTGAATTGATTCCAAGGGAATATTGTAGAACAGATATCAGTATTTGGTTATAAAATTCCCCTTAAAAATAATCCAACACCCATTAAACCTTTAGAAGGATCTACTATGAATCATGATGACAAAGAATTGCAACATGACTTATCAAAACTACAAGAGAAAGTGCACCAAATTTTTCTCTCGCAAAGGGCAACAAAAAATGAAATGGAAGTTTTGAATAAAGATGTGGAAGCTAAGATCGATGATTTATAGAAAGGTGTGGAAGCTAATATCGATGACATGAAAGACAACATGGAAAACATGAAAGACAACATGAAAAACATGAAGAATGATCTAAATGCACACATGGAAGGTTTGACAAAGTTGATACAAGAAATGTTCCCTAATGCTAAAAAGATAGTAGAGGAAACTAATGATGAGAAACAAATAAATGTTAATTGTGATTTCATAAACTCTAATGTTGGATGGAAGAACCACTATATTCCAAATATGGATATGAGGAAGTTTGATGGCAAGGATCCCATAACAAGGATACTATAGATGGAGTAATATTTTGATTTCAATAATGTGCAAAACACACAAAAGGTACGCATTGCAACTTTACATTAAGAACAAAATACATTTATATGGTATAGCTGGCTTTGCTCGTGTAAAAAAATTGTCACTTGGTCAATTTTTATGGAGGAAATGATAGCACATTATGAGGATACAAAAAGAAACACCTTCTTTAGCCAATTGATAAATCTAAAAAAAAAGGGTTCGATGGTGGAGCACATTGAGGACTTCCAAAAATTGAATATAAGGGTAACTGATATTCCAGAGGAACACCAGATTTATTTTTTCATAGGGAATTTAAAGGATAACATCCAACATGAAGTTCGTGTTTGGGAACCTAATTCATTGGAAAAGGAATTCAGGTTGGCAAGAAAAATTGAATGTAAAATTATGGAGACAAGGAAGCCTACCACTCACATATATAAAGATAGAAGTGTTTCTACTCCTAGACTTCTACAACCTACAAGGTTGAAACCACAACAATCGGAAGAAAAAAGAGAAAAAGGGCTTTGCTGCAGTTTTGATAGAAAATACACTAAAGGACATAAGTGTGCTGAGAAGAAATTATTTTACATAGATTGTGAAGAGGAAGAAGAAAATGAATAAGAATCTTCAAAATAAGAGGATATACACTAGGAACCAACCCTAGAAGAGGAAGAAATGAGTCTGACCATATCGTGTAATGCATTGACAGGATTTACCACTCCTCAAACTCTCAAGATAGAAGGACATATCAATAAGAAAAAGGTAATAGTGTTGATTGATTCGGGTAGTACCCATAATTTTATTCATTGTAATGTAGCCAAGGAATTGAATTGTTTCCTATACCCAACACCAGAATGTCAAGTGATGGTTGCAAATGGAGGAACTATAAATTGCTCTGGAAAATGCCATAATACCAAGCTAACCATGGGGAATATATATTAAATAGTCCAATGATTTCCATTCCAATGGGAGGTGCTGATGTTGTACTAGGAGTACAATGGTTACAATTTTTGGGGATGGTAGCTTTTAATTTTCAATAACTTTTCTTGAATTTTTTTTCATAAGAAAATGAAATCGAATTACGGGGTATTGCAGGGAATTCAGGAAAGATAATAAGCTCTAATGTAATGACAAATCTTCTGAAGAAAGAACAACGAGGCATAATTGCACAATTATGCTCACTAAAAGTTCCAACATCAAAATCATTTATTTCTGCAGATCTCCAAAAAGTCTTGAACAATCATTCCAAGGTGTTCGTAACTCCCAAAGGACTCCCACCTATTCTTCATCATGATCATGCTATTCATTTGATTCCAGGAAGTGTTCCTCCAAACATCGGGCCTTATATAGATATCCTTATGTCCAAAAGAGTGAAATTGAACGTATGATTGCAAAAATTTTAGAGGCTGGTATAATTCAACCTAGTCAAAGTTCTTTCTCTACTCTAGTAGTATTGGTGCAAAAGAAGGATGGATCATGGCACATGTGTTCGGACTATAGGGAGATCAATAAGCTCACCATTAAAGATAAATTTCCCATTCTTGTGATTGATGAATTATTGGATGAATTACATGGAGCAATTTATTTTACCAATTTGGATCTTCGTTCAGGATATCATCAAATTAGAATGAAGACTAAAGATATTCCAAAAACAACATTTCAAACTGATGAGGGTCATTATCAATTTTTGGCCATGCCCTTTGGCCTTACCGATGCACCTTCTACATTTCGAGGGTTGATGAATTCCATTTTCAAACCCTTCCTTAGAAAATTTGTGCTAGTATTTTTTGATGATATACTAATCTACAGCAGGTCTTGGAAGGATCATGTTCAACATGTTGACAGGGTGATCAAACTATTGCAGGAGAAACAATTGTATGCAAAAAAATCCAAATGTTTCTTCGGAGTACAAGAGGTGGAATATCTGGGTCATATTGTATCTCACGAGGGTGTTAAGGTAGACCCTAACAAAATTAAAGCCATTAAGGAATGGAAAGTCCCCACATCCATAAAGCAGTTGTGAGGATTTCTCGGGTTAACAGGGTATTATAGCAAGTTTTTTTAGAATTATGGTAGAATAGCAACACCTCTAACAACATTATTGAAAAAAGATGCATTTTCATGGACTCCTGAAGAAACTAAGGCCTTTCAACATCTTAAAGAGGCAATGTGCCTAGCACTGGTCTAAGCTACGCCAGACTTCACAAAAACCTTTATTGTGGAATGTGATGCCTTAGGAAAAGGAATTGGTGTTGTTTAGTGCAAGAAGGAAGACCCACTGCTTTTGAAAGTTGTCCAATCAAAGGAAATTATTTACAGAAATATATTTATGAGAAGGAAATGTTAGCAGTACTATGTGCGGTAAAGAAATGGTGACCTTACCTAATGGGAAGACACTTCAAGGTAAAAAATAATCATGATAGTCTTAAATACTTTTTGGAACAAATAATATCTTTAGAAGAGCAGCAAAAATGGGTCACAAAGATGTTTGGTTATGAAATTGAAATAATCTACAAAAAAGGGAAGATAAATGTTGTTGCAGATGCATTCTCAAGAAATAATGAAGAGGTGGAATCATTGCGTTGTGCCATTTCTATTTTCCAACCAGATTGGATAACCGAAGCAAGGGATGAATGGAAGAAGGAAGAGGAAGTGTGGACACTCATTCAAAAGTTGCAGCAAGATCCTAGTACATCTAATACATTTAGTTGGAAAAATGATTCCTTATGATACAAAGATCACTTATATCTTTGTAAGAATTCCCAACTAAAACAAAATATTCTTTTGGAATTGCACACTTCTCCTTTACGAGGACACTCAACATTTTTAGCAACTTACCATAGGGTGAAGTAAGATTTTTTTTGGGATGGTCTTAAATCTGATATTCAAAAGTTTGTGGCGGAATGTTTGGTTTTCTAGAAAAATAATGTTGAGACAAATAAGACCCTCGGTCTTCTAAAACCTTTATCCATTCCAAGTCAATGTTCGGAGGAGATTTCAATGGATTTTATCACAGGTTTACCTAAGTCCAAAGAAAAGAGTTTCATCATGGTGGTAGTAGATAGACTTACCAAATATGCACACTTTTGTGCATTATCTCATCCATTTAAAGCAAGTACAGTTTCTACTACATTTATGGACACAATTCAAAAGTTACATGGAAACCCAAAGATTATTGTGATTGACAGAGATCCCATTTTTACTAGAAATTTTTGGACGGAATTATTTTCTTGTTTGGGTACTCAATTATCTCATAGCTCATCTTATCATCCTCAATATGATGGTCAAACTAAGATAGTGAATAAATTTTTGGAAGGATATCTTCATTGTTTTTTATCTGATAAACAAACACAATGGGTCAAGTGGTTACCTCTCGCTGAATGGTGGTATAACACTTCCTTCCATACTGTAGCAAAAATGACCCCATTTATGACACTTTATGGATATCATCCACCATCCATCACATCATCTTTAAGAGAAAATTCTAAGGTTCAAGCAGTGGAAGATCACATTGAGCATCAACAAGAAGTTCTCCAACTCTTAAAGGATAACCTAAATTTGGCACAAAATCGAATGAAACAACAGGAAGATCAACATCCCAGCAAGAGAACTTTTGAGGTAGGAGACTGGTTATTTTAACAGCTACAACCATACAAACAAATGCCCCTCAAGAAATCTAAGAAGGATAATAAAATAGTGCCAAATTACTATGGTCCTTCCAAGGTGTTTAAAAATATTGGTACTATGGCATATAAATTGGAGCTTTATGCTTCTTCGCGAGTGCATCCAGTTTTCCATGTTTCATGCTTAAAGAAGGTTATAGGTGAAAATATTCTAGTCCAAGCAATATTAACTCGACAGCAATGAAATCGATCAATTTTAGAGTATCTCATCAAGTGTAACAACTTGCCCACTGAAGTTTCTACATGGGAGGATGAGAATTTTATACAGAAGCACCTAGAGCTACTCAAGGATTTAGGAAAACACTTTTTTGAAGGAGAGGGGCATGTTGAAGGGGAGGGGCATGTTAGGTCCTTATATTATTAGTTTAGTCCCTTATTGTTTTTAGTGTTTCCCCCTTATTGTTATTGTTGTACCCCTGTAACCCCAATATTGTTATTATTGTGCCCTTACATTATTATTGTTAGGTGGGCTAGGATTATATTGTGGCCCCATGGACTCCTATATATAGAAGTAAGTTTTGGTCATTTGTATCATCCAAGAATTGTTCATTTATTTAATGTATTAGAGGTTGCCCCGTCGGAGTGGCTGATTTCTAAGCCGTTGATCTCTCTTTTCTTCTATTTTTGGAGCTAGTTTCAAAACACCTAAAATCAATAGAAAAACATAATTTATGTTAACAAAATCTTATTCAATAAAAATAACTACAAAACACCAAATAAAAAACTAATAAACATTCACCTCCAGCTTTTTATTTCTGGAGCTTGGTAGGCTTCTCATCCAACCAAATACTAGTCCTTAACCCCATTAGAACCCTTCCAATACCTTTCTCCTTCCCTTAACGGGAAGAGCTAATCCAGAGATAGATGTTTCTTTTACTTGCTAACCTTACCTAAACTAGCAGGAGATAATACTAGCACCTTACGTAAACTTGCACTTGCTCACCTTATATGAACACCACACTACCCAACCTTCCACACACATTGTTTGAATGGACAGAGCAACACACACTGCATGAACGGGCGTACCGCACTGCTTGTTACTTCTTTACTGACCTTACCTTGCATTAGGGGAATTTTGAGGTCTAAAATGGGCCTCCTAAGAAAAATGTAGAACAAAAATAAACTTTATAACAACCAATAGGATTCAAGATGATGATGTCAACCATGGGGGATGATTTACCATTTTTTAAATAAAAGGGTAAAAATATTAAAAAATAATAAAATAATAAAACTACTTTTTCAACTCGTATTTTCAACTTATCTCCCAAAATTGTTATTCAAATTTCGAGTGGGAGTACTCGTTGGATGCAAAACTTAATTCCTCATCCAAGGAGTACCCATGTTGTATACTTTCGATGAACTCTACTACCCGAAAAATGAGAAATACATTAAAAAACGTGATTGTAATCACGTTTTTTTTATGTATTTCTCATTTTTCGTGTAGTAGGACCCATTGAAAGTATGCAACATGGGTACTCCTTGGTTGAGGAATTAAATTCCGCATCCAATGAGTACCCCCGCTCGAAATTTGAGTAAAAAATTTGGGAGATAAGTTGAAAATATGAGTTGAAAAAGTAGTTTTTTCATTTTTTCCTCTAAAATTTGATGATGTCATCAAATCTTATTTGATTTTTTCCACTATTATTTTATAATTTCCTTAGGAGGCCCATTTTAGACCTCAAAATTCCCCTAATGCCTACCTCTTCTATCACAAGCAATAAATATAGATATTTCCTTACCAAATGACGAGAAACTCTAACGAAACTTATTGTTATTTCTTTGTAGCCCATTAGCTACAATGACTCAACTCCATCTGGGGTGAGGGTGAGCCAGCCGAACTCTTGACTAAAAGGAGAGGTATGAACCCACTCACCTAAGGTACGAAGGAGAGGGGCCACCATCAATTTATTGAGAAGAACCATCGGTAGAGGGTGGAGCTGCTCACCTAATTTAGAGGGTGAGGGTGAGGAGCGTAGGGACAAACACTCTATGAAGGGATAGGGACCCTGGAGGAAAGAGAGGAACATATATGGGAGATTTTAAAATATTATCTTGATTTTCTATGCGGAAAATATGTATTTTTCAGGGGAGATAATCTCCTAGAAATATCTCTAGCAAGACTCTTAATCATATATGGTATGATCATTTATGAAACAGGCTCGTTCATCTCAGACTAATTGTGAGGATTTCATGGTTACTTGCGGGATATCTTGAAGCCTCTCAAGTGGCTATTTGGTGATGGATTCTAAAAAGAAACCCCTACTAAAAGTCAAATTGCGTGCATAGACTCCCTAATTATCGCGGTGCAGCACATACAAACACAATATCTACTCAATCTCTACTCTTTATCATACATGTATATATTAACCAAATTTATATAACAATAAAGTCTTCGATATATATATATATATATATTTTAATGAAATTAGATATAGATATGTAGCATAAACAATCTACTAAACATTAATTATAATGTGATATATTACAATTATAAAAAAACAATGTGTTGTATTCTTTGTTCGCCCATGTACTTGTTGTGGTAAAACACAACCCCTCCATTTTTAACTTGTTCACTTCAAATAATGGGGACCCTTTCTATAAAATTATTGGCTAAACGTCTTTTAGGATTTTTATTAAGTTGATTATCTGACGATTTTATTATTTTTTCATTTTCTTTAAGATTCTTGTTTTGATTGCTTTGTTACGATTGATTTTTTATAATATTTTCATTGATGCTTGTTTCACCTCATTTGATCAATTGGTTTGTAAATGGCACTCCTTTGAAGTCTAATAAATTATGTCGCCTGGGTTAAAAAATGTGCAAAATGTACAATATTTCATTTTTGTAACTAAATTAGTTCAATAATGCATTTAGTTTAAATATTAAACCCTAGTTACTTATTACTAACATTTTTTATTTATTTTTACTTATACAGCCAAATCATAAAGCATCGGGATTTCAGTCATTTATTCCAATTTTCCAATTTTCAAATAAATTACTAATCTCGAAAAAATCCAAAATGTTGAAGTGGTTGTAGTTCATTTTTAATGACAAAGTGGCTGTAGTTTAGATAGGCAAATCATCACTTTGGATAATTTCATATTTTAATTAGACATCATTAAAATAAAACCAAAGTTAAAATTTAATATAAAAATAAAAATTAAAAAAATAAATTTTCTTACATTGCATCAGAAATTTTATTTGTTATTACATCACATCGCGAATTTCCAAAGGATACATTCCTTAGAAATCTCGATAGCTCCTGATATGCCGATCACGATAAGTCAAAGGGTAACGATAAATCGAAGAGTAAAAAAGTTTGTTTGAAACTCATTCTTATGAATGTGAAATAGTAATGAAGTGGTAAGTTTAATACATGTGAGTTTGCATCGCATTGGAGGTTTTAAATGAAAAAATTCGATGACCCTCACCCTCTCGATTGTCGATAGTGAAGTCAATTAAAATATCATAAGTCACTTTATTTAAGTTTCAAACTCACTCATATGTGAGCGAATAGGAATAGTGGAGTACTAGTAGATTAGTGGAATGTTAGTTAAGCATAGCTTTAATTTAATGTTTGTTTAATGTTAGGATAGTTTTAATTTA
Organism: Pinus albicaulis; assembly: GCA_034641835.2. Taxonomy (NCBI): domain Eukaryota; kingdom Viridiplantae; phylum Streptophyta; class Pinopsida; order Pinales; family Pinaceae; genus Pinus; species Pinus albicaulis. Next base: position 75,435,068 of record CM076573.1, on the reverse strand, counting down.
ATATTAGTAGAATGGTAAATTAATAAATTCAGTTTAATATAGTGTCAAGTTATAAGTTAGTATATTGTATTGTTAGTTTAATTTTAATTTAATATTTGATTTAATATGTAATATTTAAAATGATTAATTTTAAATTAATTAAATTAATTAATATGTAGATTATAATTAATTTAATTAAATTATAACTAGTTAATAATTAGATTAAATAGTTTATAAATAGTTAATTATATATTAGTTAGTTAGATTAATATCAATTAATAAATAGTTTATTAAATAATTAGTTTAGTTTATAATTAATAATGTAATTATAATTAATTAATAGATAATTAAAACTTACTTTAGAATTAGATTATAACTAGATTAGATGAATAATATAATTGAAATTAATTAGAATTAATTAATTGAATATCATAATTTAATTTAGGATTAGAATTTAATTTAAATTTTTGCTTTTTTAGCCCAAGCAACAAAAATTCCAGATTTTTGGCAATTTTAATAAATCAACTTTAGGGGCTCATAAATGGAGTTTTACTTGGCCAAATGAGGCCCAGGACAGCTCATTGGAAAGATAAAATGATGGAGATTATTCCTGAAGAGGTTTTATTTCAAGATTTTATGATTTATTGCGTCTAAAATTCAGCGAAATATCAAACTACGAATTTTTAAACAAAACTAATTTTCTGAGTTTTATTTTTTGCATTTTAATTTGCCACAACTTCTTATGAGTGAAAATTCATTCGTCTATGTCGTCATTGGCCAATTAGATCAGCACAGACATCAAAAGAAAACTTATGTTTCCTTTTTATTTATTTAATTAAGTTTTAATTAGATTTATTTTAATTTCTAAATTTGACATTTTGATTTTATTTTTGCATTTTAATTTTGTTTTTTATTTGTTTTTGCAGAAAAACAGTTGAAGAGATGAGAAGAAGAAGCTCTCAATCAATGAGAAGACTCCAGCAATTAAATATTGGAATTTTTGAGCAATTAAAATTGGATTGGGCAGATTTTTCTTCAACAAACTCTCCTCTCAAAATTCTTTTGGAAATATTATAAATGGAAGATTGTAGAATGTTAAAAGGGTTGCTCTCCTCTGCAATTATAGACTTCTAAAAGCATTTTTGTAAAAGGAATTTAGAGTTGTAGATGGGGAGGAGAGAAAATTTCAGATCTGAACATTATTGAAGGTTTTTTTCTTTATATCTTGAATGATGTATGATGGGCAGAGTTTGTATTTCTGTAGCTCTAGTTTTGAAAACATAAATTCAAGTAATGTAGAGGATTGTTAGAGACTAGGATCAGAGGAGCGAATTCAATTAAATGGTATTTTTGGAATTTCTGTATCAAATACCAATTTCAATTTTATGATAATAAAATTGTTGTTTCATTTTATTCATGTTTATGCATTTTTGTTGATATGGATAGTTTGTCTCAATATTGTTATGTATCTCTGTTCTTATGGATTAAACTCTAATTTCTGAGTAACTATTTACTTAGAAATTTGTCTTATAAAACTGATTTATTAAATAGTAATGTGTTGCAAATTTCTTCCACATGTTATTGTTTAATTATTGGCTTGACTGATTTGGCAATCAATATCATTTTTGTGAATTTCTTCCGGAGTGTTGTTGATTTATTATTTCAGTTAAATGGTCTTAATAGGATGTGTTTTGGTATTCACAAATGTCATGATAATTGAATTTCTTTGTTAGCTCGACATTGATTAAAAGCCAGACATATTTAAATTCTCATCATTTAATTATCTTGGTCTTAGTTAGGTTAGATCTATACCTACCTAATTAAGATAGGATTTAGAATAGTTTCTTTTGCTTGCATTATAGAATAAGTTTGCATTTAGATTAAGTTCTACATTCTTTTAAGTCCTCTTCTCAAAGAGGCAAAATCTTAGTTGTGGTTTGGCTGAACCCAAATTAGCTTAAGGGTCATTCTCTTGCCCGATCAACAAGAAGAAGTGATATGATATCCCTGTCTATTGGTAGTTAATGATACATCGTAAACTAATAGCGATAGGGAAAATGTAACTAGACCTAGTTAAACTAGTTGGAGCCACTATCAAAAATGGAAAAGGATTTGTATTAAGGTCCGAACCAGGTCATTATCCCCCAATGTTGTTGTAGCGATTTTTGAGGCTTCAACATTTTGGCGCTAGAAGAAGGGCTTGAAACTTGTTGTCTATTAGAGTCTTTTCAATTTTAAAAATTTTATTTAAATCATGATGGCTCCTCTTAAACTTCCAATTTGGAGTTGTATACATGGACGTGCATCTTCCAATACTCACCCAAAGTGGTAAGACTCTTGTCTTAGGTAAAATTTAATGGTAAGAAAAATTCTTCTGCTTTTAATCATGTCTTTCAATTTATTCAAAATGTTTCAAATTATGATTTTCAAGGAATTGATGAAGGCATTTTATGCAAAATTTTTACTCTCACATTTGCGACAAAAGCTAGAAACTGGTGTAGAACCCTTCCGGTTGCCTCAATTCATAGCTGAGATCAATTTGTTACAATTTTCATTTATAAATTTGACGGATACGATTATGAACAGGTATGCGATGAAATTGAATATCTACGAAGATTTGAAAATGAATCTGTTAGAAATTTTAATATTCAATTTCATTTGAATTGTTTAAGATTTAAAGTTGAAGATAAACCTATGGAAGAAGAATCACTAGATTAGTTTGAATATATTTTCTCTCTTCCTCACATTCCCAATCCATATGAAATTAGTTCAAGTTTTGTTTTACCCCCTTCCAGCATAAATGAGAATTCCAATGTGGATGTGAAAATAAATTATGATGAAGTGGTCTCACAAAACTTCGAAAATATTTCTATCCAAATAAAAGAAGACAATAGCAGCAATTTTGGAGAAAGAGCTGCCTTGAAATTTGAAAATTACTCTGCATTAAATTCAGAAAATCAGATCGCAAATCAACATGTGCAAGCAGCAATCAAAGTGACTAATAAAATGCAAACTTCTGTACAAATTTATGAATTTTTTCATGATGAACAAATGCCGAAAACAGAGTAGCAAAGTAGCCTTCTTCAAGAAAGCACGAGTATACAAAGTAATGATCTAGAATCTGAAATTTATAGTGAACATAATGCACAAGATTTCTCTAATAGAGAAAATTTTGAATTCATTATTTCTCATTCTCATTTTTCACTTTATCCTGATTTTTTTAATGTTGGTAATTTCTCCCCTCTCGGTATTAATGATATTTCAGAAAACAGAGAGGTTGATATAAATGAATTGTCAATTAGTTTTTATCAGGATAGAAAATTAATTAATGATCATTCTTCCAGCATTAATGAACATGAGCTAAATATTACTTCTTGTTTCAATTCATTAAATAAAATGGAAGGGAATTCTAATGAATGCCTTGAGACCATTTATGATAACTACTTTGACATTGAGGATATTGATGTCTCTTCTTTACAATTGAATCCTCATAATCAAAATCTAATCACATGTGAAAATGAAGAACAATCTAATGCAGAAATTGTTCGAAATAGTTCTCATTTTCAAACAAATATCATACTTATGATTTCAACATTCAAGAAACCATCCCAATCTATGATTTATATGATGATCAAGATCACATTCCTATTCAGAGTGATACCCTTATCTCTAATTCACAAATGGGTATCAACAATCACATTATTCTACCCAATTCTTGTGAAGATGAAATTGATTTAAATCAGTCTCAATTGCGATGTAACATTAGTTGTACCAATAGTGATTTCATTTTATTTTTTCTTTCACACTTATTTTGTTCAAATTTAGATTTATTTTCAGATTTTATTTTTCAAATTTTTGGCACTCTACACTGGCATATTAAGAATTTTAATAGTGAACACTCAATTGATGCATTGCCTCAATGGATAAATGAAGATTCAAATTATAATAGTGAACATCAATAATTATTAAACTTTCAATTTCAATTGATGTTCATTCCTTATCAATCACTTCTTTCTTCTCAAAAGCAATACCAACAAGCAAGTGTATTTTTACAATATGATCAACAATCTAATTCAATTAATAATCTTCTGTTGGATTTATCAGACTCCCATCCATTTTTCATTGATCAATTTGAAAAACATTTGGAAATCTTTCCTTTGTGGAAGATCGTTAATAATTTAGCACTTAATCATAACATTAACAAAATCACACAGACCATTGTTGCTGAAAGATCATTTTTACAACCCGGCCTGTCATCTTCTCTTTTAAACCTCTCCCACTCAATAATGAAAATCCATCCATATTTCTATGATCTAATTGAAATTCAGTTGGAAAGGGAATTACAAGAGAAGGTAATGGTGAATAATCTACTAATAATAAAGATACATGCTGCTTTCAGATTTAGTTTTTGTAGTTTAACTATATTTACATTTTTACTAATGTTTGACATGTACATACATGCAAGAATTAAAATGCTTACATGGCGTAATTGGAAATATGACTATACCTAGTCATGTTTCCTTCATTAAGTTAGAAATAGGAATAGATTAATTTTCTTTTCCGTTTGCATTTATTTCATTCTTTCAGATTTTCAATAAAACAAGTAATGAATCCAATTTATTTTTGGCATCCATTTCAATTATAGAGAAGCAGCCTAAATCATTTGAAAAGCTCTTGAATTATTTGATTATACTTATTTTTCAAGTCTTCAACTTTCTTGTTTTTTCAAATTCATAATATTGATCATACATGAAAAAATTTCAACAATTTTCTATCACTTGACAATTTTTTTATTTACAAGTAATTCTAAGAACTCATTTTTACTACTCTAGTCTTCTGATGTAATTTTGGAATGGATGCAATCATTACTTAGAATTTTGGATTAAAATAAGAAAATGATGTGGAACTTATAGAAACATTGGGAGAAGTTGAAGCTTCAAAAAGGTAAAATTTACCGTAAATTTTCTTCCAGGTATGCATTTACAAGTTCATTTTCATCTATTAATAGTGTCTCTTTTCCTTAGTTTATTTTTTATTCTTGTTCTATTTTATTTGCAGGTTTTCATCTGATTTCAAAACTTGAAGTAAGCAGCAAACCCAATTCAAATTTGCAACAGGTTCAGGGAATTTTTTTTTTTTGATTCATTAGAATTTAAGCATTCTTTAACTTTACTTTCATTCATTATAAAACCCAATTGAAATTTAAAATAGCATCACAAGATCCATGTTAGAAATGTTTCAACTCGATTTTCATATTTCTGATGCAAGACCTCCGATGTGTTACCTCATTCAATTTTTTCATAAAATACCATATCACATTTCACATCTCAGGGGTTTTCAATTGAATATACTTCCATTATCTTGAATCACCAATCTCCAATAATCAACTTTACCAATATTGTGATATACACATTATTCGGGACCCAATATCAAATTTAAACCAAGTTCATAAGAAATATTGTGTCCGTTCAATCACAATAGTGGTAGGGTCATAATTTTAAAACCACCAATCTCTCGGATCTGATATGATATTAAAATCTCATAATAAATTTATCGGGTCCATTATTCATTGCATATCAAAAATATTACATCTTGCATTTAATTTTTTCGATCACCGAGAGCCGTATCATTCATCGCATTTCACAAAAATATGAAATAAAAAATTTAACATATCATTTTTTATTTATTTATTTATTTATTTATTTATTTTTTCTTTTAACTCCGATGCGATAAAATGAAATGCAAAATCACATACCACATTGGGCATAAGGTTAATTCTTCCATTCGAAAAGCTCCGATGTGATAAAGACTTGATCGCAATTGTGAATCGGTAAAGTCATGTCATAATTGGTTAAAAAGTTAACTTTGAAAGACCTCTGATGCAATAAGTCTAATCGCAAATCGTAAATCGGGAGTAAAATTGAATATATCCCTGTGCGCTAATTTTAAAAGTTGCGATGTGATAACTCATCGCCGATTTCTCATCGTTATCGCTTTTTGCTCTTCGCTCATCACCGATTATTATAAACATCCCATCGCTGCTATCGCAAGAATCATATTGGCATTTCTAACATGACTATTTTCCAATATTCCGATATGGCGATATCGATATCGCTCATCGTATTTTTGATACTCATATCATAACGCCGATTTATTTTGAGGTCCAAAGCCGGTCCCACCTAAAAGCCACGTCATCCATCGCATTCTCGCTATCCCAAGAATCATATTGGCATTTCCGACATGACTATTTTCCGATATTCCAATATGCCGATATCGCAATCGCTTCATCGCATTTTTATTTATGGCCATATCACTATTCCAGATCTGCGATGTGCGATGTACAGTGTGTGAAGTACAAAGCACGATGCGACCATTCTGCGATTCTTGATATAACAATTATTCAATATCGCATCGCATATATTCTCATCGCATGTTCTCATATCGGCAATTTCCTACTGCAACCCCCGATGCGATAAACTCCAACGCATGCCTTTACATGAAATACGAATCGTCTGATAAGGCATTGTGTTAATTTAAAGTAATCTTGAGTAACCGCTATGATACTAAAGCGATTGATGACAATTTGCGGCATACTCAAATCATTTTGATTTATCATATATTTTAGTTTTAAATAATTCCATAATTAAATATGAAATTCAAGACCTCTCTATTTTAAATTTTATTATCTTAAATTTGGTCTTAACTCTAAAAATTTTATAAAAATCATGGAATTTGTATAAAACTTATAATATTCTGAGAACATTTATCACTGAAAATTCCCAATCTCATTTTTGATGCATTTGTTTTAATTTCAATTCCCTTGAACACAAAGCATTTTGTTTTTACATTTTACTGCTTGCTTTAGTTTAAATAAAATAAATAATGATTTTTACTTTAATTTTAGGAAAATTTCATTCATATCAAACAGAGATAACTGGTTCTTCTCCCGTGTGTCACCAATTGTTGTGGTAAAACACAACCCCCCCCCCAATTTTTGACTTGTTCATTTCAAATAATGGGGACCATTTCTATAAAAAATTTGGCTAAACACCTTTTAGGATTTTTATTAAGTTAATTATCCTATGATTTTGTTATTTTTTCATTTTCTTTAGATTCTTGTTTTGATTTCTTTGTTACGGTCGATTTTTTATAATCTTTTCATTGATGCTTGTTTCACCTCATTTTGTCAATTGGTTTGTAAATGGCACTCCTTTGAAGTCTAATCAATTATGTCGCCTGGGTTAAAAAAAGCGTAAAATGTACAATATTCCATTTTTGTAATTAAATTACTTCAATAATGCATTTAGTTTAAATATTAACCCCTAGTTAGTTATTACTAATATTTTTTCATTTTTTCTACTTATACAGCCAAATCACGAAGCATCGAGGTTTTAGAAATATACTCCAATTTTCAAATAAATTACTAATCTCAAACATTCGAAATGACAAAGTGGTTGTAGTTTAAATAAGCAAATCATCCCTTTAGATAATTTCATAATTTAATTAAACATCATTAAAATAAAACCAAAATTTTAAAAAAAATTGATATTAAATCTTAAATTAATTAAATTAATTATTATATTAAATATAATTAAATTAAAATTTCATATAAAAACAAATAAAATAAAATAAAAATTTTTACATCGCATTGGAAATTTTATTTTTTATTACATCACATCGCGAATTTCCAAAGGATACATTCCTTAGAAATACCGATGGCTCCCTATATGCCAATTGCGATAAGTCAAAGGGTAGCGATAAATCAAAGGGTAAAAGCATTTGTTTGAAACTCATTCCTATGAATGTGAAATAGTAATGAAGTGGTAAGTTTAATACACATGAGTTTGCATCACATCAGAGGTTTTAAATGACAAAATCCGATAACCCTCACCCTCTCGATCACCAGTGCAGACTACTAAGTCAATTGGTGATATAGAATAAGTAGATTAGTGGAATGTTAGTTAAGCATAGTTTTAATTTAATGTTAATTTAATGTTAGGATAGTTTTAATTTAATATTAGTAGAATGGTAAATTAATAAATTTAGTTTAATAGAGTGTAGTTATAAGTTAGTATAGTGTATTGTTAGTTTAATGTTAATTTAATATGTAATATTTAAAATGATTAATTTTAAATTAATTAATATGTAGATTATAATTAATTTAATTAAATTATAATTAGTTATTAATTAGATTAAATAGTTTATAAATAGTTAATTATATATTAGTTAGTTAGATTCATATCAATTAATAAATAGTTTATTAAATAATTAGTTTAGTTTATAATTAATAATGTAATTATAATTAATTAATAGATAATTAAAACTTAATTTAGAATTAGATTATAACTAAATTAGATGAATAATATAATTACAATTAATTAGAATTAATTAAATATAATATGATAATCTAATTTAGGATTAGAATTTAATTTAAAATTTTGATTTTTTTAGCCCAAGCAACAAAAATTCCAGATTTTTTGGCAATTTTAATATACCAACTTTAGAGGCTCATAAATGGAGTTTTACTTGGCCAAATGAAGCCCAGAATAGCTCATTGGAAAGATAAAATGATGGAGATTATTCTTAAAGAGGTTTTATTTCCAGATTTGATCATTTATTGGGTCTAAAATTCAGCAAAAGATCAAGCTACGAATTTTTAAACAAAACTAATTTTCTGAGTTTTATTTTTTTCATTTTAATTTGCCACAACTTATTACTAGTGCAAATTCATTCGTCTATCTTCTCATTGGCCAATTAGGTCAGCACATAAATCAAAAGAAAGCTTATGTTTCTTTTTTTATTTATTTAATTAAGTTTTAATTGGATCTATTTTAATTTTTTAGATTTGACATTTTGATTTTATTTTTGCATTTTAATTTTGTTTTTTATTTGTTTTTGCAGGAAAACAGTTGAAGAGATGAGAAGAAGAATCCTTCAATCAATGAGAAGACTCTAGCAATTAAAGATTGGAATTTTTGAGCAATTAAAATTGGATTGGGTAGATTTTTTCTTCAACAAACTCTCATCTCAAAATTCTTTTAGAAATATTATCAATGGAAAATTGTAGAATGTGAGAGAGGCTACTCTCCTTTGCAATTCTAGACTTCTAAAAGCATTTCTGTAATAGAAATTTAGAGCTGTACATAGGGAGGAGAGAAAATTTCATATCTGAACATTATTGAGGGTTTTTTCTTTATATCTTGAATGATGTATGATGGGCAGATTTTGCATTTCTGTAGCTCTAGTTTTGAAAACAGAAATTCAAGTAATGTAAAGGACTGTTAGAGACCCGGATCAAAGAAGCATATTCAATTAAATGGTATTTTTGGCATTTCTGTATCAAATACCAATTTCAATTTTATGATAATAAAATTGTTGTTTCATTTTATTCATGTTTATGCATTTTTGTTGATATTGATAGTTTGTCTCAATATTTTTATGTATCTCTGTTATTATGGATTAAAATTTGATTTTTGAGTAACTATTTACTCAGAAATCTGTCTTATAAAACTGATTTATTAAATAGTAATGTGTTGCGAATTTCTTCCACATGTTATTGTTTAATTATTGGCTTGACTGATTTGGCAATTAATATCATTTTTGTGAATTTCTTCTGGAGTGTTGTTGATTTATTATTTCAGTTAAATGGTCTCAATAGGATGTGTTTTGGTATTCACAAATGTCATGATAATTAAATTTTTTCGTTAGCTTAACATTAATTAAAAGCCGGATGGTCCATGAGTAGAGACGAACGGGCGGCTCTGCAACTTATGGGCTAGGGTTTCTAGCCTTTCTGCCACGGCGCCGCAGACTGCAACATTATTCTGCTCCTGTTCTTAGCGCACAGTCTCTACGGGACAGACTATCTACTGATACCTCTCTATGGCTACGTCAAGGGGGGAGGCTCTCAAAGCCTCCCCCACCGTCAACGCTGAGGTGACCCAACCGATGTCGACTGACACAGTCCAACCCAACCAGGGTAAGGCTCAGAGCTCTGCAACAAGCCAAAAGCTGCTGGCCAATGACGCGCACAAGTCCTCAACGGAAGAAAGACTGGCAGGACATGATGGCAAAATGACAGGGGAGCAAGGCACCACAGCAGCTTCCAAAGCGACCTCAGCTACCTGTAAGCCGAGCGCCACTGAACGTCCCAAAATCGACTTACCGAGCCAACGGATCAATGGCCAGATCCAGTACATGAAAGACCATGCGCTGATTGGAAATTTATTTGGGTTCGGGCCAACTGAAAAGGCCCTGCATTGCTGGATCAAAGCCAAATGGAAACTGAAAGGTCAAGTCACATTGCAACTTGGTCCTAGAGGATTCTTCACCGCCATTTTCAATTTTCTGGAGGACAAGAACCGAATCATGGATGAAGGCCCTTACTTCTTCAATTCCTCAGGTCTCTATCTGCGGGAATGGGTAGAAAGATTCAGCCCAGATAAAGAGGATTTCAGCTGGGCACCTGTATGGATCAGACTCTATTCCCTGCCGCTGGAATATTGGGATGATGAATCCCTAAAGGATATTGGCAATGGCCTCTACGAATTTGTCAATATTGCAGAAGAAACAAAACTCAGGCGATACACTTCCTATGCTCGGATCTGCGTCTTCATGCATCTTGCACAGGCTCTCCCTGACTCTGTAAGTTTATATCATGATGATTTTGAATGGGTGCAAACCATAGATTACGAACATGTGCCATTTAGATGCAGAAAATTCCACACCCATGGTCATTTATTCCGTGATTGTCCCTTGAATGTGCCTCTCACCAAGGCCCCAGACTCCGCCTCTGCTCCTGATGCTGAGGGTTTCACTAGAGTTCAGAATCGATGCCGCCACAACAAGAAATCACCCCCTCTGCATCCTAAGCCCCCTGCGCAAGCTCCGATTCCTCCCTCCACCAGCAACAGTTTTGACATACTAGCCATCCCTGTTTCTGACCCCCCTATCCTGGAACCCACCCCCAACCCTCCGCTCAACTCAGAGCCTGACCCTAGCACTGGCCCTCTGTCTGCCATGGAGCTAGACTCTGCCAAGGCATCAGTTAGCCAGATCAATCCCATGGAAGATGAAACTGAAATGGTTGACATAGGAGAACTGGATATCTTCACCTTAGAGCAGGCATGCAGGAAAAAGAACTTCGACCAAATCTCGGAGAAGCAGATCGAAGACCTAACTGCGGCCCTCGCACATGCGCAGCAGCACCACAAGTCCCTTGGCATCCAGCAAGGAAGTCCTTGGGACAGGAAGAAGCTATTCAAAGATTCAAAGAAGAGAGGCATAAAATCTGATCTACAAAGGACAATCCTCCTAGGGGAGATGCTCATGGAATCTGGTAGGTATCTAAAGCTTACCAAGTTCTTCCCACCCCGTGAAGGAAGTTCTCAATGAAGCTCATCTCCTGGAACATAAGGGGTCTTAATAGCCCCTCAAAGGTTCACATGATCAAAAACTTGATTCAGATGGACAAACCTCAAGTCCTTTTTTTGCAAGAAACAAAATGTACTAGTCACGCCCTTGGCTCCATACTTTCAAAAGCATGGCCAGGATGTCACTCAGCATCGGTGGATGCCTCTGGAGCCTCTGGCAGCCTTGCCATCGCCTGGGATCCGAAGGCGATTTCAATAAATGATGCTCATGCTGCCCACAATCTAATTCAGGCCACTTTCTATATCCATGGGACCGACTTGCATGGGCATCTATCTAACGTTTACTTCCCTCAAGAGACAACAAGGAAAATCGCTCTGCTTAACATGATTGCACAGCTCAATTCCAACATAGCTCACCCCCTCTAGATCCTGGGAGGCGACTTCAACATGATAACCTGCCTAGATGAGAAAAAAGGTGGAAGAGAAAAACTTGAAGTGGACAACACCCACTTCAAAGACTTCATCCAGCAAAATTGGCTGATCGACCTGCCCTTTGCCAATGGAAACCACACCTGGACCAACAGGAGAGCAGGCACTCAACAGATCGCTTCAAAGCTGGAAATATTCCTCCTATCCGACAATGCTATTCACATCGGAGGGGACTTCCAAGCTACGATCTTGCCTTGCTCAGGATCGGACCACTGGCCTATTTCACTTCAATGGTCCAGACCAGGAGATCGCATCAGAAGACCCTTTCGTTTTGAGGCTTTCTGGCTCACTCACCCAGGCTTCAAGGAAATGGTCCACTCTGCTTGGCGAGCCTACAAGCCTCCTCCAGGCTCTAAAATGTTCCAGTTCCAGCAGAACCTTAAAGACCTCAAAGCTCGCATCAAGGATTGGAACCACTCTACCTTTGGAAACATTTTCCAACATCAAAAACTCCTGGAACAAGCAATGGCGGAACTTCAACTCCACATCATCCAAGAAGGACGCACGAAAGCTTCTGACCTGCTTGAGAATAAACTACGCGACTAGCTGGAAGAAAGAAGGATTCAAGAAGAGATTCTCTGGAGACAAAAATCACGCATCTGATGGCTAAAGGAAGGAGAACGGAATACCAAATTTTTCCACCGCTCTACCATTCAACGCAGGATGTGCAACAAGATTAACTTCCTCCTTAGCTCAACAGGGGAAATACTGGAGTAGCATCAGGACATTGAAGAGGAACTGATCTCGCATTTCAAATCAGTGCTACAGAAAGATCAGTTCGACAGGCAACCAGATATCAACAACATTCTACAACACATTTCGAAGCTCATCACAAAGGAACACAATCAACTCCTGCTTTGCCCTGTCACTCTTCTGGAAGTAGAGCAAGCTGTCACCCAGAACAAGGTAGGTAAAGCTCCAGGACCTGATGGATTCACAGCTAATTTCTTTCATCATTTCTGGGATTTAATCAAAGATGAAGCTTTGCAGCTTGTAGAGGAGTCCAGATCCATGCATTGGCTTCTCCCTTCAATCAATGCCACTTTCATCGCCCTGATCCCGAAGGAGGACCAAGCTGCCATGCCAGACAAATTTCGCCCCATTGCCCTCTACAATGTTATCTACAAGATCATCTCCAAGGTGATTGCCAACAGGTTAAAGCCGCTTCTTCCTCTGCTAATTTCTCCTGAGAAAATCGGATATGTGGAGGGTCGACAAATCCTGGATGGCATCATTCTCACTCATGAGGTCGTCCATTCACTGAAGCAAACCAAAAAGCCCGGTATGCTCCTCAAGATAGATTTATCAAAAGCTTTTAACAAGCTCAAATAGAATTACATTCAACAGATGTTAGTTGCTTTTGGTTTCAATCCTACTTGGATTCGATGGGTTATGAGTCTTATCTCCTCCTCTTTTTTCTCCATCCTTATCAATGGCTTCCCCTACCATCCGTTCTCCCCCTCTCGGGGCATCTGCCAAGGAAATCCCCTGTCTCCCTTTATTTTTGTGCTGATAGCTGAAGGCTTGGGCCGATCTATCAATCACGCCCTCCGCTCACATCAGCTCCGTGGCATCTCGGTTCACAATACCCCTGTGCATACCCACCAGCAATTTGTAGACAACACCATGCTGTTTAGGCACCCCTCAGCTCAAGAAGCCTCCACCTTCAAGATGTTGCTCGATTCGTTTTCCAAAGCCTCAGGTATGACTGTCAATGCCTCTAAGTCGTAGATTTTTTCTTTAATACTACCCTCCCCACTCAACACCGCATTTCTAGAATCCTCGGTTTTTCCATAGCCAAGCTACCTGCCAAACACCTGGGCCCCCCCCCCCGATTGTCTCTTCTCTCAATCATTCCTCCTGGCGAGCTCTTCTGGACAAGCTTGAGGCCAAGCTCTCCTCCTGGACCCTCCGCTCCCTGAACCTTCCTAGCAGACTCATTCTGGTCAAGTCCGTCCTCCAATCCATGCCCCTCTACCTCTTCTCGGTTCTGGCTGCTCCAAAATGGGCCCTCAAGAAAATCAGATCCCTCCAACGCAACTTCCTCTGGGGAGCTTCCGGGCAAAACACAAAATGGGCCCTGGTCAAGTGGAGCACGGTCTACAAGCCCAAGAATGAGGGAGGACTGGGCCTCCGTGAACCTCAGCACAGTAACGCCATTATGGGAGCCAAGATCTGGTGGACTTGGCTTTCCTCCCCTTCCACCCCTTGGGCTAGACTCTAGATTTCCAAAGATGCGAACCACAGATCCCCCTCAGAGCTGATACGATTGTCTAAAGCAGAAGCAAGCTCACTGATCTGGAATGCGGCTAAACAACACCACCTTCTCATCCAATAGCATAACTTCTGGGAGATTGGCAATGGTCAAACAACCTGATTTTGGATGGACTCTTGGCAACAACAGCCTATGCTTCTCTCTTCTATTAAGCCTCCTCTTCAGCCAAATCGGCTCACCCCTCTGGATGCCACAGTTCACCTTTTCTTGGAGGAATACCACACTCAGGGGTACAGACGCTGGAAATCAGCCGCTAGCTGCTTGGACAACCGGCAAGGTCAAGCTCACAATGCACTAGAAGTAGAATTAAACAGCAGGAAGATCAGATATAAGGACAAGCCGGACATCCTTCGATGGGGGCACTCTTCAAAAGGCCAATTCACCACTCAGGAAGCCTATGCGCTAATGACCCAGAGTCACGATCCCGTTGACCCAATCTGGAAGGAGCTATGGTCACAACAGCTCTAGCCAAAAGTCTCCACTTTCTTGTGGCTATTACACCACAAGAAAATCCTCACCTGGAACAACTTAACAAGAATAGGTTTCACAGGGCCTTCCCGGTGCCTCAACTGTAACAATCATGAGGAGACCACTCACCATATGTTGTTAACTTGCCCTTTGGCAGCCTTCTTTTGGGAATGAATCAACTCCAAGTGTAGAAGGGATGGCAGAGCTTTGGGGGACTTAATCACCATCATGCGCAACTGGCCAGAAGATCACTACAGATGTCATCTTCTCAACTCCCTATGGAAGCACATCCCAGGGCTCGCGTTATGGCATATCTGGAAGGAACGAAATAGAAGGATCTTCAAAGATCAGACCACCTCTCCTGAAATTATATGGTCTAATTTTTGTACCAACCTTCAGGAAACTTTAGGGCTTCAAAAATGGCAACAGGAAGACTTCCCCACTCTACCTCAGGAGCAACAGGTCTGGAATCATTGGCATTTCAGGCTTAATCCAAACCCAAAATCAATTGGTAAACAAGTTTTAAAAAAAATAACTCACGAAAAATGGGTCCCTCCCCCAGCTGGATTCATAAAGCTTAACTTTGATGGTGCCTCCAAAGGCAATCCTGGGGAAGCAGGCTTTGGGGGAATCTTTCGCAATCACAAAGGAGATCCTATGCTTATTTTATATGGTTCTATAGGGTGGGACACCAATAACTCAGCGGAACTCGAAGGTCTTTGGCAAGGTTTGCAACTCACCCAGCTCCATAACTTCTTCCCCATCGAGATCGAGGGTGATTCCCAGATCCTCATCAACATGATCAGAAAGATCCTTTCAGGCTCCCCTCCTTCTCGCATTGCGGATAGTTGGCGACTCCTAGCAAGATTAGAGCTCATAGCTGAATGGCTACATGAGCACAGAGCTATATACCTCAGGCACACTAGAAGATCGGGCAACAAAGTGGCAGATCTTTTAGTGAACAAAGGTGTCAGGCATTCCCAGACCCTCACTGCAGGACCTCTCTCTAGTCTCAATGATGGAAAACTCCTTCAGGATTGCACCCAACTGGTGCACCAGGATAGAATCACCTCGGATGCGGGTGGGAAATAACGTGAGGCAGGTGATAATCAGGTTGGCGAACGCGTGGCTCACATGGCCGCCCTATGTTAAGCATTTAAGCAGGTTCAAACTCATAAATACGATGGGCCGTCACCCTACGCGGAATTTATGCTGGTGGGGAGGTCGGGACGCCATGGTACTCCATATGAATTCTCTCGATCTCTCGTCCCCTTCCTCATTCGTTCGTTCTGGCGTTTGGATTTGGAACTGTGGTCATTTGCAGGCTTCCATGTCGAAGCAGCTCTTGCCAGTCAGCTCCAATTGTCCGCCAGAAGCGGAAGTGCACAGTCTCCGCACCACAGTTGGCAGATGCTGCCCTCTGGCCTGTTGTCTTAGTCTTACTCCCGGCTTCCACTTTACGCACAACCCTTTCTGTGCTTTGCGCTTCGCCCCTCTACCCAGCTTCTGCTTTGACCCCCCGCCTCTGGCTCCGGCCTTCTCCTTTGACTGCGGGGCTACTATGCCAAGATTGAGACATCGCTTACGATGCCGCAGGGGAAGCTCCCATCGTCGACACCCCCCCTCTCCCTCCTCGCCCTCATCCAGCAGCTTCAGTGCCAGTCCTCCTCGCCATCGTGCTCGTCGCTTTCCTCCCTCCTCGCTGCGTGATTTCCCCGCTTTTTCTCCGCCAGTTGAGCCTCGTCCTGCCACTGATGCCTTAATCCAGACTCCTTCAACTGCCATCTTCCACTACCAATGCAACTCGTCCAAGCCCCTAGTAATTGCTATGGTTTCTGTCTCCTTCAAAGAGATTCCCGAGGCTTCTACTGTCCCCCCGTCCTCTGTGCTCCCTGGAAATTCCCAAGCCTCTCCCTCTGCTCCGCCTATTTCTCAACAGGTGGACATTAGCACTCTTTGCAGGGTAGGTAAGCACTGTTTGAGCTCGCCCCAGGACACTGGGATGCAAGCAAGCGAGCGTGAGGCAGAAGATGCTACCACTCAGAACGCTCAGAACCTGGACGACGCTCAGGAAGGCTGGTGCCATATTTTCGAGGAATCACCCTCGGGTGACTATGGTCTCTAATGCCCCAGCTTTTATGTTTATCTTGATAAGGTCTATAAGTTTTTAACTGCTTTTGTTTTCACGTGGTCTCAGCATGATCAAACTGGTTTTTGAAGTTACAGTCGTTTCAAAGCTTTGTATGGGTCGGTTTTCCCATATGGGCGACCCAATTTTTTGGTAATGTTTAGTTTAGTCATGGCTGGTTTCCTCTCGTGAGGCAGCCTTCAAACTCTCCTCTAGCCGGTTTTCCCATATGGGCGGCTCTAGCTTAGCATTTTTGCTGACTGTGGGCGGCTATATCTTAGTAATTCTGCTGACTGTCGGGCACCTTGACGCCTTGAACATGATGTACAATATGTTACAGTAATAGAATTAAGCTTATTTAGAAAAAAAAAAAAACATTAATTAAAAGCCAGACATATTTAAATTCTCATCATTTAATTATCTTGCTCTTAGTTGGGTTAGATCTATACCTACTTAATTAAGATAGGATTTATATTAGTTTCTTTTGCTTGCATTATAGAATAAGTTTGCATTTAGATTAATTTATACATTCTTTTAAGTCCTCTTCTCAAACAGGCAAAAACTTAGTTGTGGTTTGGCTGAACCCAAATCAGCTTAAGGGTCATTCTCTTGCCCGATCAACAAGAAGAAATGATCTGATATCCCTGTCTATTGGTAGTTAATGATACATCGTAAACCAATAGCGATAGGGAAAAGGTAATTGTACCTAGTTAAACCAGTCGGAGCCACTATCAAAAATGGAAAAGGAGTTGTATTAAGGTCCAGACCGGGTGGTTATCCCCCAATGTTGTTGTAGCAATTTTCGAGGCTTCAACAGTACTGTAATATTAGCGTTTCTATTTGTATCTGTATTTTTTGTTTAATGCCCCTTCAAAATCTTCATTTATTTATAATGGGTTGAATATTAAATATCATATTAGTTTGATGATTTGTAATTAAATCAAATGATATAATTTTGAGATGGGGAAAAATTATTTTTATTAAAAATAAATTATTATAAATATGAATTATTTGTAAAATGTGATTATAATAATTTATTTTCAAAAGATATAAATTAAATAATTAAATAAATAAATTGATTTATTATATTTCTTAAGTAAATTGAATTGGAGAATAATAGATTTCAAATCATCTTTAAACTAATATTACAATGTCGCTAAAAAAATTTCTATAATAAGTTTAAATTCATCATTTTATTTTATTTTATTAAATCAGTATAATATTAAAATATATTAAAAGCAAAAACAAATTTTTAAAGATTACTTTATAAATAAAATTTCGATATCACAAAACAAGAAAAATAAAGTATAAAAAATTAAATATTTCAACGTTTGTCAAAACCAACATCCTTTCTTATATGACTAATAAAAAAATAAATAAAAGATAAGAAAGGCCACTCTAATAAAGTCATGACCCCATCACAGTTTGAGGGATGTAATGTTAGGGTTCTTGGTTAGCGCTGCAGAAACCCTAGAATTCTTACAGACTTGATCGGCCGCTGCAGCCCACATCCGACCCGTGCACAGTGATTGGCGACCAGCCATGGCTACAAGCTCGGGGGGTGGAAGGTCAATCCCCCCCTGTAAACAATGAATGAACCCGTGTCAATTCTGATCAGAGCAATGATACCACTGACAAAAAGCAGGAGGCGGCAGCATCTCAGACGCCGACTATGCAGACCTGGCAGGGCGCAGCTGCTCCCACGTCCTTCACCTGCAAGCACATCGCACTAGAAAGACCCAAGATTGACCTACCAAGCCATCGTATAAATTCTCAAATCCAATACATAAGGGACCATGCCCTCATTGGAAAATTCATCGGCTTCTGGCCAACTGAAAAATCCCTTCAAGGATGGATTTCTTCCAAATGGAAGCCCAAGGGACACGTTACGCTCCAACTTGGACCGAAAGGCTTCTTCACGGCTGTCTTCAACTGCATTGAGGACCGAAACAGGGTTATGGATGAAGGGCCCTACTTTTTCAACTCATCCGGGCTATATCTTCGAAACTGGGTGGAACGATTCAACCCAGATAAAGAAAATTTCAACTGGGCACCAGTCTGGATACGCCTATACTCGCTGCTGCTTGAATACTGGGATGAAGACTCACTCCAAGAAATCGGAAAAGGACTAGGAGAGTTTATGAAGATAGAAGAAGAGACAAAGCTTCGCAGATACACCTCCTATGCAAGAATCTGTGTCTACATGCACTTGGACAATGCCCTGCCTGATGCAGTAAGTATATATCATGATGATTTCGAATGGATCCAACCTTTAGACTATGAACATGTTCCATTCAGATGTTGCAGGTGTCACGCTCATGGGCACTTGTTTAGAGATTGCCCCCTTAACTCTCAAGCTCAGAACAAAGAGGCTGAAGACAAACCGGAACCAGATGGCTTCACCAAGGTACCTTCGCACAGGAAGCATAGCAAGAAACCCTCAGCGACGAGTAAGAAACCTAATCCCTCCTCTAACGCTCCTTCCACCAGTAATAGTTTTGCCATTCTCTCCAACTCGGATCCGTCTTCGAATTCCATCCATATCCCTCCTGATCCCTCCCTTAAACCCTCTGCTCACTCAGAAATTCCTGCTCACCCTGGCCCCATGCAATCCCAGAACGAGAAGCTTTCTAGCGATTTCTCCATGCCCATCCCTTCCCCTGAAACTAAACTTCTAACCTGGCACCCTGTAATCATGGAAATTGATGATCTAAAAGCCAAGGCCAAAGCTAAAAATGAGGAGAATCCCGGCAGCAGTCAGCCGAACTTCATGGAAGAGGACTCAGAAGGACTAGACATTAGGGAGCTTGACATCCTAGGGCTAGAAGATGCTTGCAGAAGAAAAGAATTTGAAAAAATCAATCCACATCAAATTGACAAACTTGAAATGGCCCTATCCAGAGTCCAACAACAAAAGAAACTAGGCGTTCAGCTAGGAAGCCACTGGGACAGCCTAAAAGTCAGAAAAGAGTCCAAAAAAGGGGTCGAAAACCAGACTGGCAGTGCACCATCACCATAGGGGAAATGTTGGTGAACTCAAGTCGATACCCCAAGTTAACACGGTTTTTCAAACCCTTGACAAACAGTTCCCCATGAAGCTTATCTCATGGAATGTTAGAGGGCTCAATAGCCCAGGGAAGCACAAGATGATCAAAAACATGATTCAGAAAGAAAGACCAAATATTCTCTTTCTTCAAGAAACTAAATGTAACACTGAAACACTAGGTTCAATCTTGTCAAAAGCTTGGCCAAGCTATAGCTTAGTTGCAGTTGATGCCTCTGGTTCTTCCGGAGGTCTTGCAATAGCTTGGGACACTCAAACCATAGCTTTAGCAAAATTTCATGCAGTGCATCATCTTATTCAGGCTACTTTTCATCCCATCGGAACTAACATCCATGGGCACCTTTCAAATGTCTATTTTCCCCAGGAACAGGCCAGGAAAATAGCGCTTCTGAACACCATGGAAATCCTGAATTCTCACAGAACCTATCCTCTTTGGATTGCAGCGGGGGATTTCAATATGATTACCAAGATGGCGGAAAAGAATGGCGGAAGACCTCGATTAGATCCAGAAAGCTCTCATTTCAAAGACTTCATAACCAACAGTTGGCTAATAGACCTCCCCTTCAGAAACGGCTCCTTCACTTGGAACAATAAAAGGACAGGTACTCAGCAGATCGCCTCAAAACTGGACCGATTTCTCATATCGGACAACGCCATCTATTTGGGGGGGGATCTCTTGGCTTCAATTCTCCCACTGGCAGGCTCGGACCATTGGCCCATCTCGCTTCATTGGCAAAATATTGGCACTCAGTTCAAAAATCCTTTCAAATTTGAAGCTTTCTGGCTCTCTCATCCTTCATTTAAATCCATGGTCACCACTGCTTGGCACAGTTACACTCCTCCTGCAGGATAAAAAATGCACCAATTCCAGAAAAAGCTTAAACATCTCAAATCGCTCATCAAAAATTGGAACTCCTTTGTCTTTGGGAACATATTTCAGGAGATAAAGATCCTCGAGAAAAAAATGGAAGAAACTCAAAAAAAAATCATTCTCGAGGGAAGAACAGATGACCTAGCTTCCAGAGAACAGGAACTACAGAAGCATCTAGAAGAGAGGCGCAAGCAAGAAGAAATCTTGTGGAGACAAAAATCTAGAATAAGCTGGTTAAAGGACGGTGAAAGAAACACAAAATTCTTCCACAGGTCAACAGTTCAACGAAGAATGCAAAATCGCATCCCCCACATCACCAATCAGCAAGGGGAACAAGTGGAGCAACATGAGGAGATCGAGCAAGTTCTCCTGGATCACTTCAAAAGAATACAGCAAGAAGAGCGCACCATAGATAGGCAGCCAGCCATCGACAAAATTTCCCAGCTGATCCCCAGGCTTGTCACTGCAGAGCACAATCAGATGCTTCTTCGCCCAGTCTCCCTACACGAGGTTGAAACAGCGATGGCTCAATCTAAGGATGGAAAGGCACCAGGACCCGATAGTTTCACCTCAAACTTCTTCCATCATTTCTGGGAGCTCATCAAAATAGAAGTCTGGCAACTGGTTGAGGAATCAAGAGCATATCATTGGCTTCTCCCCTCTCTGAATGCCACTTTCATAGCTCTGGTTCCAAAATAAGAGCACCCAAGTACTCCTGAAAAGTACCGACCCATCGCTCTCTGCAATGTGATTTACAAAGTCATTTCCAAAGTTATAGCTAACCGATTAAAGCCTCTTCTTCCGCTCCTCATTTCGCCTGAGAAAACGGGATATGTGGAAGGCCGCCAAATAATGGATGGCATCATCCTAAATCATGAAGTCATTCATTCACTCAAAAGCACCAAGAAGGTAGGTATGCTCCTTAAAATCAATCTATCTAAAGCTTTTGATGAACTTTGTTGGCGTTATATTCAGCACATCCTCAGGGCTTTTGGCTTTGACCAGATGTAGATAAGATGGATAATGAGCCTCATCTCGACACCCCTTTATTCCATCCTCATCAATGGCATCCCTTCCACTCCTTTTGCGCCATCCAGCGGTATTAGACAAGGCGACCCTCTCTCCCCCTTCATTTTCGTTCTCATGTCTGAAGGTCTCAGCAGACTTATTCATCATGCTATCCATTCTCGACAGCTTCGTGGAATCTCCCTTCATGGCTCTCCCACTACTACCCATCAACAATTTGTTGACGATAATATGCTCTTTGGCTTCCCCTTTGCCCAAGAGGCCCGATCCTTCAAAGACATTCTGAACCTTTTCTCTGTAGCTTCTGGTATGACCGTCAATGATTCTAAATCCTAACTCTTCTTCTTTGATAATCCTCCCCTGACCCAAGCCAGCATAGCCCTCATCCTTGGTTTCTCCATTGCTCACCTCCCCGCCAAATACCTGGGCGCACCTCTCATTGATGCTGCCATCAAGCACTCTTCTTGGAATCTACTCTTGGAAAAATTGGAAGCCCGACTCTCTTCTTGGACATACAGAGCTCTCAACATGGCCAGCAGACTTGTCCTCATCAAAGCTGTATTGCAATATATGCCCCTCTATCTTTTCTCTGTTCTTGCTGCTCCGAAGTGGGTTCTCAAACACATCAAGAATTTGCAACGTCGATTCCTTTGGGGGTCCTCAAACCAAAAACGAAAATGGGCTTTAGTCAACTAGAACACGGTTTGCTCCCCTAAGGATGCAGAAGGGCTCGGGCTCAGGGATCCTCTTCATAGTAACGAAGTCATGGGGGCCTGTCTGTGGTGGAATTGGCTCTCGAATCCTTTTACGCCCTGGGCTAAAATGTGGACAGCCAAGTACGCTAATAATAAACCTCCTGAAGACTTGATCAGGCTCTCCCCTGGAATCGCTGGCTCCCTCATATGGAATGCAGCCAAACATCATTTTGCACTCATATAGCAACACAAATTTTGGGAAATACGCAATGGGCACACGGCCAGATTCTGGGCAGACTCCTGGCAGCAATAACCAAAGCTGACTGATACTCTCACCCTCATCAATGATGGAAGAATCATTGGCCCGGAGGAAACCAAAGTCAGCCAGTGCTGGACCCCCACAAACTGCAATGATTTCAGATAATGGAGGCACCCGACACATATCATTCCTTTTTTCAGGACAACACCTGGGAATCTCTCAATGAGGAACTTCAGTGCCGGAAAATCAGATGTTCAGAGGAACCAGACATTCTTCGATGGGGATACTCGACTAGAGGCATGTTCACTACGAAAGAGGCCTTCTCTCTCATGCATCCCATCCCTCTTCCGTGTGATCTGCTTTGGAAATTTGTCTGGGCTCTTGGTACCTGGCCTAAAGTCTCAACATTTCTCTGGTTACTTAGTCACAAAATAATCCTCACTTGGGACAACCTGCTCAAGCGAGGATTCTGTGGCCCTTCACAATGTCCAAATTGTGAGCAAAGCAACGAAACGATCCAACACCTCATGACCTCCTGCAAGCTAGCTAGCAATACTAGGGAGAAGATTTGTTTTAGGTGTCAAAAGAGAAAACCGCAAGGGGACTTAACTAATATTATGCGCTACTGGCCCAGGCATCCTTATAGCAGTTCTATTCTTAACACTCTTTGGCAAATCATTCCAGGTCTTCTCTTCTAGTCGCTCTGGAAAGAGAGAAACAAGAGAATCTTCAAAAATCAATCCACTCCCCTGGACATAATCTGGAACAACTTCAGCAATAATCTCCAAGAGTCTCTAGCTCTGCATTCCTGGAAGGAGGAGGATCTTCCCAAACAGCCGAAGGAAATTTCCATATGGCAAAACTGGCAGCTCAATTTCTCGATCACTCCAAACACCAATAGACAGAAGACTCATGACTCCCAACTTCACTAGACTCCTCCACCTCTAGGAATCTTCAAAATGAACTTTTATGGAGCCTCAAAAGGAAATCCAGGTCCAGCTGGCTTTGGTGGCATCTTCAGAAACTCCCAAGGAGACGTCCTCGCTATCTACTATGGCACTATAGGCTGGGACACCAACAACTCAGCAGAACTAGAAGGGCTTTGGCAAGGGTTGAACTTAACTCATCTCTTCAACCTCTCTCCTATCATCGTGGAAGGGGACTCCCAGATTCTCATCAGTTTAGCCAACCAACTGCTTTAGGGCACCAGGCCCGCAAAGGTAGCCACAAGTTGGAGAATGGCTTCCAGAATTGAAAAAATAAGCAACTAGCTGAAAAACAACCAGGAAATCTCCTTCACCCACACCAAAAGGGAAGGAAACAAAGTAGCAGATCTCCTAGCTAATTTAGGAGTTGACAGCATTGATACTCTCAATCATGGCCCTCTTGAAATCATCCATGATAGAGATCTTCTACAGAACTGCATCAAGCTAGTGCACAACGATCGCTCGTCTCCGGATGCGGATGATTAATTGGTGTGACGGGAATCCGTCCCTAGGCATCTCCCAAGGAGACTCACATGGGATGGCCATATGGCCCCCAGCAGCTCCATTAATTTCGACATCAATTTGCCAGCTCTCAGAGAATTAACTCACCAACGTCGGCACTCTTTCATCCTCGGCTCGTTTAGTCGATTCATAATGGCTTCTGTCTCAGGCTCTCCATAACATTCCTACTCTGTCTGCCGCTCCTTGCATATTGTTTGTAGCGCATGCCCTGTTGCTTGTGCAGAGCCCAGCGCCCACACACAGACAGGGCGTCGCTGCTCTCTGTTCAGCTGTATTGAAACTACGCCTGATTGTCATTTTTCTCATAGTGCTTACTGTCACTCCAACTCCATTTTGCAGGCTCCTCCTGGCTTTCACTGTGGTTTCTCTCCTGTCCAGGCTTGTTATCCTTGTCTCAGGCCAGTTCAAGCTGCTGCGCCCACCATGCCTAGGCTCAGACACCGAATGATGTGCCGCCGAGGTGTAACTTGTGGCAGGCCTGCGAGCGCGCGTCCCTCATCCAGTCTCGGTGAAGATACCTCTGCTGAGGATGTTGAGAGGTGGCAATATCAGGACTCCCACGGTCAATGGAGCCATGACAGCCCTCCTGGCCTTGCCCACAACAATCAACCCTCTTCACATCCTTTTGGCGTTTCATTGAGTCCCACTTCCCCTGTCCCCCGTCCTTCAGGAAGTCATATTCTGCGACAAACCTTGCAGAGGGTGGAGCTCCGCTTTGATTGTTCCTACAATCGTTCTACTATCACTGCTTACATTACTGTCACCCTGCGAGAAGAGTCGACTCTCTTTCCTCCTCCTTTGCCTGGACCACCGCCCTCTCCTCTTGGTCTTCGCCCTGACCCCGCTGCTACTTCTTCTGTTTGTCCGGTTGCTCCCCTTACTACTGCTTCTCGCAACCTGGGTCATCTCTCAATGCAGGTGGACGCAAATATCTTAGGAAAATATGGATATCAGAGTGTTGCTGCAGAAGATTCAGAGGAGCAATACTGGTGTCGCATAGAGGAGGAGTCGCCGCCTTCTCCAGCCCATGCACAGTAAATCCGGTTTGCCTTGGTTCTATATGGTACCTACGTTCCACTATTTTGCAAGATATACTGTTTAATTTCGTTGTCTACGGCAGAAGAAGTTGCATGCTATTGCCGTCTTTCTTTGGTTTTCTTATGATGAATGTAATGGACTACACACCGGTTTCCCTCTCAAGGGCGGTGCAACTTCTCTTAAAAGAACTGGTTTCCCACTCTGGGCAGTTCGTCATTTTGTTAGAGATTGGATATCAACCCCAGTTTCAGGCTCCCACAGCTGAACTGAGGCTGTTTTGTAACAGTATGTTTCCATAATAGAATTAGCATAATTTAGAAAAAAATAAAAGAAAAAGGCCACTCTAAAAAATATCATATATACATAAAAGAACATAGTTTTACATCATATGGTTAACTTTATTTTTAATATACACATTAAAAGATTAGCTTTATTTTTAATATACATATTAAAAGATTATATGTTTTAAAAATCACAATTTCTTCTAATTATAGTGAGTCATGGTTAACCATGGTCAACCATGCTCGAA
Source organism: Pinus albicaulis (assembly GCA_034641835.2). Taxonomy (NCBI): domain Eukaryota; kingdom Viridiplantae; phylum Streptophyta; class Pinopsida; order Pinales; family Pinaceae; genus Pinus; species Pinus albicaulis. Next base: position 75,409,367 of record CM076573.1, on the reverse strand, counting down.
TATGAGAGTATGACAAAAATTATCACCATATGAAAATCATGGACAGTAATGGACAATCATGGTAAAAAATGGTCAGCCATAGTTGATGATTGTCAACAATGTTTTATAGAATGAAATATGGACAACCATGACCAATGTGGGTTAACCATGGTTGAATGTTGCACTCTAAAAAAGATTGTCTCGATATGAAAATCAATCATGGTCAACCATAGTCCAACGTTGCATTGTGACAAATATTGTCTCGATCTTTAAATAAATTGTGGTCTCGAATGTCACGTTGTGAAAAAAACTATCTCAATATGGAAATCTAACACGGTTTCCATTTTCGAACATCACATTGTGACAAATATTGTCTCGATATGAAAATTGACCATGGTCAACGATGGTCTAATGTCGCATTGTGACAAATATTGTCTCGATATGTAAGTAAAACATGGTAAACCATTGTTTAACGTCGCATTACGATAAGAATTGTCTCAATATGAAAATTAACCATGGTCAACCATGTGTTTATAATATCTATCTTAGGGTTTATATTCCATGGTTTCTTAATATTTGTCCCTTGGGTTTAATATTATTCCCTCTCATTCATAATCCCTTTGGGTTTATTATTCCATTGGGTTTATAATATCAATCCCTTGAGTTTATAATATCAATCATGGTTAATCATGGTCAGTCATAGCCAACCATGGTCAACCATGGTCAAATGTTGCATTGTGAAAAAAATTATCTCCATATGAAAATCAGGGACAATCATGGTCAACCATGGTCGAACATCGCATTATGGCATAGATTGTCTTGATATGAAAATAAACCATGGTCAACCATGGTCCAGCGTCACATTGTGACAAATATTGTCTCGATATGTAAATCAACCATGCACAACCATGTTCAACAATGATCTAATGTCACATGATAACCATTTTCTCAATATGAAAATCAACCATGTTAAAACATGTTTATTTTAGTGTTTATAATATTTATCTTAGGTTTTATATACCTTGGGTTTATAATATTTTTCCCTTGGGTTCATAATCCTTTGGGGTTTTAGTATTAATCCTTTGGGTTTATTACTCCCTTCATTTTATAATATCAATCCCTTGGGTTTACTATTATCTTTGGTTTATAATATTAATCATAGAGAACCATGGTCAACCATGGTCGAATGTCACATTGTGACAAATATTGTCTCAATATGGAAATCAACCATGGTCTAACGTAGCTTTGTGACAAAGATAGTCTCGATATGAAAATCAACCATGGTTCAACATCACGTTGTGACGAAGATTGTCTTGAATGAAAATCAATTTTGGTTAATCATAGTCAACCATGTTCCAACGTCACATTGTGACACGGATTGTCTCAACGTGGATATTAATCATGCTCAACCATGATCAACCATGTTTATTGTAGTGTTTATAGTATTTATCTTAGGTTTTATATACCTTTGGTTTATACTTTTTATCCCTTGGGTTTATAATATCAATCCATAGGGTTTAATTTTATTCCCTAGGGTTTATTATTCCATTAGGTTTATAATATCAATGACGGTCAACTATGGTCAACCATGTTCTATAAATTCAATCATGGTCAACCACGGTCCAATGTCGCACTCTGGCAAATATTTTCTTAATATGAGAATCAACCATAGTCAAGCATGGTCCATTGTGGCATTGCGAGAAATATTATCTTGATTTGAAATCAATCATGGTCAACCATGGTCCAATGGTTTATAATATTTTTATTATAAACCCCATGGATTGATATTATAAACCCAAGTGGTTAGTAATAAACCTAAGGGTTTAATAATAAAACCATAATGGATTATAAACCCAAGGGGATAATATTAACCCAAGGGATAATAAACCCAATGCATTAATGTTATTACCCCTAGGGTTGATATTTCATTGCGTTTTAATATCAATCTCTTTGGTTTATGATTCCCTTGTTTTTATAATGTCAATCCCTTGGGTATATTAATCTAAGCATTTATATTCCTAGGTTATAATATAATTCATAAGTTTATAATATTAATCCCTTAGGTTCAATATAAATCATGGTCAACCAAGTGTTTATATACATTGGATTTATAATAGTAGCCCCTTGGGTTTAATAATATTATTCCCTTCGGTCTATAATACCTTTGGGTTTTAGTATTAACACATTGGGTTTATTATTCCCTTGGATTTATAATATCAATGCAATGGGTCTGTTAATCTAAGGGTTCATATCTCTAAGGTATAATACTAAAACACCAAGGGAATAATATTAATTGGAGGGATAATAAACTCATGAGATTAATACTAAAATCCCAAAGAATTATAAAGACAAGAGAATAATATTAATCCCTAGGGATTAGTGTTATAAACTCAAGGTATATAAACCCTTAAATAAATATTATAAACCCTAAAATATGCATCGTTTACCATGGTTTAAAATGGTTGATTTTCATTTTGAGACAATTTTTGTCACAATGCGACGTTGGACCATGGGTGACCATGGACAACCATATTTTTTCGAAGGTATTCAATATCTTAGGGTTTATATAAGTTGGGTCCATAATATTAATTCTCTGGGTTTAATTTTATTCCTTTGGGTTTATAATCTCTTTGTTTTAATATAAAAACCTAATGGTATAATATTCCCATGGTATAATATTATTTATAGGGTTTGTAATTAATATTAATCCCTAGGGTTTATAATTCCTTGGATTTTTAGTATTAAATTTAAGGGATTATAAAACCAAATGAATTAATATTAGAAACTTGAGGTATATAAACCGTAAGATAATTATTATAAAGCATAGAAAAAAGATGATTGACGAGAGTCAACCATGGCCCAACCTTACATTGTGAAAAGCATTGTCTGAAAATGAAAATCAACCATTGTCAACCATGGTCAACCATGTTTATTTTAGGGACAATTTTTTTCTTATAGTTTATATATCTTGAGTTTATAATATTAATCCCTACCGTTTAATAGTATTCCCTTCGGTTAATAATTCAATGGGTTTTTAGTACTAATCCTTTGGTTTTATTAGCCTTGGGTTAATATTATTTCCATTGGTTCATAATCCCTGCAGTTTTAGTCCCCAGATGTGGGTGACATTGGGCACACGTATGGAAGCAATACCTCCCATGTTTGAGATGATGAATATTTGCAACGCAGGCCTTCACTTGAAGTGGATCCACATCCCTACAATAATTCGCATGAGGTGATAGAGGCAAGGGATCAAGAAGAGACACAATGCCAACAACCACCCTGGGTGGTGCCTCTAAGTTTCAATCATTAGAATGAGCTCCCGGATGGATATCCTGCTCTTCCATAACTTGAAGCACATGCATCCACATGAAAATTGTCGCAGCATGCACCTGCGGCGTGTCATAATAATGCACGACATTTGCGCTTGTGCCATAGGCCTACAAAAAGGGAGGCCCTTCCGCATAGTGTTACTCAAAGTTTTCTCCTTCTAGGTCATACTGCCCACCTGCGCACTCCACCGGCTGTGAAAGCTCCTCCTAAGTACCAGGCTACGAAGGACCCTCCTGACCACGCACCTCCCTATTTCCACGCTTCCCTTCAACCACCCTTCCCTTGCTAGTTTTTCCAGACCATGCGCTCTTATTACCAACCTACCCCAGTTGTGCATCCACCACCTGTGCACCACCTTTCACATCAACACCACGTTGCGCACTCCCTGTCTCTGCTCGAAGCTTCTTCTCCATACCTCCCAGCCCCTCATCTCCCATGTGCTTCACTATCCCATGGCTTTGAGGTTGCGGCAAAGGAAAAGTAGAGGCGGCCAAAGAGGTATGTTCCCTGGATGCTACCAGCTAGGGCCTGATAACCGTTTGGAATCCTTTAAGGGCTCCTCTTATGGCACTCATGCTAAGGACTCCCCCTAGAGCCTGGCGCACGACCAAGAGGAGGAGTCTCCTATTCAAGAAACGCAGAGAGGCGGGAGCGGACCCAATAAATCCACCATTGCGCACCAGGAGCACCCTAGACCCTAAAAAATCAAGCCTCTTCTGGTTCTGGAGGTAGAGGGGGAAGACACCGACATACAGATCATGGGCTCGGAGGGCAGTTGGATGCGCGTATTGGATGTTGAGTACGTGGTCGCTCCCATCCTCTACGCACCTACTCCTAGACCTCCACACTGACCTACTGCTAAGGAGGATGCCATAGCACAGGACTATGCTTGTCGTATCGAGGAGGAGGACCCAAACACTGAGGATGATGTAGAAGCACCTTGACTACGTGGTCACTCGATTTTCCTAGTTTTATGTTATTCCAACTCTTATCATAGAACTTTTACTTCCATAGGTGCCATGGCACATTTTGTAATTTTCTGTCTGATGTTATTACAGGGTTGGTTTCCTCCAAGGAGGCAGCCCCATACATGCACAACTACAAAAGAAACAAAGGTTGGGATTGGATAAGCGCAGCTTACCAACTCAGGCTGTAGAATATGTATTTTTTTATTTTGAATCAATATAGTTTAGCCTAAATTACCAAAAAAAAAAAAACCCTTGCAGTTTTAGTATTAAACCATAGGAATATGAACCCTTACATTAGTAAACTAAAGGGATTGATATTATAAACCCAAGGGAATAGTAAACCCAAGGGTCAATACTAAAAGCCTAAGTTATTATAAACCCAAGGGACTAATATTATAAATCTAAGTTATATAAACCCTTAGTTGACCATGAGTTATATTGAACATAAGGAATTACTACTATAAACCTAAGAATATGAATACTTACATTAATATACCCAAGGGATTGATCTTGTAAACCAAAGGGAGTAATACTATAAACCCAAGAGAATATAAACCCTAGGGATTTTAGTAATTATCCTTTAGGTTAATATTATTCCCTTGAGTTTATAATCCATCAGGGTTTTAGTATTAACCACTTGAGTTTATTATTCTCTTATATTTATAATATCAATCCCTATAGTTTATTAATCAAAAGTTTGATATTCCTAGGATTCATATTTATATAACATAGTTTCAAATTAAATAACAAAAATAAAATTTAATATTAAATAATTATTATTATAAACAAATAATTATTATTAGTTATAACGATAATAATAATATTTGTTATTGCAATAGTGTTATTTAGTAAACACAAATGATATATTTATGAATGATAAATACAAATGAATCTTCTACTTTATATTAACCATATTAATACTTTTAATGTAATTGTACTAATTAATAATGATATTTCATAATAACAAAAAGTGATAATTTAAATAAATTTAACTAAAATTCCCACATCAAGATACACCAAAAAAATAGTTGACACAATGATACCACTATGTTATTGAAATACTCAATACATCATATGGATCGAGAATTAGTTCTCATGATCTGAAGTCCAGTTTGATAACAAAAATAATTATTATACATTGAACATTTTATTTTATATATATGTATTTTTATTTGATTAAACTAAAGGTATTAATTAATTAAAAATATTTTAACCAATTAAATTACATAGAAATATTTTATAATGAGAAAATTATATATTAAGCATTAAATGAATTAAACTTAATATATCAACATAATTAATATAATTTAAATAAAAATTATTTATTTATAATTAATATAATCAAAATAAAAATAATTATAACTTTTTAAAATGTATTGTATATAAATTTAAAAAATAAAAGAAAAAAATGCTATGACGAGGTGGCCAAAGAATAATTGAAAATCTGTCCATGTCCTATTTGAGAAGATATTCGATGTGTATTCAACATTGAAGTTTGTATACTTGTTTTATGTTAAAAATTGAATTGAATTTTATAAGCATTATTGTGAATTGAAACTATGTAACCAATACTTGCGATTTTATGTATACTTATGAGTGGGAAAGATTGGAGGTTTTTTAAGTAAATTGTGTAATGTTTTGGTAGGTTTAAAGTTTTGGATGGTTATTGTATCAATTAATTCAAAGTTTTGGATAGTTATTATATTTATCAGGAAAGACCAAAGAAGTTTGGTTTTTTTGTTTTTGTTTTGTTTGTTTTTTTCTGTTTTTTTTTTTTAAGTAAATCAGTATTGAAAAACATTTTCCTAAGCTAAAAGAATACAATATCTTCTGAATTAATTTTTAGGGAATAAATTTGATATTTTTTATTAAAATAATAATTATTGCGGAAACTGGATAATAATAATTTTAAAATAGAATAAGAATTAGTTGAAAATCAAATAAAAATTAAAAATTTTTAATAACTAATTAATTTATAATAAATGAGATTTTTTCAATAATAAGTCTAAATTCATCATTTTATTATATTAAAATATATTGAAACCAAGAATAAATTTTTAAAAATTACTTTATAAATAAACTTTTAATAAAGTATCAAAATTTAAATGTTTCAACATTTTTCAAAACCAACTTATATGACTAATATATAATTAAATAGAAGATAACGAAGGCCACCCTAAAAGACAATAACATATGTACATGAAAGAACATAGTTTTACGTCATAGTACATATAAGAACATAGTTTTACATCATATAATTAACTTAAGTTGATTCGACATTAAAATGATTTATACACCTTAATAAAATTCAAAATCCAAATGATTCATAAATTTCACTTTTAATGAAAATCGAAATCCGTATAAATCTCCCAACATGAAGGACTAGAAAATAAAGGCAGTCAATAGAGACACAGAAAGAGCACTCAAACACTACATGAAATACACTAAACCTTTTACTGATCAGCATTCTGAGATTACTTTGAGCGAACTTCTATATCCAGAGACGGAAGATGGCGTTGGCTCGTTCCCACTGCACCGTCATGTCCACGGCTTTGACTGCCAAATGCCTCGTTAGTCTCTCTTTTGTACTTGTAAAACTGGCATACAACGACGAAGTAAATAAGGTTCAAAAAGCTGAGAATAGCGACGAACGCATAATAGTAGTAAAGACGAGATTCGTTTAGATTGTCCAGAATCCAGCTAGTGTGGTCAAACAATTTTGCTGAATTTAAAGCCCTCCATTTTCTTCTTTGCTGGTTGATTTCGAAAAATTTGAAGCAGATTCAGATTTTTGGTGATTCTAGGAATGTTGTGAATTGGTTTAATGGGACTCAGCAGTGCAGAAATTATATTTTGTTACCTTTGCTTAAAGAGATTCATCGACTCAAATGTTTCTTCACTGAGATCACTGTTTGTCACATTTACAGGGAAGGAACCAGGAAGCAGATCGATTATATAAAGAAGGTTCTCCGCAAGATTTGGGGTCCTGGACAGTAACTGAGTTGGTGAATGGGACTGTTCATGCTTGGGAACAGCCGGTCTTTGTTTAAACTTTGTTGTTTTTATTTATTTTATGTACATATTTGCTCTTAAAACTCTAAACTGCTACCCCATTTTTGATAAAAACTGCTGATTGGGGACTGGATAGTTTCTACTACCAGTCCCTCTTTTTGATAAAAGGAGGCCTTGGGCTTCGCCTTTTCATCCAAAATCCTTTTGTTCTCATCTCTGTTTCGGTTTCATATCGGGGGATGATGAATAAAATGAGATGCATTGGTTCTTGAGAGGTTTTTTGCTTTATACTGGTTGCTTGGCATCACCACAGGTTTTGCAAAGAAGATGTTTCACCATTCCTCTTTGAAAGAAGGAGAATGGAACTGTACTGAAATGCTCTGCATATGCTTTGAGACTATCTATTTCTAATAGAAAGTTCAATTTTTTCCTATGGAAAAAAAATAAATAAATAAAGTCTAAATTCATCATTTTATTATATTAAAACCAAGAATACATTTTTAAAAATTACTTTATAAATAAACTTTTAATAAAGTATCAAAATTTAAATGTTTCAACATTTTTCAAAACCAACTTATATGACTAATATATAATTAAATAGAAGATAACAAAGGCCACTCTAAAAGACAATAACATATGTACATAAAAGAACATAGTTTTACATCATATAATTAACTTAAGTTGATTCGACATTAAAATGATTTATACACCTTAATAAAATTCAAAATCCAAACGATTCATAATTTTCACTTTTAATGAAAATCGAAATCCATATGAATCTCCCAGCATCAAGGACTAGAAAATAAAGGCACTCAATAGAGACACAGAAAGAGCACTCAAACACTACATGAAATACCCTAAACCTTTTACTGATCAGCATTCTGAGATTACTTTGAGCGAACTTATATATCCAGAGGCGGAAGGTGGCGTTGGCTCGTTGCCACTCCACCGTCATGTCCACGGCTTTGACTGCCAAATGCCTCGTTAGTCTCTCTTTTGTACTCGTAAAACCGGCATACAATGACGAAGTAAATAAGGTTCAAAAAGCTGAGAATAGCAACGAACGCATAATAGTAGTAAAGACGAGATTCGTTTAGATTGTCCAGAATCCAGCTAGTGTGGTCCTTTCGTCCAGTTATGTCATTCACAACATTAAGAAGAAAACTTGCGAGAAAAGCCCCAACTCCTATAGATGTGGTGTATAATGCACCTCCTATACTCTGCATGCTCTCGGGGACCTGATCGTAAAAGAATTGTAACTTTCCCGCCTCAAGGAAACCTTCTGCTATACCTGCCAGCAAATACTGAGGAACCAAAATGAATACGCTGAGTGGAGATGCTTCCGGGCTTCCTTGAAGGCCGTGCTGTTTCACAAATCTAATCCGTTTCATATCGGTTATGGAGGCCACTGCCATAGCTAAAACCATGATTGCTAAGCCAATACCGAGCCTCTGTAGCATTGTTATACCTCTGGGATTGCCCGTGATTCTTCTCACCATCCTTACAAGTACTCTATCATACAGTATAACGGTTACCATCATTGGCAACGCGAGAAATGCTGCAAGGGATGCTGCAAGGGATTTTAAAGTTACGACCCATATCGGGGTTCAGTGCCATTCCTTGTTTTACGAACAGTGTGGTGGCATGAGTATACACAGTGCCTGGAATAAACATGGCAACCCAAATTGGGAGCAATCTGAGCATAAGCTTGGTTTCTTCTACTTGGGTTACCGGGCACAGCTTCCATCGACTCCTTGAGCCGTCCATCGTTGCAGCTTTGTCAAGAAATCTGCAGGAGACGGAGAAAAATAATATTATTGCTGATAATGAGCTCTGCAAAAACTGTCGTTATCAAAATGGGATTCTAACTAACAGAAATACTGGATTATGATTTGCAGTGTTTTTGTATTTATTAATAGGAACATATGATTAATTTTATCAATAATATGTAAATATATCTAACATTAATATAACCATTTTAAATATGTTAAATATGTTTGAGATTTACTCATTTTAATTTTAATTTTAAATTTTCTAAATCTTGAGTTTGGTGAAATTACAAATATTGTAAAATAACTTTAATGATGAAAAATTATAAAATAAAATTTTTGAATGCAAAGTGAAAATGTAATAATATAAAATGATAGAAAATGTGAATAATAAAAATGTAGTAAATTACAAATAGCCTATCAATGTCAAACTATTTTCTTCTACTATTCTTATTGTCACCCTTGTTAGTTTACATGAAAAAGATAGTAGAAATCATAAATCATAAACCATTTAAATATTTAGCTAAACATCATACATTGTCTCTCTTCCTCTCTAATATTATTAGATTTAATTACTACAACACAAAAATCATTCTGCACTGTCAATATTTTTTTTGTGCTTACACCACACTATTAATTCAATGACTTTAAAACTAATGTACCATCATAAATTCAATTACATCAAATAAGAAATCAACATATACTCTGAAATCAATGCATCTAATGCAAGAAATCAAATAAGATTAGAAAACAACATCTACACATAAATCAATGCATCTAATGCAAGTAGTCAAATAGGATTATAAATCAACATCTAAACTCAAATCAATGCATCTATTGCAAGTAAGAAAATAGGAATAGAAATCAACATATACACTAAAATTAATGCATCTAGTGAAAGCAATCAAATATGATTATAGATCACCATCTACACTTCAAGAAATTCTTTTAGTGCAAGCAATCAAATAGAATTAGAAATCATTTATATTGAAATAAATGCCTATAGTGTAAGTAATCAAATATAATTATAAATCAACATCTACATTGAAATTAATGCATCTAGTGCAAGCAATCAAATAGAATTAGAAATCACCATATACACGGAAATCAATGCATTCACTACAAGCAATCAGATAGAATTACAAATCATCTACATTGAAATCAATGCATCTAGTGCAAGTAATCAAATATCATAAGAAATCAAAATCTACACTAAAATCAATGCATCTAGTGCAAGCAATCAAATAGGATTATGTTGAAATTTCTTAAATTAAATTTGGAGAAAATCTCATGAATGTGACAACAATAGGATTTGTTGCTAAATTGACTCCATCTAATCTGATGTGGAGTTATTGCATCTTATTTTGTTGTGATTGAATTTATGATTCAGTTTCTACTCCCAGCTATAAAATGTAAGCCCGTGGAGGCAAATAAGCATGAAGAATGTGAGGTGAGTGGAAGAGATGTGCAGATGAGAAACTCTGTTGTTGTATTTTCCTGTTTGATGAATGAGATTGCCGATGCCTCTATTTGGCGGACATAGCCCAGATTGGTTGGGTGAACCACGTTAAATCTATGTCTCTTTATGTTTTTCTATTGTGTGTCTGTGTGTTTTATTTAATTTTCTGCTGTGTTTTTTTGCTCCTACAGATTAGAAATCACCATCTACATAGCAATCAAATAGAATTAGAAATCATTTACATTGAAATCAATGCATCTAGTGCAAGTAATCAAATATCATAAGAAATCAAAATCTACACTAAAATCAATGCATCTAGTGCAAACAATCAAAGAGGATTAGAAATCACCATCTACACTGAAATCAATGCATCTATTGTAAGAAATATTCTTCCCTCTCTCCTTCCTCCATATATATCTATAAGTCCCTCTATCTCTCCTTGTTTGCCTCTTTGCCTCACCCCCACAAATACACAGACACTCTCACTCCATATTTATCAGTCTCTTTGTCCCTCCCTCCTTGTGTCCATCTGTCTCTTCTTTCTCTTCGCCTTCCATCTATACCTCTATCTCCCTTTGTCTCTATATATCAACCCAAAAAAATATAATCTCTTTCTCCAATCTATCTATGTATCACTCTCTCCTCCTCACCCTCCCCCTCTCTCTCCTCCCTTCCGTCCCTCTCCCCCGCTTCTATCTCTCTTCCCTCCTATCCTCTCTCTCTCCCCCTCGATCTTCCTTATCGCTCCTTCTCTCTCTCTCTCTCTCTCCAAATTTTACTCTCTATGTATTTCTTCTTACTCTCACTCTCTCTCTCCCTCCATCTCCATCTCTCTTTCCCCACTCCTCTCTCTCCACTCTCTCTCTCTCTCTCTCTTCAATTTTTCACTATATGCCTCTCTCTCCTTCTCTCTAAAATTATCTTAATGTCTTCTTATTTGTCTCTTTATCTCACCCACAAACCTACAAACTCTTTCTCCATATCTCCCCTTCTCACTCCCTCACTCTCTCCACTTATTACTCTCTATGTCTTTCTTTCTCTACTCTCCTTCTCTCCCCATCAAACTCCATCTCTCTATCCATCCTTCTCTCCCTAAAATCCATCTCTATATCCCTTTGTCCTGCCCTCCCTATTCAGCTCCATCTATCTATCCCTCCTTATCTCCCCCTACAAATCCATCTCTTTATCCCTCCCTCTCTCCTCCTCTCTTCCTCAAGTCTCCTCTCTCTTTTCCTTCCTTCCTCCCTCTCTCTTTCCCCCCATTCCTCACTCACTCTCTCTCTCTTTCCCCACAATACTCTATATTTCCCCATTAATCTCTTCCCTCACTCTCTTTTCCCTACAATACTCTATATTTTCCCATCAATCTCTTTCTCTCTCTCAAGTACTCTCTCTCCCTCCTTCTTCTCTCTCTCTCCTTTATCTCCTCCTCCTCTATCTTCACCACCCCCGATCTCTCTCTCTCTCTCTCTCCCCCCCTCAAATCCTCTCTCTTCCCACATCACTCTATCTCTCTCTCCAACTATGTCACTATATCCCTCCCTTCCTTTCTTCTAACTCCTTCTCTCCCCCCTTGTTTCCATCACTCCTTCTATGTCTCTCTTTATCTCACCCCCCTAAACATACACTCTCTCTCTCCATCTCTCCCTTGTCACTCCATCTCTCCACTTCTCACTCTCTATGTCTTTCTCCCCCCTCCAACTTCGTCTCTCTATCCCTATCTCTCTCTTCCTCTCATCCTCCCTCTATCTTCCCATTTATCTCCTACCTCTCTTTCTCTCTCTCTCTCTCTCTCTCTCTCTCTCTACCATCCAATCCTTTCTCCTTCTCCCTCTCTTTCTCTCTCTCCCACCTCCATATTTATGTCTCCCTATCCATATGTTACTCCTTCTCTACCTTTTTCACTCCTCTCCATCTCTCTCTTCATTCCTCCTCTCCCCTTTCCTTTGGTTTGTCTCAATCTCTCCCTTGTCACTCCCTCTATTTCTCCACCTCTATCATGTCTTTGTTCTTACCTCCCATATATATATATATATAATTAATATTGTATTAATATAAAGTTATTAAATTTAATAATTTTAATATTATAATATATTAATATCAATATTAGATTTAATAATAATAATAATAATAATATTTTAATATTAATGTTAGGGTTAATAATGTTTTTTTTTTTTTTTTGCATAGCATTATTACTAAGTTGGTCCATGGCATTTGTCCATAGGTTTCAAATATAATTAGATGTTGATTTTTACTCCAATTTGCTATATTTTTATTTATTTACCTTACTTTTTTATAACCTCTTTCATAAATATGGTATGTGGCCCATGGTATTAGTAATAATTTGTCCCATGGTATTTGGCCCATAGGTTTCACCTAAATAAAAATTATTTTTGAGTATTTGTAAATATAAAGAGCTTTATGTAATAAATATGAAAAGATTTTATTTATTTACCATACCTTTATATTTTTATTTATTTACCATATCTCTTTTTTTGAGTGTTCGTAAAACTCTTCATATTTTAAATTTATTTTTAATTGTTTATTTATATGGTTATGTAAGTTATTTTAAAGTCGACATTATTTATATTTTATTTAAAATATATATAGTTTTTTTATTTTGGCTTCCGACATATTTACACATCGAGGTCATAATGCGCCGTAGAATGCACCTCTCACCGTAATAACTTCTAATAAAATATTTTTAGTAATAACTGGAAAAAAATGATATTTCATTCGAGAGATAAATTTAAACACATAGTATTTGATACAAAATCCTAGTGATGTTTTGACGATAAAGGCGTTGTGTTCCATGGTAATTTTAACAGAGGAAATTTGAATAATGTAAATAATAATTTATGAGGACACTATAAAAATAATAAATTGCTTAGTTCTATGGTTTTAGGATTTCTATATTGTCTCAAGTGAGACTTCTATCTACCCAAGTAAATCATTACTAAAAGGACCGCAATAGTGGAGAATTCAGAATACTCCACATACCGCAACCGCGTTCCATTCGAACATTAAGTATAAGAATGAAAACACCAATAAAGTTGGAAACTGCCTCATCACCACGTGGTCAACTCTTGTGGACACGAGAGTTTGGAGCGGGCTATCCTTACGAAAGTGATTCAAAATTCAACACCACATACCATATGGTCCTTAAGCGTAAGCATGTTATAGACTTTCACCCCCAGGGACGTGTTATTATGACACACTTGATACACCTCTATGTACCTTCATGCAAGGGTGCCAATATAATTTGGGAGCACACTACATTTGAGTCGCTAAACATTTTTAGGCACTTAAAAGACAATGGAAGTACTCTAAAATTATTTTTATTTTCCAAACCTTCACTCAGATGTTGGGAACCACATAAGATCCCGCATTTCTTGTGTCATTGCCAATCCTACAATCAATAATAACACATGTATACTCCTCTTCCTACTCCTAGTCGGCCCTAGGAATCTATCTCGATGGATTAAATTTCAAGCCTTCCTTCTACCAAACATGGGAATGAGTCTTTTTTCATGTTCGTTGATAGATTCTCTAATATGGTCATTATTACAGCCTACAATAAGAGTATCACAAGAGAAGTCATTGCCAAGCTCTTATTTGAATGAGTAAGGGTGCACTTTGTGGTCCAACAATCCATAATCTCAAATTGGGACAACATGTTCCTAACTACTTTTTGGTCAAGCCTTTAGCCGTTGTTAGATACCTAACTCACTAAGTTAACAACCTTCCACCCCCAAACTAATGGCGAGACAGGGTCATCAACATAATGATAATGCACATCCCGCACATGTAAAACTCAAAGAATCCATGCAAATGGGAGAAAAACCTCCCCTTATTTCAAACACAACTATAACGTAGATCTCCATAGTTCAACCGGCCACCGCCTTCTCCGGGTCAAAATTGGGATTCTAGCCACTATGTCCAATTGATGTTGTGATGTACCACTTGTACCTACTGAAAGGCTATCTGCCTCATGTATAATCCAAAGCTGACTAAGCTAACAAATTCATTAGGTGCATTCAACACATATTCCAAAAAATTCAATGCCATATTGGAAAAAGAAAATTCTAAGTGCGAAAAATGTAATAACCAACATCACGGTACGTATAAGTTCTAGAGTGGCAACAAATTTTTGTTACATTTTCAGAAGGAGAGTCTCGTTGGGGTGTATCGCAAGCTTCACCTCCTCCGATATGGGCCTCACACCATCAATAAGTCTATCGAGGAAAATTCTTTTGAGCTCAACATTCCACCATTCCTTGGCATGCACCCGCATTCAATGTAATCGGTTTCGACCATACATTCCCCTATTGTTGGACAAAATCAGATATTGTTGAGCACCTAACACCAACAGAGCCCAACCCAAGCTACATTGAGTAAGCCACAACTGATAGGATAATGAACACACATACCAAGAACACTGCGTAGAATATCCAACTATATCATACATTGTTAAATCTATTAAATCGCTTCACGAGGGCAAGTGGCTCACCAAGGACCAAGTTCAACAAAATTTTCCTCACCTCATGGAGGATCTACATATGTATGAATTTATAGGGTAAGTTCCATAGATCAAACACCAAAGGTCACCGCTCACAAACAAATCACTGATCAATACACCAATATTTGACATGGTTAAACCCTCAAATAGGGAACCTATTCACCATCTTGAGCTAGTGCGACCACTTTAGCCAATTTATTAATATAAAGAACAAATTTACATAAGTTTCTCCTTGGCAACCAGAATCGTACAAATGACCATCCCTTATGCTCTTTAAATATAGATCATGGACCAATCTAGTGTTAAGCCAATGATCAAGCGTTTCCGTAATACCAAGGAGAGAATGAACCTCTCATCACTACATATCGACCGTCGCATTATAAGTTATAAATGTACATAGTAAAGAAACACACTTTACCAAAATCTATGCTAGACCAACTTATACTTAAATATTTCCTATGTGTCCGAATATCCTAACATCCCCCTTAAGAACAACTTGTGATAGGATTGAAGGATTTACAAAGGTGACACAATAGGAGAAGGAAGGAGGATTAGAGCCTACTCCCCCTTTAATGATAACTTTCCTAAACTCGAAGCATAAATAGAATTTTTGTAAACTTCGCTCGTGATTGGGCCTTTGTAAAGATATCAAGAATTTGATCATTGGTTGAACAATACCGCACTTCAAGAACACAATTATGAATGAGCTTTCCGATGAAGTGTATGTGTAGCTCAATGTGTTTCATGCATTGATGTTGAACCGAATCTTTGCATAGTTGAATGGCATTCTGATTATCATAAAAAATTGTAGTTGGATGCTACTAATGAAGACTAAATTCGGACATGATCCGACTAAACCACAAGGATTCCTTGTTGGCTTCAATCGCCCACGATACCGCTTTCTACCGAAGAAAGAGAAATGGCACTTTTTTCCTACAAAGGACCATATAATAGGTCCTCGAACCTGCAGTGAATACATAACTTGCAATGTACTTTCGGTCATGAGGGGCACTAGCCCAATCGAATCAAGAAACCAATCAAAAATGGAGATGCTCCTACACCGTAATGAATCCCAACCCAATTGTACCTCGAATATATCGAAGTATTCTTTAGTTGCTTTCAAGTGACTTTCATGAGGTTGGTGCATAAAACCAGCAACAAGACCAATGACAAAGGAAAGGTGAGGATACAGAGTTAGATACAGACTTTACCCAAATAGTTGACAGTATAAGGTAGCATCAACTTCTGTGGGAAGTACAAGTGACTAAAATATTGACTCCACACCGAAAGGGAGAAGGGGTTGGATTACGCCTTCCATGTGAAAGTGGTGTAGAAGATCAAAGACATACTTTGGACTCCAGAAAGGGTAATACCTTCTTTGGATTGCAAGAGTTGAAGACCAAGGAAATAATGCAAGTGTCGTAAGTCTTTCATTTCAAACTTATTTTTGAGGCTAGACTTCACATGTTTTATATGGTTTGGATCACTACGATTAAGGATAATATCAACAACATAAAGAAAAATGATGATTAAGGACTTACCCACTTTCTTGGTGTAGACAAGGTTGTCGTAATGACATCTAGAAATGCTAGTATCTAATAGAAAGTTATACATTTTGGTATACTAAGCTCGAGGAGCTGAGCCTGATACCATAGAGATACTTTCTAAGGTGACAAACAAGGCTAGAGTCATTTTGGATAAAACATTGTATTGTTCCATGCATATTTCTTCATGAAAATCCCCAATGTAAAAAGACAGATTTAACATCCATCCGATGACTTCCAATTTAAAGGAGGAAGAAAGGGAGAACAAGGTAGATAGATGATCCAAGTGGATATCGATGGCCACCCACCTATTACATTTGGACCCGCACCATCAATTCTTGTAGCTTTTCACTTTCTCAAAGACAACCTTACTATTTTTAGTAGTTTTTGGGTCCTCGCACTTTGAGCTATTTTGGGGCCTTAATGATCCAGTGGATATCGGTGGCCACCCACCTATTCCACTGGGGCCCCACCATTGTCTCTTTCAGCTTTTTCAGCTTCGGCACAACTTACTATTTTTGGCATTTTTTCGGATCCCGAACTTCGGAGCCATTTTGAGGCCCTAAACGACGTTTTATGGGAAAATAAAGAGCAACATGGGCTACATTTCTGAATTTTTTTTTTTACTTCTCGCATAGGATATTTCTAACGAGTTTATCGTAGCGCATCAAACAAAGATCATATGCCAAAGCATGCTCCTCGGAAGTTGAGACACCAATTTATCGAATGGGTGCCCATAGTTTTGGCACTTCATCTTATAGGTTAGGTTTTTGGAAGTTTGGAGTTTTCTTTAATTGTTTCTTGAGGGCTTATAGACCATGTCACTCTCGCGCTTTTCCCAAAAAATGTCAGTTTCAGGACATCAAACGTTCTAAGTTCAAAGACTCCGAAAAAAACTACCAAAAATAATTTGTGTCAAACCGAAAAACCGAAAGAGAAATTGGAGAGGACCCAAGTGGGACAGATGGGTGGCCACCAATATCCACCCGGATCATTAAGGCCCCAAAACAAATCAGAGTGCGAGACCCATAAACTCGCTAAAAATGCGTAAGTTGTGTTGAAAGTGGAAAAGTCGCAAGAATTGATGGCACGGGTCTAAATGGAATAGGTGGGTGGCTACCGATATCCACCCGATCAATAGAATTCATTTTGGAAACAATGGAGAAGGTTTCAAGATAATAATGCCTTCAACTTATGAAAATACTTTAGCAACAAGATGAGCTTTATGTTTATCCACCTTCCATCGGTCAAAATTTTTTTTCTCGTAAACCCATTTGTATCTAACAATTTTTCTTCCTTTGCAAGAGGAACAAGATCCCAAATATTGTTTTCCTATAAGGAACGATATTATTTTTTCATAGCTTTATCCTAATATATAGATGACTTGAAGCTTCTTCAAAGGTGTGGATCACGATTTTCTAGAACTTGACACAATAAGGAAGAGGTTATTTCGGAACCGAGGAACGTGTACAAAGTTGATCTATAGGGCCACCCGCAAGAGAACTCCGTCGCATCCCGAGTAGAGGACTCATTTTGGAAGCCGTGGGAGCTGAAGGAATATCTTGATGAGGTGGAGGAGGATTGTCATCGTCTCCGTCATATCATCCAAACTAGAAGGAATGTTGTAAAAAATATAAGATATAAACAAGAGGTGACACATATGTCGAATCAAAGCTCGTGGGCCAAAGGTGGCACATCCACCAAACTAGGCTCGCAGGACGATATATTTTCATCAAAATTTACATCTCTTTTAATGATTACATTTTTGGATTTGGGTTGAAGAAGTCAATATCCTTTGACATCTTTAGAATATCCAATAAAAAATGAATTTTTTCACTCTTAGGTTCTAGGGCTTTATGTTTCGAATCTGAAATATGGGCCCAAGCTTCACTTCCAAAACACGAAAGTGACTTACATGTTTTGATTGAGCTCCAGTGGCCGTTCGGAGGATATTCCTTAAAACCTTAGTAGGAATGTGATTTACTATGTAGTTTTCATAGTTAATTGCTTCTTCCCAAAAAATTAAGACTAAGTCCTTTAGATTGAAGCATACAATTAGCCATTTCTTTTAGAGTGTGATTTTGCTTTAGCTATACCATTTTATTGTGGATTATACTAAATAGTTTGTTGCAATTGATCGTCATTCTTAGGGTGCAAATGTGATAAATTTTGTTAAAATATTCTCCTCCATTTTTAGATCTTAACTTAAGAATGTGATGTCTAGATTGTTTTCATCAAAGGCCTTAAACCAAGAACATGTTAAAAACTTCACTCTTGAGTTTTAAGAAGTATACCCAAGTGTGTCCTGAAAATCATTAATGAAATGTAAGAAGTACTTGTAGCCAGAGAAAGAAAAACAAGAAGTGAACCACATAAATAATCAGGCACAAGCCGCAAAGGGGTTCAAGCGTGCCAAGAGGCACATTTGTCAAAACTATCCCGAAGATGTTTTCCGAGGCTACGTAACAAACACCATGTTGGCAAGATAGCATAGAAATGACTACTACCATATTTTATTTACATAGATTTCCAAAGAGAGTGATAGTTTAAGTGATCAAACCACTCATGCCAGCGTTTTTCCCACTTTCATCATTATGAGCAACAAAAAATGGAGGGAAGAGATGAGATGATCCACAGTTGCTCAACCTTATACAACCTTAGTGGAATCATTAGCAATGCTAGTAACTATGAAGTATGTCTCGGATATCTTAGGTCCTTAATTACAACATCATGAGGGAAGAGAATCTCTAATGTAGTCCCTTTACCTCCGAGTAGGAGTTATCTACTAAAAAGATAGAAGGTTGTAGGACAAGGTAGGAGCACATAATAAATCATTAGAAATGACCATTGATCTAGATGCCACGTTGCAGACCTCTACAACACTAAGAGATCTATCATCACCAACATAATTTTTTTTGGTGTTACAATCATTTTCCAGAAAGAAAAATGGCTTTATTTTTGGCCATGTGGTAAGAGTAAGCCCGAGAATCAATGAGTCACTCATGAGAATGAGAAGAAGAGGATACATTCAATGCATAACTAGATCTTGATAGCTAGACAACCACAGTTAGCAAAAGTAGTCGGTCTCCCGAAGGATGAAGTTGAAGAGTTCTCAAAATTGATGTTTGATTCTTCTACTGCTTTCTTCCAAGTTCTTCCATCTTCTTAAAAACATTTTCACTCTACATGGCCACTCACGCATTATAAAAGTGTCAAATGTCTATCCTCGTCTTCTTCTACTTTTTGATTTATTTTCCTTACTTCAGCTTTCTTGAGTTTCTTTTTGATTTTGCGACCGAAATTACTTAAGACTCTTGCTTTGGTTTAGGACCATTCTTTTTAGGAGGTTTCTTTTTAGGATTGTTTAGATATGGTTGATGTTGGGTCATGCCAAGGCTTCTTAGAAGAGATTCCAATGTTAATACGACCAAGGTGTAATGTTTTTTCTTGTTCTCTTATCAAAGAATCACAAAAGGCATCAAAAGAGGTAGTGACTTATAGGTTTCTTTCCTTCAGAAATAAGGGCCTCCCTAGTGGAATGGAAGGTGAAAACAAATACAGAGTATGCAAGGCCAAGCTTTAGAATAATGGAATAAAGTATAAGGCTATCATCTTCATTTTTGACCTTACAATCTTCTAAAAAGAAGTCTAAGGGTCTTGAATTTCCAGCACAAAAATATCTCAATAGAGGAAAAATTATTGTGGTCCAAAGTAAGCAACTCATTTTCAAAGTCAGAGTGGCTCTTATATCATTTTTAATGCCAAAAAACGTATTTAGCTTTTGTATAGCTTCAAAGCAGGGGAGAAATCAATTTTCTGGATATGAAATCTAAGATCTTCGAAAGCAATGCAAATTCCCTTTCAACTCTCATGCTTGATCTTGGTTTATTTTCCATTTTAGCGGCTTTTATCTCCATCAAGCAGGTTTAGACTTCATGTCATGTGGCTATCAGGCAAATCCCTTTACTTCTAAGCAGTCTCACCAAAGTAGGACAACCATTGGAAATAATCGGGTGTTGTTAAGAATTAACCGAGCATGCACTTTCCATTTTAAAAGAAAAATGAGAGTTTAAAGATGCTGAAACTAACTGCGTCTAATGGAAAGGATATTTATATTAGGTCGCTTTAAAAAAATGGCTCGAAAACGCTCTTTGGATGAAGAAGTTATGCATTTTTGAAAAATAGTTTGTAATGAGATGCGAGTAGTTACGTAGGATAGGTTGAAACTTGATGATGAAGTTGTACCTAAAAATAAAATAAAAATCACACTTTTCAAAACTTAATATAATAATATCACTTAGCAAAGAAGCTTTTATGTGACCCACTTTTATAAATGAATCGAGAGTCACTTTTTACAATTTCTTTTTTAAATAAAACACTGGCTGAAAAAGGATAACTTTGTCAAAAACCCTTTTAAGAAAAAGTAACTTAGCAGCTTTTTAGAAAAGAGAAATCTGAAAAAGAGACTTGAACCCAAGGCCTCTATTCTCATAAAGTAACTTTACACCAAGTGAGCTAGTAAAAGCATTATGGAATTTGTGTTGAAGGAGTGAAGGGTTTTTCTTTCGACGATTTACGTGATTTTTCCTACACAACAATCAACGTGTATACACTCTTACTTTCGTATAATGTTAGATTCCCCTAAGCCACGCCTCTTCGGAAACTATCTATTTTTCTCGCTTTATTTTTGATTTCGATATCGCACAAAGCTCACGGGAATCGAGCATACGTAGCATGAAAAATCCCATATTCATGTTTCTTACTTTCTCATATCACACACAATGCAGTAGCAAAGAGCATACGTAATAAAGAGAAGAGGGTACAGATCCAGAAATTAAAAAATAAAAAACTATAAACCAAAATAAAATAGAATGATCACAACCGGAAAGAAAAACCATAGAGACTATGACTCGCAAAAATAAATCATTTGAGTACCTCCATGTATCTAAAATGACATAACTGGGGAAATGGAAACATTTTCAAGCATGAAGCAAAAGGGTTCCTCACTCGTAACACATGCTTTGGACACAAAAGAGAAGTTCTCCCTCGCCCGAAAGTGGTCATTAACGTAGCTCGAAAATGACAATGCCGTACTAGCCATACCGGCTTTGAATTTGGATCAACAACGGATGCGGCCCTGCAAAGCAAATCTCCGATACCATGTAGGACGATAGGGTAAGTTCCTTAGATCAAACACCAAAGTTCACCACCCAAAAATAGATCATATATCGCTACTGACCTCACATTTGATGTAAGGTTAAAATCCTCGATAGTGAAATAGTCCAGACGCTCGAGCCAAAATCGGCTACCACTTCAAAGGAAATTTATTAATATAAAGAAAGAAAATTTACATAAGCTCTCTCTCATAAAACGACTACGAGACAAATGACCCTCCATGCTCTTTAAATAGATATCATGGACCAATAAGGTGTAAAGCCACGGATCAAGTGTTGGTAATACCGAGGAGAGAGTGAACCATCGAATGATTACATATCATGACCGTCAGATAAGTTACAAATGTACATAGTAAAGAAACACACTTTACCTAACTCTACGCGAGACCAAGTTATACTTAACTATTTCCTATGTGTTGTAATATCCTAACACTACATGTAATGGGGAACATTACTTCCTAATGGGGAAGAACTGATCCAGTTGGATATTGGTGGCCACCTCTCTTGTTATACCTATACTTCTAATCGATTTCATTTATTTCGATTGTGGCACAATTTACTATTTTTATTTAGTTTTTCGTGCCGTGGAACTTCGGAGTTGTTTTGATCTCCTACACAATTTTATATTAGTAGTAGGATCGTAAAGATAGAAGTTGGAGGAGTCCAAAGTCATACGGTAGTAATTGGATAAATCTCTTAATGAGGTGTACTAGTGACACCAAATGGAGTTCTTATGAGGAATTTACGACCCTAGGAAGCCCAAATTCCCAACTAACCCCAACGAAGCCCACAAACCCTTTGGCATTCAATTCTACTACAATTAGGATTTTGCTTTTTTAGGGTTTCCTCTTGTTTCTGCGACACAGTAGGCCTTTGAGCCTCCTTTCAGCATAGTTCATAAGCAGTAGCTCACCAAATCTGCTTCTCGCAGATAAGATATCATCGCCTGAGCTAGTTTATTTCCATTATGTATGTAAGAATATTTTAGTTCTTTGACATTAACGAAATGAACTTTTATTCATATTGCATCTCTTTGTTTATGTTTGTATCTATATTCTTTGTGTTCTTACATTAGCATTATTATATAATATTTTTTCACACTCCACTTTGTGTCGTCATGCCACCAAAGGCTGTCACAAAATATGAAATCTCCATCAAACATGCCTAAAACATCCTCGAGAAGTGAAAAAGAAGACATGATTTAAAAAGATTCTTGAAAGCTCGTCAAAAACCGTGGATTTATGTCAAGCCTAGCGTGCTCTCAGCATCTACTCATGACATGCTTATCACCTTTTACAAAACATGTGTCTAGCAATGGCAACATGACTTTTCAGTAAAATCCACACTCGTACTTATTCTAGGAAATTTTCACAAAAATGGAGGAGAATATTCCCATTTACTAGAAGCCTCTACAACGACGATCCGGTTTTAGGTTGTTAATGATAGGAGAGAAACCTCCCGATTCATGGTCTTGGATCCTCTTTCCATGGGTCTTTCCATTTATATATGGAACTCCTCCCACCTTTTATGAATCCTCACTCCCTCTCCTTTCTATAAATGAAACCCCTACAATTCCCTCTCGTTGGCGTCTCCATCCTATGAGCTAAAGCATGCCCAATTGTTGCCCACTTTTGAAGGAGGAGGCTAGCTGAAGATTCGAGGCTAGGACTTGAAATCTCATGTGAAGGAGGCGTCCAAACATCAAGGCTCCCCGTTGATATTTATCCCTTTACAATTCTATTAATAATAAATTATGTGTTTCACAGTTCTCCACAAATTTGTGTATTTTTTACATGTTTATTATCATTCAGTAGGATTTTGAGGCCTCAAAATGAGCCTCCTAGAAATTATAAAATTAGAGTGGAAATAAGAAAATAAGATTGATTACATCATCAAATCTTAGAGGGGAAGAGAGAAAACTCATTTTTCCAACTCGTATTTTCAACTCATTCCTATGGGTTTACTCAAACTTTTGACTAGGGATACATTTGTTGGAAGAGAATTTGATTCCTCATCCAAGGAGTACTATAGTTGCATACTTTTGATGGACCCCTACTACACAAAAAATTAGAAATACATGAAAAACGCGATTGCAATTGTGGTTTTTCTTATGATTTCTCATTTTTCGTATAGCAGTGGTCCATCAAAAGTATGCAACACGGTATTGCTTGGATGAGGAATTAATTTTTGCATCCAACGAGTACTCCCTCTCCCGAAATTTGAGTGAAACCTTAGGGGATATAAGTTGAAAATACAAGTTTAAAAGTTAGTTTTATTATTATTATTTTTTTTAATATTTTTACTTTTTTTACTCCTAAAAATGGTGAATCATCCCCCATGGTTGACATGCACCAGGAGTTTTGCCTGTACATTTTTCTTGGGAGACCCATTTTAGATGGCAAAACTTTCTCTAATTTAGACCTAAGCTCATTGATCTACTACATATATTATACTAGACATTTTTATGCTTGATATACATTTGTTGATCATCCAATTTTTCTTCCTTGGAGTCATTTTTCTTCACTCAACCGTAGGAGAGCATGAGCATGGAAGCGTAAGAATAAAGGTTGACACCACACTAGCATTGTCCCATCAGAAAGAGGAAGGAGATATATCCTCCTTCGTGTTTTTATAGCATAATATAGAGAAAGAAGTTGCATATATTTGTCTTGTTTGTTGTTAGATACTCTCATTAGGACTAGAGGGAATTTCTTATGTCCGCAAAAGGGATTGTCTCGCACAAAAAATGGTGACTCCGCTAAAGAAGCCATTATCCCTTCAATCCTCTTTGTACTTTTGGCACCTTCGGCCGCGCTTTGACAATCGCCCTTATAGTCCATCATTTTTATTTCTTATAATTTTGCATTATGAGTAGTCCTGGTATTTAGAGTTTCGCATCTGGGAGTTACATTTTCGGGCTTTGGATTGTTTTTTCCTAAGCTTACCTCACCTAGCACATTTTCTCCTCGAAAGCATGTTTTTCATCCGTGAACGCATCATGCTTAACTCCCTCATTTCCACTTTCTACCCGCTGTAGAGTATTTTAAAAAGTGAAATTTTTAGTGGTTTCTCGACTCAAAGTCTAGCATTTTTTTATCTCCTAAGGTCCTTTTCCTACTATGCTTGCTTTTGACACTTCTCGAGTCAATTTTTAGATTCTTCGTGGTTTGCAAAAGTTTGTTCCGTGACTAAAGTAGTGAAAAGAGGTTGAGGTGTGAATATGTAGTTTCTTTAGGTGGTTGTGCTTGCTTGTATTACTCGATTTTCTATTCATTAGGATTTTTAGTTCTTTGGAACAGAGAAAAGAATCATCTTGAATTTAGTTAAGTTTTCTCTCAAAAAAATTATCATTTCTTATGAAAATTGCATTAGTTTTACATGGCATTAGAGATTTGTTTTTTGAGTTTATCATCAAGCATAGATTACATCGCTGAGTGATTGAAATCCTGCATATGCATATTTTTCTTATTTTAAAGAGAAAAAAATCTATGATAAGTGAACCTTTGGTGAATTGAATTACATTTACTATTTCATCGTTGCATTTGAAAAGTGAAAGTGAAAGTTCTAGTTTGAAGCTCTTTTTTTCCATATTTTTATTTGACGGCATTCATGTTTGGATTTTTCCCCTATACTATATAGCTTTCAATCGAAATGAAAAGATATTTTTCTCATATTAGTCAGCATCATAGGTGTTCACGTGACATTGATCTTTGAGCCTTAAAACCGAAACGTAAATCAAGATCAACTTAAAATTTATCTCAAATAACCTAAGGAGCATTTGGAAGTTAATGAAAGCATTTAGAGGTCTAGAAGCTAGAGACATGTTCGAACATCATAGTAATGCATGAGCTAACATTTGTTTTCCAACGATTATATTATGGGTGTCATATCCACTTCCATGTGGCAGTGTATACGACCTGCTCTCCGCACTCTCGGTATTATAAGTGAGGTGCTCCTACGCATGGTAAGTGTATGGGAATGTTCTCATCGAATCTGGCATGCATTAGACAACACCAATGCTATGGACTGCACTCCCATGCACTCTGTCACATATATTTCTGTGGAGTCCCCACCATGCTTATCCATCCATCCAGGTAATCTAGTCGTCTCCACTTTATCAACCGTTATATCATCGAACGCAACATTCATGAAGATTCAAAGAAGGTGGAGACTCGTAGTTCTACGATTTGCTTTGGCAATATTTTATGCCTAGATTAACCCTTTTGGATTTATTTGTTTCCAATTTATAAAATTTATTGCGATGGAATAGAATATTACCCGTACATAACTCCTTTCACTCCCAAGATTTCGGTTAATTGTAAAATTTGAATTAATCGAAGAATTCACTGAAGAGCACATTTACTCATTTTTGCCGAAAATTCACCATGCATGAGCCACCAAGTCCTTGATCATGTCATGTGAAAATTTCAACTCTCCGTATCTCTCTTCACATTTTGAGGCCAGACGTGTCACCTTAGATCTCGAAAAATGAGATTTCAAATATCAGTACATAAACCTCTCGAGAACTAGAGCTGTTGAACCTGCATTTTTCTAAGAATACAACCCCTTCTCTCCCGACCACCTCCCGTTGAGTCGATTATCTTTCGTCCTCAGGGATATCCTTACGTTTGATTGTCCCGAGCCTACTTTGGGGTTCTTACTTTTTCTCCTCAAATCCACTCTTTGATCTAGAACTTGACCCTATCTATTTATCACCTCCGCACTAGTCTCATTCCTTTTGATGCTCTCGAATTTCCTTTCGTCTTTTTCGTGCATCTCGTGACTCTTAATTCGAGAACTATTTCTGCCACACATAGACAGTAAAATGCGTGGACGATCATCCATTTGGAGACACACACCGCGTAATTCCTTTGGAGACATCCGCAAATCATACCCGTATTGCTGATCGTGAAAGACTATTTCCTCCTATTCCTTACATTTCCTATGATTTCGGAAGCAAGTCAACCGAACCTTCTCGGTCATAGTGCATCCTCAGCTCCTGACCGCTGAGCACCTCTCGAGGATCTTGCTGCGGGAAATCGTGGTGCGATTTCACTTTATCATAACCCCGTTGGGTCATCTAGTGGTCACTCCTAATTCTACGCTCGTTTCTGGAACATAGCTACACCGATGCAAGATTGTATCTAACCTCATCGTAACCGTCTGGGCCTTGAAATTGTCATTCACTTCCATTACATTTTCACTTACATTTCCATATTATCACCTTCACTCCCTCACCTCCATTTCATTACATTTACCTTTACCATTACCACTATTGAGTTACATTTATGTTTTTCCAAGCTTTATTAATTCCTAGAAGTTTTTAAGTGAATCCGTGGTTAAAAATTAGGAAAAATAATATGCACAAACTTATACTCCCACAAGTATGGAATGAGCTTCGTTTTCCATGTGTAGGTAAAATAAGCTTTTCGCAGAAGACCCTTATGTGGCCTCCTACAGGCCAAATTCGAATTTGATGGATAAGATCATAGGATCATAACGAGATGTGCCTCATTTCCTATTTATATTGTAACTCCAAGAAGAAATATGAATTATCACTTTTCCTATTTGGATTGTAACTCTAGAGATATAGGGAGAGATTCATGGACTCCTCATTAATGAGATAGCTTCTCATCTTTTTGTATAAATAGGAAGCTCTATCAAACCGTGTGTAAAATTGGAGTTATGCTTAAGCTTTGAATACAAAAGTGGATTGTGGCACCTTACTCATGAATGTTCCTTCATTTTGATTTGGTTTTTGCCTACATGTGGAGTATCTCTGATTTACCATCTCTCATACTTTTTAGACTCACCGCCTAAAATGTGTGAGATTTACTTGATTTTATAGGTAAAGTTGATTTTATTTCTTTTAGTATTAGTTTTAGAATAAATGTCTCACAATTGTTCTTCCGAAACATTTTGGTGAGGATAGATTCTTTGTATTTTCAAAATTGAAACTAAGTTTGAAGCTAAATAAGAATTCATAGTTATATAGATCTTTTACCTCGCTTTTCTCATTTTCTTTCCTAGATTTAGAAATACTCAATTAATTGTATCAATGGATGTTCTTAAAGGTCATTTCAAGATGATGATTCTAAAATAAATTATTGAATGCCTCCATCTCATACAAGCTTATTGAGTCTTTTCTCTCCGCTCGCTTTTACTTTGCTTTCTAGGAACTTTAGAAACTACAGGTACAATTGATTTATTACACAAAGATCTCAAGAGAGTAATACTTGGCAACGAATGTTGGAGTAAATCAAAACATACATTATTTAACTTTACATGCTTTTTTACATTTTCTTTAAACCCCTCATTTAGTTACATAACTAATGTTCATAAAGGTCATTCCAAGAAGTTTATTTTATCATATTTCTAGACCTGAATGATTGGCTATTTAATTCATGCAATTACAGAGTTTTTCCCTTTTCATACTTTACTTTATTTTCTAGATCATTAGGTATAGTTGGTTAATTAACATCATCTCAAGAAGGTGACACTTCATATTGAATGTTGGAGTAACTAAATATACATTAGTTGTTTTCCTTTACATGTTTTGAAATGCTTTCTTAGATTTAAATTCAATTCGCAAGTATGATTGCGTAGCATTATATTTTCTTTTGAATTTTCTTTCTTTCTTTTCGTTTACTTGATTTCATAGGTTAGTTGAATTTCATTTTCATTATTTGATTTCATAGCTAGATAATGTGGTGTCTCCGTATTTATATTGTTCTAAACTCGAAAGATAATTTCTAGCACATACACAATGCATGCATGCTTCACAAGCTTACTGAAACAGAAGACAAATTAAAATGACAAAGAAATCACTTTGCCCCAATAGTAACTATAGGAAAAATTCAAGTTACTATTGGGCCTTCGCTCCCTTTGACCCTATCCATAGTAACCATAGTTTCCCCTTTTAGTTGGAAACCTATAGGTTTGTTTGTACCACCACCTCGCCAGGGACAAACCACGATACTACCATGTAACTCCTATTTCTGTGGGAACTACGTGAACTGATGAGACTCGCATCGTGGGGAGACTAACTTCACGTTGCTATCTCTAACCTAGGTGGAATGCCAGTTTCATCCGTGTCAACATTGTCATGGGGGAACCTTTTCTTAAGGTCCTCACTCCTCGACTCAAATTTCTGTGGATCAACATCCATATTTTCAAGTAACCTCAAATCCCACTACTCCGGGTGTTTCGACCAATTCATGGCCAAGTCTAAATGAAGTATGGTCCCAATCCTTCATTGTGACACTAGAACCGATCCTCTTCTATACTTGGTAACTACCAAAGAATTCCCAACAAGTTCCTTACCAACGTATACAAGCAGTGAATCCTAACCTCAATTATAGCAGGTGGACCTTACCAATAACTACAACAAGGGCCTTATCAAAAAGGACCTTACTCCGTAGCAAAAGAGCTGCAAAATGACCTTACCCATAGCAGAAGCTACAACAAGGACCTGTCTACAATTGTGGGCGCAGATAGGACCCTACCGTAACAAACACCATTCTAATAGAAATATGGACAATATGGTCCTTACCAAATACCAGTGTCAAAGCCCATTTCAAACTCCTTATGGTCAAAATGCACCCTAATGGGGGAAGAACCAATTTGGTGCACACTCGTAGACCCCATGCATATAATCCTCGAAATTTCATTTTTGGCATGACATTGGAATTTTCCGTAGATGGGTCACACCTCATAAATGACCCAATGCTACATTAACTTTATTGGAATCGTGCACAACAAAAATATCTTGTGACCTGGCAAGTTTGAAGGAAAGTCTCAGAGAACACCCTAAGTGCATGTTGGGAGGACTTTTACCACCTCTCGCGTTGCATATCTTTTAATGCTTTAAATAGATGATTAAGTCATATTGTGTATTTTCCAGAGGCATTCTAATGGGTGTTTCCACCAATTAAGCTAAGCACCAATATTCCTTTGAGGTGCTTTCCAAGATTTCAATTCTAAGCCATGGATTTCTCCTCATCACCATTTCCAATTTCTTGTTCTGCATGACACCTGAAACCCATGTCTTAACATAGTTGATGTAAATGACCTCCACTCATATCCATGAATGGAGATGAAAAAATCGCCTCATCAAATTTGACATCCTAGAGTGATATTTACCGAATGGCTTTACTAAATCATTCATCCCTCCTATCACCAAAGACATAGCCATGAGTGGTTGTGTGACGATAATACACCCACTCGCCCATGCCCAAGATTTTGACTTAGCCTATGCACAATTTGGCTACGCACAGTATGAATTTCTACCCACGTGCCTTGTGACCTTGAACTAGTTCTAAGCCCATGGCTGCACTGCTTGAAATTCAACACTTGTTAATTAAGGTCGTCAATGGATATGTCGCTGCATGCACCTATTATTAGTACTCCTACCAAATCTACAAAATCCAAATATACTCCTCTTTGCCGCAACCCTTGATGTTTAAAACAACCAAAATAATCCTAGTAAATCCTCGTGTAGGTAAATGTTGTCCAATCTATCGCAAAAGATAAATCCTCTAAATGTAAAAAGAAGGGTAAAGGAAAATAGAGGCAAGACACCACATGATTCCCTCGAAGCCGGCTCCTCACTGACGATTCATCAAAGTGAAAGCGTAACATCCTTGCCTTTGTCTGTGATGAATATCATTACACCTAGGGACACTCCAGATCGTGCCAGAGGTAAATCATCTTCGAAGGCACCCTAAAGTAGACGATGGAATATGCCGAAGGAGAGTTTCATCTCAATGGACACAATTAGTAGAACAATCACAAGTTCCATACACCTACTAAAGCTCTCAATTACTCGTGAGCGGCATAGAACCTATTAACGTAGCTACCAAATAAAATACTAAACTACGACTCCTGATTTAAAACCCGTGGTGGAGAAATATTCCATTGATATAACCTCTTTCCTCCATTCCTGCTGTAAATTTTGGTCCTCTCCATATTGAGGAAACCTCGGCACCGATTCCATAATCCGACCTCACGAAGGTGTTATTTGCATCGTCTTATAACCCTAATGTGTGAGCTTCTCAACACTACAATTAGAGACGATTTGGCTCAAGTGCCCTCGTCAATTTCAACGTTCAAAGTCCTTAAAACATGTCCGCTACAAAAGAAGGCCTTTTTATCTACCATTGGAGGAATTGATCCCACAGCATTCCAACTTGATGAATTTTGATCTTGAAAAACCATCTCGTCTCCCATACCACATCAAATTTATTTTCTCATGCCAAGTGGTCAGTCATGTGGAAAGAATATGAATGTGAGTGTTTTCGATGAGCATCCACATGCACCATGTCCATCTCATGTTGGAAAGTCCCTCGATCTCCTCCTCTCAAATCCGCACGAATGCCCCAGAAGCTTTCGATGCCGTAGGTTTCCATAGGTATGATATTATTAATGTCTTACATATCCAAATTAGAAGGTAAAAATGTCAATATGGAGGTAGAAGTTGCCTGGACACACAAATCTCAATTATAACATTATACTTGGCCGTAGCTATGACTCACGCAATAGTTTGTGTGTTTTATACTCTATTTAAGGTACTTCATTTCGTCAAGGGAAAATCGACACTAACAGTGACCAGCCAGCCTTGTTTTCTTATGACTCTTCAATTGGTAATGTGCCTTATGTTGGGAAAACCACCATTCCTTACGAAATCGTCGTGAGTAGGTCATCTTAAAGACTTTTCTCTTTATGGGAACATTTTCCGTTCCTAATCCGATCCAGTGGATATTGGTGGCCACCCACCTATTCCAAAGTCTGCTCTACCATTTTCTCTTTTAGTTTTTAGTTTCGGCACAAATTACTATTTTTGACAGCTGCGGTCTGCAACTTTCGGAGCCGTTTTGAGGCCCTCAAATGACGATTTTTGGGAAAACCGAGAGCAAACGAAAGCCTGATCAAGCACATTTATTTCATCCGCCGACAAAGTACATGAGAGGCATATTTGTACCGAGCCAATGCTAAGTACAATCAATGATCATGATCACGCACCACCACAACTTCCAAGTGGGCGACAAAGCAGTGGCTACATAAGCGAAGGAGCTGCTCATCGAGCCCACCGCAAGCTTCACCCACTCCGATATGGGTCACACACCACTCACCAGGCGATTTACAGCAGTGCGCCTTTGAGCTCATTATTCCACCATTCCTTGGTCTCAGCACCCACATTCAATGTGGATCTGCCACCTTCATCCCTACTTCCCACCTCTAATCGGATACTCGACATTGCACCAACTCACAACAACAAGTGTTAGAACCCGTACTACATGGAAAATGACACCAGCCGTACAGTATCATGGAAATTCAAATCAATAACACTCGCAAGCAACAAAATATCCAACTATATCAAAGTCGTCAAAGCTCTCCAACTCCCGCACCAAGTGCAAAGTGAACACACACGGACAAAGTTCAATGTGAAGCTTTCCTCATCTCACGAGGAGCTGAAATGCAATGGGGATGATTACTTCCCAATGGTGGAGGAATCATCTAGGTGGATATTGGTGGCCACCCACCTAATAGATACTTAGCGGCCTTCCACCATTTGGCTTTCCTTTCAGCTTTTTTAGTTTCGGCACAACTTACTAGTTTTGACTACAGTTTCTCGTGTCCTCGAACTTTCGCAGCCGTTTTGAGGCCCTAAACGACATTTTTTGGGAAAAACTTGTAGAGTAGCCGAGCCTATCTCTCTTGCACCAAAAGTTTTTACTCCTTGGATTAGATATTTCTAACAAGCCATCGAGCACTTCAAACAGAGATTGTATGCCAAACCCACATACTGAGAAGTTGAAACACCACTTTACCCACGCCCATAGTTTTGGCGCTTCATCTCCTAGCGTTAGGGTTTTTGATGTTTAGGGTTTTCCATTTTTCTCAAATAATAACAGGCTCCCTCGAGCCTCATTTTAACCGAAGCTTAGAGGCTTGTAGTCATGATTGCACCTTCTCAGTAGATAAGCTACCAGCTGCCCTAGCTAGTTTATTTCTTATTCTCGTCCGTAAGCAAAATTCAGCTTCTTTGATATTGGCTGAATTTGAAGTGTTATTTCCCGTGAATATTTTTATTTATGGTTACATGTGTATTGTGTTGTGTTCCTACATAAATTTGGATCGCTGGTATCGTAGGGGTCTGATTTTTTCTCGACCCTTCTTTTGCATTAGTCCCCAACGAGGTCGAGGTATGAGGATTTGCTTTCCATCCCTGATTGAATCTTTGAAAGATCGCCCTCGCAAACCACGACGCGCCGCCTCATGGGGAACGAAAAGAAAGATGAGGGAGTAGGAAATCCTCATCAAAATATTTCTCTAGGAGGCCATCCAAAAACAAAGGAATGCGATGATGGATAAATTTTTCCGCATCCTTCAACGACCGCCTCACCGCGTGTGCAGATTGCATCCAAATGAGCCCACTCTAGGAGGCACTGAGTCCCATTAAGGTACAAATAAACTTTGTCATTCCCGATGTTTGAGGGTCAAATAGATGAAAATTTCAGATATATATGTGTTGAATCTTTATTAGAAGGATATTTCTGCTCCATGTACTCTTTCGATCTGGGAGAAGATTATTTTTCGCACTCCTCAAGGCTACATGGCGACAAGGACCGTGGGAAACCCACTCGTGGAGAAAAAGGATGAGACAAAACCCTCTCTATTCTCAGCCATACCCACTTGGAATTATTTTCGAGGTGCCATCAAGGAACAAATATTATCCCATGGGGAGATATGAGGACAAGTAAATACAATGGACCATGCTGTCGCACAACAAAGGGATCAAGATGTGCGATGAGCCGATGAATCCGTTCCATACCCTACGCAGACAAAGTTGGGTATCAAAGATTCAGCAGGAAACATTTGGTGATAAAGCATCATAGTTGTCTAGATGGAAACATTCAGGAGGAGCTCCTGGAGTTCTGACTGATCTACTTCCGCTTGGTACTCAGTATACCGATATGCCGTCAAGTTTGAGCAGACAAGAAGAAGAAGCAAGAACTTTGGATCTCATGAATCAAAAGCAAGGGAAAGGTTCCTCCCAAACCACAAAAAGGAAAAGAGCCAAGGCATGGCAGGCCCACAGAAAAACCTTCCAAAGCCACAAGCAAAGAACAACACCGTGAAGCCAAAGAAGGACACGAGAAAGCGTGTGAGTTCCATAAGAGCCCACTCACAACACAAGTGAGTGTTGTGCCAAGAAGTCGCTCGTGGCACGAGATGAGGGCTTCTGCAACCCAGATGCGTGCGACTCGAATTGAGAACCCGACAAGGGGAATGAAAAAGGGAAACAAAGTATCAATGCGGTAGCCCAACGCTCACTATTTCCACCGCAAAGATCCAAAAGGAGGAACCGTGAGATCTAGAGGAAGGCGAACGTCTCTTCTACTCCTGCATGTGGGCATGTACAGGTTCTCATCGCGCGCTCATTGTCGACAATGGGAGCCAAAAGAAACTCATTTCAACAGATGCCGTGAAGCCATGGCTGGGCTCGACCGTAGTGCACCCATGACCATATCGGTGGCTTCAGCAGCTGACCTGATCTCCAGGTATCCCCGCTGGACAGGCCGCCTTCCCTATAGTACATAAAGCCTCACGAGGAGGTAGGCATTATGTGACATTGCTCCTGCATTTATGTTTCCGATGTATTGATTAGGCTAACATACTCCGTGGAAGCGTACTATGCATGTGCATGAGTCACGACCTCACGCTATGTCGTTACCTTCGGAAAGTAAGCGCAGAGGATACCACAGAGGTACCACCGCCTACCACTATCTCTTTGGTTACTCGCAAAAACATGCGCAAGCTCATTTCCCAAACTAGAAATTTGCTTTTCCCGATGATGCGCCCTGCAAGCAAGAAGACTATGGTCACAACCTCCATACATGGATGCTCGCACGACAACAACAAATAGACAAGGTCATGGAGGATTACGGGGACATTTTCACCTCACCCACGTGGGGTGCCTCTTCATCGTTCGGTCAAGCACCCCATTGATCCGACTGGTGCACCGCTACCCAACGGACCAATCTATCCCGCACTGCTCTACGAGAACGATGAAATCAAGAAGGCGATTTAGGAACCGCCGCGTAAAGGTCACATCCGGCCAATTTCATCACCCCAGTGGGAGCTTGGCCGTGTTAGTACTGTAAGAAGGATGGGACTTGGAGGCTATGTATTGAATATTGGGCGCTCGAAAAAGATCACTATCTAGAATAGGTACTCAATCCCATAGATTGATGACCTTCTAGACCAAACTCAAGGGGCAAAAATATTTCGAAAAGATCGACTTGAAGTCTAGGTATCACCCAGTGCCCATCGAACCCTCCGATGTGTGGAATACTTCCTTCAAAGCTAAGCGACAACCTTTCGAATGGTTGTTCATGCCTTTGGGTTTACGAATGCTACCACAACCTTCATGAGTTTGATGGACAACATCCTGAGGCCATTCACCAACTCATTTGTAGTAGTGTACTTGGATGACATTATGATCTTCAGCCAGACTTGGGAAGAGCACCTCCACCACATCCAACAAGTCCTCCAAACACTACGACAACACGAGTTTTTTGCCAATTTGGAGAAGTGCACTCTTTTGGCATGACCCAGCTTCACGATCTAGATACATTATCGATGAATGGGAGGTGCATGTGATCCAAACCAGATCCAACGTCATTCAGAGACTGCCAGCCCCCAACCACTATAACGAGCTTCGCAATCTTTTCCGGGTCTTCATAATTTACCGTGCGGGTTTGTGTTGGGATTCTCTCATATCACTTGGCCCTTGAGTCAAGTCACTAAGGGAGGAGCGAGAGGAAAAATTATGTCGAATCTCAACAAAAGGAATTCATATAATTGAAACATCCCTCCGTTATGCCCCCATGCGTCATTACTAGACTTGCAGCAACCATTTGATATCGATACGGATGCCTCCCGACTATGCTACTCAGGCGCTCTACTCAACAGGCATCCAGTGGCATATCACAATGAGACATTGTCCGAAACTATTCCGCAGTATCCCACTTATTAAAATAAATATATTCCATTATGTAGGCTTGTCAACAATGGAAGCATTACATTTTAGGGAAGGAAACAATCATCCACATGCACCATTGACGCAGTCATACGGCACCCAAGGGAAGTTGCGAATGATCGCCATCAAAATTGGTCCACATATTCTGAATGTGTTTTCAATTTCAACATCAAAGTACAAGAAGGGTAGCACCAATAATGTTGCGGACGCCTTAGCCAACTACCAATCGTGGCACTAACCACCATTCTCAACTCTTGTTAGCACAAGAATTTCGATTGGCTACTTCTCTACAAGAGCAATCCGTAATTTGACTACACATACAAGGCACTCTTGGGGGCACGCAAGTTCCAAATTTTCACCTCCAAGATGCATTGTTATGTCACTCCGGGACACTGTGTTCCTTCGAGCGGAGCGTGCGAAGATGATATAGGAAGCACACTACAGCCGAGTCAATCGGGAATTTTTGGGTCCGAGAAAATAGTAGCGTCTGCGAAGTATTTCTATTGGTTGAACCTCCGACGGGATGTCATGAAGTACACAGACTCCCATCATTTGCCCCATTGCCAAATCGACCATCAAGAAGCAAGGCCTCTATACTCCACTACCTACCGCTAGTCGGCCTTGGGAATCCATATCCATGGATTACATGTCGAGCCTTCCTTCTACTAAGCATGGAAATGACTATGTTTTTGTGGTCGTCGAAATATTCTCGAAGATGGCCATTATGGCGGCCTGCAGAAGAACATCACAACAAAAGCCATTTGACTAAACTCTTCTTTTGAATGAGTTTTGGGTGCACTTTTGGGATCCCATAGTCTATCATATCAAATCATGACAGAGAGTTCCTCACCACATTTTGGTCAAGTCTCCGGTCAATGTTGGACACCAAGCTCACCAAGTCTCACGTGCCTTTTCCATCGAAAACGGATGGCTAGACAAGAGGTCATCAATAGGATGATTGTACACACTCTGCACATGTACAATTCAAAGCATCCACGCACATGGGATTAGAGCCTCCCCTATGTAGAAACACGATTATAATCGGGCTCTCCATGACTCAACCATCCACACCCCTTTTAGGTGGGCTTGGGATTCCAACTATGTCCCATTGATGTAGCCATGTCATTTGCAACACTCAGCCGATTCGGCTCATGTCCGAACCAAAGCCGACAAAGCAAACAACATCATCGAGTGCATTCAAAACATCCACCAATAATTTTATGACATATTGGACAGAGCCACTAAGTACAGCAACGACATGATCAACATCGGGTACCACACAACTTCCGGGTGGGTGAAAAAGTGTGGCTACATTTGTAGAAGGAGCGCCTTAGTGGACCCCGGTGCAAGATTTTTTCACTCCGATAGGGGTCGTACACCATCACCAAGGCAATAGGGAACAATTCCTTCGAGCTCGCATTCCACCATTCCTTGGTCCGCACCTGAGCATTCAATGGACCACCTTCGTCCCTACTTCCCACCTCTATTTGGACACCTCTCGACATTGCGGGAACAACTCACAACAATAGAGTTAAACGGACAGCATGCGGAACGAGGACACCACAGATTTTATCATGTACATGAAAATCAATAACACTCACAAACGGAATATCCAACTATATCGGGTTGTCAAATCGGCCAACTCCCGCACCAATGTAAGTGGTTCACCGGGGACCAAGTTCGGCCAGGTTTCCTCATCCCATGGAGGAACTCAACGCAATGGGGACCATTGCTTCCTAAGGGGTGGAATGATCCGGAGGAATATTGGTGGCCATCCACCTATTCCACTTGGGGCCCCACCATTGTCTCTTTCAGTTTTTTAGTTTCAGCCACAACTTACTATTTTTGATAGTTTTTCGGGTCTTGAACTTCAGAGCCGTTTTGAGGCCAAAATGATGTTTTTTAGGAAACTCGAGAGCATACCAAAGCCTATATTTCTTGCACCAAAGTTGTACTCCCCTGGATAGATATTTCTAATGAGCTAGTGAGCGCATCAAATAGAGATCGTATACCAAAGTTACTTCCCCGGGAAGTTGAAACACCATTTACCCAAACGGGGCCCATAGTTTTGGCACTTCATCTCCTAGGGTGGGGTTTTCCATTGTTTCTAAATAATAAAGTAGGCCCTCGAGCCTCATTTTTAACGCGAGTTCATAGGCATGTAGCTGCCACATCTCTTCTCACAGATATAGCTACCAACGCTCTAGCTAGTTTATTTATATTTTGTCCGTAAGAAAAATTCATTTCTTTGATATTAATGAAATGAAATGTTAGCTTCCGCTCGCATGTTTTTATTTATGGTTACATGTGTATTTTGTTGCATTGCTGCATAAATC
Organism: Pinus albicaulis; assembly: GCA_034641835.2. Classification (NCBI taxonomy): domain Eukaryota; kingdom Viridiplantae; phylum Streptophyta; class Pinopsida; order Pinales; family Pinaceae; genus Pinus; species Pinus albicaulis. Next base: position 75,371,230 of record CM076573.1, on the reverse strand, counting down.
TGGATAAAATTCCTAATGTCACCTCAGCTCAATATGATCTCATATAGCCACGACCCTTGGATCATACTCCAAACTCTCGATCAGGATTGACCATTTTGGCAACGCGATGCCACTCATCCCAATTGAAAAAGCCTATCAATATGTCCTTTGATTTTTTACGTCTGATCCGAAACTAATGAATGACCTAGTATGGTCGTAGACTTTTATTCGCAATTCTCTTCACTTGGTTCTTTGGATTTCGATGATCCTTTGAATAAGACTTTACCGACCGATGAAAGCATCGCTAAAGTCATGTCCCTTGAAGAAAACTATGTGGAATGGGTATCCACCATTATTCCTCTTTATTCCTAGCCTTGTGCAATTTCTAACCCCCATCGTTCTTATTTTCTTCATTAGTTTCCGTAATGATTGCTCCTCTTCGGTACTCCCATTTCAGATCCATGATGCGTTGTTCAAAAAGAAATATGGGAAACATTTCAGCAACTATACCCATTGAAATCTCTATGAAATCGGGGTTAGTTGAAAACATTCACATAAGGGTCCCACCCGCTCCTTATACCCGACTTATTACCGTTCACCCATATGTCAAATGGGGAATTGTTTTCATGACTTGTCAAACTCTCCCTCAGCTCCCAGGGACATGAGTACAAGTTTGCTATGATTTATTTCACAAAATAGGCTAAGGCTGACGCTACATATTATGTGAATGGTATAACTCATGGAATTATTTATGTGACTCATGATGGAAAACAAATCTCCGAGCCCCACCATGGGCTCTACTCTAAGAATTATTATGCTTGATTTTGAATGGATACTTTGTACATTAATGTGTGTTTCATTAGTGTGTAGATGTTTTTTTGGTCTCGATTGTTTGCATGTTTGGAAACATGTTTTCCATTCCCTACCATCTCGTTCCGCTTGGTTTGTAAATGCTAAAGAACCCTTTTCCTTATGTTGATTTTTCCGATGGCACTCTGTCGCTTGTCATAGTACATAGAATCTACCTTTCAATGTGTGGGCACGTTTTGCTCCTAATGATGAGTTAGTGAGTTTGAAAGGTATATTTTTAGGACGTTCAACTAGCAATATAGCTTAATATAGTGCAACATTGAACTGCTATCATAAGCTATTGCTCTTGGTATTAGGGTGTTATGTTAAACTTGATTCACAACTTATTGTAATACGCGTTAAACATGAATTATTCCATCATAAATCCTCAAATTTTAAGAATTTATTTGCACATTCATCTCGTATCAACACGTTCCAAGAAATATAAATACATTTAGAGACACATTGGAAAATCATGTTTTAGATAGGCATTTGACACATGTAAAATAAGAAAGACATCAATTATATATATATATATATATATATATATATATATATATATATATATATATATATATAGTTTGCAAAATTTTTATTACATAAAAAATAAAAATATGCATTCTTAGACACATGTCTCCTCAAGCCTACATCAACGCAAAAATGAAGATTAAATAGATGTCTATCCACCGACATGGTGCTCATGAAAGCATGTGACAACTCACCAACTTACTACTGTGATGTAGTCTAGTCGTACACTCTCATGGTGCTGCTAAGTTACGAGTTGTATGTGATGAATAATCACATTTTCCGGAATCCCTCTAGTTAAGGGTTCTAGGTTATGCTCCACCCTCTACCATAGGATCAACCCCATCAATGTATGTCTAAATCCTCCACCGATGTGAAACTCTCCCCGATATGGAGAAACCTCCGAGGTCTTCTACTGCAACATCTCGCAAAACATCATAAGTCTGATCTCACTTCCACAACTAAAACAAATGAAAAACCAAAATAGCTTTACATTTGGTGGTCATTCCACCCATCGTCCAGGAAGTGGGAGATTGATTTTTCTTTTTGAAGCTTTGTCCCCGCAGAGGCCCATTCGTGTCTTATGAGAAGTTGTTGTCGCAGTCGATACAAAGAATGAAACTGGAAGTGCATACTCGTTGACTCCTCCATGACAATGAATCAACTCTGCACACCGTGATAGACTATGGATCCCATAATTCTAGGAGTGTCACTTCCACCCACTAAGATACAGAACAATGGGAAACATTTTAAGAAGAACGCAACCAAAACCGGCTTGTAGCCAAGTATTTCAACTTCCCCATCTGCGTTTGCAGTGAGTTGCATTTCATGTTTATTAGTAACCCCTCACTCCAACTAAATATGGTAGCGTTTAGGAATCTCCAATGCATACCGAGTATGAGACTTGCTCGCCTCATGAGAGCTTGTACTCCAGACCACACGAGCTATGGTAAATAGAGCTGTTCCTAATGTGGAGCTCTCTGATATCCTTGATGTTAATTTTCCCACTTCTAGTTTTGCAAGAACCGTAGGTGCAATGCCTAGAATCAAATACTTGTGCTCTCCCCTCCTACACAGCACTCGATAACTGAACCTCGTTGTCCTCAGAAAAACAAGTGATGAATTATATGTCTAACACTTCTACCGCTAGCCCCTCGGTACCCTATAAATAAAACACAATTTAGAAAGTGTACGTCCCACCATCTCACCAAGTATTGCAATAAATCTACTCCGGGCTTTGATCCTGTGGGTATGAAAGAACTTGAGCAATATGCATTCATGGAGAGCCCTTATCCACTATGGATGCTTGATTATCCTCTATTTCGTGACCTCTTTATTTTCCACTCAATGACCAATTTTCTCTCTCATATCTATAAAAGATCATTAAACAAAGATTAATTACCTTTCATGGAGGAAAAATTTTGAAATCAATGGTTATTTTTTTAGTTTGATTGAAACAATTTGTGAATGATGTGCCAACACATCTCATCCATCAATTTTTATTTGTTGTCATCGCATCTGCATTTGGAGCTGTGGTGAACAAAGCGAATCCGTGTGTGTGAGTCCCGTGTTGGTCGCCCACGAGCCCTATTTTCTTTCAATTCTACCCTATACATCTACCATATCGATGAAAGACCTTAAAAATACTATTAAATGAAGAGGGAGAATGGATATTTTACTTATGATTGATGGACTCGTCGAATGGTACCTGGTTTTATCACACTCCATGGCTAAAGAACGAGGTAATTTTTGGGTAAAAATGATTTTCAAATTCACAAGTTACAAATGGTAATTTTTTTTCTACTTTTTTGAGTTTATATGAACTTTTTAAAAGTATTTTTACCATCTAAAATTTTATTTTTTTCCTATATTATTATATTTTTTCCTCGAACTCGGTAACATTTTTTGACATGAGAAATAACAAGTGGTTACAAATTACACGAGTAATTTATTTTCGATAGAAACTCACATGAGTTTTGTTTTATCACTTTTTTGGAGTCGTGAAAAGGAAACAAAAAAGGAACCCCATGTATTAATCTTTTAGCTCTTTTTCTGACTCTTTCGAAAAAATGAAAATATTTTCGATCACTTGTCTTTTCAAGATCATTTAAGTAAATAAAATGATGTCTAGTGAGTATAGTTTAACCCTTTTCGAGAATGAGATAAACTATTTACGAAAAAGGAATACCTTAGTCAAACATGACTAGGAGGTTCTCCTAGATATGGTTTTATACCTTTTCGTATTCAAGATAATACTACGAATAGGGACATCTCGGATTTTTATTTTCCATCTCTTTTTTCAAACTCCTTAAAAAGCACGAAAACATATTTCAAGTTACCCCTCCGTCGACTCGTGAAAACATAAACTTCAAAGGAATTGTCACCATGATCGGGACCGAGTTAATCCTTCCTAGGGCTCATTAAACTTACTAGGATGGATTCATCCAAAGGGGTGAACTTATCACGCTAAGAATATGGTATCCTTTCCAAGTCAGATAAAAATAAAGGGTACTCGCTATAAATATCATGGGAAAATGAAAGGAAACATATATCCTACATTTTGTGTGAAAGGAAGTATGCTGCTTTAACACGAGACACTTACCTTTCTCGTGTTGGGTTTGGGATGTCCTCACTTTGTCACTTTCCTTCCTAGGTTTGTGAAATCCATTTTACTATCATTCAATTATATTTCATTGTCAATATGACCTCCTTATCCTATTATGATTCAAATGATGCCAAATTCGGATTCATGACGTCGATATGTTCAAGAGACTTCTCGTCCGCAAATTCAAACCACTATACCTTGTTTTATCTTCTCTACATCACTCTTATCAACTCGCAACTCCCATCTTTTTTTCGATGACGAGGGAAAAATATGGCCCCGCTCGATGGATCGATTCGTGGCAACTCCGGCTCATTATCCGGAAGTTGATCTAGAGAATCCCTTTCTCGTTACCTTGAGCTTTCATGCCTCAATGATAGGTTCTTCGCATTCAGCGATGAGAGCTCCCATCTTTGGCCTTCGATTGAATGACTCTCCTAGTGTTCGACTTCACTCCATTGTTCACACCGTAGATTGTGTTACTATACCTTGAGAGCCATCACCATCATTGGAAGTTTCTCTCCATTCTATAGTAGGCTTATATTATTGATCATAGAATCATATTTTATACCATTTTCATCTTCAACACATCCATTTAGATGGTCGTATTCTATACTTTGTATGGATAGAGAAGAGGCAAAGACCATGGATTTCCTTTGATAAATCTAGGTTACATGGAGTTATTCGTGATTTTACAAATCATCCTTTCTAGTTGGATGTATGCGTCATGTCATGGATTCATGCATTCACTTTATTCATGATCCTTTTAAGTCGGGATGGTTGCGTCCATGTCAGTGGATCCATATGTGTTATATTCTTGTTTAGAGATGTATCATTAGTCATACTTGCATCATAGATGTCGTATGTATTGTATCATGTTTGGATTGCGGTCTCCTAACGTCGGTTCTCTCAAAGTCCTTGCCTTTACCGTAAAACACTTCATTCATCACTTCCCGCTCTGACGTCATGCTTTAGGGTAGGCATCTCATATACAATATTTTTTTGCACTCCACTTTCGGTGTCATGCCACCGATGTGGAAAAAAATGTTCTCCATCAAACATCCTAAAATATCCATCAAAAAGTGAAATAATACTTGATTTAAAAATATTATGGAAAGCTTGATAAAGCCCTCGTGTTTACAAGCCTAACGCACTTGAGCATCGATGACCCGTGCTTTTCACCTTACAAAGCATGTGTCTAGTGCTGGCATCGCAACTTTTTGTCGGAAAAATGTGTGCTAGTCCTCTTCCTCTTCACGCATTTTTTTCCAAAAATGGTGAAGAAACTTCCCCATCTGTAAAGCCTTGAGAACGAAGATGTGGTTTCACAGGTTGTCGATGATAGGGAGCAAGACCTCCCATTCATGGCCATGGATCCACTTTCCCTAGGTCTTTCCCTTAAGATGTGAAAATCCTCCAACCTTTATGAATCCTCAACTCCTCTCCTTCCCTATAAGTGAAACCCCTACCTTCCACTCTCGTTAGTTGCCTTTCATATGAGTTGAAGCATGTCCAATTGTTCGCCACTTGTGAAGGAGGAAGTTGTTTAAAAGAGTCGAGCCGAGGACTTGGAGTCTCACCTAAAGGAGGCGACCCACATCAAGGCTTCTGCGTTGTATCTTTCTTTACAATTCTATTAATACATTATGTGTTTCCTTTCAAAACTTGTCTATTTTTTCATTTTTATTATAGTGCTCCTTGATCTCGGCTACATAGCTTATACTATAAAGATTGCTCTTGCATGGTATATGTTTGTTGTCTCCACCTGCTTCTTCCTTATGTGCGCTGTCTTCACCAAATGAGAGGATATCGTGAGCGTGGAAGTGTAAGAAGCAAGGCTAACACCAAAGACATGCACTGGCATCGAGAAGAGTTAATACATCTATCCTCCTTCATTTTTTCTGAAAAATAACTTATGAAAGGTTGCATATATTTATCTTGTTTGTTGTTTGATCCTCTCATTTGCACTAGAGGGATCACTTATGTCCGCAGTATGTTGTGTGTACAACAATTAGTTCGGATCAAGTGTGATCTCTATAACCTATACTTTATGTAATGTATAGTGTAAGGTTACTTTGATGGTTTGCGAAGTATCTACCTGAGCTGTATTTCTATGCAATGAAGAGAATATTATAGAATGTCAATGGTACACACAGCTTTTGGTATCTTATATAATTCATCTAATGGATCTACTTCTTTTGGATATGTGAATAGTGATGAGGTATGTTTCATTCGGGTGATCATAAAGGTACTTCATAGTCTATTTTTAACTTTGGATTATGTCTTATCTAAGGGTGTTCGAGTGCAATCAACACTTTCCTTGTCAATTAAAAATAGATAATACAACATGCCAAACCATTTAGTTGAGATATGCATTGATCATATTTGAAATCAAAACAAACTATATCTACTATTTACTAAGATAACAATTTCTCGCCATTATAATGACAAAAAAGAATCAAGTGTTCTATTCCATATCTCTACACAATTAAAACACATAAATGTAAATCATCACTTCAATGTGTGAAATTGTATAAAAAGTTAAATTGAAATGAAAATTTTTAAATAAAGTGACCATCTTATAAATGTTTGAGTAAGTAGGGTTTTCGGAATTAGTTAGTAATCCAAGTGAGCCTTTCCATAATTAAACCATGTATAAAGTTTTGAAATCCAACATTTCAACTATGCACTCCACTTAGTGTAACGAACTAATAAAAAGCAAACATTTGAAAAGAAATTAAAATATGGATTACCATTTTACTATGATACCATTTAATTCTGCTATATATATTTATATTCAACACATTTTTGAGATTGGTGCCTAGTTATTTCTTAACCTCTCTTCATTTTCCATCTTCATTAATTTACTATTTTTTTCGTACAACAATAATTTTTTAATCTTAGAAATTTATTAATTAATAACTATATCTATGTCATGCTATCCCTTATGATAAGTAAGCTTTATCAATCCCTTACGATAAGTGGAATTCCCACTAAAAATGGGGTGTTTTAGAATTTGATACGCATGTTAATTCCTAAAAATCAAATATCATCTAATGTCATCTAAGGTGTTCACCAAGGCACTATTAAATATAAAAACTTCGAAAAATAAAGAGAAGTTAAAGAGCGATTTTATTGAGGGTGAAGGGGGAAAGGTTAAGTAGAGGAGGAATAAGTAGTTTTTATTTTTATTATTATTAAATGATTATTTATTATTTAATAATATAAAATTATTTTATTTTAAATATTATTTAAATTTTTATAAAAAATATTATAAATTTTAATATATTAAATATTTTACAAATTATGTATTAAGGATTTGTAAGATTCACTGAAATTTTTAGAATTAAAAACAAAGATTTATTTTTTAATTATTTTTATTTTATTTTTATAATAAAATAGATAAATATTTTTTAATAAAAACCTATGCACAAATTCTATTATTTAGGTGAGAGACTCATTTTACATCTTAATATGAGAGGATTCTACATACCCCTTTAAATTAAAATTAAAAATTTACTTTCTAAATAAAAAGATAATATAACTTATAGTTAAAAAAATATATATGCTAAAATAATTAAAAAAAATAATGTGATATATATGTGTGTGTGTGAGAGAGTGAGTAAGATGTTTAAACTTTAACAAATAATTTACTTGAATATTTTTATTGACTAATTCATGTACATATCAACTTCATATACATTTATTTATAGAAAAAATTACAATGTTGTATACGTAAAAATATTAAATGTGGGATTATCGATAAATATTTTAATAAGAATTAATACTAGCATATATTTAATATATTAATAATATACTCTTAAAATGTCTTATATTTATCTATGTATATATAATGAAAAAATAAGTTTTTATAGTTAAAATTTTATTTTGTCATATACACTCTATTATTTAACATTAAAAAAATACAATTTAAACTATAAAAAATTACACATTGTATGAAATATTTCAAAATATATTAATAATAAAAACAATTTTAATTTGGATATTATATAAAATATTTTAATTTTAATTATGCATATATTGTATATCATTTAAAAAAAATTATATATATATATATATATATATATATATATATATATATATATATATATATATATATTTAAAAAGAATATATTTTTATGGTTAAAACATTTATTTGGTTTTATATATATTTTATATTCTAAAAAAATTTGCAATTCATCTTAACTCATGTTTGTTCCATAATTAACAATCATATTATGTTTATAATAATTATATTAAAATTTATATATCAATATAATTATAAACTTCTTAATTCATTTGTTCATTGTTTAAATTTTATATTATAAACTTCTTAATTCCTTTATTCATTGTTTAATTTTTATTATTCTATAAATTTAGTTGTAAATTCATATTATAAATCTCAACTCATCTCTTTACACCGTTCACTTTTTATTTTTATAAACTCTTTCGGAACTCTGGATGATCCATATGTGTTCCTGATCGTTTTATTATACAAGCCCGAAGAAACCCCCTAGCAGATGATTCTTTAAGTCTTTACTGTATAATCAACTTTTGAAGTCTTTACCCGTATAGAAATCAATAGTTACAATGGAATTGTTTTTAGAATACAACAATGTATATTGAAAGCCATTACTGTTAGAATACAATAATTATAAAAAAAGTACTAGGGAATTTTTCCCAGGTACGTAATCCACTGCTACAATATATTCATATCTACGTAGCTTTATTTATTCATATTGATTTGTCTCCAAATAGTAATTCAGACTGAGAAAATAGCGATGTAACTCACCTTAATTTTGATGTATGAGAAATAGGGAATCTGCCTTTAGTAACATACACCTGAGCATCCAATTCGTAGAGTTGGTCGAGATCGGAAGGTACCTCCACTCTCCATTTCGAGCTGATGTAGCAATTACCTGCGCCATGCGAATGAATGGACTCCAATCTTAATCCTTTTTGGTTAGAGGAAGACCTTACTCTAGCTAGCATGTACAAAAGAAGCTCTCAAGATCTAGGGGAAAATTTGTTTGGGTCTCACCTAGCTTTCAAGCTCTCCAAGTGCTCAAGATCTCATAATTTGCAATGGTGTAAAGAAGTGGTCCAATTCTAGCTAGATGACTCCGTATCCATGGGCTTGGTAGCAACCTTATAGACTATGTTATTTCCGATATCCCTTTATACAACGAAATAATAAATTTTGACATCTTAAATGACCACAAGCCTCACTAGGATTATAGGACCTTTAATTATAACTCTCAATTTTTTTCATGCACGAGAGATCCCATATAAGATAATCCTTATAGCCAAAACGAACTTAATTTCTTTGATAGAAATAAAAGTGATCTTTTTTCTAAATGAATTAAAAAATAATTTGGTTCCTTTATCTAGATAGAGCAACATAGAAGACCTTTATCTAGTATAGACAACATAGAAAGGCCTCTTTATCATAATTTTACTACAACCCTCAAATATTCTATTAACAAATTTTCAATTAAGTTTCAAATAATAAAAGAAATAGAAAAATCAGCCCTTGGTATGATAAAGATTGTTAAAGTGCTCTTAAAATTGGCAACATAAAAATATACAAAGCCCTAACTAAAAAGAAAAAAATGATGTATATTCACAAAATGCAAGGAAATATCTTACACCTCTCTAAGTTAGCTCCTAAGAAATTCTTGAGGCGTACTCTAACTAGAAAAACTAAAGATAATAATAAAAATTTGCTTTACACGACTTAAATTCCTATCATAAAAAGCTTTATGAATATCCAAATGTCATAGATAACTTTGAAACAATGCTCACAATCGAAGATGTTTTCTCATTAAAAGACATAGATTTTTTGGTTAATTGCCTCACAAATGGAAAAGCTAAGGACATTGAAAGCTACTTTACGCTGAAATCTTAAAAATTGAGGTTCTATTCTCATCCCTCAAATCTACAAGCTTTTCAATCAAATAGTCAAACAAGGGTTCCCTAAACCATGGACTCAAAGCCTCATTATTCCTATTTTTAAAAGTGGGGATATAAATAACCCCTCTAATTATCGAAAAATTATGATTATCCCTTCTACTAGTGAATTTATATGGTATTATTTTGGAAAGAATTTGAGCATATGCCTTGAAATTGAAGGTAAGCGAGGCTAAAGGCCAAGCACATTTTAGAAGGAAATAATCGACAACGGATAACCTCGTTACGCTTTAGGATCATTGTGGAGGAATGTCATAATGATAAATCCAATCTCTTTTTGTTGCTGTTGACTTTAGAAGGCCTTTCAATACGGGTGCCTAGAAATAACCTATGGAATAGATTAGAAGAGAAAAAGGTTCCTTTCAAGTTGAGAGTTTCCACTAGAAGGTTATATGAGAATATAATTTCCATGTGTTATGAGAAATCGGTGGTGGTCGAAAGATATTAAAGTGTACATCGAGTTAAATAAGGATCTCTCTGCTCTCTCTCCTATTTGGCATTTACATCGACAAGACTAGAAGGTTGTTTTAGAGGAAAGCGAGTCTAGTATCAGCTACGATCTTAACGGAATAGTCTTCAAATCCTTCTTATCTATGTTGATCATATTGTTCTTCTATCAAGGTGCCCATCTGATCTTGATAAGAAACTAATACTTCTTAAGGATTTCGCTCTACCATGGATATGATCGTTAACACTAACAAAAAAAAGTTATGATTATCAAATCCAAGAAGGACACTTACGCTAATTTTGTGTATGGCAATAACAACTTGAGCAGTGTCTTCTACAAGTACCTAGGAATTTATATTCATCACAAGATCAACTAGAACTATAACATTGAGAAAAGGATTAATGGAGGGTGGAAAGCTTATTTTGGTCTTGAAAAATAATTGTGATAGCAAACGAAACCTTGTGATGTGGTATAAAAAGAAGTTCCTCTTTGAAACTTTGGTCGTTGTTTTTATCTTGTATGTATGTGAGGCTTGGGGTTGCAACATCTCTAGAGAATCCTAGAGAAATATTGAGCAAAATCCAGTAAGCATTTTATAAGGTATAACCTCAAAATTAAAAAGCAATACACCCTATCCTATTCTCCTTATAAAAGTGGGTATTTCCCCTATCGAGAGCCTAGCTATGACTAGGCTTGTGTTATATAAGCACAAAATAAATAACATAGAGACTGTAGACTTCCTAAGCTAGCTTTAAATTCTAGCCAAAAACAACCCCGAGGCTCAAACGAGGGTTGGTATAAGGATACCAGGCCTCATTAAACTCGTTGGGAGATCGACGAAAATGTTGCATTGCAAAACATTAATAACATTTAAAAATATTAGTTACTTCTAAGTTTAAAGAGAAATTATGGTGTGAGAAAGATTTAGAGGCTAAAAGAAAAATTAAGATATTATAAGGAGGTCATCAACCCTAATCTAGATGATAAAAAATATCTCTCTATTTTAATTAGCTCAAAGAAAAAAATTAATATAGCTAAGATAAGAATGAACTCTCATGAGCTCCATAGTGAAACATTTCGTTGGGGAGTTCCTAAAACACCATGGGTGGAAAGGATCTTCCATCTCCGTGAGAAAGTAGGAACATTGAGGATGAAAATAAATTTGTCTTAGAGTGGCATGCATATAGCCACATTAGATCTCGATTTCATAATTTTTGTTGCAAACCGACCTTCCTAGCCTTTTACCATGTCAAACTTATAGTGAGATCGAGATGCTTCTCTCCAAGCTCTTTGAGCATATGGGCTACAATTTTAAAACAAACTAAATAATTCGTTTATTTAGGTTCGATAAGTGGATGTTAACCATCATCATCATCAACAACAATATGTAGTGCATACCAAACTAGTTTTTATTATTAGTGTAGGGATATACACAACGAAAACTAAACTAAATTGCAAATACAACATTTTAAATTTGGTGACAGAGTTTAGCGTGGTTCACCCAACCAATTTGGGCTACATCCACCAAACGGAGGTATCGGCTTTCTTATTAATCAACACGAGATTACAATAGCACATTTGCACATCTGCACTTCCTCTTCCTCACCCTTATATCATATGTTTTGCCTCTATAGGCTTACAATTTATAGATGTAGAGAAAAACTGAATAATAAATTCCATTCCATCCTATCACAACAAAATAGGATATAATATCTCCTTCGCGATTTGATGCCATCGGGTTTTTGCAACAAAACCTATTGTTGTCATTATCCAAGAGATTTGTGCCAAAATAATATGGAAAATCTCAACAATCTCCCACCTTGACAACAATTAGCTTGATACCTTGTTTTCTTTATTATATTTATTTTTTTCTACAAGCCAAGAGAAGCCGAGACACTCATCGTAGCTTCTCTAATAAAGCTGGTTTCGTGAACATGTCCGTAAAGTTTTCCTTTGTATGCACTTTTCAAGAAAGACTCCTTGTTCGATTGATAACATGTATTACAAAAATGGTACTTTATAGGTATATGCTTTGATTTACTATGATAGGCCGGATTTTTAGCTAAATGAATTGCACTTTGACTATCACAAAATAACTTTATGTTGTCTCTGCAACCTACCAAACTCACCCAAACAAACCTTTCAACCAAACCGCTTCTTTGCAAGCATTTGAAGCAATATATGTATTATTCTTCCTAGTAGTGGATAAAGCAACAATGTTTTGTAGCTTTGACATTCAACTAATAGCTCCACCCGCAAGAGTAAAGTACATATCCTAAAGTTGACCTTCTCTTATCCAAATCACCGCAAAATCAGAATCAACATATCTGCAAAACAAATTCACTACTTCTCGATTATAAGTGATACAATAATCACTTGTGCCTCTGAAATACCCAAAGCACAGTTTCACACGCTTGCCCAGTGTTCTTTCCCTCGATTTTCCATATACCCTTATCGACAACCCCCAAATGCATGTGAAATATACTGTTCATGTACAACCCATCGCATACATCAAAGTTCCCTACCGCATTAGCTATAAGGTATTCGAGACATATATTCCTTTTCTTCATTTGTATTAGGACACAAATTGAAGAAAGATTAACATGGAAGCTAAAGGGACTGAAATCGGCTTCACATTGTTCATACCAAATTACCTTAAGAGTATTTTCTCAATATACTTCCGCTGTGATAACTACAAATCTACCATTGCTCTTGTCTCCGAAAAATATCCATGCCCAAAATATGTCTTTCCGCTCCTAGATCTTTCATATCAAACATCCAGCTATCCGAGCCTTTAACTTGTTGATCTCAGCTTATGCTTTTGTTTGGTAAAAGCATATCGTCAACATATAATACTAAGATAATGAATATGTAGTTACTTAATTTCTTAAAGTAAACACAATGATCATATTGACTTATTATCTAATTTTGACTCATCATGAAAAGAATCAAATTTCTTGTACCATCGTCTCGCCGAATGCTTTAGACCATACAATGATTTCTTGAGCACGTAGACAAATTTCTTGTTGCAATTTTGAACAAACCCTTTAGGTTGTTCCACTACAAATCTCTTCGTCTAGATCTCCATGTAAGAATGCAAGTCTTAACATCTAGTTGTTGTAATTCTAAATCAAGTAAAGCAACTAATGCTAAGACAATCCGAATTGAAACAATTTTAACGATTGGTGAAAATATCTCATGAAAGTCAATTCTCGCTTTCCGAGAAAAAACTTTCTACAATTGCCTTGCTTTGTACATGTCTCCTTTATCATCAGCACCCCTTTTCAATTTGTGAACCCATCTACATCCCTACAGCTTTTTCGTCATTAGGAAGTTCTACTAGGTCCCATGTGGAATTCTTGTCTAATGCCTTCATCTCATCCTTCATAGCTTCTTTCCACTTATCATTGTTGTAACCTTCTACAGCTTCCCGATAGCATAAAGTTTCATCATCATTAGCGGTTAAAGTAACCGAAGTAACATAATAATCATACCTTTTAGGAGGATGTCTCGATTCTCGTGGACCTTCTTAAAGATGTTTCGGTTCTTCCACAATTTGATGATTATTATCTATAGGAATTTCTTCATGATCTTCATCCGAAACTTGTTCATCTTTACTATCATCGTATTTGAACTGGTTTCAAATTTAATATGTTGAAACTTAGGTACATTTTCCTATTTCAATTTAATATCTACATCTCGATTATCGAGTGAAGATTCATTGAATTTAACATCTCTCATTAATGATGATCATGTGAGTAGTAGGATCCCACAACTCAGTGTCCCTTAATCCCATCACCATATCCAACAAAGATATATCTTTTTTTATTTAGGATATAATTTAGAATGTTGATGTTTTGAATTGAGAGCATATGCATCACAACCAAAAACTTTCAGTTTAGAATAATCACAAGGATGACCTTTCCATACCTCTTGAGGAATTTTGCATCTATCGCAGCTTGATGGTGATCGATTTATCAAATAGCAAGCCGTAGATATTGCTTCTATCCATAATTCCTTACATAAATTGACGTTACTAAGCATACTTCTTGCTCTTTTCTAAAAGAGTCTTGTTCATGCATTCTGACAACTCCATTTTGCTAAGGAGTATAAGTAGTAGTTCTATGTCTTTTGATCCTAACTTCCTTGCAATAGATATCAAATTCCTTTTAAGTAAACTCACCACCATTGCTCAGTTCTTAAACATTTAATGGTTCTTCCCAGAGATATTTTCAACTAATTCTCTAAACTGCTTGAAAACTCGTGAATACATCGACTTTCTTTTTAACATGTAGACCCATACTTTTCTAGAGAAAATTTATCTATAAAGATACAAAATATGATGATCCTCCATATGAGGTTGTAGGAGATGGACCCCAAACATTAGAATGGATATAATCAAGGATTCCTTTGCTAGTATGTTTTCACGCTTTTAAATTTATGCTTGCTTTGTTTCCCATCAATACAATGTTTACGTAAATCTAACTTAGAAGATTTTAAACTAGGAAGTGACATACGATCGGGATAAAATTTTTAATCCTCTTTCGCTCATATGGCCCAACCATTGATGCCATAGCCGAATAGGATCATTGTCGCTTTCGGATACGAAATTGAAACATGATCCGATCTATGTTCTTCCTTCTAGCGAAAAGGATTTCCAATCTTCTTTGCTTTCATTACTAATAAGATTCCTTTGTAAATTTTCATTATTCCACCTTAAATAAAAGTTTTATATCCATTTGTGTCTAACACTCCTAGAGAAATAAGATTTTTTTCTGAGTTCAGCCACATGTCTTACATCAGCTTAAGATTTTATTTGTCCCATCAAACATTTTAATCGGATGCTTCCAATTCCAACAACATTACATGAGACATTATTTCCCATGTAAAATAACTCCATCATTAATTGACTTATAAGATTTAAACCACTTTTTATGGTCTGCACATGTGATCGGACGCACCAAAATCTAATAGCCAATGTTGATCATGATTTGAAAAATTAACTAATAAAACCCCATCACTTATACCTAAACCGGGATGCCGAACATGAACTTGTATCCGTCGTGGTTTGCTTCTTTATTTTTCACGTTGAAGAGTCTCCTTTGGATGTTTTCTGTCTCTTCCAACAATCCTTCTTCAAATGTCCCGGATTTTCCACAAAACCAACATTTTAGCTTACTCTTCTTCCGTTTCTAATTTTGACCGAGAAATTGTTTTTCCGATCGAAGCATTTTTTATTTAGATCGACCTCTCACCATCATTGCTTCGATGTAGAGTTTTCTAAATTTGACCTTTTTTATGGTTTCTTCGATACAACATAGCTCCAACAACATCATCAAATTCAAGGGTTTTACGATGAACTAATACTTATAGAAGTAACAAAAATGATCCCATGACTTAGGCAGAGAACATAATAAAGTTACAACTTTATCTTTTGAATCAAATTTTACTTCTATGCTATCTAATCGTACACAAGAGAGTATTAATAGTATTCAAATGATCAGATTATTGTTGTGTCTTCCTTCATGCGCAAGCTATACAACTATCTTTTCGGGAAAGAATCATGTTTGTTAAGGATTTAGTCATGTACAGTTTTTTCTAGCTTTGTTCATAGACCAGTGGCTGTTTTCTCGACATGATTTTAAATAAAACATCATCCGCTAAACACAAATCGTATGTCGCTCGATGCTCATGTCATCGATGTCACTCCATTAGTCAACTTTCATGGCGAAAGGTTGTTTGGATTTTCCCAAAAGTGCCTTCACCACACCTTGTTGTACTAGTAAATCGTGCATCTTAACTTTCTAGATTTCGAAGTTATTCCTCCCATTAAACTTCTCGATCTCAAACCCAGAGCACTTTGAGTTTTTGACATTTTTAAATTTAACTTCTTTTATATGGATTCTTAAATTTCCTTTTTAATCAAATTAACAATTTGATAAAATCCCTACAAGTCAGTTTTTTTCCAAATACTAGTAGCTAGCAATGAATTGAATGGCATTTCAATACATCTAGCAATGAATCGAACGGCATTTCAATACGGCCTAGCAACGAATCGAACGACATTTCAATACAACAAATCAAAAACAACACCACCTTGCTTTCATTCCATGCTAACTCGTCAGTTTCGGCATACGAAGGCAAGTCTCCTCATTGTCCATGGGTTAGATGACTCCTGCCATTGTGCTCCTTGCACATTTCTCCTATTTGTTTAATCCTACTAGCTTGATGTGTCGTGCTCGACGTTTGAAATTTGATTTTAGCCAAATAGTGATTTCAATCTCGCCATCGATGCTACCAACCACCGCTCGCAATATAAGGAAAGTCTCCTATTGATCCTCTTAACTCTTAACTCACGGCTCTACACGTAATGAAATCCCACGGCTCTACCTTATGCTCTTCTCCTATACAGCAAAGCATCGTAAAAAAAGGCGGCTCCCAACTCAGACGTAGGTCAAACGACCTTCGACCTTCATGCAATTTCGTTTGTCACGAACGCACGATTCAACCTCCAACTCATAGCTTACACGCTCGTGGACAACCTCCGGCTCCACCTCACGGGATGTGGACAACCTCCGGCTCTAGCTGACGGCTACGCACTATTTAACCTCTTGTGAAGAACGTTCGGATACGGATTCGAAAAATCTTGCGGAATGAGGCAAGGAACAATCCGCCCTTAATCGATGCAACTGCTAATAACACATACGAAGTGCCACACCAACATTCTTCGAAATTTGCATGAAAGCCGACAATTTTAAAAAAGCTCCCTCTCGCCATGCACCGAAGGTCATGGCCTCCGATCGAAAAAGGCATCAATCCAAACAGATCATGGTTGACAAAGCCATGCAACAAAATATCCTAGGTCAATTTCATCAAATCTAAAATATTAACTAGTCGAATAAATCTCTACAAATCGCTTCCGATACCAATTGCAGGAATATGCAAAGCGAAAAACTAAACTAAATTGCAAACACACCATTTAAATTTGGAGACAGAATTTAACGTGGTTCACCCAACCAATATGGGCTACATCCACCAAACAGAGTATCAACTTTGTTATTAATCAACGGAGATTACAACGACATATTTGCACATCTACACTTCTTCTTCCTCACCCTCATATCATATGTTTTGCCTCTACATGACTTACAATTTATAGATGTAGAGAAGAAATTGAATAATAAATTCTATTCCATCCTATCACAACAAAATAGGATATAATATCTCCTCTTGCTAATTTGATGCCATCAATTTTGCAACAAAACCTATTGTTGGCATTATCCAAGAGATTTGTGCCAAAATAATATAGAAAGTCTCAACAATTATTAATATATTTTCAAATATATGTCAATATTAAATTACATTAAAATATTTTGTTTTAACATTATTTTTGATATATATATAGTTAATATGAAGAGTTAAAATATTTTTTGAAAATTATAAAGTTTAAACATTTAACATATATATATATATATATTTATTTATTTCTAATAACTTTATATAAAATTATATTGGATTTTTTTCCTTTTTATTAAAGAAATAATGTTTTCTATTTAAATATATATATATTTTTATTTTAAAAACAATAAATATATTCACATATTTTTTATTTAAAAAATATTTCATTTTTATTTTAAAAAAAGATAAACATACTTACATATCCCTTCAAATTAAAATAAACCTCTCACAAAATATTTTAAAGCATTGAAAATTCATTTTATTTTATAATTTTTCTCACAAAATATTTTAAAGCATTGAAAATTCATTTTATTTTATAAAGGTCCTTTAAATTTAGACACCAGATTATTGGTTCGCAATTTATATAAATCACGAGTACTTTTTTAAATATTAGGATTTTGTTTTACTATATCAAAAATATATTTTTCGGAGAAGAAAGATGATAATTTTTTCCCATATTTGAATTAATAAATTAAAATTTAATATTCAAAAAAAATAATAATAATAAAAATATAATTTAGTATTAATCATAAATTAATTATTTTAATTAAAAAAAATTATATTAATTAAATTCACACCTTCGGTGATCTATATTGAAAATTGGTCTTACAAATTTAGCTTCTTTAAAATATGAGAAAATATAGATGGATTTAATAGATTGAGAATATTTTCCCTCTACTACATGATAAGAATGAAAGGATATATTTTTTTTCAGTTTTAAAACATTCAAATCATATATTTTAAATTAAAAAATATTATTAAAACCATTTTCAATTTAATACTTAATAATAATAATAATAATAATAATAATAAGTATTTTAATATTTATCCTAAATAATTTATTTTAATATTTATTTTTAATTTAAAAAAATTATATTAATTAAGTTTACACTTTAGATGATCTCTATTAAAATTTAGATGATCTCTATTGAAATTGATCTTAGAAATTTAGCTTCTTTAAACTATGAAGAATTAGAGATGAAGAAATAGAGATGGATTTAATAGATTAAGAATATTCTTCCTCTAATGCATGATATGAATAAAATGATATAATGTTTTTCAGTTTTTAAAAACATTAAAATAATATGCTTCAAATTTCAAAATATTATTAAAATAATCTTCCACTTGTATTTCTATTGGCTCGCCTCTTCCATCACCTCTTGAGGTGATTATGGTGTATTTCAACATTTGGTTTGTGTGGGTTACACTTGGAACTAACTATTTTATTCGCATAATCATTTCAGCATTCAATTTTTTGATTCTTAACTTACATACAAAAATTGTCAACCACAAGTCCTTTCATTCTTCACAAGATGAATTTTATGAGAGTGTATGAATTTATATTTGAAGCTCTCATTCTATTCTAGTTCATATATTTTTTTGGTATTGGTTGTTTTGGCCTAGAAGATATGGAGTTATTTTCAGAATTGGATAATGTTTTTCCTATAGTGTTGGTGTACATGCACTTAGTTAGCTTTAATTATCTCTAGTTAAACACTAGTGCTTATATGTGATATGCACTTAGTTAGTACTCGTTAACTTGACTTCTTACATGTGATGTGCACTTTGGCTTTACTTAGTTAACTCTAGTTCTTACATGTGGTGCACTTGCACATTAACATAACATAAAGAACACTTAACTTTAATTGAATTTGGTTATTGCATCTACATTAACCTTAACTTAGTTGCTTTATGTATTTATTATGAAATCAAATCAATATTGAGTAATCAAATTCATTCTCTCGTTCCAATTTTCTTTCTCAATTCTTGCAAGCTTTTTCAATTATTCTTCAAGTAGATCAATATTTGTGCTCTAATAATTCTACATGTTATCAAAGCTACATAGATCCGATGAAAAATGGGTTTGAAACTCAAAGAATTGGAAATTGTTGGGAGATTTGATTCAGCGGATCAAAATATTAGAAAATTGTTGCAATTTTTGCTACAATCGCAAGGTAAAAGAACAAATCTCCCATCTTCAACTATTCTCACTTTGTATAACTACTTCCAATGGAAGCCAAATATTTTTTCTTCACCTCATAGGAAAAGGCTTATATCGGATAGTTATGAATATGAAATACGAACCAAATTACGTCATTGAAAAATCCAAATACTTCAACGGGATGGACAAGGCTTCTGTCTTCTATTGTTTACCATATCTCGAGCATTGTGTTTCGATGTGGATACATGGAAAACTCCAAATCAAGTCTCGATAAACTTAGAGAATTTATTTTGGAAAGCGAGGATGAGATGTGAGCTCATATTCTTGAAAATGAGCTAAATTCCTTAGATCGAAACAACTTTGAGAACATTCAATATTACTTTATGAAATTGAAATCATTGCTTCTTCAATTACGAGATTGCACGATCGATAAATCCAAACAGAAGTTCAATTGATTGTTTTTTTTTCTAAATTAGCTCTTGAATTTTTTTCTTTTTTTTATCTACATTTCATACGGTTTGACTTGAACGGGAGATATATAGAAAGTTCCCAAACTTGATGCATTTATTGAGTCTCTCATCCATGAGTAGGATAAGCTCATCGAGATGGGTTAATTAAATTCTTCAAATGCACATGCACTTGTCATGCATGAAAAAGGAAAGTCCAAATCGAAACCAAATGAAAAATCTAAATTCACGAGGGAAGGCAAGAGATCAAGATCAAAGAAAAGTACATGAAATCTATATCCCCCCAAATGACCCTTCTATCTCTAAGGGTAAGAAGGGAAAGTTCCCTAACTTGATGCATTTATTGAGTCTCTTATTCATGATCGGGATAAGTTGATCAAGATGGGTTCTTTAAAGTATTCAAATGCACATGCACTTGCCATGCATGAAAAAGGAAATTCAACTCGAAAACCAAATCAACAATCTAAAGGCAAAGGGAAGGCAAGATATCCAGCATCAAAGAAACGGAGGAAATCTAAAACCTCTAAATTACTCTTCCTAACTCCAAGGGTAAGAAGGGAAATAAAGGAAACTCCAAGTGTCATTATTTTAACATAGGTTATCATTAGGAATCCTCTTCCATGCAAAATAATGCGATATTATTGCAAAGGATCTTAAACAAAATAGTATTGGTCATCACATTCAAAAAAATTTCTAAGAAGAAGATGGAGGAAAAACTATAAAAAAAAGGTGTAATGGTCGTGCTTTGATTTCCCTTCATTATCCACCACAAGAATTGATCGTCAATTGAGGAGCTTCACATCATATACCCTATCCAAAGGAATACCTTTTTTCTCTACATGCATACTCCAGTTGTCCTATTCTCATCAAGGCAAATTATGTAGTTGAAGCAAGTCGAACACAAAAGAGTGAAATTAGAAGATGGAATTGCTTAGAATGTATTGCATATTTCGAGGCTTTCGAGTGAATCTTATTTCAATATATCATATGACGGATACATCGGCATAATAAGGACAATGGAATTTAACCTAGATTCAATGAGAATTTATGATATGCAAACCAACTTGAAGATTGCATCTCGCAAGGTAAATGATCAATCTCATCTATATACATTTTATGATGTTATTCCTAACTCATATTCTATTTTTCTACTTACGTATGAAAATGTTGAAAGTACGATTTGCCACTAGATATTTGGACGACTTAATTTCATATATATGCAGCAACTTAGCAAGCAAGGAATCACTAAAGGAGTTCCAACCATTTGATTTTCAAATGGTGTTTGTAATGGATGTTATTTAGAAGGCATCCACAAGATAAGTTCAAGAAGGAGCATGCATGGAGATCCTCTTCGGCTACGGAGCACGTACACGAGTGATATCATGGAACCATTTACAGTCCCTCAATGAGAAAATCAAGATATGTGTTTTGATTTATAGATGATTACATGATTTTCACTTCATTTTCACTCCAAATTGAAGTGGCCTTGTCTCACTTAATAACATCATGTCGATATCATGTTTTTGTTGTATTATTCGCAACCATTCATCACTTTCCAACAATTCTTCATCAAATTTCACATCAATAATATTAATTGTTGGATTCACCATAACATTGATGGCTCCAGAGGCAACTTCATTGTCATCAACAAGTGTTTTTGTTGGATTCGCTAAATTTTCATTAACAAGATCTGTTGTTGGATTCACCAAATTTTCATCAGCAAACATTGTTCTTGGATTCACCAAATTCTCACCATCTTGTGGTTTTGCACAATGGGATTCAAGAGCATCTACTTGGTTCTTATTTTCTTCTTTTGCAAATTATTCGTAGACATCATCCACTTGTGGGTGAGAACAATGCGATTCAACAAAATTTTCATCTCATTATAGATGTGTTTCTATAGATCCACTTTCAAATTCAACTTTAATGCCCCCACTAACACCAAAAATCTTCTCAAGGGTATCCCAAGCCTCCTTGTTTGTCTTGACTTCGAAATAAAGGGAAAAATGTTGTCATCCGAAGATTCTTTTATGCATTTTAATGCGAAGGCATATTTTTTTCTCTTCACTTCCAATTCTTTCAAAAAAATATTCATATATGATTAGTTGGTGCTTCGACTTTCTTAGCTTCTTGGCCTTCCCATTTGTTGAATGTTGGCTCGAGTACAACTCAACAAACCAATCAACCGCTAAAACATCACTTCTTCACGAAATAAAACATCTTTGTGGTGGATTCTTTGCTCAAATTCTACAAAAAAAGAAGAAGAAGAGTCTATAATTTCTCTACAAAAATAATGCTTTAAAAAAAACTTTCACAACCACAATTTCCATTATTTTTTATTAAAAAAAATATTTCAATAATATAACTAATATGAACAATTTTTTTTTAATAGACCCTCTTCAAAATTTGAATGTTCAAAGATCCTTATGAATATTATATAATACTTCTTAAAAACATTTGAAATGAATTAAAACGTGGAGCCTTTAAACACCTGACCTTTTTTCTTAAAAAAACGAAGCCTTTTTTAACGTATGGGAATGACCGTTAATTTTAATAGAAAATAAAGCCCTTTTTGAATAAAACCTCTCTTGATCCATGGAAACCTTTCCTCGTGCCATTTCTCCGTGAAAAAAACATAAACCTTACAAAAAATTACTTTTGACCGGTGGCTTGTAATGCTTTCAACCTTCTCCCTCCTTTTAATTGGACAGTGTGGATTTGACCCATTTGAATTCTGATGTGCATGATCCACCATGTTGACTTGGTGCTTCTAATCAGCGTGCTCCACTTTGTTACCTTTTTATAAATTTGGCTTCGTATGAAGAGGCGGAATTACCTTTATAAACTTGTTTCTTTTTTTAAATGTCGCTTCAAAATTTGCGCAGCTCTGATGGATTTTTGTGTGCAGTTTTGGCTGACATGTGAAAATGACGCACTGAGCCTCAATTTTTTTAAAGGTACACAATCGATGCACTTTCTTTTCTTCACAAGTGCGTAATTCACACCTTTTTTATTTTTTTTAAGGCGCACAATTGCCACACTTTTTCTCTTTGAATAGTGTGGAATTCACATTTTTTTCTTAGGATTATTCATGATCTTAGTTTATTCTTTACGAGTTCAAAAAAAAATTCTCTTTTCCCATTCATGACCCTGGTTTCTCTTTTGCGAGCTAAATAAAATTTAAAGCAAGTTATCTCCGGAGTCTTATGTGCCCTCACCTCTTCTCTCTGCTGCTTTTAAGGAGTCTTAAGCAATCTACACTCTGATACCATAGAGTAGGAGGTGTGTATGGAGTAATATTCTACCATGCTATACCACTCATCTTAGAGAACTCTTAAAATTCCTTCTTGCAGAACTATCCAACATTATTTGTCCTCGGCACCTTTATCTTCTTCCGTGATTGGTTTTCCAAGAGCCTTAAATTCTTTCAATCAGTCAAAGACTTCGATTTCTTCCTCGAAGAAATAAATCCATATATTTCTTGAGAAGTCATCTATGAATGAAGCATAGTACACAAACTTTCGATGATGGAAACAACACAAGTCCAAACACATCATCGTAGCACCGTGAAGGAAAAATTGTTTGATTATGCTTCCCATATACACAATATTCACAAAAATCGAAATCCAAAGATCAATTAGACCTACCTTCTACCATACCATTACCATGAAGTATCTAAAGGGCCTTATCTCCAATATGTCCAAGCCTTTGATGCCATAGCATGGTATTTTCTCCGGAGACCGCTAGGCTTTCCACTCCACTTTTAGCAACCACATAATTGTTGCACCCATTAATAATAGTGCTACCATAAAGCTTGTACAAATTTCCTATCCAAAATCCGTGCATTAATACCGGTGCTCTCCCGAACCATCTTGCGAGTATCTTTCTCGAACAATATTTTTTACACGTGCATCATCCATCTTGCTTACAAAAATCATATTTTTGGCCAATGCAGGAATATGCAGAACACCAGGGAAGTGTTCTAATCCTTCCGCCTTGTAGCTTAGACTTGAATTTTCCATGTCCAATGATTTTGGCCTTCCTATCATACCCTAAGAAGAAATCACCACCATCATACTTCTCATACTCGCAGAACCACTCCTTATGGGGAGTGAAGTGAAAGGATGCACCTGACTCAATCAACCATGCCTCTTGATCTACATGTGTATTTGGAGAAGAAGACAAATATACATCCCCACCTTCATCTGAGGCAGTTTTTGTGTCTGCATAAGGAGCATCGTCAAATCCATTTCCTTTCTCAAGAGCTTTATATCTGCAATCCTTTTTGAAGTGCCATTCCTTTCTGCATTTCCAGCACACCTTTACAAGATTTCCAAGAGATTTAGATCTCCCTTTACATTTAGATCTCCCACTCGAAAATTTATTTTTGTTTCTCTTCTCGAACATTCCTCATACACATAAGGCATATCCATTTTGGCTCTCCATATTTCTCTGTCTCGTTTCCTCCAACAACAATGCTGAGACAATTTCATCAAAATTCAAGGTAATTGTATTGCTACCTATTGTAATAAACAGACTCGTCCCATGAATCGGTAGAGAACACAACAAACTAATGCACTTATCTTCATATAATATTTAAATATCAACAGATGACATCCGAATTACCATATTATTGAATGTGTTCGGATGCTATATCACCAAGTCTCCATTCTTCATCCTCGAAAGTTATACAAATTTTTCTACGAGAACGATTTATTCACGAGAGACTTAGATTGATACAAAGTCCCTAACTTGACCCATAAAGTCTTCGTCGTAGCTTCCCTAGATACATTCAACAATACCGAATACGAGATACACAAGCGTATTATGCTCTTTGCCTTCCGATCCAACTTCACCCGCGTCTTCATCTAACATTTCCATTGTTTTAGTACACGGATCTACCGTGATCCACTAATCTTTATCCACTAGCGAGATCCTCCATCTTGAGCTTCCACAACCCAAAAATCTAACCATTAAATTTTTTAGATCTCTATCTTTCCACTCGCTCGCTATCTTATTTGAATCGATCTCGTAGATCTCCCACCGAACGGGGTCTATCACAGGGCCCAGGAGCAAAAACCCCCCTCAATAGCAAAGGCGTCCCCTTGAAGCCGAAACAACTCGATACCACATGTAGGTTTTAACCCCCAGCACATAAATTATCCGCAAATAAATTCTTGAAAAATAGAAAATAAACAATAGTGAGAGCATAAAACATAAATCGGGAGATACACAAATATTTCTCCCTTGGATCCCAAATCAGGGACTACTAGCTTGATTTTCATTATGTTGCTTTTAGTGTTACAACACATATATATACATGTCAAAGCATTAATAAACCCCAATCCATTAACTCTCGATTAGAACATAACCGTAGTTCCCTTGACCGGATCTATAAAATACCGGGGGACAAAAACCATCATGCCCCAAAACCATGTGCAAACCCATGCACAAAACCATAGGTGGCTCTACCCACCGGAAATAGGGTCCAAATTTTTTTTCTCGATGCGTTGCACCAAACCTCATGTAGGGGCCGCTCGCTCTTGTGAACCCCCGGATATGGGGGGTTGTACGCCCCCTTATGACCCCTCGCATGTGTGCGATTAGTTGTGGAAAAATGTATAACACATACCAAACACACGAGATTCGACAAATCTTTTTGTTTGCGAAGAAGGTAACCCCTAGGTAATTCAACCTAGGCCTCGAGGACATTCTCGCTATGATTATATGCCTCTATAGGACATGGTGATGATAGATGATCTCTTTAGCATAAGAAACCCCATATTTTACAACGTCGTCATTATAGATGAGGAATTTGTGATCAAATATGATGTGAAGTTCATCAACGCAATATTGCAAGAGCAAAATCACACTCTAATGGATCAGGGAACATGCTAATAATGAAAAATGCAAGTACATTTCTCAAGCGAGGGAAGCTAGATCGAATTATTTTCAAGCCCATTCCACCTACAAAATCACATGATGACATGATTGACACCAAAGAAGATAGATCCAATCATGGAATTAGAGATTTTTTTGAATGAGATCAAAGAAATTGGAAACTAAAGGAGTGGGGTCCGGGAAAGCGAGAGATCCGTCGGTACCTAGAATATCTTGTGGGGAAACTTGGTAAATATTGAACCCCTCTTTATTCCATGGAATGATAGTGAATTTGAAAGTGTGGATCTATTCATATATACATTATTTTCTCGTTGGATCTATTCATGTTACGTTGAGTGTGGCCAAGAGGACTTCTCGGCGATTATGTTTTTCACTTCTCCATATCGATCTAGGGCATGGGGGTTGTGATCTAGTGGATCTGCCTGGAAATATGTGGAAAAGCGTGTGACTACGATTGAAGGATTGGTATACAACATCTTGCGCTCCCAAGCCGGGTATGATTAGACCGATTGGTGGACTATGCAACATCGGAGAACCAAGCCTTGGTCACATTTGGGCCCTCATCACGATCAAAGGCTTTTGATATTTGAGGAATATGGATCACAAAACACTTATACTCCTCATGTCATGAATTTAGAGGACCTTGTTAGGTCAATATCTCATGGTGTATTTTTTAGATATTTGGGTTTATGGGAACTATATGGAATGGAGTATTTGTTCGTTTGATGATGGGGAGGCACACAACTCCATTGTCTCCCATTTTTATGTAAACCTTCCTTGGTCTCCCAATACACCTTTGAATTTACGAGTTGAGACCAATAAGAGGATTGATCCTGGAACTCAATCCACATATGTGATTGAAGAAGTTCCACTCCAAATTTTTATTAAAACACTGAGAGAGAAATATATGTGTTTGAGGGTATCGATATGGGATTGGGTACAATTAACTCTTAAGAAAAAAGATTCAAGACCATATCGACATTCTAGAAAGCCTCCAGAATATGATTTATGTAGGGAAATCATTACAAGAGGAATACAAGTTACGGGACTATGGCCTTGTACACAATTCAACCATCATTGTTAACATGAGACTTCTTAGAGGTTATCCTCGATCTTGTTCCAAATGTCTAGTCTCCTTCAAGGATACAATGAACGGGAAAACTAATCCACAAAAAAAATTCAAATCTACCCACCAATCTTCCCCGGACCGTATATTGCGGAGTAGACAAACCGGATGTTGACTTTGAGATTAAACTTGCCTAAGGTTAATGAGCTCTACTCCGATTTCCATGCAAGAGGAGTTATATGCAGATTTAATGGATTTTGGCCCAAATCATAGACCTTACATCAATGGATTTTATCTACTTGGACGAAAAATTGTAATATCCACCTATGCTCCATGAAATTTTTTATTGTAAAATTTGACGAGAGAAAAAGATATGGATTATGTATTAAATAAGGGACCATGGTTTTCGGGAAATGCAAGACTATTTATGATACCATGGTTCTCGGGATTTGATAAAAAATAGCATCATGGTCTCAAAAATGCCGGTAGTGGGTTAGGTTACATAATCTACCCCTACATTTTTTACATCACAAAGTATTGGAAGGGATAGGGAGTTATTTGGGGAAGTTCCTCAAGGTGGATGCGGAGACAAAGTCTCTAATGGAATTTTCACATTTTCTAGACTACGTGTAGAGGTAGACCTTAGCAAAGGTTTACGTCACCACATTATTCTAATTCACAACAATTTGCGAGTGGTCCCAACCTATTGATCTGTCGAATATAACTTTTCGATGCCATATATGTCTTCGAACTAGCCATCTTCAAAACGCATGCCCTCAAGCAAAAAAAAGAGCCGTAAATAAAAAAAGAGACAAGTTCAAAAGCCAAAAGGTTAGCGGTTTTTAGAATCCTAGGAAGAAAAATACAAAGGATGTAGAAATCCCGAGAAAACACTTCAAACATTAATGACCATAACTCCAAGGACGTAGCACGAAGAATGAGGTCGAGCAAAATTATTCATCGGGTTCCCAATGTCTTCATCTCAACAATAACGGATTGAGAAGATTCTATCCGAAAAAGAAGAAAATGGAATCAAGCAAATTCATGCTTCGAATGCTTCGAGTCGATAAATAACTCCCTATAAATGTCAAACATAATCAAAGGACTATTTATCCTCCACTCCAAATGCTAGTGGTTGGAGGATGGTGGTGAAAAAATAAAGGTATAAAATAGTAGACAAGTGTTATCTCTTTGGTGAGTGATTTTTGATCTTCGATTCCAAGATCCGAGATGTTATGCAAATTCTTTTAGCATCTAGAATATGTAATTTTTTTCCCATTATGAATAAAATTTTTGATTTTCCTTGGGAAAAAATATTAATTATAGGGTTCATAATTTTAGGATTTAATACATTAAAATTAGGGTTTATTATATTAATCTTCGTATTTATAATTTTAGCATTTAGAATATCATATTTTATAATGTTAGGGTTTTATAATATTAATATATTAATCTTAAGGTATATAATAATTGATATTAATATATTAAACCTAGGGTTTATAATGCTAAGCGTTATAATGTTTAGTTTTGTTGTAGTAGATCTCACTCGCAAATATAATAAAATGAAAAATATCCCAAAGAAATATCAAGATCAATCCAAGAATATAAAATAGAAATGCTTTGTTATTAATATCAAAACCCTTAAGGTAATGCAAAACCATACAATCACTCCTTAACGAAGGAGAATCCTCCACAAGCCATATAGTTGTCAATACAACAATACTTGACATCCTTCAATGGAGAGTCTCTAGCCTCTATATAGGCTTGATACACACAATACCATGGGTAATCATCATGGGTCTCTAATTACCATACATACAATACAATGGCATGATCACTTTATTCCCTAACTACTTGTGGTCTCTTAAATAATGTGGGTTAACAACTTTATTTATTAATTATGACACGCTATTTTTTTTTCTACGTAAGGCTAAATTATATTATATGCTACAAAAATAGTACATTCAAGCTTCATGACAGGGGTTGTTGAATTAACCAACCCATGTTGGAAGAAGAAATTAAAAAAATTAAACAAAAAGGATGCCATTTGGGGGGGAACCTACCATTAGAGAATTCAACATGTCATAGAAAGAGCTTCCCTTCATGCGGAACCCACCAATTAACATAGTATGAAAAAACTGAGTTTGTTGTGCAATGGAAAAATAAATAGAGAAACGATAGAGAGGAATGTAAATATTGGAAAAAAAGGATAGCCATGGCTCTACGTACTGTTGGTCATGTGTGTCAAGGTGCTGCATGAGAGGTGTTTCTTCAATAATGACGCAACCATTATCTAACGGGGCATCCTCCTTCTTGGAGAGTTTGGGAGCCAACGCTAGAGTAGAGGTAGAGTGTGCACCTTTTTCTGCTTCATTGTTAATATGTTGGGCTTATTCTACAAAGGCTGCTTCCCCCACTTCTCGAAGCATCCTCCATGATTTTGACTTGAATACCCACTTGCTTTTATTGGCCACGGGGAGGAGGAGCGAGAGACGGTGGAATTTCGAGGTTGCTTCTCGGTGTGAGAGCTAGAAAGGATTCATTGAATCTCCGGAAGTCGAATTGAGAGCTTGGCGAAAGTAATTGAGGGTTAGAGGCCTCTATAGGTCCACGACCCATAGAGAAGGCCACTGTGTGCATCGCCATGGATATAATTGGAGGGCCGAAAGGGAGATCCTCTGCCTCCTCTCGTAAAGGCATATCATGCGGTGTCGGCTAGGCATCACGTCGGATGAATGATGGGAATACATTGCGGGTAATGGGAGATCGAAGGGAGGCATATGAGAAAAGTGAAGCGCGGAGACAATATAGGGGCTAGCAGAGCTGAAGGTAGCATCTTGAATAGCATGAGAGAGATGAAACCAAAGGGAGAATCAAAACAAATGAGAGATGGAGTTGGCTCCATTAGCTATAAATGTCTAGAGAATGAGACACTACGGTCGAGGCATAGTACACAGGGAATGAATGAAGCGGGTGTTGGGGGAGTGAATGAGGTAGGTACTCGGCGAGAGGGAATTTAAGGCTCTCACACTGGGAGCGAGCACAGCCCCAAGGTGAGGCCGGGTTGCTCGCATGCGAGAGGGTCCATGTTGCCTACAAAATCTGCAAAGTTAATCACACGCATTCGGGGATTGAAGATATTTGAGCACCAATTTAGTGCAAAGCGGTGCAAATATATTCATGAGAGATGGCTTGAAATATTCACTAGAGAAGGGGAGATTCATGGTCCACTCCTTTGTTGGCTAGGAGATTAGAAACTTCATTGGTTGATCTCGAGACATGCATGAATGAGATGGCCTTGTGGGAGTGCAACCATTGTTCGAGATGCTCCATCCCACATGGCTAATCTCTAGCTCGTCAAAAATTTGGTAGAGGAGGAGCCATGAAGAATATGTTGATCGGCATTGATAATGATCTAGGAATTCACTTCCACATCTAGAGAGAAGAAATTTTTCTCATGAGCTAGGTGAAGGACTTGTAGGAGACCTTCCCGACTCCGACTGAGTTGTTGGTATCTCATTCAATGGATCCGGAGAAGATGAGCAAGGTAACACCCTGTTGTGTTTTTAAAGATTCATCCAAAGCCAACTTTGCTCGGATTGCCTTTGGAGGCTCCATCAAATTGGATTTTATAGATGTCCTTAGGAGGATGGCTCCCAGAGAAATGGATGATTGGAGGAGGAAGACCCTATAGAGTTCCAAAGGATCGAGAGATTCCAAGCTGGCCCATATGATGCACTTTGAGGGTCGAGAGGAGATATTTGTGTCCTTCCATTGTCGCATGGCTAAGGTCTCGCTTTATATTTTTGTATAGTTTGTTCCATAGAATCTCTTGTGGAGTTTCTTGGTCTTTGAAGATGTGATTGTTTATCTCCTTCCGGATATTCCGGAGAAGGAGCCCTAATATGAGTAGCCACAAAGAATTCAAGAGGTTCGTCGGTGAAAGGGGATTTCTACCGGAGGTGGATAGTGTTGATGACATCCCCTCGCTTTCTATTTGTTCTTTGACAAAGAATGACCACTCTGTCCCAAAGAGAGCTTGCAAAGGGGTAAGTGTCTAGCGGATGGTTTATAGTTTCCTCTTTTCTTTGACAATTCGGGGAGCGAGAGGGACCAAAGAACCCTTTTTTTCGGAATATTATCCCAAGTTAAGATAAGACGTTTTCTAAGGAGCCATAGGAAGGTGGGGAATTTTGGCCATATGCTCGGAATTCCATATCTACGTCCAAATTATGTCGATTTGATTTGGATCGTTTGGATGAAGCGAGTAATAGGCCTCCTTGGTGGTGAAAGTACCTTGGGTGGTGTAGCCCCATTTGAGGATATCCTACTGCTCCGAACATCTGATTTTCCTTTTTTCTAAGTTCCATCCCAATGTCATCATGGATTTCTTCGTGCCAATTTTTCTCTGCCATTGAGTTGTGGGAATCCATTGGCGAATCCATGAATGTTTGGCAATGTCTAGAAATGTTTGACTTTATTGTTCTCCCTACCATGGAGGGTGGATTTTCACCTAGGTTTTTGAAAGAGAGTAGCCAACTTAGTTTTTTGATACCAATATTCTTCCCAAAGACGAGCACGAGATCCTAAGTGAATTTCCCAGAAACCATGGGATTGGATAAGTATCTTGCTTCTTGGCCTCTTTCCGGATTTGGGATCCCATGTCATCTAAGTTGTAGTGTATGAGGTCTTCTTGAGGCCAATTTCACTGCATACTTAGCTGCCCAAATCTGTGCCCACTAAGTATGGGGATTGGATAGCCATTTCCACTAGATGTTGGAACCCACGATGAGGTTACTTTTCTTGGGATCCCTCAAGCCCAAACCTCCCAAGTGTTTGGGTGAGCAGAACTTAGACCACTTGACTAAAGCACATTTCCTGGAATCTCTATTTCCACCCCATAGAAAGGTACACTAAAGGTTTCGAGATGGATTTAAGAACTCATTTAGGAGTTGCTAGCACTAATAAGAGGTAAAGAGGAATGGATTGGAGGATAGATTTCATCAACACAAGACGACCATCAATGTTGAGAGCTCAATGGGTCCAAGAGGAGAGTCTTTCTTCTAGCTTATCCAAGAGCTACTTCCAAGAAGAGTTCTTGATGGCTGAATCTAGAAGCAGGGCTCCTAGATATTTGGAGGGAAGAGAAGCAATGGAGAAGCCAAGGATGTAGGATTTAACCTTGTATAGAAGCTATCTGCAAACGAATCTTCAAAGCAGAAAATAAACAACAGCGAGAGCAGAAAACATAAAACAGATATACACATATATTTTCCCCTAGATCCCAAATCGAGATGACCAACTTGATTTTTCATTATATTTCTTTTAGTGTTACAACACATATATATACATGTTGAAGCATAAATAAACCCCAATCCATTAACCCTGTATTAGAACATAACCATAGTTCCCTTGACCGGATCTACAAAATACCAAGGGCCAAAAACCATCATGCCCCAAAACCATGTGCAAACCCATGCACAAAAACATGGTGTTGGGTGTGGAGCCTGATTATCTTGTTTATTTTGTATCATAGCATTGGAACCCTGTACCTTAATGGGGTGGCAATGCCACCAGTAATTAAACACAGCTTGGGGAGTCCAGGGGGTGCAGCTGTGAATTTATGGAGCCCCCCCTTAGCGGGGAGGTTTCGGGGGCAGCGGCCCCAAAGCTAAAAATAGATGTAAAATTTCCTTGTAAAAGTATAGTAATTTCTAGTCAATCTGGGCCGTTCATTAGGCAGATGATCTGACGGTAGAAGTTATGTTTAGTTTAGGGATTTTTTCCCTAGAAGGAAATCCATCATTTGTATGAGGGAATTGTAATGTGGCTTTGTATTGTATGTGTATTCTCATAGCGAGAAATAGATAGGGAGACTATGAGAGAGAACAGAGGATATCACAACAGATCTATTGTAGGTTGTGTCTCTTCATTTTTCTAGATAATAGAAAGGAAGTACTGGCTATTCGGGGTGGACGTAGCCCAAACTGGGTGAACCATGTACATCTGTGTCTCTCTCGTTCTATGTGTTTTGTGTGCTTGTGTTTTCCACATATTTTATGTGTTGCATTACTCCGTAATATATAATTCTCTAACAACTAGTATCAAAGATGAAGGTCTCTTCGGCTAATAAACTCGTAGGAAAGAAGGGTTCCTGTTTTGAGTGGGAGCAATGGCGGAATATGGTAAATTTAGGGTCGAGAAATTTAACAGCCAAAACTTCCCATTATGGAAGATGCAAATGGAAGATTATCTGTATTAGAAATATTTGTACCTACCATTGAGCAGAAAGACAAAGAAGCCAATGGCTATGACAGACGCAGAATGGGAGATCGATAGAAAGGCACTCGGGACAGTACGCTTGTGCCTCGCGGCATCGGTAGCCTTCAATATTTTGAACGAAACAAAAAACAGAGGGTTTCATTAAGGAATTGGTGAAACTATATGAGAAACCCTCGACCTCAAACAAGGTATATCTTATGAAACGTTTATTTAATATGAAGATGTCAGAAGGTGGATCTGTTGCAGACCATTTAAATGATTTTAATACAGTTACCAATCAGTTAAGTTCTGTAGAGGTAAACTTTGATGATGAACTTAGGGCTTTTTTATTTCTGTGCTCATTGCCAGAATGCAGGAATGGTTTAGTTATGGCCATTAGTAACTCTGTCTCTGGATCTAGTACTTTAAAGTTTGATGATGTTGTCGGTGCTATCCTTAGCGAGGAAATCCGACGGAAAAGATCTGGTGAGACATCGGGTAATGTTTTGACTGAAGAGTCTAGGGAAAGAAGAATGGAAAGAGGAAAGAGCTTGGGATATCACAGTAAATCAAGGAAAGGTAGATCCAAGTCCATATCGGGGATAGTGTGTTGGAAATGTGGAAAGAAAGGACACCTGAAGAAAGACTATAGATCCCGGAAGGGAAAAGAAGGAGACGCACAGAAAGAAAACAATCATGAAGAAAATGTGATAGGTGATGTGTTACAAGATTCTTTGATTCTTTCTTTATTAAATGTTACTGATTCTTGGGTGGTAGATTTAGGGGCCTCATTCCATGCCACACTTGATAAGAAATATTTTCATGACTATGTCTAAGGAGATTTTGGACAAGTTCGTTTGGGTGATGATAAACCTTGTAAAATTGTTGGAATGGGTAACGTTCTTGTAAAACAATAGAATGGAAACCAATGGCTATTAAAGGAGGTAAGGCATGTTCCATATCTGAGGAAAAATATGATTTCAATAGGGTAGTTAGGTGGTGAAGGTTGTGTGACAACTTTCACAGATAAAACTTGGAAGGTCACCAAAGGAGCCCTGGTAATAGCAAAAGGTGAAAAGGTTGGTACATTGTATTTATGCAATGGTATTTCTAACTATGTTAATGCTTTAAATTCCAAAGGAGAAGATGCAACATTATGGAATCATAGGCTCGGACACATGATTGAGAAGGGGATGAATATTCTTCACTCAATAAATTTTTTGTCAGGTTTGAAGAATGTTGATTTGGATTTCTGTGAGAATTGTATTTATCGAAAACAGAAGAGAGTCAGATTTCTCAAAGTTGGGAAAGAAAAGAAGAGCGAAAAATTAGAGCTTGTGTATACAGATGTATGGGGACTTGCTCAAGTATCATCTCTTGGTGGATCTCGTTATTATGCTACTTTTATTGATGATGCAAATAGAAAAACATGGATTTATTGTATTCAGAATAATTATGATGTATTTGATACTTTCAAGAAATGGAAAGATTTGGTTGAGATTGAGACATGAAAGAAGTTGAAGTGTCTTAGATCAGATAATGGAGGTGAATATTGCAGTAAAGAGTTTGATAGGTACTGTTCAGAGCATGGAATTTGTAGAGAGAAGACAGTTCCAAGAACACCACAAGAACATGGTGTGTCAGAAAGTATGAACAGAACAATCATGGAGCATGCAAGGTGCATGAGATTGCATGCAGGATTGCCTCTACAATTTTGGACAGATGTTGTAGATACTGTTGTTTATGTAATAAACAGAGGCCCTTCAAGTTCCTTGGATGGTAGTATTCCAGAGGAGGCATGGACAGGTAAAAAGGTAAACTACTCTTTTTTAAAGCTATTTGGTTGTGAGGCCTTTGTCCATATTAATAAAGAAAATAGAACAAAGCTTGAGGAAAAATCAAAGAAATGTACCTTTATTGGATATAGTGTTAATGATTTTGGTTATCGCTTATATAATTACAAAAATCACAAAATCATTAGGAGCAGAGATGTAAAATGCAATGAAAAGGTCTTGTATAAGAATGAGTTGCAGGAAAAAAAATAGGAAAAAGAAAACAAATAATACGTAGCTCTTGATGAAATCACAGAAAAACTAAAGGTGCCTGAAAATAATAATCAACAGCCACAGCAACAGCAACCACCACAGCAACAACAGGCACCTCAAACACGTAAAAGGGGTGTTTTAAGATCTACCAGGATAAGTAGACCCCCTAAACGATACTCTCCTTCATTATATTATTTATTGTTGACTGATTCTGGTGAACCTGAATGTTATGAAGAAGCAATGCAGGTTGAAAGCAGGAAGAAGTGGGAGCTATCCATGGAAGAAGAGATGGAATCCTTAATGCATAACCAGACTTAGGACTTAGTCAGGTTGCCTTCAGGAAAAACTACATTGTAGAATAAATGGGTTTACGGGCTGAAGGGAGAAGATGGAGGAAAACAAAGTACAAACCTAGACTTGTGGTGAAGGGGTTTGCACAAAATAAAGGTATTGATTTTGATGAAATATTTTCTCCTGTTGTCAAGATGAATTCAATCAGAACTATTTTAAGTCTTATAGCAGCTGAAGATTTACATCTTGAACAGTTAGATGTAAAGACAACATTTCTCCATGGAGATTTGGAGGAAGAGATCTATATGGAGCAACTCGATGTTGGGTATGTGTTATATTCTTTCCATGACTAAGCACGCGCGGGGGGGTAAGAGTGGGGGCGATAGCCCCCCCTTTGCGCTGGGCGCAATGGGGGGGTCACCGGGGGGGCGGTAGCCCCCCTTGTCGGGGTCCGGGGCAGCGCCGCAGCGAAAATTTTTTGGTCCTTAATTTCCGGTGGGTAGTCAGCGTCCATGCTTTTGTGCATGATTTTGCACATGGTTTTGGGGTACGATGGTTTTCAGCCCCTGGTATTTTTGTAGATCCAGTCAAGGGAACTACGGTTATGTTCTAATCCAGGGTTTATGGATTGGGGTTTATGTATGCTTCGGCATGTATATATATGTGTTGTAACACTAAAAGGAATATAATGAAAAATCAAGCTGGTCGTCCCGATTTGGGATCCGGGGGAAAATCTCTGTGTTTATCTGTTTTATGTTTTATGCTCTCGCTATTGTTTATTTTCTGTTATAAGATTCGTGTGTAGATAATTTCTGTTCAGGGTTAAAACCTACATTTGGTATCAGAGTTGTTTCGACTTCAAGGGGACGCCTTTGTTGTTGAGGGTTTTTTGCTCGGGCCTGTGGTAGACCCTGTGCAGTGGGAGATCTGCGGGATCGATTCTTGCGGTGAAAGAATATGGCGAGCGGCGGAAAGATAGAGATCGAGAAATTTAATGGTCAGAGTTTTGAGTTGTGGAAGCTCAAGATGGAGGATATGCTGGTGGATAAAGATCAGTGGATCGCGGTAGATCCAGGTACTAAACCAACGACAATGTCAGATGAAGACTGGAAGAAACTAGATCGGAAGGCTAAGAGCACAATACGGTTGTGTGTCTCAGATTCAGTATTGTTGAATGTATCTGGGGAAGCTATGGCGAAGACCTTTGTGGGAAAAGCTAGGGACTTTGTATCAATCTAAGTCTCCGGTGAATAAGTTGTTCTGAGAAAAAGCTGTATAACACGAGGATGAAGGATGGAGACTCGGTGACAGAGCATCCGAATGCCTTCAATATTGTGGTAATTTAGTTGTCGTCGTTGATATTAAAATCTTAGATGAAGATAAGTGCATCGGTTTGTTGTGCTCTCTACCGGACTCGTGGGACGGTATGGTTATTGCAATAGGTAGAAATACAACTACCTTGAACTTTGATGATATTGTCTCGACCTTGCTCGTCGGAGGAAATGAGACGGAGAAATATGGAGGGTCGGGAATGGAGATGCCTTATACGTACAAGGAAGGTCCCCGGAAACGCAGAAACAAGAATAAAGTTTTGAGTGGGAGATCTAAATCTAGAGGGAGATCTAAATCTCCTGGAAAGTTTGTAAAGGTGTGCTAGAAATGCGGAAAGGAAGGACACTACAAAAAGGAATGCAGATCTAAAGCTCCTGAGAAAGGAAAGGGATATGATGAAGCTCCTTCTACAAAGGCAAAAACCACCTTAGATGAAGGTGGGGATGTGTATTTGGCTTCTTCTTCAAATACACATGTAGATCATGAGTCATGGTTGATTGACTCAGGTGCATCCTTTCACTTCGCTCCCCATAGGGAGTGGTTCTGCGAGTATGAGAAATATGATGGTGGTGATGTCTTCCTAGGGGATGATAGGAAGGCGGAATCATCGGACGTGGAAAGTTCAAGTTGAAAGTTTGCAAGGTGGAAGGATTAGAACACTTCTCGGTGTGCATATTCTTGCATTGGCCGGAAATCTGATTTACGTAAGCAAGATGGATGATGCGGTGTAAAAACGAGTGTTCGAGAAAGATGCACTGCAAGATGGTTCGGGGAGCATTGGTATTAATGCGATGAGTTCGGATTTGGAACTCTGTACAAGCTACAAGGTAGCACGGTTATTGATGGGTGTAACGATTCCGAGGTTCACGAAAGTGGGACGGAAAGCCTAGGCGTATGCGGAGAAAAGACCATGCTATGGCATCAAAGGCTTGGACATATTGGAGAGAAGGGCCTTCGGATACTACATAGAAATGGGATGGTAGAAGGTATGTCTAATTTCTCTCGGATTTTGATTTACGTGAACATTGTGTATATGGGAAGCGAGAATCGGGTGAGTTTTTCCCTACGGTGCTAAGAGGGCGAACAAGATATTAGAACTTGTGCACGGTGATGTGTTTGGGCACTGTGTCGGTTCACGTCATCTGGGAAAGTACTGTGTGCTATGTTTCATTCATAGATGACTTCTCAAGGAATACATGGATATATTTCTTGAGGAAGAAATCTGAAGTCTTTGACAAATTTAAAGAATTTAAGGCTCTGGTGGAAAACCGGACGGAGAAGAAGATAAAGGTGCTGAGGACGAGATAATGGTGGGGAGTTACGCAAGAAGGAATTTGAAGAGTTACAGAAGAAGTGTGGTATATGCACGACAGAATACTACTCCATACACACCACAACAAAATGGAGTTGCAGAAAGAATGAACAGAACAACGATGGAAAAGGCAAGAAGCATGCTCGGTGGTACCGGGTTAGGACAAGAATGTAGGCAGAGCGGTGGATACTGCATGCTATTTGGTTAACGAGATCACCTTCATCGGTGTTGGAGGATAAGACCCCACATGAGGTATGGATTTGGTAAGAAACCTTCTCTTTCACATCTAAGGGTATTTGGATGTGATGCATATGTACATGTTCCAAAGGAGAAAAGGACCAAGTTGGATAATAAATCTGAAAGGTGCATCTTTATTGGGTATAAGGATGGTTTAAAGGGTTACAAGCTTTGGAACCCGGAAACAAGGAAGGTTGTGTACAACCGAGATGTGGTGTTTAGAGAAGTGAAAGATGTTGTTAAACATGAAGTTCTACCAAAGGAACACGAGAAGATAGAGTTTGAGCTAAAGGAGGATGAATCGGACTCTACAACGAGAAGAAGACTCGAGAAGATGAAGAGCCACAAACTCCTACTTTGAGAAGATCGGTTCGGGAAAGAAGGCAACCGAGAAGGTATAGCCCATCTGCTTTCTATTCGGGGTTTTGCCTTAACTATAGCGATGATGAACCCGGAAAGCTGTCGGGGAGGCAATAGATTCGAGAGGATGGAAAACTATGGAAGGAGGCCATGGTTGATGAAATGGCATCGTTGCACAAAAATGATGCATGGGATTTGGTGGAGTTGCTAGGCTGGAAGGAAGCCCATTGGGAGCAAATGGGTGTTTAAGAAGAAGATGAATGTAGAAGGCAAGGTGGAGAAATACAAAGCTCGGTTGGTAGCGAAAGGTTATTCCCAGTGTCGGGAATTGATTTTGGTGATATTTTTTTCTCATGTTGCCAAGGTTGCTTCTATTAGATTACTTTTATCTATTGTTTCGTTGCATTTGATTTTGAGATAGAACAGATGGATGTGAAGACAACTTTTCTTCATGGGGATCTAGAAGAGGAGATCTACATGAAGCAACTTTGAAAGCTTTATGGTGAAGGGTAAGAAATAAAGCATTATGCGGAGTTGAAGAAGTCTCTGTATGGGTTAAAACAGTCACCAAGGATGTGGTATCGGAAATTTGATACCTATATACGAGGGGACTTGGCTTCACCCGAAGCAAG
The DNA here is from genome assembly GCA_034641835.2 of Pinus albicaulis. Classification (NCBI taxonomy): domain Eukaryota; kingdom Viridiplantae; phylum Streptophyta; class Pinopsida; order Pinales; family Pinaceae; genus Pinus; species Pinus albicaulis. The sequence continues at coordinate 75,331,553 of CM076573.1, read as the reverse complement.
GAAGATCATTGTGTTTATTTTAAATTAATTAGTGATCGTGTTATATATCCGGTCTTGTATGTGGATTGATATGTTGTTAATTGGAAATGACAAAGAAATTATCCAAGATTTGAAGACCCAAATGTTCTCCAAATTCGACATGAAGGATCTGGGTGCTGCAAACTATATTTTGGGCATGGAAATTAAGAGAGATCGGGCAAAGAGGAAGCTCTGGTTAAACCAGAGGAAGTATGTCGAGACTATATTGCGGAGGTTCAATATGCAGGATAGTAAACCGGTGAAGGTTCCTATTCCTGTAGGTGTAAAGCTGTCTGCTGAACAGTGTCCCAAGACACAAGAAGAAGAGGAGTATATGTCCTGTGTTCCATATGCAAGTGCAGTGGGTAGCTTGATGTATGCAATGGTCTGTACTAGACCAGACATTGCACATGCAGTGGGAGTATTGAGCAGGTTTATGTCAAACCCAGGGAAGGAGCATGGGACAACAGTGAAGCGGGTTTTCAGATATTTACGTGGCACTAGTGATTGTGGCTTGTGCTACCAGGGAAGACCAGGATTGGAAAGAATGTTGGACATTCGTGGTTTTGTTGATGCAGACTGGGCTGGAGATCTGGACCAAAGAAGATCTACAAGTGGGTATGTGTTTAGCCTATTTGGAGGCGCAGTCGGTTGGATGAGTAAAAGACAGTCTGTAGTGGCTCTTTCAACTACAGAGGCAGAATACATAGCAGCCACTCATGCAAGCAAGGAAGAAATTTGGTTGCAGAGATTGTGTTCAAGTATGGGGTTGGTACAGCAAGCTATAAGGATAGACTGTGATAGCCAAAGTGCAATTTTCTTAGCTAAGAACCCTGCTTATCATTCAAAGACAAAGCACATTGATGTTCAATATCACTTTGTTAGAGATATGGTTGAGGCTAAAAGGGTGTTGCTGGTAAAGGTGGACACTCTGGAGAATGTTGCAGATGCATTGACAAAGTCTGTGAGCACTCAGAAGTTCTCTTGGTGTAGAGAAACAATGGGTGTTGAAGAATTGGGTCAATGACTAAGCCCTCCTGTGGCCCCCTGTGGAAAGAAAACAACAAGTGGGAGAATGTTGGGTATGTGTCAAGGGAATTACGGTTATGTTCTAATCCAGGGTTTATGGATTGGGGTTTATGTATGCTTCGGCATGTATATATATGTGTGTTGTAACACTAAAAGGAATATAATGAAAAATCAAGCTGGTCGTCCTGATTTGGGATCCAGGGGAAAGTCTCTGTGTTTATCTGTTTTATGTTTTATGCTCTTGCTATTGTTTATTTTATGTTATAAGATTCGGGTGTAGATAATTTATGTTCATGGTTAAAACCTAAACTCGAAGGATATGAGGTCAATGGGAAAGAAAAATTAGTGTGCAGGTTAAAGAAGAGCTTGTATGGCTTAAAACAGGCTCCAAGGCAGTGTTATCTAAAATTTGGCAGGTTTATGCCCGAACAAGGTTATACTAGATGTCACTCTAATCATTTTGTTTATCTGAAAAATCAAAATGATGGAAGCTATATTATATTGTTATTGTATGTAGATGACATGCTTGTTGCAGGGTCTAATATGCAAGAAATAAATATGCTCAAAAGAAAATTGGAAAATTAATTTGCAATGAAGGTTTTGGGAGCTGCAAAACAAATCCTTGGTATGAGAACAACTAGAGACAGGAAAAATCACAAATTAACACTGTCTCAAAATGAGTACATACAAAAGGTGTTGAAACGATTTAATATGCAGAATAAAAAACCATTTAGTACACATTTTTCTAGACATTTCAAACTTAGTAAGGATATGTGCCCCAAGACCCAAGAAGAAATGGAATATATGTCTAAAGTTCCATATGCATCAACAGTTGGAAGCTTAATGTATGCAATGGTCTGCACAAGGCCTGATATTTCACATGCAGTGGGAGTTGTAAGAAGGTATATGAAAAATCCAGGAAAATAACATTGGATGGCAGTAAAATGGATTCTCAGATATTTGAGAGGTACCACAAATCAAGCATTATGCTTTGGTGGTTCAAACATTGCTCTACAGGGATATGTTGATGCAGATATGGCAGGTGACAGAGAAAATAGGAGGAGCACTATAGGATATGTATTTACTATAGGTGGAACAACTGTCAATTGGGTTTCAAAAGTCCAAAGTGTTGTTTCACTTTCAACAACAGAAGCAGAGTATGTTGCTGCTACAGAGGCTAGTAAAGAAATGATTTGGTTACAAATGTTTATGGATGAATTGCGTAAGAAGCATGATATGGGCATGTTATATAGTGATATCCAAGGTTCCATTCATCTTGCAAAGAACTCATCATTTCATTTCTGAACTAAGCACATAAAGCTCAAGTACCATTTCATACGATCAGTATTGGAAGATGGACAATTGAAGCTAGAAAAGATACACACTAGCCAGAATCCTGCAGATATGCTAACAAAAGTTGTAACCAGGGAGAAAATGAGAATATGCTCAATTTCAATTGGTGTTCAAGGATGAAGATGAAGATGAGAAACAACCAGGTCAAAAGAGGTGTCATTGTCCAGCAAATGAAGCAACAGTGGAGTTGCTACAATCAATCTCCAAGTGGGAGATTGTTGGGTGTGGAGCCTGATTATATTTTTTATTTTGTATCACAGGGTTGGACCCCTATACCTTAATGGGGCGGCAATGCCACCCGTAATTAAATTTTTCCTGGGGGGTCCAGGGGCGGTGTCACTGAAGCTAAAAACAAATGTAAAATTTCCTTGTAAAAGTATAGTAATTTCTAGTCAATCTAGGCCGTTCATTAGGCAGATGATCTGACGGTAGAAGTAATGTTTAGTTTAGAGTTTTTTCCCTTGAAGGCAACCCCTCACTTATATGAGGGCATTGTATTGCGACTGTGTATTGTATGTGTATTCTCAGAGCGAGAATCATATAGGGAGACTGTGAGAGAGTACATAGGATATTACAGTGGATCTGTTGTAGGTTGTGTTTCTTCATTTTGCTAGATAATAGAAAGGAAGGACTGGTTGTTCGGGGTGGACGTAGCCCAAACTGGCTGAACCACGTATATATGTGTCTCTGTAGTTTTACGTTTTTTTCATGCTTGTGTTTTCCGCATATTTTATGTGTTGCATTTCTCTGTAATATATAATTTTATAACACATGGGCGGTCCACCCACCGAAAATAGGGTCCAAAAAATTTTCCCGGGGCATTGCCCCAAAGCCTGAACAAGGGGGGCCACCGGCCCCCCTGTGACCCCCTTGTTGGGCCCGACGCAATGTACAGAAGGGGATTTTGGCCCCCTCTGACCCCCCCACACGTGACTAGTCGTGGAAAGAATATAACACATACCCAACAAATGATCCATGCAATATTGCGTTGGGTATCATTCGAGGTGTTAAAGAAGAAGAGTTGTGATTTTTCCGGTATTGATTGTGCCTGCAGAAGATTCAGAGAAGCAATCTAGTAGAGCTTTCAAAGAGCAGGATTATTGGACTAAAGGATGGCCAATAAACATGTTGTCATCCACAAATTGTTGATGGGAGAGAGGTGGGTTGTTTTGAATGGATATTCCTTTGAGGGAATGAGAGATGATGACATGGACGATTAAACGACCTAAACCTTCCACCTTGAGGACAAACAGGAATGGAGAAAGAGGTTCACCTTGTCAGATCCCTCGTCAGCGAGTGAAGGTGGGTGAGGGTTAGTTGTTGACAAGAATGGATAAAAAAGGGGAGGAGATCAAGCTCATGATCCCTATGATCCAAGTAGGGCTGAAGGAAAAGGCCAGGAGCATGTGTCTGATATAGGTCCAACTAAGTTTATCGAAGGCTTTGGAAAGATCAATTTTAAGAAGTATACATAGCTTTTTCTGCGTCTTCAGCCAGTGGATGACTTCATGCGTTAGGATGATGCCATCTAGAATTTGTCTTCCTTCTGCATATCATGTTTTCTCTGGAGATATGAGAAGAGGGAGAGGCAGTTTGAGCCTATTGGAAATCACTTTAGAGATTACCTTGTAAATGGCATTGCAGAGAGTTATGGGCATGTACTTGTTGAGTGTAGTCACTTGTTCCTCTTTTGGCATTAGATAAAGGAAGGCGGCATTGAGGGCTAGTACAATCCAGTGCATGCTCCTTGATTCCTCAACGAGATCCCATATTTCCTACTTGATGTCATCCCAGAAGTAGTGAAAGAAGTTTGAGGTGAAGCCATCTGGACCTCGTGATTTCCCATCCTTGAGCTGCGACATCGCTTGATCAACCTCTTGCAGCGTGATGGGTCGCAATAGCATTTGATTATGATCCTTCGTGATTATTCTTGGGATGTGTTGGGTAACTCTGTTGATGGCATGTTCGAGATCAGTGTTGCGTTCTTTGAGACGTCCTTGAAATATCTTAGTAATTCTTGTTCAGTGTCATTGTGTGCCTCAAGAATTTCTCCTTGTTCATTCTTGAGGATTGAGATGCGATTGTGCATTCGACATTGGATGGTAGAGTGATGGAAAAAATTTGTATTTTCCCCCCTCTTTGAGCCATCGGATTCTGGATTTCTGTTTCCATATAATTTATTCCTATAGTTTGCAATATTCCAAACACCCATTAGATCCTTCTCTCCGAGCACATCAACATCAATACGCCCTTCATAATGATTTGTTGCTGTAGACTGGCCATCTGGGCTTCCAATTCCAACTGATTTTTAAATATATTGTCGAAGGATGACTGAATCTGTTTCTTGAGATGCTTTTTTAGAGCCTCAATTTTCTACTGGAATTGGAACATTTTGGAGCCCATCAGTGGGACTATGTTGCTCCACCAAGTAGTAACTATCTCCTTGAAGCCAAGATGAGTGAGCCAAAAAATTTCAAAGCGAAAGGGTTTATTTCTTGCTGCTCCAAGGTGGGACCAATATTAAAGATGTATGGGCCGATGGTTAGAAACTCAACCAGGGAGAATGGTGGAGATAATATCATCGTCGAGATGGAAGCAATTTTCTGTAATGAGGAATCCGTCAATGCATGAAGAAATATGGTGGGATCCTCCTCTGTGATTTTTCCAAGTGTGGATTACATTGGAAGTCTGGAGATCAATAAGTTGGTTTTTATTTATGAACTCCTTGAATTGGTAATTGTTTGCTTCAATATGTCCCATTATATTATTACATCACATTGTTACATTATTCCATTGGGTACCTCCCTCTATACCCCATATTATCCCCCTAGGTATACTACATTTGTAATATTATAGTTTAATACTATTAATATATTAAACTTAGGGTTTATAATATTCATTCTATAGTTTATAATATTAATTCTATAGTTTATAATATTATTTTTAAGGTTTATAATATTAGGTTTTAATATATTAATATTATGGTTTATAATATTAATCCTAGGGTTAAAAATATTAATTTTAGGGTTCAATATTAATATTAGAGTTTATAACTGCAAGGTTTAATATATTAAACCTTGTGTTTGTAATCTCAGGGTTTATAATATTAATAATATTGTTAATACTATTGAGTTTTATAATGTCAAGGCTTATAGTATTTCGTTTAATATTGGATTTTAACATTGTGACGTTGTAATGGTATAGAAATCTATCGAGCGCCGCATTATGGAAAATATTGTCTTAATGCAATAATCAATCTTCCAATCATTATCACAATGTTACATTACATTTGAATTTATTCAATGTCGCACTGCAACATTACAAAAATGGGGTTTAATATTATAGTTTAGAATATTAGGATTTAATATTGTGTTTATAATATTAATCTTACGGCCTATAGTCCTAGGGTTTATTATATTAATCCTACGCCTTATTTTGTCACTACTACAATTTATAACTATAGAATTTATAATATATCTTTAGGTTTATAGTATTAATCTTCGGGTTTATAATCCTAGGTTTTAATATATTAAACATAGGGTTTGTAATTTTAAGGTTTATGATTTTTTGTCACTTCTACACGACCCTCCAAATTTTGTCCTATATTCAAATTTTGGATCCTCCCATTGATCATGCGAGATATTGTTTCTATTTGTTAGAGTAATTTCACACTTTATTTCTATGTTTCTAACTCTCATTTAGAAATAATTCCAAGCATCATCTTTTGTTGGGGTAAGTGTCATTCTTTGTGAAAGTTAGTTGTGGGATACCTTTAAGAGGACGCAATGGTGCTTTATCTTGCATAAATGGATTCTATTTATCATATGGTTATGCATTGGACTCATTTTCAAGGTATTTCACACCTCCTTGTGGTAGTCGACACTTGTGTCGAAAAGTGTATCTTAAGTGTTGGACTTGGAGGTAAGTGTCATTTTGATGTCTTTTTGATGGATGAATGTTTATTTTGGGTACAAAGTGTCTCATTTTCATGTGTAAGGTAATCTATAAGTGTGTGATCATTAGAAAACCTTGTTACATGTTTATGCTCTGATATTTTTGTCTTGTTAATCACGCACTTAGTCAATTTTGGAATATTCTAGTATTTGCAACTTGCCTGGCCAACAACCCATCCTTCAACCTCCTTGAACTGTGCAATGGGAAGTAAAAAGCCCCAATCAACCATCCTCTACTTCCTAGATCTGTGAAATACGTAGTGATGGAGAAATGACTACAAAAATTGTGCATTGTGCAATCTTAATGCTCAGTCACTGTCGACTGCATATTCCCACTATAGAATCCTTACCCAAACATGCCTTGATTGTGCACTGGGAACTTTTATTACCTAATCATATCATGTATTAGTCCCTGACTTTGTTAAATACATAGTGGATGGACCCTCTCCTTCCATAATTACGCATTGCACAATCAGAATAAGAAAGCTTTCCTTCTCTGCCATCCTAAGTCCCTCAATTACGTAGTCCCACTTCCTTTACTCTCATATATTGCACATTACATAGTCATAGAGCCTATATGCTCACTCCCTAACTCTTGGTCCTGTGCACTATGCAAAAACTAGGGCTGCTCCTCAATCTAGAACATTGTCCTATGTAATATCCCAAAAGGGAGAATGCAGTAATACTAGAACACAATATAAGAATTGCAAAAATGTAAAAAATTAATTTAAATACACCATACAAATGCATAGAATAAATGATCCATTTTATTATATAGGAGGTGGGTAAACAAGTACAATGGTGCTCAAAATATGAGACACTCAAGCCAAAGAGATGGCCTAGAATGACCCTGAAATAATCCCAAAAGAGGGACTGTGTAACTGTTGGACTGATGGAAGGAATACTGCATTGTCCCTATTGCAAATGTTGGGACTACAAGTGCTGGAAAAATACAAAAGTGTAGATCTGGCAGTTTCAAAGCTCGGATTATGCTAAAAATTTAGATCCTAGCTCTATGATGATACCCAAGATAACCAAGAAAGGATTTCCAGATTTGAAAATCTTGGAAAATCACCCTCTTAGGCCCTGCAACTATGTGACTGCCAGGTATGTAGATCTAATGCATGAGTTGAAGATATGATGGCTGCAATAAGGCACAACCAACTCAATGCATAGAGGGTTTATCCCTCCTTCAGGTCCTTAATCTAGAAGCTCAAGATCTGTCTCCTCCAACCTCCTCAAATAGATGCAGCTGTTGAATGCACAAAAACTGGAGAAAACTACGCTATTAGGGAAGAGGCTCTATAGCCTAATGCTAGATGCTGAAAATAAGCTCTTGAATGATGGAAATAGTAAGCCCATAGTGAGGATATGGTCCCTCATAGGATTTCCAGCTGAAATATTGGAAACTTCCATCCTCCTTCAGATCTGCAAGACTGGATTGCGCAATCCTTGAGGGGACATCATTTTCGTGGAGGTATGAAATGTTGACCTGAATTCCAGATATAGATCTTCTACTCCTAAAAGGCTGAACTTGAAGCACAAGGTGAAAGGATGAATCCTCCACCAGTTTCCAAGATGAAGTGCTAGAAACATTATTCCTTAGAATTAATATGCATATGAGAGTGGTTGAATGTGGCACCAATGCTTGATGATGTATGGAAGCTCAAGGAAACCTTCCCAAAGTAGGAAATCGAAGTCCCCAATGAGTAAGTGTGGGATTTCCGCTTGGAAACACCTGTGTGCTAAACAACACTGCAGACTTAGCTAAATAGCATAAGCCTGCATAGAAATGTCACATGAAAAATATATATCTAAACAGATCAAAAATAATAATCTAAAGTGTGCCTTCTATTCCTGCTTTCATCTCCCTTATATACTTTTTGACCCTTCCATAGCCCTGGCCACTAACCTCCATGAAGGTTGTGTTGTCTCTCTATGTTCTCCACCATCTCTCCATTTAATTCCCACTCTCTCTATCATGTGTGAATTAGATTCACTACTTCCTCCATTATCTCATCATAAGTGCTCTATGATCTTACTTTTAATGTGCCATGATCTCATTTGACTTCCTCCATGATCTCCATGATCTTATCTTTAATGTGGCATGATATACACTCTTTGTTCACTTAAGAAGATGCTCCACTACTCCAAAATATCCACATACACACATCAAAAGTGGATTTTATTCATATACGGGGTTTGTTGGTCCCACCACCCTCTTATTTACTTAATTAATTAAGAAAATCAAGAACTCTAATATTCCAATTAACTTATGGAAAATTGGGAATATTAGAGTCTTCCGCACTAAAATGTTGCTTGTCCTCAAGCAACTACAAAACTGGATGCTACAACAAGCATCCTCCCTCCAAATGGCATCCTCATATGGAAAGCCTCCCCATCTGCCACATTGTGTAATGCATGCCCAACTCCAAATCTTCCTCTCTAGAATGTATATAATGGCCTCCAACTGAAAATTTAGATGCCTCTCCTCATCAATGAATTTCCAAGTGGAAACCATATGATGTCCAAATATCTCCTCTATACATGAGATACATGAAATAAAGTGGTCTCTCCCCAAAGTGGAAAGTCCCAACTCATGAAATATATCTCCAAACCATGTTACATAGAGTAGACTTCATCTCTTAATGCTCTTATCATTAGATCTGTTGGCCTCGTAGGATCCAATGATGCAAGAGCATTAGACACTAGCCAGCAATGTAGGAGGTTTGTCCACATGTTGTGGCTAGGAGGGCTCGAAGTCCTTGAATTGTAACAGCTAGGTGTCAATACCTCAGCTGACTGTTTTTATTAGATTAGTTAGGATTGGTAGAAGTCGAATAGTTGGATTCGATCCATCTGTCAGTTTAGTTATTTGAATAAGTTGTAATTAGACCTTTGATTTCTAGAATGGTCCTCTCAGAGGAACTGAAGAATCATACATCGATGTATATAATTTGTATTCCTCGGATGCATTGGGGAGAGGAAGGAAAAGGAAGAGAGATTTCTGCAATAAACTCTGTGTGTTAACAATTGTTTCCATTTAAATGATTTCAAAGCCTATTTGCCATTGGATTGACTCGAACCTTTATCTATGAAGAGATTTTTTAATTGCAAAACGATTGAATCATGTGCATATATAATTACTGAGTTGAACTATCCTGTAGATTCCACATTCCCCCATCTATTGATTCCCTCAAATTTGTTCGAACAGGCTCTGTCGAATAAATCTCCACTCATGGAAGAAGTCTGCGTAAACCCTGGTCGTTGAACTCTATTTAATGGTAATAGAAATCCCGCTTAATAAATAAAATTACGTTTGTTCGTTGTTAATTGAAAATTCCTAACTGGGGTCAGGACCTGAGTTAATGAACGGAGAGCATACAAAGGAGAATGCAACCTCGACGTGAACCCTGGTTAGTCACTGTTCAAAAACCGCGAGTGGATTTGCAGAAGCGGATTGCCCATATCGCACCGCTTTTGGTGAATGAGTGGTATTTTCCTGTTGAGGAGCGATTCCACAGATTTGTTGACACGTGGCGAGGTAGACCCACGGAAAACCACCGTTGATGCACGGCATCGCACATTAAAGTCCGTATTAGGACACCGAGCGATATGCATACATGCCATTGATTTGGGAAGGGGCCATCGGACGGTGATCGCTTGCTATAGATGTGTAGAGGATAAAGAGGTACGGTGCGTACGTTTCATTGACCATCGATATATGTGGGCCTAGAATACATTAAATTCGTTTGTTTAAAAAGAAAGCATCAGGTATTAATACGAAGTCTTGAAAGGTTAAACATTTGTTATAAGGTTTGGCAATGAAATAAAAGCTCGGGAGATATTTTAAATTATAAAGTTTGTTGATTATGTTTATTTATCAAATTCTTCAAATTTGATAAATAAAACTCAAAGAAGTTGGGAAGACCACGTGGTGAAGAATTACGTTAATTATGGGGGAAATGCTCACAGAACGATTGTAGCACACCAGCTCTCCTTAGGGGTCTGAAATCCAGTTTTTTTGCATCAATAGTGGTATCGGAGCCAAGTTTTCGAGTTTTTTTGCAGAGAACTGACATGGAAATCCGAGTTGGTAGAGGTGCTGGCAGAAGAAGACCTGTTGCCAACGCAGAGGTGTTGGAGATTTTTCAGAGGTTCGAATCCAGAGTGGATGCCATGGAGCGAAGACAGACCAGAGATCCTGAAGACACCAGCGAACCTGAAACAGAAGAAGCGGAAGAAAATGTTGAGATTCCTCCTGACATGAGGCTCCTTAGAACTATTTTGGGGTCTGCAGTTAAGCCTAGAATTGAAGTGTCAAGTTATGCAGGGGGACTGAATCCAGAGGAACTGGTGGACTGGATAAATGAAATGAACAAGTGCTTCGATTATGAAGAAATAAGTGAAGATAAAAAGGTCAATTTTGCAGTGACAAAACTGAACGGACATCCTGCACTTTGGTGGGATTGAGTGCAGGAAGAAAGGAGGAGAGTTGGCAAGAAACCTATCAAAAGCTGGACAAGAATGATGGCTAAATTAAAAGGTAAATTCTTGCCTAGTGATTATCAGCTGACATTGTATAAGCAAATGCAGAACCTGAGACAGAGGTTGCTGAGAGTAAAAGAATACACAGAGGAATTCTACAGAGTAAGCATAAGGGCAGAGATTGAAAGACACACTGAAGGCTGAGATAACCGTGGTCTGGGTGGATGTCCAGGGTGAGATGGGTCTTGTCTCCTAAGACAATGGAAGAGGCCCTGCCTTTCGCGCCGAAAACGGGAGGAGAAACTCCTGAGGAAACGATGTGCAGAAGAGGTACTTCCCGTGGAAAGGGGGAAGTCGGGGTAGTGAAAGCCTACTACACCCATGGATGGAGCTAACAGTAGCTCACCTCAGAATGAATCTACAGAGGATGATTCAAGGGGCAGAAGGGGTTCTTATAGAGGTAAGGGAAGAGGAGACAGAGGCAGAGGTAGAGAATTGACGTGTTATAGATGTCAGCAAGTGGGACATAAGCACTATGAGTGTCCAGAGAATGTGGGTGTTGGTCCAAGAAATGTTGTTGTTGCCCAGGCTGGAGAAGAGGTAGAAATTGAAGAAGAAATTCTTCTAGAGAGGGGAGAGTCCTTGGTGGTTAATAAGGTCCTGTTGAAGCAAGCCAAAGAGGTCATTGAGCCTGCATAAAGGAAGACTTTGTTTAGGAGCATATGCAAAGTCCAATGGAAATGTTGCCAGCTAGTCATTGATAGTGGCAGCACAGACAATCTAGTTTCCATTGAGGTAATAGAAAAGTTGAAGTTGAAGACAAGGGAGCATCCAACTCCCTACAGGGTGTCCTGGCTGCACAAAGGGCACTAGCTGGTTGTGAAAGAACAGTGTGAGATAGAGCTACAAATGGAAAAATACAAAGATAAGGTCCTGTGTGATGTAATGCCCATGGATGTGTGTCATATACTGCTGGGTATACCTTGGCAGTTTGACAGAGCAACAGTGCATGATGGCAAGAAGAACACTTACAAGTTCTTCAAAGATGGGGTACACCATACATTGATATCCATGGAAGAAGGAGAGCCATCGAGCAGAGTGATTGATCCAAAGACCTTGTTGCTGAGCAGGAAGGAATATCTGGAGTAGATAGAAGAAGAAGAGGTAAGTTTTGCTTTAGTTTGAAAACCTAAAGTAGTTCTTATTTCTACAAAGATTTCTGATTTTCCAGTAGAAATCCAAGAGATGTTAGAGGGTTATTGTGACATTATTGTGGATGATTTACCTGATGAGCTGCCACCTGTGAGAAAGATCAGTCATAAGATAAATTTTATCCCTGGTTCAAATATGCCAAATAAGGCAGCCTACAGAATGACTCCCAAGGATAATGAGGAAATCAGGAGACAAGTACAGGAGTTGGTGGACAAGGGGCTAATTAGAGAAAGTTTGAGTCCATGTGCAGTACCAACAGTATTGAGCCCAAAGAAGGATGGAGGCTAGAGGATGTGTACTAATTCCAGAGCAATCAATGAGATCACAATTAGGTACAGATTCCCTTTGCCCAGAATTGAGGATTTAATGGACTGTTTGAGTGGTGCTAAATATTTCTCAAAGATAGATTTGAAAATTGGATATCAACAGATCAGAATAAGAGAGGGTGATGAGTGAAAAAATTCCTTTAAAACAAATGAAGGACTGTATGAATGGATGGTAATGCCTTTTGGGTTGTTAAATGCACCTAGCACTTTCATGAGACTTATGAATGAAGTATTGAAAGAATTAATTGGTAAATTTGTGATAGTATATTTGGATGATATATTAGTTTTCAGCAGAACTAAAGAAGAACATTTAAGGCATCTTAATCATGTTTTGAAAAAGTTTCACCAAGAGAAATTACTGATAAATTTAAAGAAATGCTCATTCATGAAGGAAGATTTGGTGTATTTTGGCTTTGTTGTTTCTGCAGAAGGATTGAAGATGGACCCAGAAAAGGTTAAGGCAATTGTGGAGTGGCCTTCACCCAAGAATGTTTTTGAGGTAAGAAGTTTCCATGGACTTGCTAGTTTTTACAGAAATTTTATAAGAAAATTCAGTAAGATCAATGCACCCATAATTGAGACAATAAAGAAGGGAAACAACCATTTAAGTGGACTGCTGAAGCAGAAAGAAACTTTAAAGTTTTGAAGCAAAAGATAGCTGAGATGCCTGTTTTGATCCTGCCTGATTTTGCTAAACCATTTCAAGTAAAATGTGATGATAGTGGAGAGGCCATTGGAGCTGTTTTGAGTCAGGATGATAGGCCTGTAGCCTATTACAGTGAAAAGATAAATGACACCAGAAGGAAGTATTCCTCTTATGATAAGGAATTCTATGCAATTGTTTAGGCACTGAAGAAGTGGAGACATTATTTGATGTCCAGGGAATTTGTATTGTATTCTGACAATCATGCTTTGCAGTATATTGTACAACAGCCCAAGTTGAAGCATAAGCATGCTAAATGGGTTGAGTATCTCCAAGGTTTTAATTTTGTTTTGAAACATATAAGTGGCCAAGCCAATATAGTAGTTGATGCTTTGAGTATGAGGCACATGCTTGTTCAAGAAACAAATTTGGAAGTTGTAGGATTTGATTTCCTCAAAGAATTGTATCAAACAGATCCAGATTTTAAGGAAGCATTTGAGGTATGTAGTAACCCTGTTTTAACAGATAGAAGCCAGTGGTTGGATTATTTCTTGCAGGAGGACTTGTTATTCAGAAGAAGCCAACTATGTGTACCAAGATGTTCCATGAGAGAAAATTTGATCAAAGAGAAGCATAGTGGTGGTCTTGATGGGCACTTTGGTACTGATAAGACATATGAGCAGTTGAGTCACTTCTATTACTGGCCCAAGATGAGAGCAGACGTGGACAAGTTTGTGAAGAATTGCAAAATCTGTCAATATGCTAAAGGAAGGAGCCAGAATGTAGGATTGTACACTCCCTTGCCTATTCCAGACAGGCCTTGGGACATGGTGAGTATGGATTTTGTTCTAGGATTGCCCAAGACTCGGAGAGGGAATGATGCAGTCTTTGTTGTGGTGGACAGATTCTCCAAAATGGCACATTTTATTCCATGTTATAAAACTAGTGATGCCACCCATGTTGCTAACTTGTTTTTCAAAGAAGTTGTTAGATTGCATGGGTTGCCCAAGAGTATTGTTTCAAATAGAGACACCAGATTTGTGGGCCATTTTTGGAGGACACTGTGGAAGAAACTTGGTACCAAATTGAGTTTCAGCTCGACATCATCCCAGGCCGATGGTGGCGGGAGTGATGAACATGGTGCAGGAAGGAGGAAGTCTTGCGAGGAGAGCATACATGATAGTGGGACCATATTTTCCCAAAGCGAGAATATGCATATAATGACTCACCAAGGAAAACGGGAGCATAGGCAGTTCATTTCTCTTATTTTTTTATGGAATGCACCCCAGAGGAATATCAGAGTTGAGAAATGTGGGGAAGGCAGAGCTAAGGAGTGCAAATGGTGAGGAATTTGCTTCAGAGATCTAGGCCATACATGAACAAGTGAAACAACAACTACAAGGCAACAACATCAGATACAAAAGTAAAGCAGACTTGAGTAGAAAAAAAGTTCATTTTGAAGTAGGAGATTTGGTTTTGGCACACTTGAGAAAGGAGAGATTCCCAAAGAAGCAGTATAACAAGTTGAAGTTCAAAAAGATTGGGCCATGCAAGATACTTAGAAAGTTTTCTGCAAATGATTATGAGATTGAATTGCCACCCGATGTTGGAATATCTCCCATTTTTAATGTTTCAGATTTGTACAAGTATGAAGATGATGGTGCAAAAGAAAGATCAGTAGACAAGGAACAGATTGAGTGGAAAGAGCGGCTACCTCCAGCAAAACCATTACAACCAGAGAAGATATTGAACAAAAGAGTATCCAGGAGGACCAGAGGACAAGAGTACTTTCAGTACTTGATCAAATGGAAGGACAGACGGAGAATGCCCGCCGGATGGCGAAGGTATTTGCAAAAGATAGGCGGATGATCGGAAGATCTCTGAGTGGGAACCCGCAGAAGGTCGCACTACGGGAGTCTGATGCAGGGGCATTAGACACTAGCCAACAATGTAGGAGGTTTGTCCACATGTTGTGGCTAGGAGGGTTCGAAGTCCTTGAATTGTAACAGCTAGGTGTCAATACCTCAGCTGACTATTTTTATTTAGATTAGTTAGGATTGGTAGAAGTCAAATAGTTGGATTCGATCCATCTGTCAGTTCAGTTATTTGAATAAGTTGTAACTAGACCTTTGATTTCTAGAATGGTCCTCTCAGAGGAACCGAAGAGTCATACATCGATGTATATAAGTTGTATTCCTCGGATGCATTGGGGAGAGGAAGGAAAAGGAAGAGAGATTTCTGCAATAAACTCTGTGTGTTAACAATTTTTTCCAGTTAAATGATTTCAAGGCCTATTTGCCATTGGATTGACTCGAACCTTTATCTGTGAAGAGATTGTTTAATTGCGAAATGATTAAATCATGTGCATATATAATTACTGAGTTGAACTATCAGGTAGATTCCGCATTCCCCCATCTATTGATTCCCTCAAATTTGTTCGAACAGGCTCTATCAAATAAATCTCCACTCATGGAAGAAGTCTGCGTAAACCCTAGTCGTTGAACTCTGTTTAATGGTAATAGAAATCTCGCTTAGTAAAGAAAATTACATTTGTTCGTTGTTAATTGGAAATTCCTAACCGGGGTCAAGATCTGAGTTAACGAACAGAGAGCATACGAAGGAGAATGCAACCTCGACATGAACCCTGGTTAGTCACTATTCAAAAACTGCGAGTGGATTTGTGGAAGCAGATTACCCATATCGCACCGCTTTTGGTGAATGAGCGGTATTTTCCTATTGAGGAGCGATTCCACAGATATTTCGACACGTGGCGAGGTAGACCCACGGAAAACCACCGTTTCTGCGTGCCATCGCGCGTTAAAGTTCGTATCAGGACGCCGAGCGATATGCGTGCATGTCGTTGATTTGGGAAGGGGCCATCGGACGATGATCGCTTGCTATAGATGCACGGAGGATAACGAGATACGGTGCATACGTTTGATTGACCATCGATATATATGTGGGCCCAGAATATATTAAATTTTTTTGTTTAAAAAGAAAACATCGGGTATTAATACGAAGTCTTGAAAGGTTAAACATTTGTTATAAGGTTTGGTGATGAAATAAAAGCTCGGGAGATATTTTAAATTATAAAGTTTGTTGATTATGTTTATTTATCAAATTATTCAAATTTGATAAATAAAACTCAAATAAGTTGGGAAGACCACGTGGCAAATAATTAAGTTAATTACGAGGGAAACGCTGACAGAACGATTGTAGCACACCAGCTCTCCTTAGGGGTCCGAAATCTAGTTTTGTTGCATCATCCAAGCATCACATCAACGTAGTGAAAAACAAGAAGTAGAGACATATGGGTGAACACTTACAATGTCAAACCATATTCTCCCAATAACAACCACCACAAAAAATCCTTCTGCTGCCATGACAAATCATCATGAAACTAGGTAAGAGAGCTATACTCTCTCAATAGAAGCCATTGTAGTAATTCATATTCATACCATGCCAAATCAACATCAATATAAGTATGAGATCCATACTCTCTCAAAATGAGCCACCACAACAATGCCTCTTACTACCCCATCACATCATCATTATACCAAATACAATGGCCATAATACCTCAACAGAAGTGAATGCATTAAGGCCTCCTATTTCCATCCTACATCAATATCATGCAATGCATGGGGAGAAATCAGCCCATAACGTCCCAAAAGTAACAAAAGAAACAAGTATTCTTGCTTCCATCTTACATCATCATGATGTAAGTCATGGAGCAACAAGATACTGATTGACATGTGATATGTCACATAAGAGCAATACCAATAAACTCCCTTCTACCACATCATGTGAGATTTATGCCATGTCCCAAACCCAATTACATACATTATCATAAGATATATCCCAAACAGAAGTAAATTTAAAGATATGAGACATATCCTAAACAAAATAAAATATATAGACATAAGATACATAATGTGATGTCCAAAATCTCCCAACAATAACTAGTGTAGCCATGCCTGCTATTGTTGCATAACATTAGTGACATCCATGGAATGGTTTACACAAATGTGAGATGTTGGGTGGTACCCATACTCACCCAAAAGCAACCAGCATAACCATGCTTCTTGATTCCCTATAGCATAGATTTGCATGAAGGATGGTAACCTCCTACTCCTCATCTGGATCCATTCATCCCAATGTGGATGATGAATCATGCCAAGATCAATATTGGTATCCACAAGGAAAAATACAAATCTCCTCTATATGATAAGCCTTTAACACCATGATATGTTGAAGTGCACCTCCTTTGAGGTCTCTCCATGAGATCCTCTCATCAATTTCCCAATAGAACCCATAAGGCACCATGCATACTATAGGTAGAGATTCCTCTTTGTGTTATGAGGGGTTCATCAATAAAACTTCATATTGATAATGGGGAATTCTCTCCATCATAATAAGTCTACCATCTATCATTTGTCCCTCTAGTGCTTCATGAGTGAAGCTATCTTCGGGGTGCTCTAAGAATAATGGGGCCCTCGTCTCATCACTCCTGCTCAGTGAAATCATTGTAGATATACATGGGGATACATCTGTTGTCTCCTAACCATATATAATGTTGACCTAATAGTCTGTCACTATACTGAATAGGAATGTGCTCCTCCCATCTTTTGCAACTCCACACTTCAACACAAAGTGTTGGGTGTAGCTCAACCATGAAAAATGGGATAACTATGCATATTCTCCTTGATCAAATCAAGGGTCCTCTGAGCAGTGATAATTTGGTGGTCCAAATCAACAAGGTGCTCTAATCCTTGGTTACGCAATTTCCCTGATGGCATGGTATCAAAAATATCATTATGAGGTACTGAAATAATATGAGCTGAAAAGGTTTACAAACCTTGGATAAGCTGAATCTTGGGAACATATTTCACATCCATAAGAGTTCCTTTTGCAGGTGCAATGGCCTCTCCAACTGCTGGTAATTATGATGGTTGCATATCCTCTACTGTACCAGCGCTAGTATCTTCCTCTTCCTCCTCATGCATCTCATGAACCATGCATGGGTCTCATAATGTCAAGAGCTCAATACCATCTTGCAAAGATGCAAGTGTTCCTCCTCCTGTTGTAAGGACATCTGCAGCTGGTGGTGGTGGTAGAGGCGCCTCCTCTTGAGTGATAATGAGGACATCTTCCTTTCTCTCTTCATGTACTATCTCCTCAATGATAGGAGATGTCTCGATGTGAGATGTCTCTAGTTTATTTCTACCAAAATTCTTCTTCAGTCTTTGAATAAAATCTGCATAAGAAAACACTTTCATATGTGACAAATGACTGAACCACCAATCTCTTACTTCACCCTCTATGTGTAGCAATGCAATCTCCATAGCCTCCCTTTCTACTACAGGATACAGCAGAAAGAATGTAGCTAACTCTTCCATCCCAGCCCTCAATGTGCTTGTGGAAGATCCATCAAATGTAGGCAAGAAGAATCTATGCCTCTTTCTTCTATTGTTGCCGCAGGATCTCCTTTCTTACTTGATTTGCAAAAACCATTGGAGAGATAGATTATCCTTTAGTGCTCTAGTCTGTGCTTTTTACTCGGACATATATTTACTTAGGGTATAATACCCCAAGTCTACTTCATATTCACACCATTCCCCTCTCTTATCAAAGAAATTGGATCTAGTAGAATGATTTGAAGCTTTTTGCTTCTTCGGTTTCTTCTCATGCTAATAGGAAGAACTTGGACCTTCCTCTTTCTGAAATCTTCTTGGATCCTCCTTTTTCCTTTCTCTCTTCATTTGATTAACCTCCTTGGAGAGATCTTGCATATATCTAAAGAGAAGAGCAAAAAAAATTCAATCCTCCTTCATGGTAGATCTCTACTATCTACTTCTTCTTTTGATGTAAATGATGAATTCCTCACAAGCTGAGCCAAAGATCATGCTCTGATACCACTGTAATATCCCAAAAGGGAGAATGCCGTCATACTAAAACACAATATAAGAACTGCAACAATGTAAACAAATAATATAAAGACACCATAAAAATGTACAAAATATGTGAGCCAATTTATTAAATAGGAGGTGGGTAAAAAAGTACAACAATGCTCAAAATATGAGATGATCAAGCCAAAGAGATGGCCTAGAATGACCCTGAAATGATCCCACAAGACGGGATGCGTAACTTTTGGACTACTGGAAGGAATACTACACTGTCCATGCGGTAAATGTCGGGACTACAACTGCCAACAAAATATAAAAGTGTAGATCTTGCAGTTTTGGAGCTCATATGATTTTGAAACTTTATATCTAGGCTCTATGATGAATACCCAAGATAACA
The DNA here is from genome assembly GCA_034641835.2 of Pinus albicaulis. Taxonomy (NCBI): domain Eukaryota; kingdom Viridiplantae; phylum Streptophyta; class Pinopsida; order Pinales; family Pinaceae; genus Pinus; species Pinus albicaulis. Next base: position 75,312,229 of record CM076573.1, on the reverse strand, counting down.
CAGAAAGGATTTCCAATTCTGACAATATTGGAAAATCACCCTCTTAGGCCTTGTAACTATATGACTACTAGGTATGTAGATCTACTGTATGGGCTGAAGATATGATGGCTACAATAAGGCACAACCAACTCAATGCATATATGGTTGATCCCCCATTCAGATACTTAAGCTAGAGGCTCAAGACCTGTCTCCTCCAACCTTCTCCAATAGATGTAGCTGCTGAAGGCACAACAGCTGGATAAAATTGTGTTGTCATAGAGGAAGGCTCCATATCCTGATAAAAATACCTACTATCCACACCTTGGTAGTTCCTCCACCATTTTCCAATTCCACACCTCCACGATAATACCCCAATCCTTATGTCCAAATAGATAGGTATAATGACAACACAGGCCATAACGTTTTCACTATCTAATTAACAAAGATAAAATAAAACTGAAAATCAAATGCACACCCAATTAATGAAATGATTAATCAATAGATAAAATATTTATAGAGAACTTGGCCTCATGGTTGGCCTCTCCTCACACTCGCACACACTCTTCTACATCTACATTCCTACATGCCTCAAGAGATCACCTATTTATACAAATGGATTATAACCAAAGGAGGTTCTATATCTTAAGCTAACTCCAAAAATATCTCTTCTAAACCCTATCATCTCTCATATATCTCTGAAATATTTCATTCAATCCCTACCCCTAGATAAGAGCTAACTAATCCATAATACTCTCGAACCTTCCACAATCCTCTCGAATATTCTCCTATTTACAATAATTCCAATTCTCTCCTAAAAACCATAGTAAAATACATTAATTACTTAAATCAAAAACTTACAAACTAACTTATTTTGTAAATTTCTAACCCATGGTAGATGCACCATATCAGACTCACAAGGTAAAAAGAAATCATGGTCATTGTAAGACAATAAATACTGTAGTAAATTAATTGTTGTGTCATGGTGTCGATGTTTCGCGTTTCCAGGCTTCCAAAATTTATGATGTAGTCGTCCCTTTTCCCTGCTGATGTATGATTCTTTCCTTGGTGCTATATTCTTGTTCTCCATGAATTCACTAGGACACCACACATCTTCTATCATTCTTCATTTATTTTTCTAGAAATTTCCCTCATTGTTACCACCTTGTTGCTGCATTTTCTTTGCTGAAATATTGTCCTCATCCTCTATGGAATTGTTGCAATCCATGATCATTTCATTTGCTTCAGAACTATTCTTTGGATTGTTCAACCAATCCTCTAAAAAATCTATTTTGCATCAATATTATACATATCTATGCCTTTGTAGACTTTCATAGGTTCCTCCAATGGTTTTTGAGTTTTCTTAATTTACATCTTACTCTCAGTTTCTTGTGGTTCTTCATTAGCTACAAGCACAAAACAAGTCTTAGTTTCAAAATCATGATACCCTCAGGTCTCGTTTATGTCTTCCTACATTCCATCCTTATGTAGAATACATTCCTTCAATGATTTTTCTTCAGAATAATTTATGGTGTCACTTGTGGGAATAGAAACCACATCCACATCATCATCATCATCACCCAACAATGATCCTTTCTTAGATTCACAAATATATATTTTTTTCTGGAGTTTCAATTTGCGCCTCAATATTCTTCTCATCAATTTTTTAACTAGCCATTTAACTGTTATTTTTATTATCCATCTGTGTCTTTGTGTTTGTAATATTTGGAAACATGTCTAGTCGTGTTTTTAATTCATAAATCTATCTCTCTTCATTTTGAATGCCAAATGTTATGGCATCATTGTTGTGTCCTTTCTCTCGATCTTGCATCTTCATGGTATGTTGTGAACTTCATTTGGTTCATCGCAACTCGCAACAAAGTTGTCTCCTCCAAACATGGAAAATGGTTCACTTCAATTTAACCTTTCTTTCCAAGCACTCCTTGCTCCTCAACAACTGCAATATTTCTTGTCTTACAATGACCAAATTCTTCGATGTTGGACTCTGCTAATCATGCACCCAATTACATTCACAGACTCAAACCTTTGACTTGAATTTTGACTCCAAACTTTCACATCAATTTTTTAATGTACCTTGGGTATCAATTACAACCGAAAATGCACCCTTTTATATAATAAATGATTTCTCCAACTTCATGGACTTTTGACAATCTCCATTTTACTTGAAAAATTTACATCAATAAATACCTTGACTTGATCTTTTTTTATATGAAGAAACTCTCTCACTTCAACTCAACTTAAGGACTTTTGTCTATTTAAACACTCATAACCTTCTTTGAAAAAAAATCATGACTTCAGACCAAAGCAAATACTCCATTACATAAGTAATTCAACAAAATTTAAATGTTATTGCGCTCCATGCATTATCCATTCTTCCAAAGCTCCATTATTCCACTAATTCTCTCTAATTATATTTTTTCATTAAAATAATACAAATATCTTTTTATCCCTTTAGCGATTACAAGACTTTTATCCCTTTATGAATTAAAAAAAATTACGATAATTGATAAGGGTTTATGATAATTTATTTGATTTCTATTCCATTCATTTTCACGTTCAACATAACCCCACAAATCATTTCCAGGAAAAATCCACAAATATTGGATACAATGCTTTATGTTTCGTGATCTATCGATATCGAATCTCTGGTGTTCTCCATGCGAGCTGCCCCAACATCACAATTCAATTAACTATGTGTACTGCTTCACAACCTTATTCATCTATCACAATTTTGGTTCATCATTCCTTGCACAATCTAATTCAGAAAAACACTTCAAAACTCCACCCAATTTGACTTTACTTTAGGCTTGTTGCTCAGCTCCTTTTAATGCAGATACACAGGTAAGGGTCAGCTCCACATATAATACATATTAGCCACAGTTCTACACTAATCTTTTGCAACTCGACCTTCAAACTATTTATTGCAACACCAACTTGACGCTACTTTATTGACCACCCAGTCTCCACACAGTTTTAATTCGGCAATTCAAACACCATTCTTATGCTTTACAGATAACTCAATGCATTCTTGCAGCTTGGGAATTAATTGCAATTTAATCAACACACACTTCTACGGCTCTGATACCAAATGATAGTGTAGGCCATAGGGTCTACACTATTTAATTAAGAAAATACAAAATAAACTAAAAATAAAATTCACACCCAATTACTGAAATGCTTAATCAATAGATAAAATATTTACATAGAACTTGGCCTCATGGTTGGCCTCTCCTCACACTCTCACACACACTCTTCTACATCTACATGCCCACATGCCTCAAGAGGTCACCTATTTATAAAAATGGATTAGAATCCAAGGAGGTTCTAGATCCTAAATATCTCTTCTAATCCATATCATCTCCCATCGATCTCTAAAATCTCTCATTTAATCCCTTATCCCTAGATAAGAGATAACTAATCCATAATCCTTTCAAACCTTCCACGATCATCTCATTTTTTTTCCTATTTACAATCATTCCAATTATCTACTAAAAACGATAGGAAAATACATTAATTAATGAAATCCTAACTTACAAACTAACTTATATAGTAAATGATTAACCAAGGGAAGATGCACCTACATCACCTAACACTTCTTATAGGGGGGCATGAAGCTTACTAAATCATAGGTTATTAAAAGTCCAAACAATCCCCTCTAATTAGTAAGTTTCTTGAGAAATGAAGTGCAAAACCATGACGGGGAACCTAGACACTAGGGTAACTATAACCCACTAAGCCACCAATCTCTTGATCCATCTTCCATGAGCACCTCTCCTTCCTATAATGTAGATAAATGATCACCTGTTTCTCAATGACTTCCACTTCTCTCCTCTTAGTATTCCAAATAATCATGCTTAGATCTACTAATGAATAGTTGGAACCCTCACTTAGTCACTTAATTCCACTGCACACCACACTCTCCATCTCCAATTTTAATTTTCAAGGAAAGTCTATCATAATTTTTCCTTTTCCTTTTAGATGAGTATCCTGATTCAGGACACTAGGATCAGCTCACACCATTAGGGGATTTTGAGGTCTAAAATGGGCCTCCTAAGAAAAATGTACAACAAAAATAAACTTTATAAGAACCAATAGGATTCAAGATGATGATGTCAACCATGGGGGATGATTTACCATTTTTAAAGTAAAAGAGTATAAATATTAAAAAATAATAAAATAATAGAACTACTTTTTCAACTCGTATTTTCAACTTATCTCCCTAAGGTTTTACTCAAATTTCGAGTGGGAGTACTCGTTGGATCCATAATTTAATTCCTCATCAAAGGAGTACCCGTGTTTCATATTTTCAATGTACCCTGCTACACGTAAAATGATAAATACATAAAAAAAAAATGTGATTACAATCACGTTTTTCATGTATTTCTCATTTTTCATGTAGTAGGACCCATAAAAAGTATGCAACATGGGTACTCCTTGGATGAGAAATTAAAATTTTCATCCAACAAGTACTCCCACTCGAAATTTGAGTAAACAATTTGGGAGATAAGTTGAAAATATGAGTTTAAAAAGTAGTTTTTTCATTTTTCCCTCTAAAATTTAATGATGTCATCAAATCTTATTTTATTATTTCCACTATTATTTTATAATTTCCTTAGGAGGCCCATTTTAGACCTCAAAATTACCCTAATGCATACATCACATATATAATTCAATAATTTCACTTGCTGACTAGGTATTTGGTCTACACATACTCATTATTTCCTTCTCCTGGGACTACTGCCACATTGCCACAAGCATTTTTGAAGTGGCACTATGGTTCTCCACTCTCAACCTTTGTTAGGATTTTCAACTCATTAGAAATATATAAAGTAATTTAAAATATGGAGTTGATATGTGACATATAAATATTGAAAACTATTGTAAATCCATTTTGACTCAAATATAAATAAATATTTATCATCATTTATTATGGGTAGAGAAATATTAAGTACTTTCACATAAAACTTATTTAAATTAAAAACACTTTATAAACTATTTGTACACTAAAAACATAAAAATATATCTCTTAAAATACATAATACATATGAAACTAATTTAATGAGTAATATAAACCCAAAATTAACTTATACTAATAAAATAAAATAAATAATAATAATTTTTCACATATAAATATAAGAATAAAGTGTTTCTACAAACTTTTATTCATTTCATTCAATAATAAAAATAACTATCACTAATATTAGAATATAAATTTATTTTCTGATTTGAAATACTTTGTTGCACACTGGAAACTATAAGGGAGGCTTGGGTTTGGTTTTTTTGCAATTCCATGGAGAGAACCACCAGAGAAGGCCTGGACAATATAGTTCGCAAAGGAGGAGGACTCACCATTAAAACATGAAAATGCTTCTCCCCCCATGTTGATGGGAAAAGTTAGACTTATTTAATGGAGGTATGGTTACCATTGAACCACAATCTATCAAGTAACCATATATCTAAGAAATGGCTCTCATGAGATACAAACTCCTACATTAGGACTTTTAGCTTGCCATGATTCATGGTATGGTTTTTGTTTGCGCAACATGTGAGTAGATGGCACCCCATTTCAAAGGTTGTTGTTGGGGTTGTTTGAATAGCTACAAAGGGTCTAGTAGATGTGTAATCTTGATAGTTTCGGGTGTCCTTATTGTTTCAATATTCAATTGCAATTTCTTACATTGGAAAATTTGAGGAGTGATGAATATTTGGGTAGGAAGTTTCCTTGCAAAGTGTTTGTGGATATATGTGGCTGAGCTCTTGATGAGTGGTGTGAAACCATCTACTAAGTATTTGGCTTAATTCTCCAACGAGTATGGTTCCTTGTCTCAAGATGATCAATCCATCTAACCCATGTTTGGTGTTGGGTATTTTGAGTTACCGAAATTTCTTATTTTTATTAAAACCCTACATGGAAAATCTCTTTACACCATGCTATGTTTGGTGCTTAGGATTTTGAGTTACCAAATTTTTTTATTTTTGTTAAAACCCTGCCTGGAAAATCTCTTTTCCTCATGGTCTCTGAAGGAGTGGTTGTATCATCCCTTAAATGCACAATTCATAAGCTAAAAGAGATCTTAGGGATTATATTTAAAAAAAAAGGAAGAAAAACATGAAAGAAATGGTCAGTTGCTAGGTGATGCTAGCTCACCATGAGAGTACTTGTACAGAAAACTACGTGTATTCACCACAAGAAAGCTCATACATATATAAGGTTACAAGTTTGTTTAGGAGATTGAACTACTCTGTAAGAAGTAATATCTGAATAATAAATAGAATACCTCAATCTCAACAAACAAGAAGAAGTGACTATTAATGAATTAATGTATAACTAACTATATTTCTCCATTATTTCCAAGTCTCCCCCTTTATGGAGAAATGTATCTCAATGTCTGCTCGTATAAGTCTCAACGAACCTAACAATAAACATTTCATCTTTACCTTTCTTTTTGTTGTTAACAATAACACTTCTTCCTTAATTTATTCATGTTTAACTTCATGACATGATTGGGTTGTGGTATTACTTCATTAGATTCTTGTAGCTTAATTTTTTCTTCAACGCTTACAAATTCATAAGTAGTTTGTTTTGTTTCATTGTTACATTCTTTAACCTATTTGGTGGAATGCTAATACATTATCTTATAACAATGTCTGATATCATCTAGACTCCAATGCATTAGAATGTCATGTACCTGTTCACTTTCTTCGATGTTCATGTAGTCTTCGACTTTCCTTGATTATTCATATGTAGTTGTGACTTTTGTGTAGGTTTTATCAATACACATTGTTTCAATCCATGCTTTAATGAATTGTATTTCTTCTTCCAATTTTTTTATTTCTTCCTTATCATTTAATATTTGCACATTGAAATTTTCTACTTAACAAATCATGTATTGGTTTCTTCTCCTACAACATTTGTAACCATCTTCACTTGAAAAGTTTTCCTCGTCATATAGTGGTTCATAAGTTGTAGAACATTCATCATTAAATATTGAATCACAATGAATTTCCTTACCATCACATGCTATTTTACCATCAACAACAAGAATACTTTCAACAACACCTTTATCTTCAGCGATCTCACTACATTCCATTTCGGGATCATTCAAATATATATTTGTCATTTTATATGCAGCCTCTTCCTATGATATGTTCTATTGAAATTTTAATTCTCTCCTATTGTTTAATTTTATTTCCCCCCCCATAATTTCCTTCTCTTTTTCTCTTCTTTAAATAGGATCTTATCGAGTCTTCTCGACTGAAAATAAAATTTGAAGATGCACCTAGTCCAAAATGTCCTCTCAACGCAGGATGCAAACGCTTATGCACAAAACTTTATGTCAAAGGATTTAACGCGTAGATGAATGAATAGGCTTCGACATTCTATGCAGGATGCAAACGCTTATGCACAAAACTTTATGTCAAAGGATTTAACGCGTAGATGAATGAATAGGCTTCGACATTCTATGCAAGAAAAGTGCTCTTCTTCTTGACCAATTCTCATCCTCTACATCTACATGCATTTCCTTTTCGCAAAAATATTACATAGAACAGACTTCCACATAAATTGTCCCACGCCAAGCTCTCAGAAAAAAACTTTCAGCATATACGCTAATGCACTATGCCTGGAAACAACACTGACAAGTAGTAGCACTCGAGAAATATAAGATGAAATAAAAACCCACTAACAAGTGTGCATGATATTTGGCAATGATTACAATGGACTAAAAGAAACCCACTACCAATTGCTCTGGGGCTATTGTTGTCCAATAGTTTACAAAAATCATCTCCACACAGGGTGCTTACGAGCAGTGCCTCCAACAACATTATAACACCGAACAGTGGTCCTCGTCTCGATTTTCAAACTTAAAAGATGGCCCACAAGACATGCCCAACACCTACATGTTTCTCGAACTATGATAGGTACCCACCGTTGACTCTGCCTTCCAAGATTCACAGTGCAAACGACTGAAATAGTCAGTTCACAGGTACGCAGGTACGTCAGGTTTACAGCATTGTAACTCCATCGATGACATGGAAAACTCAATTTCAAGATGTATCACTGGAGAAGATACAACTCCTTTTTCGCCCTCTTCCAATCTTTCACCGAAACACACCTTTGGAAACACTTGACCACTCCAATCCTTTCACCAAAAAATTAAAGCTAGGCCAGATCTGAAAGTGGCATTGTGCGTCGCAAATATTAGCATGCCAAGTTTTAGTTCCATGTAACTTCACTTTCGAGTCAACAAAAACATCACTAGTCCTCTAGTATTCACACGCAATTATAACCTTTTTTCGACATCAACTTTTCTCCAAACACAACCGCCTTTTTGCACTTTCACAGCTTCTCAACATGAGCTCCTCCAACAAAAATTACTGGTTTCATGACTTATAATTGCTAGCATTAAACTTTCTATACATTTGTTAGCATATCCTGCAGTTGTAGCAACAGACTCATCCTCACGCCACAAGAATCACAATTTTAAATTTGTCTGGTGCTTTACAAACTGTGGGTGTTGCTTTACAAACTATGGGTGTTATAAATTACAGTGGTCACTGGCCTCTTCACTCGGAGTATTAGCTCACGTGCATTCGACCCTTAGAGCAATAATAAATGGCGATGCTTTGAGCAACTCGTTGGCAAGTCATCCTTTGAAACTCCTCTGCACCATATCTCAAATCTAGATCTGCGGGCCAGTAATGTACAGTTCGTATGAAATTCCAAGGACAAAAAATACCAATTTGATTACACATTGCGGCTGGATCTGCCAACAAAATGTGGAAATCTTCCTCTAGGTTTTTTTAGACGAATAATCCTTGGGTTGGTTTGTCATAAATTAATTGGCTATTACAGTCCAAGAAACCTAGTGAACTGATTTACTCATTATGTACATTATTGTCATAAATTCATTATATATTGTTAAGTTTGTTTCCATTTTGTGGGTTCAATGGTATCAGTTTCGGGCATAAAAAATTATTGTTGGCTAGAGATTCCATCTGCATCGTCTTAAAGATCAATTTGAAGCTTTGCATGTAGCAGCGACGAGTATACCACTCTGAACGACTGATACATCCTACATTTTTCTTGAATCTTCTTGGAATTTGGTTTTGTGAAAAGGAATAATTAGGAATTTTTCGACATTCTGGTTTGAGATTTATCTTTGTAGGAATATATCTCGGTGTTCTTGAGATTTGCTAGCAGACATACAATGGTCTTTTTTTTTTTTTGAGAAGAAAAAAACACTGCTTATATTAATATATAAATCAGTACATATACAAAATAATCTCAGCTATAAAGTATTGCAGCGAGAATTCCACCAGATGCTGGCCAAAAACAAAAGCTCACTTATAGAAGAAGGAGCAGAAATGATTTTATGGCCTCCACATAGCGGGAAAAATTCCTTCCCAAACAAAAAGACCATCAATGAGAATGAAAAACAAAGGATGGCTTATACAAGAGGGTAAAGACCTTCGGGAAAAGACCATTGTGAAAAGGATTGATGAGAACTAAATGACAATGGTAGATGAAAACAAACTTGATAGAACATCACAGATCGCCCACCTACCGCCCCTCAAAATAGAAATGAAGTCCAGTATCAACTGCGCTAAGCAAAAACATATTCCTTTGAAGAATAACAGACCCCCCTGAGAAAATAGACTTGCAGACAGACTATCCATATAAATCTGTTGATTGAGATGCTAGGAAGACTGAAATAACCCGCTTGTAAAGAAATCAGTCAGGCTCGCTTGATACAAATAAACCTGCTCGACTAGCATTGTGAAATGTCGAGATGCCCCTCCTCATAAATCAGACAGCCTCTCTTGTACAAGCCCAGCTCGAAAGATCTCTATGAACAGGCCCAGAGGAATAAATTGTAATGGATTGGACTTCGATGAACTATTAGATACAGGCTCGCTTGTTATATAATATCCATACCTGCTAAAAGAAGATCATATGACATACTGGGTAATTACCAGCCGAGAACAAAAATGCCATCCTAGTAAGCTATAACAGGCTCGCTTGAAAATGTCTGTATAACGACAGTCACCCCATATTTATACTTATGAAAGAGACACCTTAACATATAAAACATAACACAACAGGCATCCAAATTACGACTAGGCCCCTCTGCAAGGCCTCGCATCAAAACCAAAATCATGGCCAAAATCCCTGTTATGGAATTGGGATTGTTGTATGCCAGTGGATTTGACCATCTCTGAAAAGCTGAACGTGCATAGACCCAAAATCAGCTGCTAAACCTTTCCTGGACAAACCATCTGCCCTGGTATTGCATTCTCTGAATATGTGCGTAATAGGAGGATGATTGAGAGAGTCCCATAAACTTCGAATCCTGTGTAACCATCCCAGAAGATCAGGCCGCAACATTTTCATAGTCCTATTGACCCATCCGATTACCACCTGTGAATCCCCGTATACATGTACATCCTGAATCTGTAATAGGACAGCTAAACGGAGACCTCCCCACAGAGCAACTAATTCCGCCTTATTGTTGGATCCCATTCCAGCATTCCAATGAATATGAATCCTTTCCCGCTGAGATAATTTAATCCAAGCGCCACACCCCATGAGCCCATCCACACATGCGCCATCGAAATAGATTGTCGGAATTTCTATAACATGAGGTCTGATGCGAATGGAACAATCTGTGATAGGAGCACATGAACGAGGGCGATCTTCCATCCATCCAAGGATAAAAGAATACACTTGATGTATCCAAAAAGGCACGTCTTCAGAATACCATATGACCAGAATATAAAAATAACATTATGTTTAATTAGTATAGGAAGTTGTTTTATTTGACCATAAATTTGAAGGATTCAAAATTAAAGTTAAGGTTTCAAATTTTAATTAAAATAGTATCGTCAAGGTTGTAAAATGGGTGTATGATCGGTTGACACCAGCTAAAATATTGTAAATTTGTTTGCATTGGGTGCATTTTTGGTGGTAGTCGATACCTTTTTTTTCTAAGTTGATTGCAAGTTTACTTTGAAATTGCACTTGAGAAAATGGTCAAAGTAAATGATTTTCTACAGTTATTAAGCAATTTAGTGCTATATACAATCCATAATGATTTCAAAGTCCGCAAAGAGACGCTCTTTGACATCCAATCATGTTTGAAAAATGCTAAAAGAAAAATTTAATTCTCGGAGCTAGAGTCCTAGTTTCAACAAGATGAATTACATGAATTACAAAAGAAGAATTATGAACATGTTCTTGTTTAGAATAATCGTTTCTTTCAACTTGATCATGAGTCAAAGAATGATGAGAGAAATGAAGTGATTTCAGGTTAGAAGTTCTGATTTGAAACCTATTATAACACCATTGGAAGAGATTATTGTTAGGGCCTTTGTTTTTTAAAATGAAACATTTTTGAGTTGCAGAGAATAGGTGGCAGAGCACAATCACGGTAGACAAGAAGTTGTCACAGTTGCGGATAGATGGAAGATAGGTGTCGTGACAATTGCGGAAAACAACACATATAGCAGGAATGGGAGACAAAGGCAATCAACAGAACTCCCACTGATCACGAAGAAGTCGCAAACAACGAAGCAGGAAAAGAGGAAACACTAACAGTCACGTTGGCGGAAGAACAAATAGGCAATTAGCCAGTGTATAAAGGGAGTTAGTCCAACAGAGGGTTGATGAAGAGAGTCGTAGGAGAGCTCTGTTAGATCACTATTGTACTGTACCACTCTATAACAAACTCTACAGAGTAATGTACTTGTTTGATATTGATAATGAACTATAGCTCTACCTGTGTTTGATGTTCTGAGTTCAATGTTAATCAGTCACTTATTGTGAATGTATGGCCTATTTTAAATTAAAAATTATGCATCTTAAATATTATTAATGAGTGATATCTTATGCAAAGTACCAAGTGTTAGGGGTCCCGTGATTTAGCAGATTGGTAGACCAAATGCACAGGGTAAAATAAGACCATTCTTTGGAGTCCTAGGACCTAGCCTTCCTGGACTCAGAGAGGGCTCTCTCTATTGTATGCAAAGGATGTGAAATTTTTCCTTCTAGGGTTTGATTTTAGGCTAGTTGTTAGCTGTAGGGTTTTTTGTTTGTTTTAGTTGGGTAAGGTGGTCAAGTAGAATAGGTGGAGTGAGAGGTATTCAAATAATTAGGCTATGGAGTCTATGAAAGTCATGGGTATCTCAAAAATGAAACAAGATGCATAACAGGCCAAATCTAGCTTGGTCAAATGGATCCTTAAGGTATGTGTGAAGTGGAATGAACAATAAGTTGGTGAACAAAGTAGGTGTCTAAGGGCAGTGAAGAATCTTTAAACAAATACCCTTTAAACAAGATGGTCTTAAACACTGATCAACATAAGGACATAATCATAAGACATGGCAAAATAATAGATTTCTAATTATACTTAAGCAAAACAAGCATTCAAGATGAACAATTCAGTGGACCATATAAAGCAAGAAACTAATCTAAATTTTATTGATTTCACCTTCAAGATTTAGAAAACATTCAAGATAAAAAATAACTTTAATCAATGAAGAGGGAACGCTTAAACATCAATGATCAAGCTACAAAGAACTTTAAGGCAACTTCTCAAGCATGTACAAAGGGCATGATAAAAACATGACCTCTTTGGCTAAAACCTAACAAGAAATACTTCAAAGAGAGATTCCAAAATAGAGTTTAAATACCATCAAATAGGTAGGGCTAACCATAAAACATACTCGAAACTATTGTATTGAACCATTCATGGAATAAAAAAGCATAAGGAGGTCTAAGGAGCAGCTAAGAATTCCTTAAATATACCCAACAAATGAAAACACAAAGATAATAGAAACAGGAAGGACTAAGGTGCCTCAAAGAACATTTCTTAACCTATACTTTTCTATTCTACTGTAGCATAGAAGGATGGAAACATAATGAAAAAATGAGAAAACAATAACATAAGAGAGAAACACTTGACAAATAGCCAATATCAGGGATCCTGCAAGCTATCCTCCTTCATCGTTCATTAAAACAAGGCATTCAGAAACTCCACAAAACTAATTTCTTCTTCAAGCTCAAGAAAACCATGTATTGCTCTCAAAACTCATCAAATTTCAACCCTTACAATGGAATCCCCATGATCTATTTATCTTAGCAACTGAGGAGGTGGAAACCATAAGGAGCTTCTAGAAACCCTAATTGCATCATAAATGTCATTTATGTGCTTCAAGACCATGCAAGGCCCAAGACACATAATATCTAAGATAATAAATGAAAAATGACATAACATAACTCCTCAATCAATTCTGGACTGATTTTCCCAAGAAAACATTAAAAAATCCATTTGCCATCAATTTGTGTGTTTTTTTGACTTTTTGGCTAAAAACACACATTGATGTCCATTTGCGTAGAGCCACCTTAGGCAGAAAATAGGTCCTCTTGCAACCAAGTTTTGGAGACCTTCCCGATGCCAAATTTTGCTCCGTGATGGCTCGTTGGAAATCATGATGAGTCTACGTTCCAAAAATACTATTGGTTTTCTTATCCAACCCATGTAACCTATCCAAAATTGCAAAATCCCAACACTACTCTGTGCGCAGCACTAGGCCTGAAAAGGAGGCATAATGGTGAAATTTTAGGTGTTTGTTGACCTTTTGAGGGGTCAAAACTGCTCCAATTGCTCTGAAATTTTGTGACCATAGTGAACTAGTGATGAGAAATCCAAAAATGTAGATGTTTCCCTCTGATGATGCTCCAGGGATAAGCGTAGCGCCAGTGGTGTTGCGCTAATAGGCCTTCAAAATCACAAAAAACAAAAAATTACCGAAATTCTCTCAAAATTTGTGGAGGTATCCTTCAAGGGGTTTGGGAGACCTGTTGAGAAGCTGATGCTAAAAATCCAAGGTTTTCATGACCTTTCGCTTCCTTTAGGGTATGGATTTCAATGAGGGCCTTCTTCTGTTTGGCACAAGCAATTTTGTTTTTCATTGCATAATGCTTGGTCATCTTTTTCTAGATAGCAAGGCCCCTTTTTATCCTCTTAAAATACTTGTGTTCATTCTTATAATACTAAATGATATGCTGAGCCATCTCAATTTCTCTTTCCATCGCCCTAATTTCTACATATTTACTTTGGAGCAGTATTCTAGTGGCCATCTCTTCATCTTCATTATCACTGTCTAGGTCAATGAATTGGGGCTTTTGTTTAGTTTTCCTGCCTCTCTTACCTTTCTCACTTTTCTCCATATTTTGTTTTCCCTTGTCAGGTTTTTGAACTGAAGAAGTTGGCATGGTCCCTTGCCTCTTGGAGGCAAAAAACACTTGCCTTGGTCCTCTTTGGTATGTGCATGTAAGAGGTGTGATGGTGATTTTGTTGGTCTCTTTGCCCTGTCTCTGATCAACATTTAGACTATGAGTCTCTTCCCCTTTTTCACTGTCGTCATGACTAATATTATCTTCATCTTCATTTTCTGCACTATCATCATTGTCATACTCACTGAGGGGCTAATTGTTGTCATGACTGTCATGACTCTTTCCTTCTTTGTTGTCCTTCTCATCACTGAGGCAGGCTTCATTTTGGTCACTTCTGCCTTCAATTTATGCATCTTCCTCACTGTATTTATCTTTATAATTTTCATCCTCTTCATTCTTTGACTCTGCCTCATCATTTTCCTCTTTATCCTTTGCCTCTGTATCCTCTTTTTTATTGCTGATATCCCCTCCATCAATGCTCAATTCATTTCCACTTTCAACCTCCTCATCGTCTTCAACATCCGATTTCACTTGGACACTATTTTGTTCACTGTTTTCACCTTTGTCATTGTCATGCTCACTATCTTTCTCTTGACTCTCTATTTCTTCCCTTTCTTCACTTTCATCATTCCCTTCTTCTTCTTCCTCATCATTATTTTCCTCTTCCTCACTGATTTCATCACTGAGGAAATACTTTGTTCATCATCCTCACTTTTTTCCTCACTTTGGACTGATTCATTTGCACCATTACCCTCATTGTCATTACCTTTTCCATTATTGGCACTGTCATCCTCTTCATTTGATGCATCAAGAGAAGGGGAAGAAGAGAGGTTTCCTTGAGGTGAGGGCACTTGTGTAGATGAGGAGGGCAATTTTGGTTGGTGAGGAAGTTGTGGGCTTGTGAAGACTTCATGTGCAATGAATACCTCCCAAGGTATGTCCTCTTGTTCCAACTGATGTAATACCACCATCTTGATCAAGGAATGGTGAAATACACTTTGCATTTTTTGGGAAAGACTCCTTCTCCGGACAACAAAAGACATTGTGTCCATACTTCTGCAGAGGTAGTTGGGACACTTGAGCATCTTAACCATTGTGAAATGCATGAGGAGTCTAAGATGGTAGGAATAAAGCCTGGAGTACCTCCCCGCATAGGTGAAGTACTTCATGATAAATTTCATCAAGGGTGAAAATCTCTATTTGAGGTGTGATAAGGGAAAACAAGATTTGTAGCCTTGTTTGTACCTAGTCTTGATAAAAGGATCATAATAATCCTTGTCCAATTTGGCTTTCTTAAACCATTTTTCACCAACAACAGGGATACCAGTAGCATTTGAGATGGCATCTACTGAGAGTTCAAATCCACCCCTGCAAGGCTTGATGGTTTGTTATGCAGACTGAGGATAAACAACCTTGTAAGCTATGGGTCGCTCTACACTTGTTTGACTCTCACAAAATTGGAAGCATCCCACATCCTGGAAACATTAGAGGATCATGGGAGATGAGGTGATGTATAATGTGATATGGGGTTCAAATATGTTCACTCTTCCTCCCTTGTGATTTGGCCGCATAGGCCCTTGACCTTTGTCACTGCTGCTACTGTCTTCTACCCCTGACATGGTGAAAAGGGATAATGGTGGACAAACTGGGGTTTGGAGGAGAAAAATGAAGAAGGTGGTGATGGAAACCTGTATAGATGAGTAATATGGAGGCTAGGCTTTAGGAATGTTTGCTTTGGAGCTTAAGGGGCTTCTTTTGAAAATGAATTGTAACCACACTAGCTTACTCTCCCTCAAATGACACTTAACTTGTTCAAGGAGGCAAAAAACAAAGGTGTAATATGTATTTGACACCTAGGGTTTGCACACCTAGGTTTTAATTACCCCATAGCTATCAATATGAAAAATTATTTTAGAGGAGGAGGAAAATGGTACCTACCAGGTTTAGCTTCTTTGCAAGCCTTTGGAGGCAAATTGGATGAGTCTTTAAGCCTTTGGGAAAAAAATTCCTTTGTTTGAAGGGCTTTCTACATTAGCACAGTGCCTTGCCCGAACTGTCGGGTCGGCCTATGAGCGTAGCACCAGTAGTTGTGTTTGTGGATTAGTGCAGTGCCGACACGAGAAGGCCCGCCAATTGGGTCCTGGGCGTGTCGGTCGGGTATTCACATAGCACTATTTATTTGCGCAGTGCCACCCCAAATTAGTGCAATGTAGAGTTAATCCGAACGGGGAAAAGCTTGACTTGCTCAGCTCGAGGCCTTGTAAGCGCAACGCCACCTATTCACACAGTGCCAGTAACCCTTGCCTGGAAATCGACCACAAACTCTATTTTTTCTTCTAGAAACCTTCTCTTCTCTTGTAATGGAAAATTAAGATGGAAAAAGACTAAGAAGTCCTTTTATACCTTCTGAGAAATAAATCAAACTTATAAAACCCACTTTGTTATGTTTTCTTTTTTGTCACTTTATAATTTTCACTGATATCCCTTTAGCCTTTTGTAGGTGATTTTGAACTTGTCAAATTGATTTTTATTCTTTTGGTGAGGGTGAGCTAAAGAGATGAAGATGTTCCTCTAAATCTGGGAGTGTTGGCACTACTAAACCTTTTCTTCTTTCATTGATAAATTGAAACCACTATTTTTTTCTTTTTTGGCATTCTTGAGTGTAAGTGACCTAAAATATGCGTTTTTACCTTCTTGCTGATTTTGGCAGTGACATGTTCATTTTGACAAAGATTGGAAAATCATACCATGCTATGTCTTCCCTTGGCCACCTCTGATTTCTGCAGGTGCCAATGAGACCATTTTTTGGTCTCCTTAGTCATTCTTTGGGTTTTGACACTTTATTTTCTCAACAATAAACTCATGATCGACTTGATTTATCATTTTCATACTTAACCTTATGCTTTCATTCCTTTGATCACTTTGAGGGCATTTGATTGCACTTGAAAGCTTGATTTTCCTCACACCGATACTCTTTGTACTTCTCTCCTCATGATGCAGTGAAGCATTGTTGCCTTGATAAACCATGGAGGTCACCTCCTGATATTATTCTTCAAAATTTTTCCTATTGTCATCATGGAGACCCATAGTATTCATTTCACCTTCTTGCCTACCTTTCCAAATTTTAGGTTTTAGGGTTGTTAGAGACAAATAATTAGTGTTGTCTTCTAATTTCTCTATAGCCTTTTCAAGTTCATTCATTTTTGTTCAGTTCTCCTCACCCTTTTCCATTTTTCATTTATAATTTCTAAAAATCTTCAATTGGTACTTGGTTGGGTTTTTGTACCTTCTGTCCTTGTGGCCTTTGCACTTGCTCCTTGCTTGGTAGCACCGTTTAACCAAACAATCCTCAAAACCCTGATTTTCTTTGAACATAGGCTTGATGCCTCTCCTTTGTTGTGGATGTCCTTAGTGATGATTTAGCCTCTTACCTTATCTCTTTTTCTGCTGATAGCCATCTCAATCATTCTTGCAAAAATGTTTAAGATGAGAAGCTATCTTTTTGCAGAAGTTGTGCTTTGACCAAGGAGGCCTTTCTTGAGAGATTTTTGATCTATTTTGGACAACCAAGTGTTGACCCTCCTTTCCATTTGATTTCATAGTCTTGGCACATGTAAAGTAGTGATTTAGAACACCAAAAAAATCCTATAACCTATGAAACCCTAGATGACCGAGAGGGAGGCTTTTTGGACTTGGCCTTTGGCTAAAAACTTGACTTAGGGTTTTTAGGTGTAAAACAGAGTTCTTGAGAGACTTTATGCATTGCAAAACCAAAACTATTGATTTTCATTTATCTAAAGAGCCTAGAGAAGTAGCTTGAGACCACCAATGCTTGAGGCATATGGTGAATAGGGGAAAAGGTTAGGTTTCTTGGCTATCCAAGGTGGAAGTGGAAGTTTTAGGCAAGTCAAAACAGAGTGTTGAAGTCAAAGGTGAAAAAACATAGTGAATATGAGTTGTACGAGCCCATGATAGGTCTTCTGGAAGTGGTAGGTTGACCATGACATGATAGGATAAAATAGTGAAAAAATTATCTTAAGGATAATGAAGGCAGTGAGATTTCTAGAACTCACAATATTCATGAATTTTGTTTCGAGAAATCTAGGATAAAAATTTAGTCATCTATAAAAATGAAAAAATTATTGATGACTAACAGTGGCTCCACTTGGGGAGGGAAACTCCTTTTGAGGAGGTGTCCAAAACTTCAGATCTCTGGTTTTATGAAGACTAGTGCCTGATCCATTGGGCATATTTTCCCTTCTTTTCATTTGTTGATGCTTCTTTGAGGTTGTGATCTCAATAATCTGAAAAACATGATTAGCTCAACTTCATCTCTACCTACCCAATCTACTTGCCTAACATTTTTTTCTTCCTTGGGTGCAATTGAACTGGAAAACCCTTGACAATTCTTCTTTTGAAAGAAAAACAAACTATATACTTCTACTCTTATCACTTCCAAGAGTTCAGATTAGGCTAGTGAACTCTTTTATTCTCTACCTAGACTATTTGACTGTCAAGATTAAGCTGTTTGACAGACTTCATTCTCTAAGATATTGATATGATATTGAAAACATGGATTAAATTAGGATTAGGCAGTCTGACTTACCATGAGTTGTGGCATTAGGACAAGCTACACACAAACATTATTTTTGTACAAAAAAAACTAGAAAAATAAGGGTTGTGATTTATCATTTGGTATGCATCCCTCATCTTTCTCTTTGGTTCAACTTTGAGCATGTGGATCCAGTATCTTCCATTCCTAATCTAAACTTTTTGACAAGTCAAGTTTGAATGATTTGACAAGCTCTCT
This sequence comes from Pinus albicaulis, assembly GCA_034641835.2. NCBI lineage: Eukaryota > Viridiplantae > Streptophyta > Pinopsida > Pinales > Pinaceae > Pinus > Pinus albicaulis. Next base: position 75,293,186 of record CM076573.1, on the reverse strand, counting down.
TTCACTAACTTATCAATAATAAATTGAAAATATGTTCAGCCATGTTTAGGCTAGATGACTAAACAAGAGTCTTTGGAAAAATTAGTGGCATTTAGGCTTGCACACTTTCAGCGTTACTGTTTTTTGGGTATGGGGTTGTACCTCTTTTCAAATCTTCCCTCTTTTTCTTTCTTTATATGTTTTTTTATTTTTGTTTTATAATCTCTCATAATGCAATGTTATTTACAATGAATGAAAGTTCTAAACTAGGACTCTTGACAGAAATAGTGTTCACGCATCCTACCATGAATAGGGTCTTCAAAAAACCCCTTTTCATTCAGCTCTTGTAAACAGAAAACATGGTTACCTACATTTGAGGGCATGCTGTAAGGATTTTTCCAAAAATTTTCAGACAGGCCATGCTCTCCTTGGGATTTCCTCTTTGATTCTTTCTTCCAAAAATTGTTTCTGTCAAAGATCCTTCTTAGGTGGAAAATGTATTCTTTATCGGTTTCAAAACATATGATGATGTCATCAATGTATATCATAGTGAAGAAGTTGAAAATAGGGGCCATGACTCTTTTGAAGACATCTTTAGCACTCCTTAACCTAGGAAGAATTTGGTCAAACATGTAGTTGCTCCAAAAAAATTTGAAAATGGCTTTATGCTAATTGATCGGAAGAGGTACAATCGGATGATAACTTGAAACACTATCATGTAATGATATCTTGTTAGAAATTCGTACCCTTTGTATAGGATGTGTTAGCCATCAGTAAATTTTGTCACAACAAATGATGGCTAAATATGTTCTTAAGTCTTCAAGAGATTATTTTCATATAAAGCTACTCATATTTAAGCCTTTTGGTGTTTTCTAACTTGGGAGTAGTCTTCACTGCTGTTTCTTTCAAAAGATCATTCAAAGAAGTGTTGCTGATATCTAGAGAAAAATTGTTATAGAGACATTTTCCATCATTTCATAAATTCATTTTCACCCACTTTCATCCATGTTTACCTATCCTAACCACTCATTTTTCCTCTAAAAAAACCCCTATCCTCCCTCATTTACCCTCTTTTTCCTTAAAAACCCTTTTTAAACTATGAAAAAACTTTTTTTTGGTTCAAAACAGCCCTATTTTACCTATCGGAAACCTAAAGAGGGCTAAAAAACCTTTGTTTTAGGCCTTTTTTGGACATTTTGAAATATTAGGTCTTAAGCCCCTGAGGGCTTAAGCCCTCTGCCCCCGCTTCTCATAGAACCCTGCGCCCGTGATCAAGCACTAGTCCACCAACCCTCGTTACTATAGTCCTCGGTCTCTTTTTTCTCCACAGAACTGCACGTCCCCCTTGCCTCTAGCCCCCTCCCTTTATTTCTATTTTCTTATTTCTTCGTGTTATGCACCCCCCTTGGGCGATTCCCACCATTGATCTTATTGGTCTAATGGCTACGCGCTTCCCATTTATCCCCTTTCCCTTTTCCCCTCCAAATCAATCTCAACCATCGAATCCACCAATCCAACGGTGATCTTTCCATCCTCTCGACCATCAAAAAGTTATTCATTCACCCTCACTAGAAAGTCCCACCATTAATCTTCACTGATCCAACGAATATTCCTCCCAACGCCACCCCATCATTCCACCATGCAACTCCCACCATCGTGTTGATCCTCCGCTATTGGATCTACACCCCAAGATCCAACGGCACACATCCACTTTTGCGTAGATTTGTATGTCAGGGTTTAACGACCCAAATTAACATGAAACAGGTAGTTTCGTAGAGGCCATGCGTCAAGCAAAGCATCATATCACGTTCAAAATTCCCAAAACTGCTAACCACCTAAAATCCACGCGAAGACCACCCCTGGTCTTCGCAAAACCACTTTTCTACTGTGTGCGCCAATAATCAAATTCAAACCCTGTTCTCCACCTTTCCGCCTATGGAATCCTCATCTGCACATTTTCCTCCCTCCTTGCTGCTCCAACACCTCCGCTAGAGCCCTTTGATGCAGTATACCTCCAAACCGCAGGATTTATTTAACATGTTTGTTTGTTTTGCAGGTTTTTATGGTGGCTAAGATGTTAAAAGGTTTCCCACAGCTAAGGAAACAGTGGTAAAGGGCTGAGTGGTCGAGTTTTAGAGTTTAATTAATGTTTTATGGTCACTAATTACAAGTCAAACCCTCTAGGGCATAGAAGAAACACCTGCACGTGGAAAAAGAACAAGATCAACAGCAAATTGTGAAGATTAAAGTTAAAATGAAAATAAAGGAAATCAAGGCCTTAAATAGCATGTTTTAAAAGGAAAAATACAGTTTGAAGACAGAATATGGTCTGAGAAGGTCTAATAAAGCCTTAAAAACATAATGAAAAGCTAAATGTCAGTGTTTAAAGTGCTAAAAAGGACAGATCAGCAGAAGAAGAGTCCCGCATGACACCTACAGTCCTATTTTACCTCAAATGGAGTACATATTAAATACAGTCAGAAATGTTTTGCCAAAGATATTTCAGAAAGAAATTGATAGCCATCTTGCTGAAAAACCATCTGTAAAACTGTCAGAACAGTTATTAAGCAAACATGGGGCTACAAAACCCAAAAAATGATAGTTTACTTGTCATAGGAGTCAAACAGGGTACTTCAGACCCAGATATCTTCAAAGAACACATTTCAGAGTTAATACTAGCCTACTGGTTGGTCTCAGAGTCAACTAAAAGTAGCGAAAGTGGTACAAGAAGTTATTTATATGGTTATTAAGCAAGATGGGCATACGAATACCTCTCCCATCCTGTCTTAATTAATATCTGCTACCATTTCTACAACACTCTTCCTCTTTCAGCTATATGTATTCATAGAAAATTCATTGTAAATGGTTGGGAAATTGTAAATTGATGAACTGTTATTAAGTTAGAGTTTCTGAGTAGTTGTAAGATAGTAGGTTGGGAAGAGAAGAATTGGACTGTAAAAGCTATTAGATTTGAAGTATGTAACCGTTTTTTCACATCAATATACAAGTAGATTCACTGGATCCTGATCTAAATCATTGGTGATGTTATTATCACTATAATTGTTACTTTCCTTATGTTTTCCACTGTGTTCATATTCTCTGATAAAGAACAAAAAATATAGAGTAGGATTTAATGCAAAGTACCCTATCTCTCACTGATTAAGATTTATCTTTATGTTTTCTTCTAAATGTGTATTTTGGAATGATTTCAATAGAGTATAACCAGTCAAAGATGTTGGTGAACCAATGTTTTTGTTGAGTAGAACTTGAGATGTTGTTCTCAAATGTTATTTTCACTTAATGCTAAGTAGTTTCCTAATCAAGGAAGTTTATGGTTAGCCCTGTCCCTTGTTTAGTATTAAACAACTGTTTTTGAGATTTCCCTTAAGAGTATGCCAAAAGCAGGCTAGGTTAAAAGTCATTACCTGATCTTAGATGACCTTTTATGTTTATGTTTAATGTTTTTCTTTGAGAGTATGTCAAAATCAGGATAGGTTAAAAGTCCTTCCCTGATCTTAGGCTGCCCTTTGTTTCTTACATGTTTTCTCTTTTCACCACATTTCTTAATGTTCCATTTCACAAAATCAACTTAAAAGATCTTCTGACATAGATGACTTGCCCTTTGAAAACCCTTGAATAGTTTATGTGCAAGTAAACCCTGTTATGACTCCATAGCCCAATGGTTTAGCACTATTTTTTGACCTATCTTCCCATGCTGAAACATCCTTCCACTTATTTCCTCCTTCACTTCACATGACCTTCTCATTTAATGATTCCCAGCCAAAAACAAGCAAACCAATCTCTTCTATTTCATAAGTAGCCTAATACCATATCACAAGCCTTAAAGATATATCCTTTGAAAACATATATAGAGAGATCCCTCTCTGACTAGATCCTAGGATTCCAAAGTGGTTTTGATGTTGCCTTGTGATTTAGTATGCCAATCTGCTAAATCACAGGACTCCAACATAATGGCGACTCCACTGGGGACATTTTGATTAATTTGCATCTTAGACATCCTTAATACCCTAGAAGACCCACAATAGCCTTAGATTGGTAGTTAATTACTGATGGTGGATAGCAACTCATCTTAAAACATTTGAAATCATCCACCTAGCGACTCCACAACTCCTAAAAGACCAAAAGACTCCACTGGTGATCAGTAGGCCTACTAATTACTCCTGGTTTCCCAAAGACTCCACTGGGGCAACCCACACTACCATTAAAAATCGTGCTCACCCATGATGAGGAAACTTTGAGGATTAAGTTCCTTTGGTAAAGACTAGTTTGCCTCTAAAATATTGTCATATCTAGCTAAATTTATTTTCTTTGGGTCTAGATCTTAACATAATGTCTTCAAGAAGAATCCATACCAGAGCTTATCCTGACCCAAATCCCCCAGAAATAGTTGATAATCCAGAAAGCATTCTTAGGAAGTCTCCTGTATTTAGGGATCCAGCTATTTTCAGACACATTCATAGAGTTAAGTCTGTCCCTGAAAACCTTTCAGATCTTCAAGAGACCCAAGTTGACTTAGACTTTCCAAATAATTTAACAAGAACTAAGTCACTTAATGTTATATATCAGATAGAATTTGAGCATCCTAGTTCACCACAACATAGTGGCCAACATATTAGCAGCATAAAAACCCCTCCATCCACACCTCCTGATCTTCATTTCATTCACAACTTTGGTTTCTCTCACCCCAAATCTACTCAACAGTCTCCTGCTGGACTAAGCACTTCTGTCATCCATATACCCACTATTCAAAATACTCCATTCCTCCCACAAAATCCTATCATGGCAGCATGGTATGCTCCCCTAGTGTTACCACAACCTCTGGTTCCTTTACGCAATGAATATTAGTCCAGAATTCCCCATTTCACTGGAAATGAATCCACTACTGTTCAACAGCACGTAGATAAAATGAATGATGCCTTTGATTATATGGAAATAGAAGATGAGACCATTAAGACGAGAATATTTTCCCAAAGTTTAGGAGGAGAAGCCAAGAAATGGTTTAAGGGTTTAACTCCTAATAGTATAAATGGTCTCCCTTCTCTACATCAAACATTCATAAACAAATGGGAAACTAGGAAGAACCCTCTCCAAATATTGTCAGATTACAACAACCTCAAGAGAAACACTGGGGAAAGTGTTCAGAATTATTGCACTAGATTCAATAGTGTTTATAACACACTGCCCCCAGATTTGAAACCTCCACAAGGCTCAACTTTGGCTAAATTACCTGAAGGATTTGATCCCAAAATGGCCTATCAACTAAGAGAAAGGGATCCCTTGAATTTAGAAGATATGCAGAAGGGAGCTCTTAGTGTGGAAGCAAATATGATTGAGAAGAGAGCCAGGATGAGGGCTGAAAAGAACGTAACATATAGGGAAGACACTGCATCTTCCTCATCTGATTCAAAATTAGACCATCTAGCCAAGAACATGGACAGGTTAGAAAATATGATGGAGAGGTTAGTTGTCCAAAAAAATGTTCAGAATAGGAACCAACCTCAAAATCAGAACTAAAACTTTAGGAAAGTTCCCAATCAGATTAGACAAAGAGATACTGCTCAAAAAATCAGACCTCCATTCCAAGAAAATTATGTTGGTGAAGATGAGGGAATGATAGAAGAGCCATAGGAAACTGTTATAAACATGTTGGGAGTGAGTAGTGAAGACTCTGCTTTTTTCACAGAGGATGAACAGGCCACATATACAAATGATAATAATGAAGGCTTAGAATATGAGGACTATAGGATAGGCATTGAGAATGCCATCATGGAGGTCCATAAACAATATGACCTCAGCAGCAAAAATAACCAAGAAATTCCCCAAACAAAGACCTCAGACACTGCTACTAAAAACAGATCTGAAAGAGTGATTAGAAGGGCTGTTGAAAACAACAAAACAACAACTGAAATTTCTGGTAAAAATAATGGGAAAAGCACTCAAGCCACTGAAAAACAGAGTGTGGACCCTAGCAGCACTAGCACTTCTACTAGTACCCATGTAAAAACAGTTTTAACTGATGTACATAGTAAAAACCAGCAAGCTGATTTTGTTGATAAGTTAGTGACTAACAAGACAGATTTGAGCCTTTCAAAGAATCAATTCCTTTTCAATTTGGAAAGTGAAATTTCTAAAATAAATATCTTTGTCCCCCTCACTAAGTTAGTCACTCAAGATGTATATAAATGTTAGGTGTTAAAATCTTTGAACATAGAAGAAAATAATGACTCTGCCAACTTAAATGATGACTAGCCATCCCTTTTATTGGGTGCCAAACTTGAAGGAAAGTTCCAAGAAGGAGTAGTCCCTCCTTTCTATGCCAGTTTGAATATCCATGATAAGATTTTACACAATGCTATGCATGATTCAGGGGCTTCACATAACCTCATGCCCAAAGTAATCATGGAGAGATTAGGCCTTGAGATAACCAGACCATATAAATATTTGTATTCCTTTGACTCCAGTAGAGTAAAATTCTTAGGCGTGATCAAATATCTTTGTGTAAACTTGACCCAAATCCCAGCCAAATGCATGGTGATGGATGTGGTAGTGGCTGATGTGCCCCCCAAATATGGCATGCATATTTCAATATCATGGGGTGATAAGCTTCAAGGAACCATGAAAATGGACATGACATATGCCACCATTCCTATCTTTAGTCAACCTAGAATACTTTATAGGGAATCACTCATGAAATTTATGGTGATTAGTCAAGAAAAGTCAAAAAATTTCCCTCTTCATTTTTTCCATACTGACCTAGACTCATTCATTATTTACAGTGATGAAAGCTTTGATGAGCTAGAGTTGGAAAGCCAATAATCACCCAGCATAACATAAAACATAGGATGAGAGAATAGGAAGGGAGAGGATCTCAAATAGTTTACCAAATCTGAAAATTACAACAAACAAAATAGAAAGTATGAACAACCCATTGTCCACCATCTTAGTGGAAGTCATGAGAGTCAAGAAGAAAAGCCTCAACTCCATGAAAAATTTAAGGAACAATACCAACATAAACATGCTGTAGAACCCATAAAATTGCATAATGACAGTCAAAACACACAGGACAAAGGGGACAGGAGTGAAAACAACAAGAAGTCTGAAACTAGCCCTCTTTAGAGTATGAGTTTTGATGGGTCTTGTAATAGAATTGGTGCATGAGCAGGGGTGTGGCTTCACAACACAGAGAATAATCGCGCTGAAAGCCATTCATACAATTTAAACTTCCAATGCACAAATAACATAGCAGAGTATGAAGCACTCCTCTTAGGATTACATTTACTGAAGAAATTAGGAGACATGAGGATAGTTGTTCATGGAGATTCTGAACTGATCATTAGAAAAATAAATGGAGAGTACACTACCAAACATCCAAGACTAAGAGCCTATAGAAATGATGCTATGGACCTTTTGAAAACTTTTGAGGAATATGAACTTGTTTTTGTCCCTAGAGACCAAAACATTCTTGCCAACTGTTTAGCTTGTGCTTCTAGTTCATGCCAAAGGTCTTATGACAACAAACATTTCACATTCCAAGTGAAATATAGGCCAGCTATCCTAGACAATGAAAAATATTGGCAGGTCTTTGAGGGAGATAAATAGATAGAAGACTTTCTGTAGTTCATAAATGAGTTTGAATTGCCAAATTTAGAATCAAAATATGATAAAGACTATATTAATGAGGAAAAACCTGTTGAAAAAGAACCTTCTCCCATTGCAGAAATTAATCTGCTAACTAGAGAATTTGAAAATCAAATAGAAGAGGACATGAACTCAGGAAAAGAGGACATAGAGGTATTACAGTCTAAAGACAAAGGTTTACCCAAAGGACTAGCACCTCTAGAAGACTTTTTTGATTTTAATGACGTTGCCAAGAAACCAATAATAGAACCCATTGAATCTGATATTGAGGAATGTAATATAGGCAGTAAAGACAAGCCTAAAATGATCAAGTTATCCAAAACATTTCCAGCTCACATGAAACTGAAATATATCAAGTTTTTAAAATATTTTTCTAATGTATTTTCTTGGAGATATGAGGATTTAAAGGCATATGACACAGAGACCATTTATCACAAGATACCACTTAAAGAAAAACAGAAGCCATTTAGGCAAAAATTACGTAGAATAAACCCTGTGCAGTTACCTCTGCTTGAGAAAGAAATTAGGAAAATGTATGATGCTGGAATTATTGTCCCTGTGAGATACTCAGATTGGCTATCTAATCTTGTAGCTGTAAGAAATAAAACAACAAAAACAAGGCTCTGTATTGACTTTAGGAAGTTGAATAGAGCCTCATTAAAGGACAACTATCCCTTGCCTAAAATGGAGCACATCTTACAAGGGGTAGTTGGTTCCAAGAGGATTTCTTTGCTAGATGGCTTTTCAGGATATAATCAGATATTGGTACTCCTTGAAGACCAACTGAAAACAACCTTCACTACTCCTTGGGGCACTTTCATGTATGTGAAAATGCCTTTTGGATTAATGAATGCAGGTGCCACCTTTCAAAGAGCCATGGATATTGCTTTCTCAAAAGAAATAGGCAACTTCATTGTGATTAATTTAGATGACATTACAGTCTAGTCCAAAACAGATGAAGAACACGTATTACACCTAAGAAAGGTCTTTGAGAAATGTAGAAAATTTGGGCTATATTTAAACCCCAAGAAGACACTGTCTGGTCTACAAGAAGGTAAAATTATTGGTCATATCATATCTGAAAAAGGGATCAAAATAGACCCAAAAAGGGTTGAAGTTATATTGCAGATCAGTCACCTCATAAACATCAAAGAAATTCAATATTTCATTGGAAAGATTAATTTCTTGAGAAGGTTCATACCCAACCTGGCAGAACTCCTTAGGAACATGACAAACATGCTAAAGAAAGAGATAGAAGTTAAATGGACCTTAGAAGAAAAGAAATCCTTTGAACTGGTCAAAAATGCACTCACCCAAGCACCAGACCTTATCAGTGTTGATTTCACTAAGGACTTCCTTATATTTTCATTTGCATCATAACATACTGTGGTTGCTGTCCTATTACAGAAAAATCCAGAAGGACAAGAGCAGCCAGTTGCATTTTTTAGCAAGGCATTAAGAGATGCACCTTTAAAATATAATATCATGGAAAAACAAGGCTATGCATTGGTCAAAGCCTTGAATGATTTCAGAGTTTATATCTTACACTCTCACATTATTGCATTTGTGCCTAATATAGTGGTAAAAGACATTTTTTCACAAGACCCCAATGGAAAAAGAGGAAAGTGGATTTCTGTGATATTGGAATATGATTTGGAAATTAAACCCACCAAAATCATCAAGGGTCAAGGCCTAGCACAATTAATGGTTAAATATAACTTACAAGCACTTGATATAAACATGATAGATGCATTAGATGAACAGGAAGAATTACCGTCCCCACTAATTGAAGATCACTTCCTCAATTCTTCCTGGTATGTTGATATTTTGTACGTGCTTACTAATATCAATGTCCCTCTTGGTATGTCTAAAAAAAAGGCAAGATTTTAAAGTTAAAGGCTGTAAATTACTGCATTTTAGATAAATGTCCGTATTGGAAGAATTCCAGTGGTTTATTGCTTAAATGTTTGCCTGAGGTTGATGCAGATAGGATCAATCATGAGTTTCATGAAGGAGAATGTGGAGGCCACCTAAGCTGGAAACCACTGCTAATAAAATCCTTAGAGCTGGCTATTATTGGCCCACCCTCTTTCAAGATGTCCACAAAATGATTGTTTCCTGCCACAAATGCCAAATATTTGAAGGAAAGAGAAAACTTCTTCCCTTACCATTGCAACCAATCACTGTTAAAGCTCCTTTTCAACAGTGGGGCCTAGACTTCATTGGGGAAATCCATCCTACCTCATCTGCCCAACATAAATGGATACTCATAGCCACTGACTATTTCACCAAATGGATAGAATCCACCCCTTCTAGGAATGCCACAGACTCGGTTGTCATAAAATTCCTTGAAGATCATATCCTGTCTAGATTTGGTTGTTCTAGGAAAATTATCACTGACAATGCTGCTGAATTTGGTTCTAAAAAGATGGATGATTTCTGTCATAGATATCATATTTTTCTTGGTCATTCCACAACTTATTATCCTCAAGGTAATGGGCTGGTAGAATCTTCAAATAAGAGCTTGATAAACATAATAAAGAAGCTGCTAGAAGAAAATCAGAGATCATGGCACAAAAAGCTAGTACATGCTTTATGGGCAGATAGATTGACAACAAAGAAATCCATTGGAATGTCTCCCTATCAGTTGGTTTATGGAGTAGAGGCAGTTTTTCCTACAAGTTTAGGAGTTCCAGTGATGAAGTTGGTCCAAGAAATACAATTAGAGGAAGATAGTATGATGAGGAGGATAAATTAGACTATACATCTTTAGCAAACCAGGGAAGAAGTTTATAACAGAGCACATAAAGTACAAGAGAATATCAAAAAGTTTTTTGATAAGAGGACAAAGGCCAGTAATTTTAAGATTGGTGACAAAGTACTGAAATGGGATTCAAGGAGAGAAGATAAGGGCAAACATGGCAAGTTTGACAATCTATGGCAAGACCCTTACATCATTCAATATGCCATTGGTCATAATGCATTTTTTCTACAAAATATGGATGGTACAGACTTGTTTTGGGGTCTTTTCAATGGCAGGATGCTCAAGCCTTATTTCTACTGAAACCATTGTTTAAAGCTTTCATTTTCCATTATAAATATCATTGTTTTGTTTTGTTTTGAAAAGAGAAAAAATAAAAAAAAAATAGAAAAGAGAAAAAGAGGGTAGATTAGAAAAGGAAGAAAGGTACAGCCCCATACCAAAAAAGAAAGAAAATCTGAAAGTGTGCAAGCCTAAATGCCACTACTTGAAAGAGCACTGCTATTTAGTCACACAACCTAATCATGACTAGATAGATTTCAATTTAATACTGATACGTTAGTGAAGAAGATCTGCCAAACTATTTAATCTTGGCTTATCAGTAAATTAGATTAGGATAGAAAAAGAATTGGTTCAAACATGCTCAAAATCTGAACCTAAGAATAAAAATAAAACAATGGCTCTAATCAGATCAAAACCTGAGCCAAAGATACAAAGAAGACTGGTTCTAACATGCTGAAAACTTGAACGAGGAAAAGAAGAGAAAGACAGCTCCAAGAGATCAAGAACAGAGCTGAAAGAAAGAATGAAGGATGGCTCTAAACAGATCAAAATCTGAGTCATAAGAAGAAGGAAGGACTCTCATTGTTTTCAGATCTTGAGCCTTGCAGGTTTTGTTTTACTTTTCTGCAAATAAAGTTTTATGAGCAGCTTGTTTTTATGCCATAGTCTTACAAAAAATTAGATAGTTTAGTCATGGTTTGGATATGTTTTCAATTTTTGTTTTAGAATATAAAGAATGGAATCTGTCAGACAGTTTAATCTTGGCAGATAGTAGATTAGGTAGAGAATTTTTTAGTCCAACAATTTAATCTGGACTCATGGAAGTTATAATGGTACATTTAGATTAGTTTTTTCTGTTTTCAAAAGATTAAAATATTGATGTCAAAGGTTTTCAAGTCCAATTGCACCTATGAAGAAAAAATGATAAGAAAGTAGGTTGTGTAGGTAGTTGTTTGGGGAAAATTGATTGGTTATGAAATAATGCTGATCATCTTTCTAAGCAGCATGATCAAAGAAGAAAGAGGATTTTCAAAGTGCAGGACAGTGATCTACATTCCGAAGATAAAATTTCTGAGGTTCTTGACACCTCCAAGGAGCTGCCATCCCCAAGTGGAGCCATTGTTAGCCATCAGCAAATTTAAAGAAGTCTTGTTGATATCTAGAGAAAAACTGTTATAGAGCCATTTTCCATCATTTCATAAATTCATTTTCACCCACTTTCATCCATGTTTACCTATCCTAACCACTCATTTTTCCTCTAAAAAATCCCCTGTCCTCCCTCACTTACCCTCTTTTTCCTTAAAAACCCTTTTTAAACTATGAGAAAACCATTTTTTGGTTCAAAACAACCCTATTTTACCTATTGGAAACCTAAAAAGGGCTAAAAAACCATTTTTTTAGGCCTTTTTCAGACTTTTTGAAATATTAGGTCTTAAGCCCCTGAGGGTTTAAGCTCTCTACCCCCACTTCTCATAAAACCTTGTGCCTGTGATCAAGCGCTAGTCCACTAGCTCTCGTTACTATAGCCCCCAGTATCTTTTTTCTCAACAAAACTGCACCTCTCCCTTTCCTCTAGCCCCTCCCTTTATTTCTATTTTCTTATTTCTTTGTGCTATGCACCCCCCTTCGGCGATCCCCACCGTTGATCTTACTGATCTAACGGCTACAAGCTTCCCGTCTATCCCCTTTCCCTTTGCCCCTCTGAATCAATCTCAACTGTTGAATCCACTGATCCAATGGTGACCTTTCCATCCTCCCGACCATCAAAAAGTTATTCATTCAGCCTTGGTAGTAAGTCCCACTGTTGATCTTGACTGATCCAATGGCTATTCCTACTGGCCCCACCCCATCATTATGCCATGCAACTCCCACCATTGCGCTGATACTCTACTGTTGGATCTACACCCCAAGATCCAACATCCCACATCACTTTCGCGCAGATTTGTATGTCAGGGTTTAACGACCCAAATTAATGTGAAATAGGTGGTTTCATAGAGGCAACGCGTCAAGAAAAGGACCATATCGCGTTCAAAATGCCCAAAACTACTAACCGCCTAAAATCCACGTGAAGACCACCCTCGGTCTTCGTAAAACCACTTTTCTTCTGTGCGCACCAATAATCAAATTCAAATCCTATTCTGTGCCTTTTCGCATATGGAATCCTCCTTTGCACATTTTCCTCCCTCCTCACTACTCCAACACCTCCGCCAAAGCCCTCTGATGCAGTATACCTCCAAACCACAGGATTTATTTAACACATTTGTTTGTTTTGCAGGTTTTTACGATGGCTAAGATGTTAAAAGGTTTCCCACAGCGAAGGAAATAGTGGAAAAGGGCTAAGGGGTCGAGTTTCAGAGTTTAATCAATGTTTTATGGTCATTGACTACAAGTCAAACGCTCCAGCGCATAGAAGAAACACCTGCACACGGAAAAAAAACAAGATCAACATTAAACAGGGAAGATTAAAGTTAAAATAAAAATAAAGGAAATCAAGGCCTTAACCAGCATGTTTTAAAAGAGAAAATATAGTTTGAAGATAGAAGATGGTCTGAGAAGGTATAATAAAGCTTAAAAAACACAATGAAAAGCTAAATGTCACTGTTTAAAGTGCCAAACAGGACATATCAATAGAAGAAGAGTCCCGAATGACACCTACAGTCCTATTTTACCTCAAATGGAGTACATATTAAATGGAGTCAGAATTTTTTTGCCAAAGACACTTCAGAAAGAAATTGATAGCCATCCTGCTAACAAACCATCTGTAAAAATGTCAGAACAATTATCAAGCAAACATGGGGCTACAAAACCCAAAAAATGATAGTTTACTTATCATAGGAGTTAAACAGGGTACTTTAGACCAATATATCTTCAAAGGGCACATTTCGAAGTTAATAATAGCCTACTGGTTGGTCTCAAAGTCAAATAAAAGCAGCTAAAGTGGTACAAGAATTTATTGCTATGGTTATTTAGAAATATGGGCATTCGAATACCTTTCCCATCCTGTCTTAATTAATATTTACTACCATTTCTACAACACTCTTCCTCTTTCACCTATATGTATTCACAGAAAATACATTGTAAAGGGTTGGGAAATTGTAAATTGCTGAACTGTTATTAAGTTAGAGTTTCTGAGTAGTTGTAAGATAGTAGGCTGGGAAGAGAAGAATTGGACTGTAAAAGCTATTAGATTTGAAGTATGTAACTAGTTTTTCACATCAATATACAAGCATATTCATTGGATCCTAATCTAAATCATTGGTGATGTTATTCTCACTGTAATTGTTACTTTCCTTATGTTTTCCATTGTGTTCATATTCTTTGATAAATAAAAACAAATATAGAGTAGGATTTACTGCAAAGTACCCTATCTCTCACTGATTAAGCTTTATCTTTATGTTTTCTTCTAAATGTGTATTTGGGAATGATTTCAATAGAGTATAACCAGTCAAAGATGTTGGTGAACCCATGTTTTTGCTGAGTAGAACTTGAGATTTTGTTCTCGAATGTTATTTTCACTGCATACTAAGTAGATTCCTAATCAAGGAAGTTTATGGTTAGCCCTATCCCTTGTTTAGTCTTAAACAACTGTTTTGGAGATTTCCCTTAAGAGTATGCCAAAATCAGGCTAGGTTAAAAGTCCTTACCTAATCTTAGGTGACATTTTATGTTTATCTTTAATGTTTTTCTTTGCGAGTATGTCAAAAGCAGGATAGGTTAAAAGTCCTTCCCTGATCTTAGTCTGCCCTTTGTTTCTTACATGTTTGCTCTTTTCACCACATTTCTTAATGTTCCATTTCACAAACTCAACTTAAAAGATCTTCTAACATAGATGACTTTCCCTTTGAAAACCCTTGAATAGTTGTTGTGCAAGTAAAACCTGTTATGACTCCATAGCCCAATGGTTTAGCACTGTTTTTTGACATATCTTCCCATGTTGAAACATCCTTCCACTTATTTCCTCCTTCACTTCACTTCACCTTCTCATGTAATGATTCCCAACCAAAAACAAACAAACCAATCCCTTGTATTTCATAACTAGCATAATATCATATCACAATCCTTAAATATATATCCTTTGAAAACATATATAGAGAGATCTCTCTTTGAATCCGGGAGGGCTAGATCCTGGGATTCCAAAGTGGTTCTTATGTTGCCTTGTCATTTAGTATGCAAATCTGCTAAATCAGAGGACTCCAACAGGATGATTTATCTTGGGAAAAGGGTATTTGTACTTCATGGAGGTTTTGTATAGGTACCTAAAGTCTATACATAGTCTACATCCTTTTTCTTTCTTTGTTAGTGACACAATTTTCCCAAGGGTTCTATGGTCTTTCTTGGAAGGAGACCTTTTTTGAATAATGTCTGTGTTAGAAGGCTTCAACATTTCATCACTATATATACAAGCATCCTGAAACTTCTTGCATAGCCTTATATATTTTAGTTTTGTGTATAATGAAAGAGTTTTGGATAACTTAATCATTTTGGGTCTTTCTAGGCTGCCCACATTATACTCCTCTATATCAGTTCCAGTAGATACTCATTTAGGTTCCATAGCAATATTTGTGAGAGTTAACAATTCTTCTGAAGGGACAAAACTCTTTCATGATGAGGTGTATATGTAAGGAAAAAACATAAGACTCTTTTTACCCAAATTCCTAAAGATTTCTATTATGTGAGAGTATTTCAACACTTCTGGATTAAAAAAAGGGAAAAGTTCTATTTCTGAGGTTTGTCCTTCATTTGAGCAACTTGATTCAGATTCTAAACTTATTTTTGGTTTTGAAATTTAATTTTCAATTTGTAGAAAGCCAAGTTTCATTTTATCATCATGTGGTTGTTCAGGTTTGTTATGGTTTTGACTGTTGAGTTCATCATGCAGATACTGGTTTGACTATTGTAGTGTGCCTAGATCTGTCTCAACTTCACTTACCTGCTCGTTATTGTCCTCTTCATTACACAAGATGAAGGAATCAATATCTTAGTGAATGGAATAAACAGGAGTGTTATTTTTCCTCTCTTAACTGCTAACCATATATTTCATGTGTGACTCTTGGTATAGTCTCCTTGTCTGGTTAAAAACAAGGATGGCAGCATAGGACATATCTAGTTGAAGCTTTCCCTGAAGTTTGGCTCCCCAAGATATGGATAAAAGAATCCCATACTTAGGGGGAATGTCAAAAACAACTATGTCCATGAATAGGTTCTTAGCAGGTATTTGTGCTAGATTGACATGAAGATCCTTGATTAGGTCCAAAGACTTGACTCTAATCGAATCGAATGAGTACAATTCTTTGCAAGGTTTAGTAATTTCTAGGCCTAATCTCTCCATCACAAGTTTAGGCATGAGGTTGTGAGAGGCACCGAAGTCTAGCATGGCATTATGCAAGATTTTGTCATGTATGCTTAGGCTGACATAGAAAGGGGGAATGGCTCCTTGGTTTTTTCCTTCCACTTCAGGAACAAACAACAACTCTGGTCTATCATCTGTCAAGTTTAAAGTATCAATAGCATTTCCCATGTTTAATACTTTTAGAACTTGGGACTTGTATATGCCTTGGGTTATCAGTTCAGTGAGAGGCATGGTGATCTTGATTTTGGCAATCTCTCCCTCAAAACTGAAAGGTATTTGTGTTTTGGGTATATTTACATCATTTTTATCAACCATGAAATTTTCTACATTTTTAATTTACTGATTCTGATTTGGGACTTTAGACAAAATAGTTTTCTCAAGGTCACTAGTGAGGGCACTAGGGAAGCTTGTGTCACCACTCTGATGACTGATATTTCCACTGTTTGGATCAGTTTTCTTAGCCACAGTGTTTGGGTTGCTTGTTTTCTTTTTAGGAGTGTTTTTCGTAGCTTTCCTAACAGCAGTGTCTACTTGGTTTGTCTTGGGGGAATCTTGATTCTTTTTTCTCCTAAGGTCATATTGCCTATGGAATTCCATTATGGAATCTTCAAATCCTAGTCAGTAATCTTCATAATCCGCATAATTTGTTTCAGTTTGGTTTGTGGTGAAGAAACAATGTTCTTCCTTAGTGAGAAAAACATCATCTTCATTATCAGAGCCTATCAAATTCACATGATTTTCTTCCAGCTCCATAATTTCTCCTTCTTCTTCATCTACACAGTTTTGTTGAAACGGAGGTCTGATTTGTTGGTAATTTTTCATTTGTTTTATTTGAGTAATGTCTCTTCTGAAGTTCTGAGATCTATTTCTATTTTGGGGATTTTCTTGGTTCTCCCTAGGAGGTGCCCTTTCATTAAAGTTTATCCTTTCTATCATTCTCTCAATTTTTCTCATTAGGCTGTCCATTTTGGCATCAGATGAGGAGGTTGAGGCTACGGTTTCATCTTTGTAAGTGACTCTCTTTTCTGACTTCTTCCTAGCTCTCTTTTCAATCAAGTTGACCTTTGCACTAATAGCTGCCCTTTGCATCTCTTCTAAAGTTGTGGGGTCTCTCTCTCTTAATTGGTATGTCATGTTAGGAACAAATCCTTCAAGAAATTTCACTAGTGATAGGCCTTATGGGGGTTTCATGTGAGGTGGAAGGGCATTGCAGACACTGTTAAACCTAGTGCAATAATCTTGTACACTTTCCCCTACATTCCTCTTAATGTTGTTATATTCAGAAAGGATTTGGAGGGGGTTTTTCTTGATTTCCCACTTGTTTATGAAAGTTTGGTAGAGGGAAGGGAGATCATGTATGGTGTTAGGAGTTAATGCTCTGAACCATTTTTTAGCTTCACCTCCTAAGATTTGTGCAAATATCCTCATTTTAATGGTTTCTTCTTCTATTTCCATGTAATCAAAGGCATCATTTATGTTATCTAAATGTTGTTGGGCAGTGATGGATTCAAATCCTGTGAAATGAGGGATCTTGGATTGGTAATCATTTGGCAAAGGTACTAGAGGTTTTGGTAAAACTAGGGGGGCATACCAAGCTACCATGATGGGAACTAATGGAGGGTTTACATGGGAAGGGTTTTTGAAAGGAGGTGTAGGATGAAGTGAAGTGGTTTGAACAATGGAGGTTTGGAGGGGTGTGGTGGAAGTGCTTGGACCATAAAACTGATTCTAAGCGGATTTGGTGTGGAAAGAGATAAATTTAGGAGGAGTGGAAGGTGAGGCTTCTCTACTAGAACTCTGCTGCAAATATATGGGCTCAAGGTCAGTCTGGTCAATATCACTTTGTGACTTGATTCTGAAAAGGTTCTTTGTATGGTGCAAATCAAACTGCGGATATTGCAAAGTTGTAAGGTGTTCAGGAACAGAGATTTCTCTATGAATGGTCCTAACAATAGTTAAGTTTCCAGTTTTAGAAGTTTTCCACAAAGTCTTCTCTAGGTCATCAAGTATGGTAGGAGGGTGATCAGGAGCTCAAATCTGAGCTTGGGAAAAAGCTCAAAAATGAAAGTGCTCAAATTGATTTGGAACCTAAGCGACAGGATAGGCCTTGGAGATACGATTCCAATGCCACAAATGGTTCGAAAAACGGACACCGTATGAAAAATTTATTGCACTTTTAGTGGAGTGGGTTCGGCGGAGCACGGAGGGGCCAACCCTCCTCCCATGGAACCTCATCATATGACCAGTCTGGGAGCTTAATGATTAAGAGCGCTTAAGGAGCCTAATATCAAGTTTAATATTTAATTAAGCTTCATTTAAGTGGAGTTTAATATGGCGGATATTTTGGAGGCGCTCCCAAATTTAGGTGGACTTCCACTTTTAGTGGAGTTAACTGGCAGTTGCCCCACATTTAGTGGAGGAAATTGGGGCGAAGTTGTTTTGGTCATAAATTTCTCATTAATCAACATTTTGGAATGATTTTTTTTTTTTATTTCATATGTAATCAGCATTTTGGACTCAATGGCGCAGGTTTCAGAGCCATTGGAGCTCATTTTCAGCTTGTTTAGCTTCAGAGAAGCTTTTTGAGCCACTAGGGCCATTTTGGGTTTTGAGTTTGGATGAGCTGTGGTTAACCTTTTTTGGTGAACCAAAAGTCATTTTCGACTATTTCCTGCATTTAAGAGCCATTGAAATAGTTCTTAGCTCTGTTTGAAGACTTTTAGAGGCCGAAAACCTTTAGGAGAGTTTTCAGGGCCACCATGGCCATTTTGGGGATTAAGTTATTTTGAGTTGTGGTTATCAGTTTGAGGTGAAAAAAAGCTCTATTTCAGATAATTTAGACCTTATGAAGCCATTGGAAGAGGTTTCAGAGGAATTTTAGGACTTCTACAGCTCGAAAAGTTGTAGAGAAGTTCAAAGCACCAGCAGGACATTGATGAAGAAATCACGGTTTAGGGTAATCTATCACTGTTTAGTGAATTTGAAAAGGCATTCTTAGCTTTTTCCTACCTTCTGAATCAGTTTATATATTCATATTTGTCTAATGGGACACTTATAATCTTGTATTTCATTTGGGAGCTTTTAATACAAGAGGACAAGCCCATTTTGGGACGCTTGATCCAAGAGATGTAGCCCAAGAGTTGGGGTGAACTCCTTTATCATATTGCTGTTGTGTCTTGATATTATATTTCTGAATATTATTTCTGATATCCATGATTATGCTTCAGCAAAAACAATTACACTTAAGATACATAAAAAGTGAAAAGACATACACCATTTGCAAGCTAAATTTCCGCATAACGTCAAGTTTAAAGCAAGATCATTTTAATTAAATCTGAGTGTTTACTTATATTATTTCTTTATGCAGAGTCTGTAAGAGGGATAGGTAGCCTCTGGATTCATCCTTTCTTTGAAAGGTGAAATATCCGATAAATTCCCCTACAGTCTATCTCTGTATTAGAAATATGAAGTTCTCATATTTTCAGATTTAAACTTAGAGTATTTTTGCACTCATTTACATAATTGAAAATGGATACCTTGCACCCTTTTCAAGTACCTTCCATTTTCAGATCAGATAGTATCAGAGCAGGTTTTTGCTGTTTATATGCTCTAGGAAAAGTTATATAAACTATAGACAGAGTCTGAAGCAAGCCAGGAAGCCTTCGAACCGCTTTTGTTATACAATTGCGTAGTAGATCAATGCTACTTCAGTCAATCTCTAGTTTAGTTTATATTTTGAGCATTTTTGCAATCAACCTTGACTATTTTATTGTGTGCATGAGTTTTCTTGAGATCATTTTGGGATAGCTGGTGTTAACCCTCTCCAAGAGTTGAAGGCATTTGGTCAAAAGCTTGTTGTTTGTTTGAAAGCGTTGAGGACTTTTCTTTGGAAGTTAATTTTGGTTGTTTTGACCATTTACATAATGCCAACTTCTGATACAAGTGAAGTTTCCTCCTTCACGAGATTCTTAAATGATGACATGAAGAATGAGTTCTTTAAGGTGAAGGACATGGTGCAGATTCTCCTTGAGGATCAAAGGGAAAGTGTTCAACTTCGTGCACAATTCCTAGCTATGCAGGAAGAGAAAGAAGCCATTCTTCAAAGATTGCATGATATGGAGTTGTAGCTTCTTCAAGCTCAAGAAGCTTTGTCCAAGAAAATTCTTGAGGAAGAGGATAATCGTTCCAACTTGTCTTCAAGTTCCTCCATTGAAAAGTATGTTGGTTATTTTGAAAAACATACAAGAGGTATTGGGTCCAAATTAATGTTGAAAATGGGCTATCAAGAAGGCAAAGGTTTGGGCAAGCATGCACAAGGCATTGTTGAGCCTATTTGTGTTGTGGAGCGTCCCAAGAATATTGGTCTTGGCTATGAGCAGCTTAATGGTGAAGCTTTGAGCACATGCATTCAAGAATGTGATGCAAATTTGAAGAGAACATTTCTCCCAAGTTCTCAATTACATCAATGTCATGATGGCAATCTTCCTTACCATTGTTTTAAGCCATCATTGCAACAAGAAGATGGACATTCCATGCAGCAAAAGAGGTATAATCACTCACATGATCAATTTGATTATGTTTCAATAAAGAATGATAATTTTTCTTGTTCAAATGAAAAGAAGTTTTGTTGCACATTTTGTGGTCGATTTAACCATCATGTTTTGAGACGCTGGATGGGGAAGAAGGCACACAAGAAGCAGATGAAGCAAAGACTACTTTCAAAGAAGGTGAATATGATTTTCCCTTTTTTCCAAAAGAAGGGACATGTTGTCTCTCATTGTTGGACTTTGCATCCAACTCGTCGTCCCACGCACATGCAGCAAGAGGACAAAAATTTTGGCGAAGGTGGAACCTCATATTCCATTATTGATGTGGAAAGGGAAGTTTCACATGAGGAAAAGTTGCAGCAGCAAAAGTCTCCATGGAAGTGGCTTGGTGAGAAGTGGATGGACTTATTGACACAGTAAGACGTACTCCTTTTGTACATATGCAAATTTCGGATGTATGCATGTATTTTGTTGTAATATCTTTTTTGTTTTGAGCCACCTTAGATCATTAATCAAGGCTGCATTGTATAGTTTCACTCTGTAAATTTCTCGCCAGAAATTTCTGTGTGGGTTCAAGAAGGTTAGTTGTGGACAGTTGTGGACAAGCGCATTTAGAAAGGGAAATGTCAATTTCTTTTCATTTGTGGTTAAAATTCACTTTCTTTGTAAGGAAAAAGTGTTTGAAGGGCTGAAGAGAAGAGGATTTTTATTCTCTCATTTTCTGTACTATAGTTCAGTTCTTCATTTCAGTAAGCTTTTGGGGATCAAAAGCCTCTCATTTGGGAGGTGTGATCAGGAGCTCAAATCTGAGCTTGGGAAAAAGCTCAAAAATGAAAGTGCCAAATTGATTTGGAACCTAAGCGACGGGATAGAACTCGGTGATACGATTCGAACGCCGCAAACGGTTCGAAAAACGGACACCATATGAAAAAGTTATTGCACTTTTAGTGGAGTGGGTCCGGCGGAGCACGGAGGGGCCAACCCTCCTCCCATGGAACCTCATCATATGACCAGTGTGGGAGCTTAATGATTAAGAGCGTTTAAGGAGCCTAATCTCAAGTTTAATATTTAATTAAGCTTCAGTTAAGTGGAGTTTAATATGGCGTAGATTTTTGAGGCGCTCCCAAATTTAGGTGGACTTCCACTTTTAGTGGAGTTAACTGGGAGTTGCCCCACATTTAGTGGAGGAAATTGGGGCAAAGTTGTTTTGGTCATAAATTTCTCATTACTCAACCTTTTGGAATGAAATTTTTTTCTATTTCGTATGTAATCAGAATTTTGGACTCAATGGCGTAGGTTTCAGAGCCATTGGAGCTCATGTTTAGCCTGTTTAGCTTCGGAGAAGCTTTTTGAGCCACCAGGGTCATTTTGGGTTTTGAGTTTGGATGAGCTGTGGTTAACATTTTTTGGTGAAAAAAAAGTCATTTTAAACTATTTCCTACATTATAGAGCCATTGAAATAGGTCTTAGCTCTGTTTGAAGACTTTCAGAGGCCGAAAACCTTTAGGAGAGTTTTCAGGGCCACCATGGCCATTTTGGGGATTAAGCTATTTTGAGTTGTGGTTATCAGTTTGAGGTGAAACAAAGCTCTATTTCAGATAATTTCGACCTTCTGAAGCCATGGGAAGAGGTTTCAGAGGAATTTGAGGACTTATAAATCTCAAAAAGTTGCAGAGAAGTTCAAAGCACCAGCAGGACATTGATGAAGAAATCACTGTTTATGGTAATCTATCACTGTTTAGTGAATTTGAAAAGGCATTCTTAGCTTTTTCCTGCCTTCTGAATCAGTTTATATATTCATATTTGTCTAATGAGAGACTTATAATCTTCTATTGCATTTGGGATCTTTTAATACAAGAGGACAAGCCCATTTTGGGAGGCTTGATCCAGGAGATGTAGCCCAAGAGTTGGGGTGAACTCCTATATCATATTGTTTTTGTGTCTTGATGTTATATTTCTGAATATTATTTCTGATATCCATGATTAAGCTTCAGAAAAAACAATTACACTTAAGATACATAAAAAGTGAAAAGACATACACCATTTGCAAGCTAAATTTCCGCATAACGTCAAGTTTAAAGCGAGATCATTTTAATTAAATCTGAGTGTTTACTTCTATTATTTCTTTAGGCAGAGTCTGTAAGAGGGCCAGGTAGCCTCTTGATTCATCCTTTCTTTGAAAGGTGAAATGTCCGATAAATGCCCCTACAATCTATCTCTGTATTAGAAATATGAAGTTCTCATATTTTTAGATTTAAACTTAGAGTATTTTTGCACTCATTTACATAATTGAAAATGGATACCTTGCACCCTTTTCAAGTACCTTCCATTTTCAGATCAGAGGGTTTGGGTCCAGATGAGATCTGGTATGGATCCTTTGTGAAGACATATTTCAAATTCAAAATGTATAGAGGCTGAAAGTTTACAACTGTTTTTTGGAAGGCAGACCTCTCTAAGTGCTTGATAAACTCACACAGTATGGGACTAGGCTTCTCGATTTCTCAGGGCTGATTTGAGTAAATCCTAGGGAGTCTAATGAGAACTAGTGAAGTAATAGGCCTACTGGAGGCTAGTGGAGCACCAGGTGTATGTTTTTAGTTGTTTTGAGGATATGTGTGTATGGTCCACCACCAATAACTGACAAAAAACCAATCT
This sequence comes from Pinus albicaulis, assembly GCA_034641835.2. Classification (NCBI taxonomy): domain Eukaryota; kingdom Viridiplantae; phylum Streptophyta; class Pinopsida; order Pinales; family Pinaceae; genus Pinus; species Pinus albicaulis. Next base: position 75,269,953 of record CM076573.1, on the reverse strand, counting down.
AGCAATGTTTTTGGGGTTTTCTGAGTATATTTGTACAACAATAAGGTTTCTAATGAGTGTGGTCTAGTCGAGTCATCATTTTGCTATGATGGTGAAACAGTTAGATTTTACTCTCGACTATCAGTTGATTTTCTAAGCTTAACTGAGGGTCAGATGAGTCCTAAGAGGTACTTAAGCAACTATGTACTCAGAGGTCCCACCGTGATTGCCAGAATTTTAGGGTCCCGTGATCTAGCAGATTGGTAGACCAAATTGATAGGGTAACATAAGACTAGTCTTTGGAGTCCTAAGACCTAGCCTTAATGGACTCAGAGAGGGATCTCTCTATTGTATGCAAAGGATGTGAACTTTTTGCTTCTAGTGTTTGATTTTAGGCTAGTTGTTAAGTGTAGGGTTTTTTGTTTGTTTTGGTTGGGTAAGATGGTCAAGTAGAATAGGTGGAGTGAGAGGTCTTCAAATCATTGGGCTATGGAGTCTATGAGATTCATGTATATCTCAATAATGAAGCAAGATGCATAATAGGGAAAATCTAGCTTGGTCAAATGGATCCTTAAGGTACGTGTGAAGTGGAATGAACAATAAGTTGGTGAACAAAGTAGGTGTCTAAGGGCAGTGAAGAATTCTTAAACAAATACCCTTTAAACAAGATGGTCTTAAACATTGATCAACATAAGGAAATAATCATAAGACATGGCAAAACAATAGCTCTCTGATTTTACTTAAGCAAAACAAACATTCAAGATGAAAAATTTAGTGGACCATAGAAAGCAAGAAACTAATCTAACTTTTAGTGATTTCACCTTCAAGATTTAGAAAACATTCAAGATAAGAAATAACTTTAATGAATGAATAGGGAACACCTAAACATCAATGATCAAGCTACAAATAACTTTAAGGAAACTTCTCAAGAATGGAGAAATGGCATGATCAAAACATTGCCTCTTTAGCTAAAACCTAACAAGTAATAATTCAAAGAGAGATTCCAAAACAGAGTTCAAATAGCATCAAATAGGCAGGGCTAACCATAAAACATACTTGAAACTACTACATTGAACCATTCATGGAATAAACAAGCATAAGGAGGTCTAAGGAGCAGCTAAGAATTCCTTAAACAAACCCAGTAGAGGAAAACACAAAGACAATAGAAACAAGAACGACTCAGGTGCCTCGAAGAACATTTCTTAACCTATACTCTTCTATTCTACTGTAGCATAGAAGGATGAAAACGTAATGAAAACATGAGAAAAATATAATATAATATAGAAACACTTCACCAATAACCAAGCTCAGGGATCTTGCAAGCTATCCTCCTTCATCATTCATCAAAACGAGGCATTTAGAAACTCCACAAAACCAACTTCTTCTTCAAGCTCAAGAAAACCATGTATTGCTCTCAAAACTCATAAAATGCCAACCCTTACAATGGAATCCTCATGCTCTATTTATCTTAGAAAGTGAGGAGGTGGAAACCATAAGGAGCTTCTAGAAATCCTCATTCCATCATAAATGTCATTTATGTGCTTGGAGACCATGCAAGGCCCAAGACACATAATATCTAAGATAATAAATGAAAAATGACAGAACATAACACCTCAATCAAATCTAGAGTGATTTTCCCAAGAAAACATTAAAAAATCCTTTTGCCATCAATTTGTGTGTTTTGTTGACTTTTTGGCCAAAAACACACATTGTTGTCCATTTGGGCAGTGCCACCTTAGGCATAAAATAGGTCTTGTTGCAACCAAGTTTTGGAGACCTTCCCGATGTCGGAGTTTGCTCTGTGATAGCCCGTTGGAAAGCCTGATGAGTCTAATTTCAGAAAATACTCTTTTTTTTTTTATCCATCCACTGTAACCTATCCAAAATGTCAAAATACCAACACTTCTCTGTGCATAGCGCCAGGCCTCAAAAGGAGGTGGAATCGTGAAAATTTAGGTGTTTTTTGACCTTTTGAGGGGTCAAAAATGCTCCAATTAATCTGAAATTTAGTGAGAATAATGTACTAGTGATTATAAATCAAAAAATGAAGAGTTTTACCTCTGAGGATGCTCCAGGGAAAAGTGTAGCGCCAGTGGAGTTGCGCTAATAGGCCTTCAAAATCACAAAAAACAAAAAAAATATCCAAATTCACTCAAACTTTGTGGAGGTCTCCTTCAAGGGGTTTGGGAGACCCGTTGAGAAGCTAATGCCAAAAATCCAAGGTTTCCATGACCTTTTTCTTCCTTTATGGTTTTAATTTCAATGAGGGCCTTCTTCAGTTTGGCACAAGCAAGTTTTTTTTTCATTGCATAATGCTTGGTCATATTTTTCTAGAGAGTAAGGCCCCTTTTTACCCTCTTAAAATACTTGTGTTCATTATTATAATACTGAATTACACACTGAGCCATTTGAAAGTCTCTTTCCATCTCCCTAATTTGTGAATCTTTTCTTTGGAGCAGTATTCTAGTGGCCATCTCTTCATCTTCATTATCATTGTCTAGGTCAATGAGTTGGGGCTTTTGTTTAGTTTTCCCGCCTCTCTTACCTTTCTCACCTTTCTTCATATTTTGTTTTCCCTTGTCAGGATTTTGAGCTAAAGAAGTTGGCATGGTCCCTTTCCTCTTGGCGGAAGCAAACACTAGCCTTGGTCCTCTTTGGTATGTACATGCAAGAGGTGTGATGATGATTTTTTTGGTCTCTTTGCCATGGTTGTGATCAACATTTAGACTATGAGCCTCTTCCCCTTTTTCACTGTCATCATGACTAGGATTACCTTCATATTCATTTTCTGCATTGTCATCATTGTCATAATCACTGAGGGGTTGATTTTTGTCATGACTATCATGACTATCATGACTCTTTCCTTCTTTGTTGTCCTTCTCATCACTAAGGGTGGCTTCACTTTGGTCACTGATGCCTTCAATTTCTGCATCTTCCTCACTGTCTTTATCTTTATCATTTTCATCCAATTCATTCTCTATATTTTCCTCATCATTTTCCTCTTTATCATCTGCCTCTATATCCTCTATTTTATTGTTGATATCCCCTCCATCAATGCTCATTCCATTTCCACTTTCAACCTCCTCATCCTCTTCAATATACTCTTTCACTTGGTCATTGTTTTGTTAATTGTTTTCACCTTTGTCACTGTCATTCTCACTATATTTCTCTTCAACCTCTATTTCTTCCCCTCCTTCACTTTCATCATTCCCTTCTTATTCTTCTTCTTCCTCATCAATATTTTCCTCTTCCTCACTGATTTCATCACCTTCATTGGTAGCACTTTGTTCATCATCCTCATTTTTTTCCTCACTTTGGAAAAATTCATTTGCACCATTACCCTCACTGTCATTACTTTTTCCATTATTTCCACTCTCATCCTCTTCATTTGATGCATCAAGAGAAGGGGAACAATTTTGATCAGCGGTTGTCATTGATGTCAATCCAAGCAGCACCAGGGGCTAACCCAATATTTCATGGGAATTTTGACCTACCAAATTAATATATTTTGGGTCAATAATGCTTTTTATGGTTTCTACTTGTTGAGATGTTTCCGTTGATATATGGCACGCCATGTAATTCTTCACGGTTTGAGAGATATTCATGTTTGAAGTTTGTACCCCCAGTTAGTGGGCTAAAACCCCATGGGTTGGGGCATGGGTCATTGAAAAGTCATAATTAATATTTTTTAAGCTCCTAAAATCCCTCCCACGTTCACTTGTTGAAGCCCCTCTCAACTTAAGCATTCATATAAATTGTGATCTTCATTTCCTCCTTATGTAAGGGATTTCACCATCTGAAACAAGTCATCTTGGTATTTTTGCTCTAAAGTTTTTTATACGAAGGTTCAAAAGCTGAAATTTTTATGAGGTGAAGCTGAAATCTTGAGGGAGTTGTAGTAAAAGTTTCAGGTCAAGGTGCACCATATTTTTGGAGATATGATTTGTGGACGTCAGGGTTTTTGCAGGCTCCTGAAATTCATCTCAAAGAAGTGACCTTGGTAAAATCGTCATAAATATCTCTCTGAGTATTGGATTGGAATTCCGTAAAAGTGGTGGATATTGCATAGCCTATACGTTTCTCTCTATCAATTTCAGAGCCAAATGAAGAAACAATGATATGTGGCACACCGTACAAGTGCGCTCTGCTGAAACAGTCCATAATTAGGGCATTGTGAGAGATTGGGTATAAATATCTCTTGAAGAATCCAAAGTGGGTTAGACCTGTGGCATTGGAAATATGACTCAAAGGAATACTATAGGACCAAAAATAAAATATTGAGGATATAAAATAACAGAGATACACCAGAATCAATATCGAGCTCGTAGAAGGCAAGAAAAATCTAGATCATGTGTTGTCAAGGGTTGAAAAGGACCAGACTTTCTACGGCAGCAAAGCAAAGCAAGGTGCATAAGAGGGTGGCATGACAAGAGTAGCAACCAAGGTGCATAAAAACAGCAAGAATTTCATCATATGAAGTCTTCAAGTGGGCAACACTGCATACAATCATTTTAAAGGTATCATTGTACTTAGTCATTGTAAATACATTATTGTACAAATTGTACTAGTATATATCTACCAAGGGTTGAAGAGGCAGTGTTGGGAGGTCTAGGATCATCATTAGGTGGTTGTGTCAAAGTTGGGGTTATGGTCTAGTATATATTCTTCTTCTACATCATTCTATATCATTGTAAAGTGGACCATTTTCCCTGGTACGAGATTCCATTCTTCTTTTATTCTTCTATAGGGTGGTAGGGTGGTGCTAGGGTGAGTTGTAGATCATTGCGTGTTGGGGCATCCATTCAGTTAACTACTGAAGAATCTTGGGAATTGGAGTGTCCATCCAGTGGGTGTTGGAGAATAATGATTTTCTATATTCTAGGAAGTTGGAGCTTTATTTTCAATTGGAGTTGAATATTAAAGAATTATTAGAAAAGCATTAGGTGGTTTTTGTCCCGGAGTGGGTTTCCACCTTAAAAAATGTGTGCATTTGTGTTCCTCTTTTTTTCTGCTATCATTGTACAAACACTGATAATAATTGAAGATTAACTAATGCTCTAATTGAAAGGAATAATGATTCACCCTCCCTCTTAGTATTTCCAACAATTGGTATCAGATCTTGGTTCCTTCAATAGCAGTTTAACAGCTGGAAGGAGGTCATGGAGCATACCAAGAATGGTGTACCTTTATTCAATGAAAATAATCATGCACTCTAGAAAGGAAGAATGGAGGTCTATCTCTTGGCGCAAGGTTACGAAGTATGGGACAATGTTCAAAATGGATTTACATAAACTGCAGATGAACAAGGTAAGAATAATTTGGTAAATGATGCAAAAGCAAAAAATATTATTATCAGTGGACTTACTGAATCTTCTTATCATAAGGTGTTGGGTTGCAAAACCACCAAAAATATATGGGACAAGCTTGATAATATATATGCAGGTGACTCAAATGTCAAAGAAGCAAAGCTTCAAAATTATAGAGAAAAAATTGAGCAACTCAGGATGAAATAAGATTGCAACATTGTTGCATACTTCCAATACGTTGATGAAATAACCAATACTCTAGAGGGATTGGGAGAGCCAGTCGACGAGAAGACTATTATATGGAAGATTATTAGAACGTTACCAGGGAGATTCAACCCAAAGGTATCAGTCTTAGAATACAGTGAAAATCTGGAAAAGCTCAGCAAGGAAGAATTACATGGAGTTCTCATAGCATATGAAATGAGAATTGATGAAGAAAAGGGTACTTCAAATCTAGAAATTGCGTTCATTACATCTAAGCAAACCAATAAGGAAAAAAAAACCTTCAATTGAAATGACATGCCCCTGCAAGTGTGAAGAAAATGGAGATGACGGAGAAGGTATTTCAGATGAAGAATATGCTTACTTTACGAGAAAACTAAAACCTGGTAAGGGAAAATTCAAAGGTAAAATTCCATTGATATGTTTCGGTTGTGGTGAGGTTGGGAATTTCGTAGCAAAATGTCCGAACAAAAGTGATGGCAACTCAAAAGGAAAGAAAGGCTTTAAGAAATTCAACAAGCAAGGCAAAAAGAAAGGATCCAGAAGGAAATTTCTCTCTAAAGAAGATAGCTCATCATCCGATGAAGAAAGTGACAGCAAAGAAGAATCCAATGAGAACATATTGTTTATGGCCAAGCACAATAAACAAGAAGTATCAAACAATGAAGAAGAAGGGTTGACCATAGAAGAATTTTATGAGGAGGCAATCAAGCTTATAAAAGAGCTCAATGCTGAGAAGATCCGTTCCAACGATCTTGAAGAACAAGTTCAAGGTCTCAAAATTGAGGTTCAAGAACACAAATGTATTGAAGATGCACTTCAAAAGAAGTTGGAAGAAAGCAACCAAGAAAGGGAAGCATTAGAAACCGAAGTAGTCTCGCTGCGTAAGGAAGTGAAGAAGGGAAAAACTGTCCAAAACTATGCCAATAGCTCAAGGGCATTGGAAGAACTCATCAACAATCAATAATATTACAATGACAGAATTGGCCTCAGTTACAAAGAAGAAGAAGAAGGACCTTCTACAACAAAACACAATGAACCTATGAGATCTGACATACATGTAGACTTCATTGGACAAGATTCACAAGCACATCCTTGGAAGACGATTCCTTGACGAAGATTTTCATCCAGGTACCAACACATTTTTCATGGCTATTGTTATTCATGTGGAAAATTTGGTCATAAAGCCGTAAAATGTCACACGTACCCTATGAACCAATACAATTCCAAGAGATTCTTCAAATATGAACCTCCCAGGGCTCAACGAAACATCAATATATTTGAAAATTTAAGAAATAATATGGAATGTTACAAATGTCAGAACTTTGAACACATAGCCAGAGACTGCAGACTTGAAAATTCTCCAGAAGAATCTTCGAAGCCACAGAATGAACAAACATGGAAGAAGAAGAAGACTGATAATTGTGCTCTCGCTCTCAAGGCTTAACAAAAGAATGATGTGTGGTATGTTGACAGTGGTTGTTCAACGCATATGACTGGAGATAGAAGGAAATTTGTATCTCTGAAAGAGAAGAAGGATGGAACCATATCCTTTGGAAATGATGGATCTTCAAATGTTATAGGATTAGGTACCGTCACTCTCGAAAGAAAATATGTTATAGCCAATAATTTTCTATTGGTCGAAAACATGAATCACAATTTTCTCAGTGTTGGAAAAATGTGTGATCAAGGACACAAAATGCTATTAAACTCCACAAAATGTGAAATCAGGAAAGGAAAGTATGGTAAAATTGTGGCTACAGCAAGTCGAGCTTCACATGACATATATGTTATGGATGAAGCAACTAAAGCATGTATACTAGCTAAAGAAGATGAAAGCTGGTTATGGCACAAACGAATGGGTCACATGAACTTTGACAATCTTGTCAGGATAAGCAAAAAGGAAGCAGTACGAGAAATGCTAAAAATCTCAAAACCTTCCAACACACTATGTGAGACATGTCAGCATGGAAAGAAGACAAAATTCCAATTTAAAACAAAAGAACACTTTGCATCACATCCATTGGAATTGATACATACTGATCTATGTGGTCCTATGAGAGCAAAAGGCTTAGAAGGAGAATTATATTTCATGTTAATGATAGATGACTATACCAAGATGACAGCCGTCAGTTTCCTAAAGAAAAAATCTGAAGCATTTGAGTGCTTTAATATCTACAACGATTTGGTTGAAAATGAAATTGATTTGAAAATAAAGTGTTTAAGATCAAATAATGGTGGAGAATTCACTTCCAAATTATTTCAGCAATACTATGACGAAAATGGAATAAAAAGGAATTTTCAACAGCACGAACAACTCAACAAAATGGAGTTGCTGAAAGAAAGAATAGAACCGTATAGGAAATGGGTAGAACAATGTTGAAGGACTCAAAATTGGCTGAAAAATTCTGGGTTCAAGCAATTGATACGAAATTCTTCATTATCAATCGAAGTATTCTCAGAAATAATTGCAACAAGACTCCATATGAATTATGGAAAGGAAAACTAGCTATTGTAAAATATTTCAGAATCTTCGGAAGCAAATTTTATATCAAAAGAGAAGATCAAAATTTGGGTAAGTTTGAATCACGTGTTGATGAAGGTATATTTGTTGGTTACTCATGCAAAAGAAAGGCCTATAAATGCTATAATAGAAGACAAAAACAGATAGTGGAGAGCATAAACATTACATTTGACGAAGATGGTGTTCTAGCGAGTAATGATGAGGATCTAGAATCTTTGAAACTTGAGACAAAGGCTGAAAAAGACATAGATAAAATTGTAGAACAAGAAGCAACTATCAACGAGGAAGAAGTAAAAAATGATCATCAACATATACCAGAACAACAACAAGAAGCTCCTCCAAGGAGAACAAAAGAGTGGATTCAAAATAACAATCCATCAAATCATTGGTGACATAAATGAAGGTCGGCAGCTTCGCTCATCACAAAAAGCTCACGTTGCTTTTCTAGCAACCTTTAAGCCTAGTAGTTTTGAGGAAGCCAGCCAAAATGAACATTGGTTAGCAGCCATGAATGAAGAATTGGATCAAATTGAGAAGAATAACACCTGGGAATTAGTTCCACAACCAAAAGATAAAAATTTCATTAGGACTAAATGGGTGTTCAGGAACAAATTGAATGAAGATGGGCAGGTTACCATAAATAAAGCAAGACTGGTTTGCAAAGGCTATGTACAAGTGGAAGGAGTTGGTTTCGATGAAACATTTGCACCAGTTGCCAGAATGGAAGCCATACAAATGTTTCTCGCCTATGCATGTTCAAGAAAAATCGAAGTCTACAAAATGGATGTTAAGTCAACATTTCTGAATGGAGAATTAGAAGAATAAGTTTACATCGAACAACATGAAGTTTTTCTACTATCACAAAAAGAAGACTATGTCTGCAGGTTAAAGAAGGCCCTATATGGTCTCAAGCAGGCTCCCAGAGCATGGTATGCTCGTCTTGATGGATATCTATGTCAACAAGGGTTCAAGAAAGGTACTGTTGATAGCAATATTTATGTAAAAATAGATACAGATTATTTAACAATCGTTGAGGTATATGTGGATGATATAATATTTGGTAGCAATGATGATCGACTAAGTAAGAACTTTTCTACAAAGGTGCAAAGTGAGTTTGATATGTCTTTACTTGGTGAGCTGACATACTTCTTAGGGCTTCAAATATCTCAGCAAGAGAAAGGAATATTTATATGTCAAGCCAAGTACATCAAGGAAATGCTCAAGAAATTCAGAATGGAAGATTTCAAACCCGTCCTTACTCCAATGGTAATAGGTTGCAAATTGAGCATAGAGGACTCATCTAAGGATGTGGATCAGAAGTTGTATAGATCTATGATTGGTAGTCTTCCATATGTAACAGCCTCTCGGCCAGATGTTATGCAAGCAATTGGACAAGTAGCAATATTCCAAGTAGCAAAAAAAGAATCACATATTATTGCCATCAAAAGAATTCTTCGATATCTAAAGGGCACAAAAGAATATGGCTTGTGGTATCCCAAGGGTAAAAATCTCATTATTAGAGCCTTTATAGATGCAGATTGGGCAGGAAGCATTGATGATCATAAGAGTACTAGTGGAGCAGCATTCTATCTAGGTGGTTGTCTCGTATCATGGTTGAGCAAAAATTAAACTTCAATCTCATGATCTACAACAGAAGTAGAATACATTGTAGCAACATCATGTCGTACTCAAGTCCTTTGGATGAAAAAAAATTTGCAAGATCTTCAAGTACAATTCAGTGAGCCTATTCCCATATTCTGTGGCAACACTAGTGCCATCGGCATCTCCAAGAATCCTATCATGCATTAAAAAACAAAACACATTCCGATCAAATATCATTTTTTTAGAGAACAAGTCGCTGAAAAGAATATCAAACTTGAGTATTTTTGTACAAAAGAACAAATTGCTGATATCTTCACTAAACCTTTACCTTGTGAAGCATTTGAATATCTTTGTCAAAAGCTTGGGATTCTCCCAAGTTCTCATTAGATTACAGGTGTGCATGACGGTTGTGTGTCAGGGGGAGTGGAAGTTTGTACAGGTCCACAGGATGGCTGTGTTTCACGGGGAGTTACCCGAGATAATGTTGTAGGAAGAGGTGTCATGATCGCACGGGGAGTACTTGTGTTGCCATCAATGCCAAAGGGGGATATTTTTTATCAGCGGTTGTCATTGATGTCAATCCAAGCAGCACCAAGGGCTAACCCAATATTTCAAGGGAATTTTGACCTAAAAAATTAGTATATTCTGGGTCAATAATGCTTTTGATGGTTTCTACTTGTTGAGATGTTTCCGTTGATATATGGCATGCCATGTAATTCTTCATAGTTTGAGAGATATTCACGTTTGAAGTTTGTACCCCCAGTTAGTGGGATAAAATCCCATGGGGTTGGGGCATGAGTCATTGAAAAGTCATAATTAATATTTTTTAAGCTCCTAAAATCCCTCCCACGTTCACTTTTTGAAGCCCCTCTCAACTTAAGCATTCATATAAATTGTGATCTTCATTTCCTCCTTATGCAAGGGATTTCACCATCTGAAACAGCTCATCTTGGAATTTTCGCTCTAACTTTTTTTTATACAAAGGTTCAGAAGATAAAATTTTTATGAGGTGAATCTAAAATCCTGAGGAAGCTACAGTAAAAATTTCAGATCAAGGTGCGCAATATTTCTGGAGATATGATCTGTGGAATTCGGGGTTTTTTCAGGCTCCTGAAATTCATCTCAAAGAAGTGACCTTGGTAAAATTGTCATAACTCTCTCTCTGAGTATTGGATTGGAATTATGTAAATATTGGTAGATAATGCATAGTCTGTACGTTTCTCTCTATCAATTTCAGAGCCAAATGAAGAAACAGTGACACGTGGCACACCGTACAAGTGCGCTCTGCTGAAATAGTCCATAATTAGGGCATTGTGAGAGATTGGGTATAAATCTCTTTTGAAGAATCCAAATTGGGTCAGACCTGTGGCATTGGAAAGATGAATCAGTGGAATACTATAGGACCAAAAATCAAATATTGAGGATCTGAAATAATAGAGATACACCAGATTCAATATCAAGCTCATAGAAAGCAAGAAAAAGCTAGATCATGTGTTGTCAAGGGTTGCAAAGGACTAGACTTTCTATGGTAGCAAAGCAAAGCAAGGTGCAACAAAGGGTAGCATGACAAGAGCAGCAAACAAGGTGCACAATAGTAGCAAGAAGTTCATCATATGAAGTCTTCAAGTGGGCAGCACTGCATACAATCATTGTAAAGGTATCATTGTACTTATTCATTGTAAATACATTATTGTACAAATTGTACTAGTATCTATCTGCCAAGGGTTGAAGAGGTAGTGTTGGGAGGTCTAGGATCATCATTAGGTGGTTGTGTCAAAGTTGGGGTTATGGTCTAGTATATATTCTTCTTCTACATCATTCTATATCATTGTAAAGTGGACCATTTTCCCCTAGTAATTAGGAGTCCATTCTTCTTTTATTCTTCTATTAGGGTGGTAGGGTGGTGCTAGGGTGAGTTGTAGCTCATTGGGTGTTGGGGCATCCGTTCTCACTGACTACTAAAGAATCTGGGCATCGTGGAGCGTTCATCCAATGGGAGTTGGAGAAGAATGCTTTTCTAGATTCTAGGAAGTTGGAGCTTTATTTTCAATTGGAGTTGAATATTAAAGAATTATTAGAAAAGCATTAGGTGGTTTTTGTCCTAGAGTGGGTTTCCACCTTAAAAATTGTGTGCATTTGTGTTCCTCTTTTTTGTTGCTATCATTGTACAAACACTGATAATAATTTAAGATTAACTAATGCTCTAATTGAAAGGAATACTGATTCACCCCCCCCCCCGGCACCCCTCTCAGTATTTACAACAAACAAGGGAGGTTTCCTTGAGGTGAGGGAACTTGTGTAGATGAGGAGGCAAGTTTGGTTGGTGAGGAAGCTATGGGCTTGTGAAGACTTCATATGCTATGAATACTTCCAAGGTATACCCTACTATTCCAACTGATGTAATACCACCATCTTGATCAAGGAATGGTGAGATACACTTTGCATTTGTTGGGAAAGATTCCTTGTTTGGACAACACAAGTCATTTTTTCCATACTTCTATAGAGGTAGTAGGGAAAGTTGAGAATATTAACCCTTGCGAAAGGCATGAGGAGTCTAAGATGGTAGGAATAAAGCCTAGAGTACCTCCCCTCACAGGTGAAGTACTTCCTGATAACTTTCATCAAGGATTAAAATCTCTGTTTTAGGTGTGAGAAGGGGAAAACAAACTTGCAACCTTACCTGTACCTAGTCTTGATAAAAGGCTCATAATAATCCTTGTCCAATTTGGCTTTCTTAAACCATTTTTCACCAACAGCAGGGATACTAGTAGCATTTGAGATGGCATCTACTGATAGTTCAAAATCCACCCCTGCAAGGCTTGATTGTTTGTTATGCAGATTGAGGATAAAAAACCTTGTAAGCTCTGGGTGGATCTGCACTTGTTTGAATCTCTCTCAAAATTGGAAGCATCCCACACCCTGGAAACATGAGAGGATCATGGGAGATGAGGTGATGCCTACTGTGCTCTAGGGTTCAAATCTGTTCACTCTTCCTCCCTTGTGATTTGGCCTCATAGGCCCTTGACCTCTGTCACTGCTGCTACTGTCTTTTGCCCCTGACATGGTGAAAAGGGCTGATGGTGGAAAAACTAGGGTTTGGAGGAGAAAAATGAAGAAGGTGGTGATGGAAACCTATATAGATGAGTAATATGGAGGCTAGGCTTTAGGATTGGTTGCTTTGGAGCTTAAGGGGCTTCTTTTGAAAATGAATTATAACCACACTAGCTTAATCTCCCTCAAATGACACTTAAATTTTTCAACGAGGCCAAAAAAAAAGGTGTAATATGTATTTGAGACCTAGGGTTTGCACACCTAGGGTTTAATTACCCCATAGCTATCAATTTGAAAAAATATTTGAGAGGAGGAGGAAAAGGGTACCTACCAGGTTTAGCTTCTTTGCAAGGCTTTAGAGGCAAATTGGAGGAGTCTTTAAGCCTTTGGGAAAAAATTTCCTTTGTTTGAGGGGCTTTCTGCATTAGCGCAGCACCCTTCCCGAACTGTCGAGTCAGCCTATGAGCACAACACCGGCAGTCGTGCTCGTGGATTAGCGCAGCACCGGCATGTGTAGGCCTTCCAGTCGGGTCCTGGGTGTGTCAGTCGGGTCTTTGTGCAACGCCACTTATTCGCGTAGTGCCGCCCCAAGTTAGCACAACGTAGATTTAATCTGAATGGGGAAAATCTCGATTTGCGCAGTGCCAGGCCTCGTAAGCGCAACACCACCTATTCACGCAACACTAGTAACCCTTGCCTAGAAATCGACCAAAAACTCTGTTTTTTCTTTTGAAAACCTTCTCTTCTCTTGTAATGGAAAATTAAGATGGAAAAATACTAAGAAGGCCTTTTATACCTTTTGAGGAATAAATCAAACTTATAAAACCCACTTTTCTATGTTTGCTTTTTTGTCACTTTATACTTTTCACTGATATCCCTTAAGGCTTTTGCAGGTGATTTTGAACTTGTTAAAGTGATTTTTCTTCCTTTGATGAGGGTGTGTTAAAGAGATGAAGAGGTTCCTCTAAATTTGGGAGTGTTGGCATTGCTAAACCTTTTCTGCTTTAACTGATAAACTAAAACCATTGTTTTTGTCTTTTTTGGCATTCTCGAGTGTAAGTGACCTGAAACATGTGTTTTTACCTTCTTGCTGATTTTGGTAGTGACATATTCATTTTGAAAAATATTGGAAAATCATACCATGCTATGTCTTCCCTTGCCCACTTTTGATTTCTGCAGGTGCCTATGACACAGTTGGCACTGCTAAACCTTTTCTGCTTTAACTAATAAACTAAAACCATTATTTTGGTCTCCTTAGTCATTCTTTGGGTTTTGACACTTTATTTACACAACAATAAACTCATGCTCAGGTTGATTTCTCATTTTTATGCTTAACCTTATGCTTGCATTCCTTTGATCACTTTGAGGGCATTTGACTGCACTTGAAAGCTTAATTTTCCTCACACTGATACTTTTTGTACTTCTCTCCTTTCGATGCAGTGAAGAACTGTTGCCTTGAAAAACCATGGAGATCACCTCCTGATATCATTCTTTAGAATTTTGTCTGCTATTATCATGGAGACCCAGAGTCTTCATTTCAGCTTCATGCCTACCTTTCCAAATTTTAGGTTTTGGGGTTTTTAGAGACAAATAATTAGTGTTTTATTCTAAGTTCTCTATAGCCTTTTCAAGTTCATTCATTTTTGTTCAGTTCGCCTCACCCTTTTCCATTTTTCATTTATAATTTCTAAAAATATTCAGTTTGTACTTGGTTGGGTTGTTGTGACTTCTGTCATTGTGCCCTTTGCACTGGCTCCTTGCTTGGCAGCACTGTTTAGCGAAACAGTCCTCAAAATCCTGATTTTATTTGAGCATAGGCCTACTGCCTCTCCTTTTCTATGGCTATCCTTTGTGATGATTTAGCCTCTTACCTTACCTCTTTTTCTGCTGATAGCCATCTCAATCATTCCTGCAGAAATGTTTAAGATGGGAAGTTGTCTTTTTGCAGAAGTTGTGCTTTGACCAAGGAGGCCTTTCTTGAGGGATTTTTGATCTATTTTGGACAGTCAAGTGCTAACCCTCCTTTCCATTTGATTTCATCTTCTTGGCACATGTAAAGCAGTGACTTAGAACACCAAAAAGATCCTATGACCTATGAAACCCTAGATGACCTAAAGGGAGGCTTTTTGGACTTGACCTTTGGCTGAAAACTTGACAAAAAAGAGTTCTTGATAGAATTTATGCATTGCAGACCCAAAAATATTGATTTTGATTTATCTATAGAGCCTAGAGAAGTAGATTTAGACCACCAATTCTTGATGCATATGGCGAACAGGGGAAAAGGATAGGCTTCTTGGCAATCCAAGGTGGAAGTGGAAGGTTTAGTCAAGTCAAAATAGAGTGTTGAAGTCAGAGGTGAAAAAACATAGTGAATATGAGTGGTCAGAGCCCATGATAGGTCTTCTGGGAGTGGTAGGCTAACCATGACATGATAGGATAAAATAGTGAAAAAATTATCTTAAGGATAATGAACGCAGTGAGATTTCTAGAACTCACAATATTCATGAATTTTGTTTCTAGAAATCTAGAATAATCCTTTAGTAATCTATGAAAAGGAAAAAATTACTGATGACTAACATCAAGATCTGTTTGATGTTTCAAGTTCCTTCAGTTGTACCTTATGGTTGTAATAAATCGATACTTGATCTGCTTCCTAACCTTACTAAGGTCACAACACACCTCGTGTGAGACGCTCTGCTCCTCGGAGTAGGGTGAAAATGTCGGCGTTGTGCTAGACTACCGTGGAAACCTTGTTGGCCTCTCTTCCGAACCTGGGTCTTGCTCAAAGACCTCCTTTTTCACCAACAAATGGTTCCATTGACGGGACCTAAAAATTCATTTAGGATCATGGTATCGTGGATCTATGAGAGATAAATTCGAAGCTGGTGGGATAACCACTTAGATCAATTCATATCGTAGCAAGCGGAGTTGCGACAGCAGAGGGAGAAAATTGTCAAGGATCGAGTTCTATTCTCTAAATCTGCAAGTGACTTATACGAAATTTTCTGGGGAAATTTTCTGGAAGAACTTTATAATTGGTTGCAGAGACTAGAAGTCAAGACACTCCAAGGAGGGTCATGTAAGGTCGGTCGCAAGTGAACGCACGTGAATCTAGTAGCACTCCATCGGTTAGATAATGATTTGACTCGAGTTATAGATTTTTGGGTACAATCTACCTTGGAAGGATACATTATGGAATTTTCAGGTGAGTGTTACCAATTCTTTTCAAAATAGGAAGATGTATTTAGATCCATATTGTGGGGAGAACTGTTGAATGAAATTCCGTTGTGGATCACAACTTTAATGGTGGACGAGGGTTTGATAGAATTTCAAAAATTTGAGATGGAGACTTAAACCTTCAGTACTGGGGGAAGGAGCTGAGGGAGAGATGCTACAAGTAAGTTGGAAGGGGGAGTAGGGATATGGATGCTGAAACCTCCAGTAGGTTGAGAGAGCGACGAGCACATCAAAGGGAACAGATTGCTGAGAAGTGGCTAGAAAGGGTGATGATCTAGGTGGATTTAACAGGTACAAGTACAAGTGGCTCAACATAGACGGTTCAAAAATAAAAGTGTTTGAAAATATCTTGAACCATGTTCATGTTTTAGATCTCGTATTTCTGGTTCCAATGGCACAAACGACACTCAAAACCGAGTCCGTATGATCAACTTATGGCTCTTTAAAGTTTGATAAGACAAGGGAAAAGTGGGGCCCACAAGGTGCCACATGGCATCCCAGTCAGCAGGTGGGACCCACATGTACACAACAGCCTATTGGACCATGACACATGGCGTGCTAGCATTAGCTCCTTAACCCTACATAAAATACAACCAAATATTAAAACACCCATATAAAAGACAAAATAATATAGAAACAAACTTTATGATAAACTTAACATATAGTTTGAATTTGGTTTACATTTAAACAAAAAGTATAAACCATACAAAATATGGTTATAACATGCCAATGAATAGTTCCAGTAGTTGAAAGGGATAAGGTTAATGGTTTATATGGTATAAGTATTGTAACAGTTAATCAAACATACCATATTTAATACCAACAAAGACGTTATATATATATGTGTGCCATGATATGTGGAGCGGGGTTGGGTTAGGTCAGGCCGCTTGGAGTGGACCCACCCACATGTTTTTTTTTAATTCAAGGCAACCGTTAACAAAAAAGGGAGGGTCACGATATGATCCCTCGACCTCTCTCCTCCTATTTCGAAAAACCTAAACAAGCCAAACAATCATTCGTGGTTATCTCCGCCTAGAAAACTTATTTAAACCCATATTTTTACAATTTTTCCTAGGCCATGGATTAGAGGAGAGCACACATAGATTTCTAGACTTAATATTTTTTATTGCAGGGTCATGTGGAACCATGAGCTAGAAAAGAGGCAGGCGGAACCTTGATTGAGGTCAACTTTCAGGAGGGCGAAATTTTGACTTTGTGCAAATGGGACAAATTTTATGTCATTTATGCACTACTTGACGCCAAGAGTTTGATGGCACGATCAGTTTCTTCATCTGATTTTTCATTTTTTTAGCCACTTTTGGAAGTGGGTTATGTAGGTGTCAGATTTCCACAAGTAAGCAGTCGTTTTCACATTTTTTGATGCCACAAGATTGATGGTGTTTTCAGATTTAGCCGCAGAGCAGCTCAACCTTCAGCAAATGGCAGCATGAGATATATGATGTGGATTCCATGTACTTATTCATTTATTTCTTTTTGAGATGAATTATGTCTTGTAGATCTTGGTTGATACATGAGCCGTGGGACCTTGCCTTGTGTTGTTATTGATGTATTTTCAACTATGGATTTGTGTCATATATGAGATCACTTTTATGCCACATTGGTGGGATGCTTGTTTTCATATGTGTATTTTTGAGATCCCTTGTTTTCTAGGATTACCGAGCTACTCTTATTTATTACATGTCAGCTATGGTAATACTAATAGGAGTATTTCTTTATGTATGATAGATTCGAAGTGGAACATCTCTTAAAGAAGTCAAGCCACTTCTATGTGAGGGAAATTTTTCCTTGTATGTCGTACGGAAAGACATCCATGTACATCTTCTTCTTACAACACATAATGCAGTGGACAACACCATCTTGACACTGAGGCCCAGAGATGTAGTCCCTCCTGGGTGAACTCCATCATCAAATGACGTGTTCTTATTATTTTTGATCTTGTTCATTTATGTTCCTCTTATTTACAACTAAAATTTTTCATTTCAATTCATTAACGTCTTTAATGAAATGAAATTTTAATTATCAGCCGAAGTAAAAGGTCTTGGTTAAGGGTATCAAGATTTTACCTTGGATCAAGTGGTATCAGAGCAGGTCTTATTTCTTATTGGATTGAAGGCGTGAACATTGAACGTTTACTAAGTTGATCCATGGAGAATGTTAATGGCATGTATGAAACCATGCTTAAGGTGTCCGAGAAAGAGAAAATATTGTACAAGGCTTACGAAAAACAAGCAACAGAGAACGAAGAATTGAAGACCCTCCTACACAAAAGGAAGGAGGAAAAACAACAGTTGCAACTTCAGTTGCAAGCCACAACAGAAGCGTGGGAAGATTGGAAGAAAAAAAATGAAATTATGCAAGCAGATCATGATGCCTTGAAGGTGTTCCTACATGAAGAGAAGGAGGAGAAGCAACAGTTTTAGCTTCAGCTGCAAGCCATGACAGAGGCGTGGGAAGATTTGAAATACAACAATGAAAATCTTTAGAGAGATCATGATGCCTTAAAAGCATTCTTACAGAAAGAGAAGGAGGAGAATCTACAAGCCATGTCAGAGGCATTGACAGAACTAAAGCACAACGAAGGCTTACAACAACTTTCTTCATTTTTTCCTCAATCAACACCTAAGGTAAACAGTGTTGATTTTGATTCAATTTCTTCACATGATATAATTTCAATTGCAAGTGTGGAGATACCCATCACAGGTACCGGCATGAGACTCCTCACCAAAATGGGGTATAGAGGAGGAGGACTTGGTGTTCGTGGCTAAGGCATAACCAAACCATTGGAGGTTGTTCAATGACCTCATTATGCAGGTTTTCGGTACACTGATGAAGGATGTTCGAAGGAAATCAAGGGAAAACAGATAATGATGAACTATCCAAGGAAGAGGAATGATGGGGACACTTCCCCATCATCCCATGGAAGTGCACGTTACAGTGAAGGAACTGAGGTGAGCTCCCATCATCATGATCGCACCAGAGACCACCCCAGAAGGTATACCAAGTCTCATTATTCCAGAGTGAATTTTAATTATAAGAATGTTGATAACCACGGTCATAAAATATGGCATCGTAAAACTTGTTTGTTTTGTGGTTTAAATAACAATGTGATTTCTGAGTGCTAGAAGAGGATGGCAGCACAAAGGAGGAAGAGGCATGAAAAGCCTTCCCCCCAACAGGAAAAGAAATTGGTTAAGCAGGTTTGGAGGAAAAATAACTTTTGCACCCATTACAACCGAAGTGGCCACCAAACAGCCACATGCTGGAAACTTCATCTAGAGTAGCGCCTTAAAGACAAAGCACCCATGCATACATAAGTCGAAAGAGTTGTCCGACAATAAATTTCGCCACAGGGAAATTATCCACTCGCTTTAATCAGTGAGAAGTGGTTCTTCTAGATTGTTTTTTTTTTTTATAGAGATGTTAAGCTTGTCATGGACAATTCTATAAATCATTTGTTGCATTTTTATTATGAAAGTGATGATGTATTTCCATCACTCGTTTAAGCGACCATGATATTTTTTTTGCCTTGTTTTATAAGTGGTGTGTTGGAACTCTTTCATGTAAAAGTGACGATGTGTTGCCATCACTTCGAGATGGGACGATTATGTCTTGGTCATCTTCTATGAGTCATCTAATGCATTTCTTTCATGTCAAAGTGATGAGGAGTTTTTCCATCACTTCGAAATACGATGATGAGGTCTGGTCTTGTAATTTGTTTGAGTTATGATTTCCATTTTGCGGTAAGCTTGACCATCGAGTACATGTTATAAACTCGTGGCAATTATGGAAATATTTGGGTTTTTTTTGGTCACATTGAGAATGTAATGTTCGTTGCAGCTTTAGGCAGGTGTTGGCATTCTTATTCTGAAGGACGGAACTGAAGGACTCTTCGAGGGATGTGCCTTATCAGACTTATGTTGCAACAGGTTGCATGTTTTGGCTTTGCATATTGATTTTGAAATACGACAGATAAAGGAATCTTCAAGAGATGTGCCTTTCACACATTCGTGCCACAGCAGTTGCAGGTGTTGACTTATCATCTTGGTTCCGAAGTACATGAGGTGAAGGGGTCTTCAAGGGATGTGTTTTTTCAGACATTTGCGTTTCCACAGTTTTAGGTGTTGACTTTGCATCATGATTTCGAAATAAAAGAGGTGAAGGAGTCCTCAAGGGATGTGACTTTTAAGACATCGCATTGCAACGATTGTAGATGATAGCTTTCCATCTTGATTCTGAAGTACGAGAAGAAACTGAGTCTTCAAGGGATGTGCATTTTTAGACATCACATTGCAACAGTTGTACATGATGGCTTTGCATCTTGATTTCGAGGTATGCCAGGTGAAGGAGTCATGTGGGGATGTGCCTTTTAGTGACAGTTGAAGAAAATTGATGATAGGTAAAACTTGATGCTTGTGGAGGACCAAAAGCTCCTCAGTGGGGAGGAATGATCTAGGTGGATTAAAAAGGTACAAGTACAAGTGGCTTAATGTAGAGGGTTCAAAAATCAAAGTGTTCAAAAATATCTCAAACCAGGTTCATGTTGTATATCTCGTCTTTCTGGTTCCAACGGTGAAAACGACACTGAAAACCAAGTCTGTATGATCAACTTATGGCTCTTTAAAGTTTGATAAGACAAGGGAAAAGTGGGGACCACAGTGTGCCACATGGCATCCCAATAAGCAGGTGTGACCCACACATACACAACAGCCTATTAGATCGTGACACATGGTGTGCTAGCGTTAGCTCCTTGCCCCTACAGAAAAGACAACCAAATATTAAAACACCCATATAAAGGACAAAATAATATAGAAACAAACTTTATGTTAAACTTAACATATAGTTTGAATTTTGTTTACATTTAAACAAAAAAATATAAAGCATACAAAATATGGTTATAACATACCAACGAATAGTTCCAATAGTTGAAAGGGATAAGGTTAATGGTTTATATGGTATAAGTATTGTAACGATTAATCAAACATACCATATTTAATACCAAACAACACATTATATATATATATATATATATATATATATATATATATATATATATATATATATATATATATATATGTGCCATGATATGTGGAGCGGGGTTAGGTATGGTCGGGCCGCTTGGAGCAGACCTACCCACCTGTTTTTATTTAATTCAAGGCAACCATTAACCAAAAAGAGAGGGTCAATATTTGATCCCTCGACCTCTCTCCTCCTATTTTGGAAAACTTACAAATAAGCCAAACCATCTTTCGTGGTTATCTTCGCCCAGAAAAATTATTTAAACCCGTATTTTTACAAGTCCACCCAGGCCATGGAGCAGCGGAGAGCGCACATGGATGTCCAGACTTAATATTTTTTATTGCAGGGTCATGTGGATCCATGAGCCAGAAAAGAGGCAGGAAGAACCTTTATTGAGGCCAACTTTCAGGAAAGCGAAATTTTGACTTTGTCCAAATGGGAAAATTTTTATGTAGTTTCTTAACTACTCGATGCCATGAGTATGATGGCATGCTCAATTTATTCATTTGAGTTTTTGTTTTTTTAGCCACTTTTGGAAGTGGGCTATGCAAGTGTCAGATTGCCAGAAGTGAGAATTCCTTTTCACATTTTTCGATGCCACAAGATTGATGGTGTTTTTAGATTCAGCCACAGAGCAGCTCAGCCTTCAACAAATGGCAGCATGAGGTATATGATTTGGATTCCATGTAATTATTCATTTATTTCTCTTTGATATGCATTATGTATTGCAGATCCCGGTTGATACATGAGTCATGGGATCTTGCCTTGAGTTTTTATTGATGTATTTTCAGCTATGGATTTGTGTCATGTATGAGATCCCTTTTATGCCACATTGGTGGGATGCTCATTTTCATATGTGTATTTTTGAAATCCCTTGTTTTCCTGGATTGGCGGGATACTCTTATTTATTACATGTTAGTTACGGTCATACTAATAGGAGTCTTTGTTTATGTATGAGAGTTATGAAGTGGAACATCTCTTAAAGAAGTCAAACCGCTCCTGCATGAGGTCAATTTTTCCTTGTATGTCAAAGGGAAACACATCCATGTACATATTCTTCTTCAACACATAATGTAGTGGCCTACAGCATCTTCACATTGAGGCCCGGAGATGTAGTCCCTCCTGGACGGACTCCGTCACCAAACGACGTGTTCTTATGATTGATAATCTTGTTCATTTATGTTCCTCTTATTTATAGCTAAAATTTTTCATTTAAGTTCATTAAGGTATTTAATGAAATTAAATTTTAATTATCAGCCGAAGTAAAAGGTCTTGGTTAAGGGTATGAATATTTTACCCTGGATCAAGTGGTATCAGAGCATGTCTTCTTGCTGATTGGATTGCAGGCATGAACATTGAAAGTTTGCTAAGTTTAGCCATGGAGAATGTCAAGGAAATTTATGAAACCATGTTCAGGGTGTCTGGGAAAGCGGACATATTGTACGAGGCTTACAAAAAACAAGCAGCAGAGAATGAAGAATTGAAGACCCTCCTACACAAAGAGAAGGAGGACAAACAATAGTTTCAACTTTAGTTGCAAGGTACAATAGAAACGTGCGAATATTTGAAGTGCAACAATGAAATTCTACAAGCAAATCATGATGCCTTGAAGGCCTTCCTAGATGAAGAGAAGGAGGAGAAGAAGTAGTTGCAGCTTTAGTTGCAAGCCACGATAGAGGCATGGGATGATTTGAAACAGAACAACAAAACTCTTCAGAGAGATCATGATGCCTTAAAAGCATTCCTACAGAAAGAGAAGGAGGAGAATCTACAAGCCGTGTTAGAGGCATTGAGGGAAGTGAAGGGCAATGAGGGCTTACAACAACTTTCTTCATCTGTTTCGCAAACAACACCTAAGGTGAACAGTGTTGATTTTGCTTTATCTATAGAGCCTAGAGAAGTAGCTTTAGATCACCAATGCTTGATGCATATGTCGAATAGGGGAAAAGGATAGGCTGCTTGGAAATCCAAGGTGGAAGTGGAAGGTTTAGTCAAGTCAAAACAGAGTGTTGAAGTCAGAGGTGAAGAAACATAGTGAATATGAGTGGTAAGAGCCCATGATAGGTCTTTTGGGAGTGGTAGGCTAACCATGACATGATAGGATAAAATAGTGAAAAAATTATCTTAAGGATAATGAATGTAGTGAGATTTCTAGAAATAACAATATTCATGAATTTTGTTTCTAGAAATCTAGAATAATCCTTTAGCAATCTATGAAAAGGAAAAAATTACCAATGATTAACATCAAGATCGGTTTGATGTTTCAAGTTCCTTCAGTTGTACCTTATGGTTGTAATCAATCGATACTTGATCTGCTTCCTAACCTTAATAAGGTCACAACACACCTCGTGTGAGACGCTTTGCTCCTCGGAGTAGGGTGAAAATGTCGGCGATGTGCTAGACTATTGTGGAAACCTTGTTGGCCTCTCTTCCGAACCTGGGTCTTGCTCAAAGACCTCCTTTTTCACCAACAAATGGTTCCATTGCCGGGACCTAAAAATTCATATAGGATCATGGTATCATGGATCTATGATAGATAAATATGAAGCTGGTGGGATAACCACTTAGATCAATTCATATCGTAGCAAGTGGAGTTGCGACAGCAGAGGGAGAAAACTGTCAAGGATCGGGTTCTATTCTCTAAATCTGCAAGTGACTTATACGAAATTTTCTGGGGAAATTTTCTGGAAGAACTTTATAATTGGTTGCGGAGACTAGAAGTCAAGACACTTCAAGGAGGGTCATGTAAGGTCGGTCGCAAGTGAACGCACGTGAATCTAGTAGCACTCCATCGGTTAGATAATGATTTGACTCGAGTTGTAGATTTTTGGGTACAATCTACCTTGGAAGGATACATTATGGAATTTTTAGGTGAGTGTTACCAATTCTTTTCAAAATAGGAAGATGTATTTAGATCCATAATGTGGGGAGAACTGTTGAATGAAATTCCGTTGTGGATCACAGCTTTAATGGCAGACGAGGGTTTGATAGAATTTCAAAAATTTGAGATGGAGACTTAAACCTTCAGTACTGGGGGAAGGAGCTGAGGGAGAGATGATACAAGTATGTTGGAAGGGGGAGTAGGGATATGGATGCTGAAACCTCCAGTAGGTTGAGAGAGCGATGAGCACATCAAAGGGAACATATTGCTGAGAAGTGGCTAGAAAGGGTGATGATCCAGGTGGATTTAACAGGTACAAGTACAAGTGGCTCAACATAGATGGTTCAAAAATAAAAGTGTTTGAAAATATCTTGAACCATGTTCATGTTTTAGATCTCGTATTTTTGGTTCCAATGGCACAAAAGACACTCAAAACCGAGTCCGTATGATCAACTTATGGCTCTTTAAAGTTTTATAAGACAAGGGAAAAGTGGGGCCCACAAGGTGCCACATGGCATCCCAGTCAGCAGGTGGGACCCACACGTACACAACAGCCTATTGGACCGTGACACATGGTGCGCTAGCATTAGCTCCTTAACCCTACATAAAATACAACCAAATATTAAAACACCCATATAAAAGACAAAATAATATAGAAACAAACTTTATGATAAACTTAACATATAGTTTGAATTTGGTTTACATTTAAACAAAAAATATAAACCATAAAAAATATGGTTATAAGATGCCAATGAATAGTTCCAATAGTTGAAAGGGATAAGGTTAATGGTTTATATGGTATAAGTATTGTAACAGTTAATCAAACATACCATATTTAATACCAACAAAGATATTATATATATATATATATATATATATATATATATGTGTGTGTGTGTGTGCCATGATATGTGGAGCGGGGTTGGGTCAGGTCAGGCCGCTTGGAGCGGACCCACCCACCTGTTTTTTTTTAATTCAAGGCAACCGTTAACAAAAAAGGGAGGGTCAGGATTTGATCCCTCGACCTCTCTCCTCCTATTTCGAAAAACCTACCAACAAGCCAAACAATCATTCGTGGTTATCTCCACCTAGAAAACTTATTTAGACCCATATTTTTACAATTGTGCCTAGGCCATGGATCAGAGGAGAGCACACATAGATTTCCAGACTTAATATTTTTTATTGCAGGGTCATGTGGAACCATGAGCCAGAAAAGAGGCAAGTGAAACCTTGGTTGAGGTCAACTTTTAGGATGGCGAACTTTTGACTTTGTGCAAATGGGACAAATTTTATGTCGTTTCTGCACTACTCGATGCTAAGAGTCTGATGGCATGGTCAGTTTATTCATCTGATTTTTCATTTTTTTAGCCACTTTTGGAAGTGGGTTATGTAGGTGTCAGATTTCCACAGGTAAGCAGTCATTTTCACATTTTTCGATGCCACAAGATTGATGGTGTTTTCAGATTCAGCTGCAGAGCAGCTCAACCTTCAACAAATGGCAGCATGAGGTATATGATGTGTATTCCATGTACTTATTCATTTATTTCTCATTGAGATGCATTATGTCTTGCAGATCTTGGTTGATACATGAGCCGTGGGACCTTGCCTTGTGTTGTTATTGATGTATTTTCAGCTATGGATTTGTGTCATGTATGAGATCAATTTTATGCCACATTGGTGGGATGCTTGTTTTCATATGTGTATTTTTGAGATCCCTTGTTTTCTAGGATTAGCGAGCTACTCTTATTTATTACATGTCAGCTATGTTCATACGAATAGGAGTATTTCTTTATGTATGAGAGTTTCGAAGTGGAACATCTCTTAAAGAAGTCAAGCCACTCCTGCGTGAGGGAAATTTTTCCTTGTATGTCGTACAGAAACACATCCATGTACATCTTCTTCTTACAACACATAATGCAGTGGACAACACCATCTTGACACCGAGGCCCGGAGATGTAGTCCCTCCTGGATGAACTCCATCATAAAATGACGTGTTCTTAT
The DNA here is from genome assembly GCA_034641835.2 of Pinus albicaulis. Lineage (NCBI taxonomy): Eukaryota > Viridiplantae > Streptophyta > Pinopsida > Pinales > Pinaceae > Pinus > Pinus albicaulis. The sequence continues at coordinate 75,244,113 of CM076573.1, read as the reverse complement.
GATTGTTGATCTTGTTCATTTATGTTCCTCTTATTTACAACTAAAATTTTTCATTTCAATTCATTAACGTTTTTAATGAAATGCAATTTTAATTATCAGCCGAAGTAAAAGGTCTTGGTTAAGGGTATCAAGATTTTACCCTGGATAGGGTGGTATCAGAGCAGGTCTTCTTGCTTATTGGATTGCAGGCGTGAACATTGAACGTTTACTAAGTTGAGCAATGGAGAATGTTAATGACATGTATGAAACCATGCTTAGGGTGTCCGAGAAAGAGAAAATATTGTACAAGGCTTACGAAAAACAAGCAACAGAGAACGAAGAATTGATGACCCTCCTACACAAAAGGAAGGAGGACAAACAACAGTTGCAGCTTCAGTTGCAAGCCACAAAAAAAGTGTGGGAAGATTGGAAGAAAAAAAATGAAATTCTGCAAGCAGATCATGATGCCTTGAAGGTGTTCCTACATGAAGAGAAGGAGGAGAAGCAGCAGTTGCAGCTTCAGTTGCAAGCCATGACAGAGGCATGGGAAGATTTGAAATACAACAATGAAAATCTTTAGAGAGATCATGATGCCTTAAAAGCATTCTTATAGAAAGAGAAGGAGGAGAATCTACAAGCCGTGTCAGAGGCATTGACAGAACTAAAGCGCAATGATTACAACAGCTTTCTTCATTTTTTTCTCAATCAACACCTAAGGTAAACAATGTTGATTTTGATTCAGTTTATTCACATGATATAATTTCAGTTGCAAGTGTGGAGATACCCATCACAGGTACCGGCATGAGACTCCTCACAAAAATGGGGTATAGAGGCAGAGGAGTTGGCGTTCGTGGCTAAGGCATAGCCAAACCATTGGAGGTTGTTCAATGACCTCATTATGCAGGTTTTCGGTACACTGATGAAGGGTGTTCGAAGGAAATCAAGGGAAAACAGATAATGATGAACTATCCAAGGAAGAGGAATGATGGGGACACTTAGCCATCATCCCATGGCAGTGCACGTTACAGTGAAGGAGCTGAGGCGAGCTCCCATCATCATGATCGCACCAGAGACCACCCCATAAGGTATACCAAGTCTCATTATTCCAGAGTGAATTTTAATTATAAGAATGTTGATAACCACGGTCGTAAAATATGGCATCGTAAAACTTGTTTGTTTTTTGGTTGAAATAACAATGTGATTTCTGAGTGCTAGAAGAGGATGGCAGCACAAAGGAGGAAGAGGCATGAAAAGCCTTCTCCCCAACAGGAAAAGAAATTGGTTAAGCAAGTTTGGAGGAAAAAGAACTTTTGCACCCATTACAACCGAAGTGGCCACCAAACAACCACATGCTGGAAACTGCATCTAGAGCAGTGCCTTAAAGACAAAGCACCCATGCATACATAAGTCGAAAGAGTTTTCCGACAAGAAATTTCGCCACAGGGAAATGATTCACTCGCTTTAATAAGTGAGAAGTGGTTCTTCTAGATTGTTTTTTTTTTCATAGAGATGTTAAGCTTTTCATGGACAATTCTATAAATCATTTGTCACATTTTTATTATGAAAGTGATGATGTGTTTCCATCACTCGTTTAAGCGACCATGATATTTTTTTTGCCTTGTTTTATATGTGCTGTGTTGGAACTCTTTCATGTAAAAGTGATGATGTGTTGCCATCACTTTGAGATGCGATGATTATGTTTTGGTCATGTTCTATGAGTCATCCAATGCATTTCTTTCATGTCAAAGTGATGAGGAGTTTTTCGATCACTTCGAAATACGATGATGAGGTCTCGTCTTGTAATTTGTTTGAGGTATGATTTCCATTTTGCAGTAAGCTTGGCCATCGAGTACATGTTATAAACTCGTGGCAATTATGGAAATATTTGGGTTGTTTTTGGTCACATTGAGAATGTAATGTTCGTTGAAAATTTAGGCAGGTGTTGGCATTCTGATTCTGAAGGACGGAACTGAAGGAGTCTTCGAGGGATGTGCCTTCTCAGACTTGTGTTGCAATAGGTTGCATGTGTTGGCTTTGCATCTTGATTTTGAAATACGACAGATAAAATAATCTTCAAGAGATGTGCCTTTCACACATTCGTGCCACATCAGTTGCAGGTGTTGACTTTGCATCTTGGTTCCGAAGTACATGAGGTGAAGGAGTCTTCAAGGGATGTGTGTTTTCAGACATTTGCATTTCCACAGTTTCAGGTGTTGGCTTTGCATCTTGATTTCAAAATAAAAGAGGTGAAGGAGTCTTCAAGGGATGTGACTTTTAAGAAATCGCATTGCAGCGATTGTAGATGATAGCTTTCCATCTTGATTCTGAAGTATGAGAAGAAAATGAGTCTTCAAGGGATGTGCATTTTAAGACATCACATTGCAACAGTTGTACATGATGGCTTTTCATCTTGATTTCAAAGTATGCCAGGTGAAGGAGTCATGTGGGGATGTGCCTTTTAGTGACAGTTGCAGAAAATAGATGATAGGTAAAACTTGATGCTTGTGGAGGACCAAAAGCTCCTCAGTGGGGAGGAATGATCTAGGTGGATTAAAAAGGTACAAGTACAAGTGGCTCAACGTAGAGGGTTCAAATATCAAAGTGTTCAAAAATCTCTCAAACCAGTTTCATGTTGTGGATCTCGTCTTTTTGGTTCCAACAATGCAAACGACACTCAAAACCAAGTCTGTATGATCAACTTATGGCTCTTTAAAGTTTGATAAGACAAGGGAAAAGTGGGGACCACAGGGTGCCACATGGCATCCTAGTAAGCAGGTGGGACCCACACATAAACAACAACCTATTAGACCATAAAACATGGTGTGCTAGCGTTAGCTCCTTGCCCTTACAGAAAAGACAACCAAATATTAAAACACCCATATAAAGGAGAAAATAATATAGAAACAAACTTTATGTTAAACTTAACATATAGTTTTAATTTTGTTTACATTTAAACAAAAGAATATAAAGCATAAAAAATATGGTTATAACATACCAACGAATAGTTCCAATAGTTGAAAGGGATAAGGCTAATGGTTTATATGGTATAAGTATTGTAACGATTAATCAAACATACCATATTTAATACCAAACAACACATTATATATATATATATATATATATATATATATATATATATGTGCCATGATATGTGGAGTGGGGTTAGGTCGAGTCGGTCTGCTTGGAGCAGACCCGCCCACCTGTTTTTATTTAATTCAAGGCAACCATTAACCAAAAAAAGGGGGTCAAGATTTGATCCCTCGACCTCTCTCCTCCTATTTCGGAAAACTTACAAACAAGCCAAACCATCTTTCGTGGTTATCTTCGCCTAGAAAAATTATTTAAACCCGTATTTTTACAAGTCCACCCAGGCCATGGAGCAGCGGAGAGCGCACATTGATGTCCAGACTTAATATTTTTTATTGCAGGGTCATATGGATCCATGAGCCAGAAAAGAGGCAGGAAGAACCTTGATTGAGGCCAACTTTTAGGAAAGCGAAATTTTGACTTTGTCCAAATGGGAAAAATTTTATGTCGTTTGTTAACTACTCGATGCCATGAGTATGATGGCATGCTCAATTTCTTCATTTGAGTTTTTGTTTTTTTAGCCACTTTTGGAAGTGGGCTATCCAAGTGTCAGATTTCCAGAAGTGAGAATTCCTTTCACATTTTTCGATGCCACAAGATTGATGGTGTTTTTAGATTCAGCCACAAAGTAGCTCAGCCTTCAGCAAATGGCAGCATGAGGTATATGATTTGGATTCCATGTACTTATTCATTTATTTCTCTTTGAGATGCATTATGTCTTGTAGATCCCGGTTGATACATGAGTCATGGGATCTTGCCTTGTGTTTTTATTGATGTATTTTCAGCTATGGATTTGTGTCATGTATGAGATCCCTTTTATGCCACATTGGTGGGATGCTCATTTTCATATGTGTATTTTTGAAATCCCTTGTTTTCCTGGATTGGCGGGATACTCTTATTTATTACATGTTAGTTATGGTCATACTAATAGGAGTCTTTGTTTATGTATGAGAGTTATGAAGTGGAACATCTCTTAAAGAAGTCAAACCACTCCTGCGTGAGGTCAATTTTTCCTTGTATGTCAAAGGGAAACACATTCATGTACATATTCTTCTTCAACACACAATGTAGTGGCCTACACCATCTTCACATTGAGGCTCGGAGATGTAGTCCCTCCTGGACGAACTCCATCACCAAACGACGTGTTCTTATGATTGATAATCTTGTTCATTTATGTTCCTCTTATTTACAGCTAAAATTGTTCATTTCAGTTCATTAAGGTCTTTAATGAAATTAAATTTTAATTATCAGCCGAAGTAAAAGGTCTTGGTTAAGGGTATGAATATTTTACCCTGGATCAAGTGGTATCAGAGCAGGTCTTCTTACTGATTGGATTGCAGGCATGAACATTGAAATTTTGCTAAGTTAAGCCATGAAGAATGTCAAGGAAATTTATGAAACCATGTTTAGGGTGTCCAGGAATGCGGACATATTGTACGAGGCTTAAAAAAAACAAGCAGTAGAGAACGAAGAATTGAAGACCCTCCTACAGAAAGAGGAGGAGGATAAACAACAGTTTCAACTTTAGTTGCAAGGTACAATAGAAACGTGAGAATATTGGAAGTGCAACAATGAAATTCTGCAAGCAAATCATGATGCCTTGAAGGCCTTCCTAGATGAAGAGAAGGAGGAGAAGAAGTAGTTGCAACTTCAGTTGCAAGCCACGACAGAGGCATGGGATGATTTGAAACAGAACAACAAAACTCTTCAGAGAGATCATGATGCCTTAAAAGAATTCCTACAGAAAGAGAAGGAGGAGAAGCTATAAGTTGTGTTAGAGGCATTGAGGGAAGTGAAGGGAAACGAGGGCTTACAACAGCTTTCTTCATCTGTTTCGCAAACAACACCTAAGGTAAACAGTGCTGATTTTGCTTCAGTTTCTTCACATGATATAATTTCAGTTGGAAGAGTGGAAATACCCATCACAGGTACCGACATGAGACTCCTCACCAAAATGTGGCACAAAGGAGGAGGACTTGGCATTCGTGGTCAAGGCATAACCCAACAATTGGAGGTTTTGCAGTGACCTCATTATGTAGGTTTGGGGTACAGTAATGAAGGATGTTCAAAGGACATCAAGGGAAAATAGATAATGATGAAATCTCCAAGGAAGAGGAATGATGGGGACACACTGCCATCGTCCCATGGCAGTGCACGTGTTGTGAAGCCATCTCCAAAAATAGAAGAAAAGTGATATCAACGCCTTAGAAATAAGCCACTTCGAGGGGGCAACCTCCAATACATTACATGAATGAACAATTTTTGGATGATTCAAATTAAAAAACCTCCTTTCTATATATAGGAGTCCATGGGGCCATAATGTAATCCTATCTGGCCTAACAATAATAATTTAAGGGCACAATAATAACAATATGGGGGTTACAAGGGTACGATAATAACAATAAGGGGGTTACAAGCGTACCATAATAACAATATGGGGGAAACAAGGGTACCATAATAACAATATGGGGGTTACAAGGGCACCATAATAACAATAAGGGGGTGCTTCTGTATAAAATTCTCATCCTCCCATGTAGAATCTTTAGTGGGTAAGTTCTTCCACTTGATGAGATACTCTGAAATTGATCAATTCCATAGCTATCAAGTTCTTGTTTCCGTGACCGCTTCAGGTTCCAATATGCTTTTTACTTCCTCATCAAGTTCTGGCAATATTGTTTGAATTGGAAGATTTTCACCTATAACCTTCTTTAAGCATGAAACATGGAAAATTGGATGCACTCGTGAAGAAGCAGGCAGCTCCAATTTGTATGCCATAGTACCAATATTTTGCAACACCCTGTAAGGAACATAGTACTTTAGCGATAATTTATTATCCTTCTTAGCTTGCGTGAGGGACGTTTGTTTGTATGGTTGTAGCGATAAAAATACCCAGTCTCCTACATCAAAAATTATCTCGCTATGATGTTGATTTGCCTATTGTTTCATTCGATTTTGTGCCAAATTCAGGTTATCCTTTAAGAGTTGGAGAACCTCTTGTTGATGCTCGATGTGATCTTCCACTGCTTGAACCTTCGAATTTTCTGTTAAAGATGATGTGATGGATGGTGGATGATATCCATAAAGTGCCATAAATGGGGTCATTTTTGTTGTAGTATGGAAGGAAGTGTTATACCACCATTTAGCGAGAGGTAACCACTTGACCCACTGTGTTTGTTTATCAGATACAAAAAAGAAAAGAAATCCTTCCAAACATTTATTTACTATCTCAGTTTGACCATCAGATTGAGGATGATAAGATGGGCTATGAGCTAATTGAGTACCCAAAGAAGAAAATAACTCTGTCAAAAAATTTCCAATAAAAATGGGATCTCTGTCGCTCACAATAACCATTGGGTTTCCATGTAGCTTTTGACTTGTGTCCATAAATGTAGTAGCAACTGTACTTTCTTTAAATGGATGAGATAATGCACAAAAGTGTGCATACTTGGTGAGTCTATCAACTACCACCATGATGACACTCTTTCCTTCGGACTTACGTAAACCTGTGATAAAATCCATTGAAATTTCCTCCCATCGTTGACTTGGAATGGATAAAGGTTGTAGAAGACCCGGGGTCTTAATTGTCTCAACTTTATTCTGCTGTAAAACCAAACATTCCACCACAAACTTTTGAATATCAGAATTAAGGCCATCCCAAAAAAATTCTTTCTTCACCCTGTGCTAAGTTTTTAAAAATTCTGAGTGTCCTCCTAAAGGAGAAGTGTGCAATTCCAAAAGAATATTTTGTTTTAGTTGGGAATTCTTACAAAGATATAAGCAATCTTTGTACCATAAGGAATCATTTTTCCAACTAAATATATCAAATGTACTAGGATCTTGCTGCAACTTTTGAATGAGTGTCCACACTTCTTCGTCCTTCTTCCATTCATCTCTTGCTTTGGTTATCCAATCTGGTTGGATAATAGAAATGGCACAAAACAATGCTTCCACCTCTTCATTCTTTCTTGAGAGTGCATCTGCAACAACATTCCCTTTTTTGTAAATTATTTCAAAGTCATAACCCAACATCTTTGTGACCCATTTTTGTTGCTCTTCTGAAGATAGTCTTTGTTCCAAAAAGTGTTTAAGACTATCATGATCGGTTTTTACCTTGAAGTGTCTTCCCATTGGGTAAGTTCTCCATTTCTTTAGTGCACTCAGTATTGCTAACATTTCCTTCTCATAAATAGGTTTCTATAAATACGTTCCTTTGATTAGACAACTTTCAAAAGCAATGGGTCTTCCTTCTTGCATTAAAACAACACCAATTCCATTTCCTGAGGCATCACATTCCACAATAAAGGTTTTTGTTAAGTCTGCCGTAGCTAAGGCCGGTGCTAGGAACATTGCCTCTTTAAGATGTTCAAAGGCCTTAGTTTCTTCAAGAGTCCATGAAAATGCATCTTTATTCAATTATATTGTTAGAGGTGCTGCTATTCTCCCATAACTCTTAACAAACTTGTGATAATACCCAGTTAACCCGAAAAATCCTTGTAACTACTTTATGGTTTTTGGGACTTTCCATTCCTTAATGGATTTAATTTTTTTAGGGTCTACCTTAACAACCTCGTGAGATACAATATGACCCAAATATTCCACCTCTTGCACTCCACAAAAACATTTGGATGTTTTTTCATATAATTTTTTCTCCTACAATAGTTTGAGTACCCTGTCAACATGTTAAACATGATCCTTCCAAGACCTGTTGTAGATTAGTATATCATCAAAAAATACTAGCACAAATTTTCTAAGGAAGGGTTTGAAAATGGAATTCATCAACCCTTGAAATGTAGAAGGTTCATTGGTAAGGCCAAAAGGCATGACCAAAAATTCATAATGACCCTCATGAGTTCGAAATGCTGTTTTCAAAATATATTCAGTCTTCATTCTAATTTGATGATATCTTGAACGAAGATCCAACTTAGTAAAATAAATTGCTCCATGTAATTCATCCAATAATTCGTCAATCACAGGAATTGGGAAATTTATGTTTAATGGTGAGCTTATTGAGCTCCCTATAATCGAGACACATGCGCCATGATCCATCCTTCTTGTGTACCAATATTGGAGGAGCAGAGAAAGAACTTTGACTAGGTTGAATTATACCCGCCTCTAACATTTTTGCAATCATACGTTCAATTTCGCTCTTTTGGACATAAGGATATATATAAGGCCTAATGTTTGGAGGAACACTTCCTGGAATCAAATGAATAGCATAATCATGATCACGAACAGGTGGGAGTCCTTTGGGAGTTTCAGAAACCTTGGAATGATTGTCCAAGAATTTTTGGAGATTTGTAGAAATAGATGATTTTGATGTTGGAACTTCTAGTGAGAATAATTGTGCAATTATGGCTAGTTGTTATTTCTTTAGAAACTTTGTCATGAAATTAGAGCTTATTATCTTTCCTGGCTTCCCTACAATATGCCGTAATTCGACTTCCTTTCCTTCTGAAAAAAATTCAAGAAAATTTCTTGAAAATTAAAAGCTACCGTCCCCAAAGATTGTAACCATTGTACTCCTAGTACAACATCAACACCTCCCATAGGAATGGAAAGCATTGGACTATTCAATACATATTCCCCCATGGTTAGTTTGATATTATGGCATTTTCCAGAATAGTTCCTCCATTTACAACCATCACTTGACATTCTGGTGCTAGGTATAGGAAACAATTCAATTCCTTGGCTACCTTACAATGAATAAAATTATGGGTGCTACCTAAATCAATCAACACTATTACCTTTTTCTTGTTGATATGTCCTTCTAGCTTGAGATTTTGAGGAGTGGTAACTCCTTCCAATGCATTACACGATATGGTCAGACTCATTTCTTCCTCTTCTAGGGTTGGTTCTTGGTGTATATCCTCTTCTTGTTCATTTTATTCTTCCTCTTCACAATCTATGTAAAATAATTTCTTCTTAGCACAGTTATGACCTTTAGTGTATTTGTTATCACAACTGTAGCAAAGCCCCTTTTCCCTTTTTTCTTCCAATTGTTGTGGTGTCAACCTTGTAGGTTGTTGAAATATAGCAGTAGCAACACTTCCCTCTTTATAGAAGTGAGTGGTAGGCTTCCTTGTCGCCATAATTTTACATTCAATTTTTCTTTCCAAACTGAATGCCTTCTCCAATGAATCAGGTTCCAAAATGCGAACTTCATGTTGGACGTTATCCTTTAAATTACCTATGAAAAGATCAATTCTATGTTCCTCTGGAATATCAGTTACCCTTATATTCAATTTTTGGAAGTCCTCAATGTGCTCCCCCACTAAACCCTTTTGTTTGAGATTTATCAATTGGCTAAAGAAGGTGTTGCTCTTTATATCCTCATAATGTGCTATCATTTCCTTCGTAAAAATTTACCAAGTGACAATTTTTTTACTAGAGCAAAGCCATCGATACCATACAAATGTATTTTTTTCTAAATGTAAAGTTGCAATGCATAACTTTTGTGTGTTTTGCACATTATTGAGATCAAAATATTGCTCCATCTGTAGTATCCATGTTACAGGATCCTTTCCATCAAACTTCCTCATATCCATTTTTGGAATATGGTGGTTCTTGCCGCCAGCATTAGAGTTTATGAAATCATGATTAGCATTTATTTTGTTCTCATCATAAGTTTCCTCTACTATATTTTCACCATTAGGAAACATTTTGTATCAACTTTGTCAAGCCTTCCATGTCTGCTTTTAGATCATTCTTCATGTTTTCCATCTTAGCTTCCATGTCATCCATCTTAGATTCCATGCTTGCTTCCATGTCATCCATCTTAAATTCCATGCCATTCTTCAAACCATCCATCTTAGATTCCATGCCTTTCTTCAAAACTTCCATGTCATTTTTTGTTGCTCTTTGCGAGAGAAAAATTTGTTGCACTTGCTCTTATAATTTGTAATATTCCTAAATTAGCATGTAGCTAATAGGAATATTAATTTTTCTTTTAAAATCTATATGGATGAATAAATGGGCAAGAAGGCTCATAAATTGCTTAAGTATGAATAAAAATCCCTTATAGTGTAAAAAGGGATCATGAAATAACTAGATCAAGCATCCACATGTGTGAACAAGGTCTAAACTATGTGGAAAAGGTCAATTTTGACCAAGTCAACATGATTTATCATCAAAGAGTGGATCCTAAATAAAGGTAGCTCAATGCGAATGAAAATCAAGCTAGCTAGTCAAAATGAAGACACCTTGAGTGTGAAAGGAGATAAGGCATGCAGACTCAGTCAAAGATGACCCTATCAAGATTGATCCAGTCAAGCTTGAATAAATCAAACTATGCTATAAAAGGATTATCCTTACTAATGAAGGCAACGTAATTGTAATGGAGGAAACTTTGCATGGAAGCAACCTCATAGTGGGTGGGACCCTTGGTGGGGAAGCTCATCAATTATATAATGGAGGAGATGGCAAGCATAGGGGGAATATTGAAGATTATATTTTATGTGGTATTTTTAGACTTCCTGCATACTTTGGCTGTTTATCCAAGTTTGTTGCACTGCTTGGTGCAAGGGTTTTCCCTGGTGGGTTTTGCCTACTCTTTCTTGGAGATCTTATCTAAGAAATCTAGGAGGAGATTCCTGAGCTGAATTTTCCACTACCTAGTGTTGGTACAGGAACTCACCTTCAAAAAAAATGCATTCCCTTTAATAAGCTATGTTATTTCTTAAGGTGTGTAGTGGGAGGGGTCAAATCCCCATTTTGAGGAGCTAGTTTCCCAAGAGGAGGATCAGCTTTTCTTTGGGAGAGCTAGGGGAAGAGTCTACAGCCATTTATTTGCATGTACATCCATAATTATGTAGATCTTTAGCTATACATTGTAATTCAGATGTAGATTTGCAATATTTCTTTATTGTATATCATTTCTGTCAAAAAACCCTTGACGGGTCGTCTTGGATCTTTATAAAAGAGATTAGATCTCTGTTTTTATGCCTCATTGAGTAATATAATAAGAATATCTAATTTATCTTCCTATTTTCTGATTTTTACCTCCATTAGACCGTGCAGTCTCTTATGTAGCAATTTCTATGTGTTAAAGTCTTGGGGTTTTGTCAATTTTAAGTTGTTTTGAGCATGGGAGTCTTGTTTAGCTAGGCTAAAGGAATTTTTTTTCTGAAACTCTTTTTCATGCATGTCCTATATTGTCTATTATAAGGGACACAACTATTATTTTTCACTTTTGTAACTCAATCTTCAGAGAATAAAGTTTTTGGGGCCAAAAGTTTTGTTTTTCCCCACTTGGTGACATTGTATAAAGGCATAGTTTATTGTTGTGATTTTTTTATGATGGCTATGTGTTTAAATACACTACATGAGTTGATTAATTGCTGCTCTCTAACTTTGGAATACCTTAGGGTATTATTATTGTTGTAGAAAATCCCTATTTTTGGATATTACAGTGGTATCAAAGCAAATTTCTTGGCTCAGCTTGTGAGCTTCAAGAATTATGGAGTATTCTCATGGGGAGGAGGATATATGCAAGAGATATAAAAAAAAACCTTTATTTTCTGGAGAAAAGAGGTTCTCAATACTTCTCTTTCCAAATCTGCAGGGTGGAAGCAAGGGCATCAAACAAATGAGGAGGGAGAAACCTGAAAATCCCTCAGTAAGATCTATACAAGAGGAAGGTTCTAAGACCTCATCTTATGGGTATGAGCACTTAGCCATATCATCAGATCTACCATGTTCTATCAGCAATTTCTTCATGAAGAGGAAGAAAGGATATGTGCCAAAGAGAGATACTCTTGGTGATTATTTGTAGGGGTATGAAGCTCAATCTAAGGAGTTCAAAGATCACTTGAACTTACAAGGGTTCTGCAAGATCAAGGAGAACAAAAGCACAAAGGGGAAGCAACATGGTGTGGGTATATTCTTTATATTTACTTTTGATGGATCACCTAAATGTCCAGCTAGGGTTTGGGTGGAGGAGCTAGAAAACTTTGTGCAACAACATCAAGTTTTAGAAATTGAAGCCATCAAAGTAGTAGCATTGCATTTTGAAGGTAAAGCATATGCTTGGTGGTTGTTTGAATCTTTTTCCTTAAGAAATGAAAATACGCCTACTTATGCAAAGTTTATTGAAAGGTTAGTAGAGAGGTTTGATAAATATTCATGTGTAACATATTCTATTGAAACTATCAAACCATATCAAACAAATATTTTGCATGATTTGGAAGGGTCTATAAATCCAACTCCATTTCTAAAAACCATGAAAGAGGGTATAAGATTGTTTGATACATTGCCAAGGGCAAGATCTCCATTTGATGAAGGGATTTCATCTCAAGAGGAATGCATGAGTATTCCTCCTTCAATAGAAGACCGGGATCTCAGGTCTATTATTGATGATGGGGAAACTCCAACTATTGAAGAGGAGGAAGGAAAGGTAGGAGATGATAACACAGTCATAACAAGAGCACCTCAAGCACATCTTGATTGGAGAAAAACCAAAGTGTTCTCTCAACGATGGGCAGCATTTGCATACTTGGCAAAGGAAGGAGCCTTGGGAGAAGCCAACACAACGCAGAGAATCTCTCATGAATTCAGAAAAGAAGTAAGAAATTTTGTGAAATGGACATTGCTATCTCCCACTCAATTATCTGCGCTGAGAAAGGGGAAATAAGAATTCTATGATGGCATGGGCATGATGTCATATGGAAAATCCATATCTTTGGGGCAACCAATGATATTTTCATTCACAAAAGAGATTTCTGAACATGACAAGAGGATATCAACACTCTTGCATGCATGGGCTACATTGAGGGAGTTTTGGAAGACAAGGGATTTCCAAGGGGAGGTTGACTTCCATCTACTTCAATCTTGTCTTGAGAAATATCAGATGCAAAGGAGGAAGAAAAATGGATTTTGTAGTACTCCAACCTGTGGCTTTAACATCAATCATGTCAAGGAGGAGAGCCATGTTGTGGTAGGGGCTGCATTGCATATTTCTACAGCACTGTCATTGGTGGGGAGCCTAGATCCAAATTGGGATTCCCAACTTTTGATGAAATCTCCAAGGAACTTTTCACATGTAAGGTCCTTGATGGGAAAATGATAGATGGGAGGTATAAAGTAGTTGAGGGAGCCATTTATTCCCATAATCAGATCTATTTTGGTAGAGAATCCAAGCTTAAGGAGAAACTACTTGATGCAGCCTATGAGATCCTACTTTCGAAACCCACTGGTTTCATTAAACCATACCGTATTATCTTAGATGGATTCATGTGGGAGAACTTCAAAGAGGATGTGCACTCTCATTTGAGGAAGTGCATGGATCATTTGCTATTTGAGGAGGAACATAGCTCTTGGGAAGAGTTATCATTACCACCTCCTTACTAATTGAGTGTGAGAGGGAGCTCATCCATGAGCTACCTTGTTGATTTGAAACAAGTGTATGATAAACATTGTATTACTAAATCTCATGATGTATTTATTATATACTTTAATTTTCTTAACACTCATGTGCAGGTCTTGGCTCCAAGAGGGGGCCCTTTTTCTGATGGGCTTCATGAGCCACATTGGGCCATGAACAATGGTGATGTTGGCCATTCCTTGGGAGATCTTGGAGAGATGATGTACTCTTCATGGTGTGATTCCTTAACAACAACCATCATACACCTTCTCCAAGCATGCAAGAAGGATGGGGTAGCAAACAAGTGTTGGGGAGAGCACTTGTCATATCATATTCTATGGCAGTTAGGAGAAAAACTGCGCTGGTTGCACATGAGGGACCATTTTCCTTCTCATTTATTGCATATGGAAGCTAGCATGACCTTACTTATGATCCCACATGCTGAAGATGTTCTTGTATTTTTTGGGTGCATGGTTGAAGGAGAGACACATATGTTAGATGTGTCCTTGGGGAAAGAAATTTCCTACATTTTTTGCACTACATGTTCTAGGGGGAGCATGGGAAACTATATGGCCACTATAGTAAATCACTTGTCTCTATATGATGTGGGCCATATGATTGATTGGAGCACTTGGAGCATGCCTCTCATGAGTATATGGGAGGAGCTTTCCTATGGATTACCACGCTGGGAGGTAATTCATTTCATTTGGATGATAGCATGGAGGTGGGAGACCTTCATTGATTATGGAATTCCCCATGATTGTCATTACTTCTGTCTTAAGAAGGCCACAATGAGAAGAGGGGAGATTTTGCAGCACCCTTGCAGTTGCTTGAGGACAAGAAACATTTGGGAGGGGAAGACTGTAATATTCCTAAATTAGCATGTAGCTAATAGGATTATTATTTTTTCTTTTAAAATCTAGATGGATGAATAAATGGGCAAGGAGGCTCATAAATTGCTTAAGTATGAATAAAAATCCCTCATAGTGTAAAAAGGGATCATAAAATAACCAGATCAAGCATCCACATGTGTGAACAAGGTCTAAACTATGTGGACAAGGTCAATTTTGACCAAGTCAACATGATTTATCCTCAAAGAGTGGATCCTAAATAAAGGCAGCTCAATGCGAATGAAAATTAAGCTAGCTAGTCAAAATGAAGACACCTTGAGTGTGAAAGGAGACATGGCATGAAGACTCAGTCAAGGATGACCCTATCAAGATTGATCCAGACAAGCTTGAATAAATCAAAATGTGTTGTAAAAGGATTATCCTCACTAATGAAGACAACGTAATTGTAACAGATGAACCTTTACATGGAAGCAACCTCATAGTGGGTGGGACCCTTGGTGAGGAATCTAATAAATTATATAATGGAGGAGATGGCAAGCATAGGGGGCATATTGAAGATTATATTTTATGTGGTCTATTTAGAATTCCTACATACTTTTGCTGTTTAGCTCAGTTTGCTGCACTGCTTAGTGCAAGGTTTTTCCTGGGTGGGGATTCCCTACTCTTTCTTGGAGATCTTGTCTAAGAAATATAAGAGGAGATTTATGAGATGAATTTTCCACTACCTGGTGTTGGGCCAAGCACTTTCTTTCAGAAAGCATGCATTCCCTTCAGAAAACTACGTTATTTCTTAAGGTATGCAGTGGGAGGGGTCAAAACCCCATTTTGAGGAGCTAATTTCCCAATAGGAGGATCATCCTTTCTTTGGGAGAGCTAGGGGAAGATTCTACAGCCATTTATTTGCATGCATATCCATCATTATGCAAAGCTTCAGCTATACAACATGATTCAGCCATAGATCTGCAACAATTATTTCTTGTATATCATTTCTGTCAAGAAACCCTTGTCGGGTCTTATTGGATCTGTATAAAAGAGATTAGATCTATGTTTTTATGCCTAATTGAGTAATATAATAAGAAGATATTATTTCTCTTCCTATTTTCTGATTTTTACCTCCATTAGACTGCGTAATCCCTTATGCAGCAATTTCTATGTGTTGCAGTCTTGGTGTTTTGTCAATTTTAAGCTGTTTTGAGCATGGGAGGCCTGTTTAACTAGGCTAAAGGAATTTATTTCTAAAAATATTTTTCATGAATTTCCTATATGGTCTATTATAAGGGAAAAAAATCGTTATTTTTCACTTTTGTAACTCAATCTTCAGAAAATAACGTTTTTGGGGCCAAAATTGCTGCTTTTCCCCAATTGGTGACATTGTATAAAGGAATAGTTTGTTGCTAGGATTTTTTTATGATGGCTATGTGTTTAAATAAACTACATGAGTTTATTAATTACTTCTATCCAAATTTTTAATACCTTAGGGTATTCTTATTGTTGTAGAAAATCCCTATTTTGGGATATTACATAATTTTGATATGTCATGTTGCCATTCTTCATCTTCATGAGTAATAGTAGAGACTTATAAAGGATTAATGGGTGTTGAATTATTTTTAGAGGCCATTTGAGAATCCAATACTGATATCTCTTCTATAATATTCCCTTGGAATCAATTCAAATTGATTCTTCAAACAAGACTTATGCAATTCGGAAAAAAAAAATACACACCATTTACTTGCTTGAGAGGAGCTCGATATTGAAATTGACTTATTTCTATAATTTTAGATCCTCAATATCTAAAATTAGACCCTGTAGTAGTTATCTGAAGCTTATTTCAAATTCCATAGGTCTGAATTTATTTGGATTCTTCAAGAAAACGTTATGTCCAATCTCCCACAATGGCCTAATTATGGATTAGTTCAGTAGAGTGAACTTGTACGACTTGCCACATGTTACTGTTTGCTCCTTTGTACCTGAAATTTATAGAAAGGAAACTACAGTCCGTGTAATTAGAGTCACATCTTATAGAATTCCAATCCGATGCTGAGAGACAGAGGTATGAAGATTTTCCCACGATCACCTCTTTGAGATGAAATTCGGGAGCCTGAACAATACCTAACTTCCACAGATCATATCTCCCAAAATATTGTAAACCAAGATCTTCCATTTTGCGAAGATGTTCCTCAGGATTTAAGCTTCGTGCTCTAAAAATTTCAGCTTTTGAACCTTTGTAGAAAAATAGTTATAGAGAAAATGCCGCAATGACCGTTTTAAGTGAAATTCAGGAGCCTGCAAAAAGACCTAACTTTCACAAATCATATCTACGGAAATTTTCCAAACCAAGCTCTAAAATTCTGCGATGATGTTCCTCAGGATTTCGAATTCGTACTCTAAAAATTTAAGGCTTTTAACCTTCGTATAAAACAAATTATAGCGAAAATGCCACGATGACCTGTTTGGAGCATCGAAACCCTAGAATCCTAAGATTTCATACCAAATGTTGTGAAGAAAACTCCAAAAATAGAAGAAAAGAGATATCAATGCCTTAGAAATAAGCCAATTCAAGGGGGAAACCTCCAATACATTACATGAATTAACAATTATTGGATGATTCAAATTACAAAACCTCCTTTGTATACATAGGAGTCCATGGGGCCACAATGTAATCCTGTCTGACCTGACAATAATAATTTAAGGGCACAATAATAACAATAAGGGGGTTACACTAACAAAAATAAGGGACTATACTAGTAATATAGGGACCTAATATCCTGTTGCAGTGAAGGAACTGAGGCGAGCTCCCATCATCATGATCGCACCAGAGACCATCCCAGAAGGTATACTAAGTCTCATTATTCTAGAGTGAATTTTAATTATAAGAATGTTGATAACAACGGTCGTAAAATGTGGCATCGTAAACGTTGCTTTTTTTTGGTTTAAATAACCATGTGATTTCTGAGTGTTGGAAGAGGATGGAAGCACAAAGGAGGAAGAGGCATGAAAAGCCTTCTCCCCAACAGGGAAAGAAATTTATTAAGCAGGTTTGGAGGAAAAAGAGATGCATGTTGGAAACTTCATCCAGATAAGTGCCTTAAAGACAAAGTGCCCATGCATACACAAGTCGAAAGCACTGACCGAAAAGCAAGTTCACCACAGGGAAACGATCCACTCGCTTTAATAAGTGAGAAGTGGTTCTTCTAGATTGTTTTTTTTTTTTTTTTTTTAGAGATGTTAAGCTTTTCATGGACATGTTTGTAAATCATTTGTCACATTTTTATTATGAAAGTGATGATGTGTTTCCATCACTCGTTTAAGCGACCATGATATTTTTTTGGCCTTGTTTTATAAGTCGTGTGTTGGATCTCTTTCATGTAAAAGTGATGATGTGTTTCCATCACTTAGAGATATGACGATTATGTTTTGGTCATGTTCTATGAGTCGTCCAATGCATTTCTTTCATGTAAAAGTGATAAGGATTTTTTCCATCGCGTCGAAATGCGACGATGAGGCCTGGTCTTGTAAATTTGTTGAGGTATGATTTCCATTTTGCTATAAGCTTGACCACTGAGTACATGTTATAAACTCATGGCAAGTATCGAAATATTTGGGTCATTTTTGGTCACATTGAGAATGTAATGTTTGTTGCAGCTTTAGGCAAGTGTTGGCATTCTAATTTTGAAGGACGGAAGTGAAGGAGTCTTCAAGGGATGTGTCTTCTCAGACTTGTGTTGCAACAAGTTGCATGTGTTGGCTTTGCATCTTGATTCTGAAATACGACAAATAAAGGAATCTTCAAGAGATGTGCCTTTCACACATTTGTGCCACAATTGTTGTCGGTCTTGACTTTGCATCTTGATTCCAAAGTACGTGAGGTGAAGGAGTCTTCAAGGGATGTGTGTTTTCAGACATTTGCGTTTCCGGAGTTGCAGGTGTTGGAGTCTTCAGGGATGTTTCTTTTCAGACATCACATTGCAATAGTTGTAGATGATGGCTTTGCATCTTGATTCTGAAATATGAGAAGTGAAGGAGTCTTCAAGGGATGTGCCTTTTTAGACATCGCATTGCAATAGTTGTACATGATGGATTTGCATCCTGATTCCGAAGTATGCCAGGTGAAGGAGCCATGTGGGGATGTGCCTTTTAATGACGGTTACAGAAAATTGATGATAGTTAAAGCTTGATGCTTTTGGAGGACCAAAATTTCCTCAGTGGGGAGGATTGATCTAGGTGGATTAAACAGGTACAAGTACAAGTGGCTCAACATATAGGGTTCAAAAATCCAAGTGTTCAAAAATATCTCGAACTAGGTTCATGTTTTATATCTCGTCTTTCTAGTTCCAACGACGCAAAAATCACTCAAAATCGAGTCCATAGGGTCAACTTATGTCTCTTTAAATTTTGATAAGACAAGGGAAAAGTGGGGCCCACAGGGTGCCAAATGGCATCTCAGTCAACAGGTGGGACCCACATGTACACAATATCCTATTAGATGATGAAACATGGTGCACTAGCATTAGCTCCTTGCCCCTATAGAAAAGACAACCAAATATTAAAACACCCATAATATAGAAACAAAATTTATGTTAAACTTAACATATAGTTTGAATTTGGTTTACATTTAAAAAAAAAAATATAAAGCATACAAAATATCGTTATAACATGCCAACAAATAGTTTCAATAGTTGAAAGGGATAAGGTTAATGGTTTATATGGTATAAGTATTGTAACAGTTAATGAAACATACCATATTTAATACCATCCAACATGTTATAAATATATGTGTCATGATATGTGGAGCGAGGTTGGGTCGGGTAGGGCCACTTGGAGCGGACCCACCCACCTATTTTTTTTTAATTCAAGGCAACCATTAACCAAAAAGAGAGGGTTAGGATTTGATCCCTCAACCTCTCTCCTCCTATTTCGGAAAACTTACCAACAAGCCAAACCATATTTCATGGTTATCTCCGCCAAGAAAACTTATTTAAACCTGTATTTTTACAAGTGCGCCTGGGCCATGAAGCAACAGAGAGTGTGCATGGACTTCCAGACTTAATAATTTTTATTGCAGGGTCATGTGGAAGCATGAGCCAGAAAAGAGGTAGGCGGAACCTTGATTGAGGCCAACTTTCAGGAGGGTGAAATTTTGACTTTGTCCAAATGGGACAAATTTTATGTTGTTTCTGCACTACTCAACGCCATGGGTCTGATGGCGTGCTCAGTTTCTTCATCCGAGTTTTCATTTTTCTATCCACTTTTGGAAGTGGGTTATGAAGGTGTCAGATTTCTACAAGTGAGTAGTCATTTTCACATTTTTCAATGCCACAGGATTGGTGGTGTTTTGAGATTCAGCTGCAGAGTAGCTCAACCTTCAGCAAATGGTAGCATGAGGTATATGATGTGGATTCCATGTACTTCTTCATTTATTTCTCTTTTAGATGCATTATGTCTTGCATATCTCGGTTGATACATGAGTCATGGGATCTTGCCTTGTGTTGTTATTGATGTATTTTCAGCTATGGATTTGTGTCATGTATGAGATCCCTTTTATGCCACATTGACAAGATGCTTGTTTTCATATGTGTATTTTTTAGATCCCTTGTTTTCTAGGATTGACGTGATACTCTTAGTTATTATATGTTAGCTATGTTCACACTAATAAGAGTCTTTCTTTATGTATGAGAGTTCCAAAGTGGAACATCTATTAAATAATTCAAGGCACTCCTGCGTGAGGTAAAATTTTCCTTGTATGTCATAGGGAAACACATCCATGTACATATTATTCTTACAACACATAATGTAGCAGCCTACACCATCTTGACACCGAGGCCCAGAGATGTAGTCCCTCCTAGACGAACTCTGTCATCAAATGACGTGTTCTTATGATTGTTGATCTTGTTCATTTATGTTCCTCTTATTTACAGCTAAAATTGTTCATTTCATTTCACTAACATATTTAATGAAATGAAATTCTAATTATCAGCCGAAGTAAAAGGTCTTGGTGAAGGGTATCAATATTTTACCCTAGATTAGGTGATGAAGGAGTTAAATAAGAAGGATAGCGGTCGACATGACAAGGAGAAGGCACCGCATGTGACCAAGGAAATGGAGGGTTAGTCTAGATCCCAAGGAATAAGAGGGACCATCAAGGAAGTTAGGCATGTGTATAGGAGCTCATCCCAAAGAGAAAATGGAGAAAAGTCCAACGTGGAGGACGCACGCCCCGAGAAGATATCCTATGTGGAGTTGCATGTTCCAATGGAGAAACTATTCCAAGAGAGGTAGGCACCCATAACTCAAGGTAACTCTATTCCCCAAAGTTCAAGTAGCTCTAGTCCCAACCTTCCCCTGGTACTCTATAAGCCACCAGGTAAAATTTTTGTTAAGTTACAAGAGCTTAGCAAGTTGAATAATGTTAAGTCTACAGTACCAATACCTTCTAGCAATAGTGCTAGTAATACAATTGCAAAGCTAGTAAATAGCGCTTTTATTCTAGTACCATCCATACAAAGGAATATGGTGGGATCACTACTTGATACCTAGAATTCTCTGGGAGGGGAAATGACAATGTGGAGCAGCATCAGTATCTTTGCAAAGCCATATGGAGGGCTCGACAGACACCAAAGGTGGTTAAGTTGATCGAGTTTCAAACTAATCTAAGAGAGAGAGCTCTTCACTGGTTCATTAAATGGTCCAAAGCTCATCCAAACCCAACAATAGATGATGTAAAGAAAGAAATTTTCAAAGAATTTAAGTTACCTCAGAAAGATCAGCAAGGATTATCTGAGATGTGGGAGATTAAACAATGAGAAGGTGAAACAACATGGGATCTGATGAGAAGGTTCAAGGATGCGACTGGGAAACTTAGTTACCCAATCGATCCGAATCATCAGAGAGATTGGTTTATTAAAGCACTTCTTCTATTGACAAGAACTCCCCTAACACAACAAAATATTGATACCTTACAAGATGCATTGAAACAAGATATGAAGATAGAGGCTATGGCGTGGTATCCACAAGAATTCAGAGGAGGAGTAGCATCTCAAGACCCTTCCATATTGGGGTTACAACATTATATAGTCAGTCTAATGGATAATTTGAAAGACATTCTGTCGATACTACCTGAAAGGCCCAATGTGTGGTGTACCCATTTTCTGATGGAGGGACACATTGTCACCAAATGCCTGAGATTGCGGGGATAGAATACGGGGGCTTCAGCAGCAGGGACACAAGGGACTCCACCAGTAGGGGGACTTGTGCATATAAACACTCAAGGGTTATCCCAGCCACAACCCCACTTTCCAGGGTTCCTCGCTCAATAGAATCAGACCGCATTTGAATAATGCGAAATATGTAAAGGCATTGGTCATCCACCACGACTATGCCAAATTTTGCAGAAGTAATCCAACATTCCAAAAATTACATATTGTGAGTTCTGCGCTTCCACAACACATAATACAGAGTAGTGTAGAGCCCTCGATGCATTGGTAGAACGATTGGACAAACCATCTTATAGAGTGAATGAGGCTCCAAGAGGATGAGGAGGAGGAATGAGAGGAGGCAGAGTTGGAGGAAGAGGACGTGTAAGATGTTACAATTGTGACCAGGAAGGCCATGTATTAAGGGAATGTCCACTACCCAGAAAACCATGGTGCTATCAGTGCAGAGTCAATACAGACGCAACTGAAGACTGTCCAGAATTAATTAAGAGATGGGAGGAAAGAGCTAGACAGAGAGGACCAAATCTGGTGAACACAAAACCAATAATAGTATAGGCTCAGGCTATGCAAAATGTAGTCATAGTAACACAAGGAGGAAAGAGAACAGGGGAGGATGCAAAGAATATAGAACCGATAAAGCTGATCAAGCCAACGTCTCCAAAGCTAATTTTTAGACTAGATAGACAGAAGAAATATTTTAAAGAGGCAATGGAAACATTTTCCCAAATCGGGGGGAGAAAAGGCATTGAGCTCCCATAGTTGACCATAGAAAAAGCGAAGCAGACCCATACAAGTACAATGATTGAAGAATGGTTCCAACTATTTTTCAAAATTGTAACCAATGAACCAATGCTGGGACAACTGAGGAAAAATATGGACATGGTGGTGCAGGAAAATGCAAAACCAGAGGAGTCAAATGATTTAACCTAGAAATACATAAGTAGGATCAAAAGAAATAAGAGAAGAACAAGAAAGGAATTCTATGTGAATACTCAAGTCGTGGGATTCCAAATCAAATACAGCATGCTCGACCTAGGATCGGATGTCAACATTCTGCCAAGAAAGACATGGGAAGCACCGGGGAGACCAAAGTTGACATACTCATCAATATAGCTCCGCATGGAAAATCAGTACTGCATTGTGCCCATAGGCAGGATTAAAGAGGTCGAAGTTGATGTTGTGGGAGTAAAAACATACACAGATTTTGAAGTGATAGATATCATGGGGGATAAGGACTCCTATCTGGAATTATTGGGGATATATTGGGCTTTTGAGAACTATGCAGTGATCGACTTGAAAAAGGAATTGATGATATTTGAAGATGGGGAAGTCAGGGTCACTCAACCACTTGACCCATACCAAGGACCCCGATATACAAAAACTATTGACAATAGAGAATATTCTCAACTTCTCGATCATCTTTATGAGATGATGGTAGGGATGAGAGAAGACTACATCAACCCAACATCGGGCACAACCGTAAGCTAGAGAAGTGTTCAGAGTTCAGACTTAGGCTCAGAAATAGCTTGGGATGGTTGGTAGTAGGGAGGATACGAGACTAATACAAGAATATGTGCTAACATTCGAAGAGTCAATTGGATTGGAGCTTGAGGTAAGAGGATATCCGAATTTATCAAATATGAATGTTGTAAATACAATTATTGCAAGAATAGCAGATAAAGTACGAATGGAACATATAGTCCCTCTCATGGACATAGTTCTACAATCCACATTGGCAATATGGTGGGGCAACCATCACAACTCACTTCTGGCATGGGAAGATGTTGCAACAACATTAAGAGCCAGATTCAAAGAAGATGAAGGACCACAATTTAGTGAAAAGTACCCAGGGGATTCTAACCCCACGGAGCATCTACAAAATTGTGAATATCACTGGAAGAAAGCAGGATATCCAAAATATCTGTGGATCCAAAATTTTATACATTCAGTAGATACAATTCCATAGGCCTGGTACCTAACTGAAGAGAAGAAAAGAGGAATCGACACCTGGCAAGTAGTTGCGGACAATTTTACGCAATGTTTTTCTTTTGAAGGAGAAATAAAAACAGTTACAAAGGCACTACAAGCCATCAGAAGAGTTCTATTTTTTCCAAAGATTCAAGAAGACGAAGAACAACTGCTCTCGGAACATATTATCAAACAATCAGTAGCATGCAAGAGAATAGACAGTGACATGGATGACGATGATCTAGAAAAGATTAGAAACTTATATTTTGAAGAGAAATAAGGGGAGCGGGATATACAGGAAGAACCAAAATAGAGGGACTACATCTACTATCATTAAAGACCAAAAAGATGAACATTGGAACCCTAGAAAAACCAAAAATCGTGTCAATTGGAAACTACTGGGATACAAAAATGACTAAGGAGATCTTTAACCTTCTATAGGAATATGAAGACTTATTCCCATCCTCAGTAGCAGAGCTAAAGGGAATAAAAGAGGAAATCATGGAAATGCACATAATCTTGAAGCCTAATGTAAGACCAGTGAAGCACAGACCTTACCGTCTGAATCCAAAAGTGAAAGAGAAAGTCAGGGTAGAGATAGATAAAATGTTGAAACTAGTATTTATTTTTCCAGTGGAGGAAGTAGAGTGGGTCAGTCCCATAGTCATACAAATAAAAAAGTAAAAGTCTGAGATTAGAATATGTGTTGATTACAGAAGCCTCAACAATGCATGCATACATGATCCATTTCCCACTTTGTCCAGTGATGAGGTGCTCGACAATGTGGCAGGAAACGAAGCTTATTCATTCACAGATGGATTCTCAGGATATCATCAGGTGAGAATAGCCGAAGAAGACAACATTTACAACTGAATGGGGCTTTTTCACATAACATGTCATGCCCTTTGGGCTGAAAAATGTGCTAGCAGTGTTTTCACGAGTTGTGATAGCAACATTTTGGGAATATATCCACAAGTTCCTTTAGGTTTATATGGATGTTTGACAATTTACAGCCTACTGAAAAATAGTGCAACCTTACTAAGGATAATGTTTAACATATGCACACAACTCCATATTTCACTCAATCTTAAGAAATGCATCTTTGCAGTACCTTTTGGGACATTGCTAGGACATGTTGTTTGTAAACAAGGTGTCTAGGTGGATCTAGCAAAAGTGGTAGTCATTACCAACATAGAAGCGCTAGAAACTGTGAAACAGTTAAGATCACTACTCGACCATACTGGGTACTATAGAAGATTCATCCACAACTATTCAAAGATAACAACACCATTGGAAAAGTTGTTACGTAAATCAAAGAAATTCATTTGGATTGATGAATGTACTACTACCCTCAATACATTTAAAGACAAGCTAGTAAGTGCACCCATGTTAGTTCATCCTAATTGGAACAAGCAGTTCCATGTCCATATTGACACCTCCAGCATTGAATTAGGAGTATTTTTAGCTCAGCCAGGAGAAATTTCAGTCGATCACCCGGTCTACTTTACGAGCAAGAAGTTGTCGACGGCTGAAAGGAACTACACAACAACATAACGTGAAGCTCTTGCGATGGTGTATTCCCTTCAAAAGTTTTGCCATTACTTATTAGGAGGTACACTCAAATTCTTCACAGACTACTCAACACTGAAGTACCTAGTCAAAAAACCTGTACTTGAAGGAAGGATCTCCAGATGGCTCCTACTCTTCCAGGAGTTCACCTTTGAAGTGATAGTGAAACCATGAAGATTAAATGTGGGTCTTGGCCATTTATCAAGGCTAGAAAATGGAGAGAATGGGGGGCCCATAGATGATCAGCTGCCATACACTGATCTCTTCAAAGCAGAAGCCATCCCGGACTATTGGGATCAAATAGTAGTCTATCTAGCAATAGGAAAGTGCCCGACTAAATATAGAGCGACTCAAAGAAGACATATTGTCATCAAAGCAACTGAATATCAATTAATAGTAGTACAAATATATAATATGGGATTAGAACAAGTCTTTTGGTTATGTCTCGTGGACCATGAAAGGGAGGATATATTGTGGGAGTGTCATTGCAGAGTTACGGGGGGTCACATCTGCGCAAAACCCACCACAAGAAATATATTACAAGCAGGGTTATATTGGCCCACAGTACATAAGGATAGTAAATAATTTGTGAAGAAATGTGATGTCTGCCAAAGAATAGGTCGTTGATCACACAGAGACGAGTTTTCACTTCAACCTGTAAGAGTACTGCAGCCATTTGACAAATGGGTCGTTGATTTTATAGGACCAATCACACCTGTTGCAAGACATTCACAGGAAAGCTACATAATTACCCCAACATATTATTGTACTAGATGGGCAGAGGCAGCACTAGTGAAGGATTTCATGGCAGATGCAGCGGCTAGGGTCATTTTTGAAAATATCATTAGCAGATTTGGCTATTCGAGAAGTCTAACCAATGATCAAGGTACACACTTCATCAATACAACAATCAAATATCTGTTAGATAATTTTATGGTGCAACATCATAAGAGGATTCTGTACCATCCCCACGAAAATGGAACAATTGAAGCATTTAATAAGATCCTAGAAAAAAGATTCACAAATATTTGCAATGTGAATCGAGATGACTAGGTCGAGTGCATACCACAACATTATGGGCATACATGACAACTATAAAAAGATTTCATAATTAGACTCCTTTCTAGCTGGTGTACTGGAGGGAAGCGGTGGTACCTGCTAAATTTATCATACCGAGTCTGTTAATCACTTAAACACTACATTTAATAGAGGAAGACTGTTGTGTAACCAGCTCCAAAAATATAAGAAAAGAGATATCTACGCCTTAGAAATAAGCCACTTCGAGGGGGCAACCTCCAATACATTACATAAATGAAAAAATCTTGGATGATACAATTTACAAAACCTCCTTTCTATATATAGGAGTCCATGGGGCCATAATGTAATCCTATTGGGCCACAATGTAATCCTATTGGGCCACAATGTAATCCTAGCCGACCTAACAATAATAATTTAAGGGCACAATAATAACAAAATGGGGGTTACAAGGGTACAATAATAACAATAAGGGGTTTACACTAACAATAATAAGGGCCTATACTAGTGATATAGGGACCTAACATGCCCCTCTCCTTCAAAAAAGTGTTGTCCTCAACACTTGAGTAGCTCCGGGTGCTTCTGTATAAAATTCTCATCCTCCCATGTAGAATCTTCGGTGGGTAAGTTCTTCCACTTGATGAGATACTCTGAAATTGATCGATTCCGTAGTTGTCGAGTTCTTGTTTCCATGACCGCTTCAGGTTCCAATATGATTTTTCCTTCCTCATCAAGTTATGGAAATATTGTTTGAACTGGAATATTTTCACCTATAACCTTCTTTAAGCATGAAACATGGAAAACTGGATGTACTCGCGAAGAAGCAGGAAGCTCCAATTTGTATGCCATAGTACCAATCTTTTGCAACACCTTGTAAGGACCATAGTATTTTGGCGATAATTTACTATCCTTCTTAGCTTGCTTGAGGGACATTTTTTTATATGGTTGTAGTTGTAAAAATACCCAATCTCCTACATCAAAACTTCTCTCGCTGCGATGTTGATCTGCCTGTTGTTTCATTCGATTTTGTGCCAAATTCAGGTTATCCTTTAAGAGTTGGAGAACTTCTTGCTGATGCTCGATGTGATCTTCCACTTCTTTAACCTTCGAGTTTTCCCTAAAATATGATGTGATTGATGGTGGATGATATCCATAAAGTGCAATAAATGGGGTTATTTTTGCTGCAGTATGGAAGGAAGTGTTATACCACCATTTAGCGAGAGGTAACCACTTGACCCATTGTGTTTGTTTATCAGATACAAAACAACGAAGATATCCTTCCAAACATTTATTCACTATCTCAATTTGACCATCGGATTGAGGATGATAAGATGAGCTATGAGCTAATTGAGTACCCAAACAAGAAAATAACTCCGTCCAAAAATTTCCAGTAAAAATGGGATCTCTGTCGCTCACAATAACCCTTGGGTTTCCATGTAGCTTTTGAATTGTGTCCATAAATGTAGTAGCAACTGTACTTGCTTTAAATGGATGAGATAATGCACAAAAGTGTGCATACATGGTAAGTCTATCAACTACCACCATGATGACACTCTTTCCTTCAGACTTAGGTAAACCTGTGATAAAATCCATTGAAATCTCCTCCCAACGTTGACTTGGAATGGATAAAGGTTGTAGAAGTCCTGGGTCTTAATTGTTTCCACTTTATTCTGTTGGCAAACCAAACATTCCGCCACAAACTTTCGAATATCAGATTTAAGGCCATCCCAAAAAAATTCTTTCTTCACCCTGTGGTAAGTTTTTAAAAATCCTGAGTGTCCTCCTAAAGGAGAAGTGTGCAATTCGAGAAGAATCTTTTGTTTTAGTTGGGAATTCTTACAAAGATATAAGCGATCTTTGTACCATAAGGAATCATTTTTCCAACTAAATGTATCGGATGTACTAGGATCTTGCTGCAACTTTTGAATGAGTGTCCATACATCTTTGTCCTTCTTCCATTCATCTCTTGCTTCGGTTATCCAATCTGGTTGGATAATAGAAATGGCACAAAGCAATGCTTCCACCTCTTCATTCTTTATTGAGAGTGCATCTGCAACAACATTAAGCTTTCCTTTTTTGTAGATTATTTCAAAGTCATAACCCAACATCTTTGTGACCCATTTTTTCTGCTCTTCTGAAGATAGTCTTTGTTCCAAAAAAATTTTAAGACTATCATGATCATTTTTTACCTTGAAGTGTCTTCCCATTAGGTAAGTTCGCCATTTCTTTAGTGCATGTAGTATTGCTAACATTTCCTTCTCACAAATAGGTTTCTGTAAATACTTTCCTTTGATTGGACGACTTTCAAAAGCAATGGGTCTTCCTTCCTGCATTAAAACTGCACCAATTCCATTTCCTGAGGCATCACATTCCACAATAAAGGTTTTTGTGAAGTCCGGCGTAGCTAAGACCGGTGCTAGGCACATTGCCTCTTTAAGATGTTCAAAGGCCTTAGTTGCTTCAGGAGTCCATGAAAATGCATCTTTCTTCAATAATGTTGTTAGAGGTGCTGCTATTCTCCCATAATTCCTAACAAACTTGCGATAATACCCTGTTAACCCGAGAAATCCTCGCAACTGCTTTATGGTTGTGGGAACTTTCCATTCCTTAATGGCTTTAATTTTGTTAGGGTCCACTTTAACCCCCTCGTGAGATACAATATGACCCAAGTATTCCACCTCTTGTACTCCAAAGAAACATTTGGACTTTTTTGCATATAATTGTTTCTCCTGCAATAGTTTGAGCACCCTGTCAACATGTTCAACATGATCCTTCCAAGACCTGCTGTAGATTAGTATATCATCAAAAAATACTAGCGCAAATTTTCTAAGGAAGGGTTTGAAAATGGAATTCATCAACCCTTGAAATGTCGAAGGTGCATTGGAAAGGCCAAAAGGCATGACCAAAAATTCATAATGAACCTCATGAGTTTGAAATGTTGTTTTTGGAATATCTTCGGTCTTCATTCTAATTTGATGATATCCTGAACGAAGATCCAACTTGGTAAAATAAATTGCTCCATGTAATTCATCCAATAATTCATCAATCACAGGAATGGGAAATTTATCTTTAATGGTGAGCTTATTGAGCTCCCTATAATCTGGACACATCTGCCATGATCCATCCTTCTTGTGTACCAATACTACAGGAGCAGAGAAAGAACTTTGACTAGGTTGAATTATACCCGCCTCTAACATTTCTGCAATCATACGTTCAATTTCGCTCTTTTGGAAGTAAGGATATCTATAAGGCCCGATGTTTGGAGGAACACTTCCTGGAATCAAATGAATAGCATGATCATGATCACGAATAGGTGGGAGTCCTTTGGGAGTTTCAAACATCTTGGAATGATTGTCCAAGACTTGTTGGAGATCTACAGAAATAGATGATTTTGATGTCGGAACTTCTAGTGAGCATAAATGTGCAATTACGCCTCATTTTTCTTTCTTTAGAAGATTTGTCATGATGTTAGAGCTTATTATCCTTCCCGGCTTCCCTTCAATACCCCGTAATTCGACTTCCTTTCCTTCTGAAAAAAATTTCAAGAAAAGTTCTTGAAAATTAAAAGCGACTGTCCGCAAAGATTGTAACCATTGTACTCCTAGTACAACATCAGCAGCTCCCATAGGAATGTAAAGCATTGGACTAGTCAATACATATTCCCCCATGGTTAGCTTGATATTATGGCATTTTCCAGAGCAATTTATAGTTCCTCCATTTGCAACCATCACTTGACATTCTGGTGCTGGGTATAGGAAACAATTTAATTCCTTGGCTACCTTACAATGAATAAAATTATGGGTGCTACCCGAATCAATCAACACTATTACCTTTTTCTTCTTGATATTTCCTTCTATCTTGAGAGTTTGAGGAGTGGTAATTCCTGCTAGTGCATTACAAGATATGGTCGGATTCATTTCTTCCTCTTCTAGAGCTGGTTCCTGGTGTATATCCTCTTCTTGTTCATTTTCTTCTTCCTCTTCACAATCTATGTAAAATAATTTCTTCTCAGCACACTTATGACCTTTAGTGTATTTTCTATCACAACTGTAGCAAAGCCCTTTTGCTCTTTTTTTCTTCCAATTGTTGTGGTGTCAACCTTGTAGGTTGTGGAAATCTAGACGTAGCAACACTTCCTTCTTTATAGAATTGAGTGGTAGGCTTCCTTGTCGCCATAATTTTACATTCAACTTTTCTTGCCAACCTGAATGCCTTCTCCAATGAATCAGGTTCCAGAACGCGAACTTCATGTTGAATTTTATCCTTTAAAGTGCCTATGAAGAGATCAATCCTGTGTTCCTCTGGAATATCAGTTACCCTTATATTCAATTTTTGGAAGTCCTCAATGTGTTGCCCCACTAGACCCTTTTGTTTGAGATTTATCAATTGGCTAAAGAAGGTGTTGCTCTTTGTATCCTCATAATGTGCTATCATTTCCTCCGTAAAAATTGACCAAGTGACAATTTTTTTACGAGAGCAAAGCCATCGATACCATACAAATGTATTTTGTTCTAAATGTAAAGTTGCAATGCGTACCTTTTGTGTGTTTTTCACATTATTGAGATCAAAATATTGCTCCATCTGTAGTATCCATGTTACGAGATCCTTGCCATCAAATTTTATCATATTCATCTTTGGAATATGGTGGTTCTTACATCCAACATTAGAGTTTATAAAATCACGATTAACATTATTTTGTTCTCATCATGAGTTTCCTCTACTATCTTTTCACCATTAGGAAACATTTCTTGTATCAGCTTTGTCAAACCTTCGATGTCTGTTTTGAGATCATTCTTCATGTTTTCCATGTTGTCTTTCATGTCCACTTCCATGCCATGCATCTTAGCTTCCATGCCATCCATCTTAGCTTCCACGCCTTTCTTCAAACCATCCATATTCACTTCCACGCCTTTCTTCAAAACTTCCATTTCATTTTTTGTTTCTCTTCGTGAGAGTGAAATTTGTTGCACTTGCTCTTGTAATTTTGATAGATCATGTTGCAATTCTTCATCTTCATGAGTCATAGTAGAGCCTTCTGAAGGCTTAATGGGTGTTGAATTATTTTTATGGGGCATATTTTAGAACCCAATACTGCTATATATTCTACTATATGCCCTTGGAATCAATTCAAATTCATTCTTCAAAGAAGACTCATGCAATTTGGAAAGAAAAAAATATACACACCTTTTTCTTGCTTTCGAGGAACTTGATATTGAAATTGGATTATCTCTATGATTGCAGCACTTCAATATTTTAATTTCGGTATCAACGGAGCCCTCTGAATTATCTTTCGAATGCCACAGGTCTGACCTGATTTGGATTCTCCAAGACAAATTCGTGTGCAATATCCCACAATGGCCTAATTCTGGACTGGTTCAATAGAGCGAACTTGTACGACTTGCCACGTGTCAATTTTTCATCCTTTGTCTCTGAAATTGATAGCCCAGAAACTAAACTCCATGTACTTATGACCAATTTTTACGGCACTCCTATCTGGTGCCCAGAGAGAGTTATTGAACTTTTCCCACGATCACCTCTTTGAGATGAAATTCAGGAGCCTGAAAAAGCACTACCTTCCACAGATCATATCTCCCAAAATGTTGCAACCCAAGCTCTGAAATTTTTTGACGACTTTCCTCAGGCTTTCAGCTTTGCACCATATGAATTTTAGATTCTGAGCCTTCGTAGAAATAAACTTATAGCGAAAATTACACGATGACCCGTTTAGGAGCCTAAAAAAAGACCTAACTTCCACAGATGATATCTCCGAAAATATTGTGAACCAAGCTCTCAAAATTTTTGGAAAATCTTCCTCAGGATTTCAGCTTCACACCCTAAAATTTTTAGCTTCTGAAACTTCGTATAAAAATAGTTATAGCGAAAATGCCACGATGACCTGTTTGGAGCAGCGAAACCCTAGAATCCAAAGCTCTGATACCAAATGTTGTGTAACCAACTCCAAAAATAGAATAAAAGAGATATCTACGCCTTGGAAATAAGCCACTTTGAGGGGGCAACCTCCAATACATTACATAAATGAGCAAATCTTGGATGATACAATTTACAAAACCTCCTTTCTATATATAGGAGTCCATGGGGCCATAATGTAATCCTAGTGGGCCACAATGTAATCCTAGCCGACCTAACAATAATAATTTAAGGGCACAATAATAACAAAATGGGGGTTACAAGGGTACAATAATAACAATAAAGGGGTTACACTAACAACAATAAGGGACTATACTAGTAATATAGGGACCTAACAAAGACTCAATCAAGGAATGCCTCCATGAGATACAAGAGCTTGAAGAAGATAGATTTCCAGTAGAATTACATCAGACGATCTAAAAAGATAGATATAAAGCTTGGCATGATCGTCATATCAAACATAAAACGTTCACTATCAGAGGGAAAGTTTTATCGTATGACAACAAATTTCAAAATTTCCCGGGCAAGCTTAGAATGCAGTGGATGAGACTATACCATGTCATTGAAATTCAAGATTCAGAAGCAGTTTGGTTAGCACAAATAGATGACCAAGTGTTACAAGGGTGGGTGAATGGCACACACTTGAAACCTTATCACGAGTAATTTTCATTATTTCCTTTTTAAATAACTCTCGCAACCATGAGGAGTCAGTAGGGTAGAATAGAGATATATTGAGTCAATAACTCTCTCGCACCCAAGAAGAGAATAGAATAGGAATCACAATAAAGAAAAAAATATAGTAGCAAGAGGAAAATAAACTATTGTGATGCGAAGACCACATCGCAACTGATTGTGGTCGGGGGAAGGGTAGTGTCTAGTGCGTCATCCATGTCAGAAAGCCAAGCGTGTCAAACATCATTCCATCATAATAACCCATCATACCGATGTCAATCCATAGGATCACCCAGATTTGAGAATTAACTACCATAATTAGTAACAACCATACCATAATAAATTTTCCATATTAAGCAATAATCATTACACATCACGTCTACCCAAATCCCAAAGTCACAGTCAGCAATGTCAAAATACACCTCATCGTAGTTACTAATCGCACGATTATAGCTGCAGGGGAGGCAGGAAAGTTAATTATTTATGGGGTCTTATCAACCTAATTCGTTTTGATTACATTACCTAACCCACATGAAAGAAGAAAGCATGAGAATGCCAGAAAATTCTGAGTTAGAACAAGAAACAACCGCAACATTAAGTGAAATTTCATCAGAGGAAGTTCAAAGAGACAACCCAGTAGAAGGAATTAACAGAGAAAGAGTAGATATGGCACTTCAAGTGTACAAAAGAAGGACATATATGACAAAGGTAGCAATAGCATTTGTCAAGCTTGAGCTTGATGAGAGAATTCAGAAAATGAAATCGTTAGTGGGAAAGTATGACAATGCGTCACTGATCAACACAAATTTCACAGATTCATGCCAATTTTCTGCTATCAAGAGGTAGGTCTACATAGATAATTATGCTATGGAAGGAGGAGGGGAAGCAACAAGAATGAATCCGGAGTTCAGAGGTATGCAGAGGTCGACAATACTGTACCTTAGGAACCTTGCAGTGTTTGGAACCACAGGAGCAACAATGCAGTGTACGAAATTCCTGTTGAGCAGACTCTAGAATGGATCACTGTGGCTAGGGCAAGAGATACTGATACATGCAGAAGATATCAACAGACTGACATGATTATTAGTAGAAGGAAGGGATATCTCCACGATGTTCCACAATGTGTCTAAGAAAGAAAAGAAGGTGGGAGATTGTGACTACTATGAGAAATACGACACCAAAAGAGGAGGGAAGGGGGTGAAGATAGACCTCACCAATAGTACAGTAGTTAAATTTTCCTGTTACTTAATAGCAGGTAAGGTGACGAGGCACTACATGAAGGGTGAATGCACCCTTGACACCATTTCAGTTGCGGAACACTGCCTCTAGGGAACTGAGTTGAATAGGTTTACGTTTTTTCTAAATGAACTATTCGAAGCCTGCGAAGATAACTATAGAAGAGCCACCGGGTCCATTTATGGCTGCTTCATAATGGCATTTGTAATGTGGAAATGGATCACCTGTGGGTGAGATAGCTCATGGAAATCACAAATGACTAGCCAATGGCGATCAAGTTTACACCCTGGAAAATCTCAGGAGATCCCAACATAAAGGAGGTAAATGAAGAGGCATTCACATTCTCGTACAGGCAGATGGTGGACATAGTGGCGAGGTATAAAAGGGTTCTGAGGAATTTGTTGGACAGATATTACTCTCAGATATGGTTTGGGGTCACTCACAAGTAGATATATATCACGCCCACTTACATGGATGAAACTATGTTTAAGATGAGACCATTAAAGTTTCAGGTTGACGAAAAGGCATTCCACACCAAATTTTGTTCATGGTCGGTAATTGGAATGGCGATCATAAGTGGAATCCATCACTATTCATTCGATGGCATGCTGCGAAGAGCAATACCGAGGGAGACACCAGAGGAAACAATGAGTAGAGTGTCTCGATTGCAGCTGACACCTTTACTAGCGAAGTTGGACATAGGGGTAAAGGATTTCAATCGGGTAATTAAAACTCTCACAAGTGCTTCTCTTGTGTTTCCTTCTTTTTCAGAGTTTCACTCCTCAAGCTCTGCATCACCTTCCATGATTTCACCTATCATCACTGGCCTACCATCCACCATGTTTAATTCACCCCCAACAACCACAATAATTCCAATCCGAAAGAGTAAGGCACCTAAAACACCTGTAGCTACCCCTAAGGCCAAGGAAGTAAGAATCATGGTGCTTAGGAAATAGTTGACCTCACCAAGGAAGATCACACCCAACCCATGGATACAGGAGTACCAATTCAAGAAGAGTGAAAGGTGGCCATCTAGGTCACCTCCGAGCTACCTGTGTTTAATCCATTCTTGGTTTTGAATATTCAAACTTCATCTCCACCCCAGACCCATACCTCTTCACCTAACACTCACCATTCATCACCTCATACTTCATTCATTTCCAAGGACCAATCCACCCGCACTCCATCCACCTCAGCAACTATCGCAGACCTAGTAAAGGTAATAAACAAGAAAAATGGGGACACCGAGGCAAAAGTTAATTCGAGTATAGCTATGGTACCCAAGGTTAACCAAAATTTCGTGGGACAGGGCACTTTCCTAGACCTATTAGTTCAGGTAGGATCTTTTACACCAGATACAACACTCTCACTAAAGGAGCTGAACCCATTTCAAGAGGCCAATTTGATACTACAGCAGATTCAGTCGACCATGAGTATGAATAGCCTAGAAAGTCAGCTGCCTCAACAGAACCAACCCACTTTAGCACATGAGCACTCAGCAAGATCAATAGCAAGCAGTCAACCCTTCAGAGAGAGATTACGAAGCAATGACATGTCTGGCATTGAGAGTATGCAGACTTGGGGTACTGAACAACTGTACAACTTCATCCAGTGAGCAGCACAATAGGCATAAGGGTTGCACAACGACCTCTAGTAGAGGTTCGAGCAACAACAAGAACAGATCATGCGCTTACTGAAGAGCGCAACCAGCTAGAGGGGGAGAAGGAAAATCTGTAGGAAAAGTTGGAAAAGGTAATGAATATCTTCAAGGATCTCTAGCCAACAGTAATGACCCAAGATGATAAGACGTCGAAAGACATATCAGCTTGCTCCATAGTTGAACGGTCTATCCAAGTGAAGATAACATCTGCAAATATCAGCAAGGAAAATCAAGAGCTCAAATAAGTGCTCGAGACAAGACTGATGTTACTAGATCCTACTGTGATATATGCCGAGAAGGTTATCGATAAGAAAAAAGAGGCAACCACAATGCAGGAAACCCTAGGGACGATAGTAAGAGAGGCTTACAACCTCATGAAGCATTTACATGAATGCTCTAATTTGTTATCTATGGAACCCCAAAAAATCTTAGCACAACTTCAATAGATTTCAGAAGAGATAAAGGAAGCCATGGATCTCATCAGCATAACCTAGTTATTCAATCAAGTGGAGGAACTAGAGACCACAATACAGAATATAGAAGAGAATTCTACTACCACAAAGTAGGTCCTTAGAGAGCTAAGGCAACTCGTCAAGCATACAACAGATGGCCGCTGAGGCCAAAATAAAAATCAGAGAAGTATTCAGCAAAATTTCGCCCGTTGTAGGCGAAACTGAGGCTGAAAGAGTTCCAACTGAAAATGACCAACTCACCAAGGAATGACAATAGGTAATTAATGTCTTCACAGAACTCAAGTTTTCAGCATTGGAAAAGGTTCCCGAGTTGGGGCCTTTGTTTAGACAGAGTGAGGAAACGAGGAAGACAGGGTCAGCCACAGAAGCAGAAAAAATAATGGAAGCCAAAGCAGTAGGAAAGGATTGACTCGGGATGAGTCAATAACATGTGGTCGGAGCCTGTTGGGGCCTTTGTTTTGAAAACAATTTTGAGTTGCAGAGAACAAGTGGTGGAGCACAATCATGGTAGATAGGGAGCTATCACGGTTGCGGATAGCTGGAAGATAGGTGGCGCGACAGTTGTGGAAGATAGCACAGATGGCAGGAATGCAAGAGAAAGACAATCAACAGAACTCCTAGTGATCAGGAAGAAGTGGCAAACAACGAAGCAGGAAAAGAGGAAATACTGATAGTCATATTAGCGGAAGAACAAATAAGTAATCAGCCAGCGTAGACAAGGAGTTAGTCTAGCAGAGGGTTGAGGAAGAGAGCCATAGGAGAGCTCTGTTAGATCGCTATTGTATTGTACCACTCTGTAAAAGACTCTACGAACTAATGTAGCTATTTGATATTGATATTGAAATATAGCTCTACCTTTGTTTGATGTTCTGAGTTCAATGTTAATCAGTTGCTTATTGTGATTGTATGGCCTATTTTAAATTTAAATTTTGCAACTTGAATATGCTTAATGAGTGATATCTTATGCAAAGTAGCAAGATTTATTTGCTGTTTCAAGTTCCTTCAGCTGTAAGTTATGGTTGTAATCGATCGATACTTGATATGCTTCATAACCTTACTAAGGTCATGACGCACCTCGAGTGAGACGATCTGCTCCTCGGAGTAGGGTGAAAATGTCATTGTTGTGCTAAACTACTGCAGAAACCTTGTTGGTCTTTGTTTTGAACCTGGGTCTTGCTCAGAGACCTCCTTTTTTGCCAAAAATTACACACAATAAACACAAAACTAGTATGGGTTATAAGAATGATGAATAATTTTACATTCAATATTTTGCTAAACCTATAAAATTTTGAAGTGCGGGATTTATGGATGGTGTAGTTCCAGAAAATTCTGATAGATTCCAATAGTGTAATAGTGTTAGACATGTGAAATATCAGTGTTTTAATATTCACCTGTGCGAGCATTGTGGAAAGCAAAATCACCAGTCAAATAGATGTTCCAAAAAGAAGAGTATTGCAAGAGAGAAGCTATGTTTTGGATGGATTTATTCTTGGGAATGGAAGAAAGCAACCAAGAATATATACAGCTTATATCGAATAATTTTCTAAAGAGTGTTGAAGAATATTGTAGTAATGAAGAATATTTATCACCTTGTATCTAACAAGGGGGGATTTGTTGGTGGTCTACTATAGGTTCGAGTTCGATATGTCAAGCAAGCCTGAGTCAAAGATCCATATCCTAAGCCACAACATGTACCAATTAGAGCCAAAATTGTGAGACTTTAGTTGATTGAGTGCTTTGTAAGAGCGCACTTCGATATTCACAATTGTTCGAGGCGCTACTGTGATACTTCCTCTGTTTGTGGTCATCTTAAAACCACATTTTTGTTGTTCTAAGAACTTCTATGTAGGTTCCATAATTGATGTTGCTGAGACATTGAGTTCTCCCATT
Organism: Pinus albicaulis; assembly: GCA_034641835.2. Lineage (NCBI taxonomy): Eukaryota > Viridiplantae > Streptophyta > Pinopsida > Pinales > Pinaceae > Pinus > Pinus albicaulis. The sequence continues at coordinate 75,206,197 of CM076573.1, read as the reverse complement.
TTCGATTTTTGGTCATCCTTTAAAACCATTTTTGAGAGACATTCAACTCTAGGCTAAGATGCATTGTATCTCTCATTCTTGGACTTTGGTAGATCCCTTCATATTAAGGGCGGAATGTTAGACAACTAATCCCCGAGTCAGTTTGTGATAGGTTAATTGGTTATAAGAGTCCAAGAAACCCCTGGAACTGATTCAAAGGTTTCTTTATGTATTTATATGTACATTATTATACATCATTATTGTGAGACATTTGTTAATATATTGTTGATTTTGTTTCTAGTTTGTGTGTTGTACTGGTTCACATGATATATTAAAGAATCATTAACTCTACTCCGAACTCACAATGGATGCGTTTACATCTCCACCAACATCTCCTCAACGAAAACTTCATTTATTCTTGAGCCACAATATCACACAATCTAGATCTTATCTCTACTGTAACTATTCTCACTCTCAGATGCAACATCATTTGGCTAAGAAATCAAGGTCAAACAAAGATGGAGGAAGAGAGTCCCATGTCAACTTCCATGTTTGGTAACATTCCATGCGAGCTCAACTTCTTAAGGAACAACACAAACTCGGATCTTCACACACAAATCGGCTCTCAAGTTGATAGATCGACTCTCATGGAATATCAACTCTCGTACAATAGGACAATGACCAATAAAGTATATACACCACTCCCGATAACACTTAAATACTAAACAGATTCAATCACAACACAATCTCAACTCTGCATTGTGATACCAATTTGAAAAATAAGGAAGAAACACAAGAAAGATATGGTCAACTCCTAGGTGAGGCTAGTTCCCCATGAGAGTGCATGCATATGGCACTACGTGTATTCATGAGTAATGAATCTCATACACATATAAGGTTACAATTTTGTTGAAGAGTTTGAGGAACTCCCTAAGAAATAGGATTTGAATCCCAAATAAAATAACTCAATCTCAACAAATAACAAATGACTATTAATGAATTAATTTAGAACTAACTAGATTTCTTCATTATGTCTAAGTATTATAGTTGCAAGAAGGATGCCTCTATCTCCCCCATTGCATGACTACAAAGAGGTTATAGAGTAAATGGGGCATCTTCCACATAAAAACCATTTTCTTTTTAAAATTCCCTTAAACTAGGCTCTTGCTCCTAACACCGAAAGGCTCTTTGAAGCCAAAAAATTGTGGTGGAGCATTCACACGACACCCGAAATTCTTTAGATGAATGAGTTCTTCACTAATATTAAGGTAATTGATTAGAAATTACGTGTGGTTATTTGCCACTTCAATCGATTCTAACCCCTTAGTAATTCCCTCAAGGCTTGGGTTCATGAAAACTAGACTCATAACTCAGATCGTGTATTCTTTTCAAAAGGATATTTTGTGGTTTTCTCCTAGGATCGGTTCTAAGGCTATGCTGAACTTTCAATTCAGCCATGGTTTCCGAAGTTCAACCCTCTTTCTATGAATTCTATTGCTATTCCCATGTGGGTAAGGCTCACAAACTTATCGCTTTAGTGGATCTTATAAAATTTCCTAGAAGCTATTGGAAATTCAATTAGAAGCTTTGTCAAAATTATAAAATGGAATGAAAAGGAGCATCTTCAAACCTTGGGCTGTGAAAATTCTACTTTTAGGTGTAGATCTTATCAAAGTCTGGGCATCTTGAGAATGCATGCATGCCTTACCTCAAAAAAATTCTCTCGCAAAAAAACCAATCACAAGGCAAGGTCAAAAGTAGAAACAAGTGTCAAAAATGTAGCAAGCCATAAAGATTTCTCTAAATAATAAAATATAACTTCTAATTCTCTGGCTTCACAAGATCTATTGTAGACCCATATAGATTTGCCTCATCCGTCACTAGAAGAGAATCGCCATAAAAAGAGAATGAAAAAACCTAAGTAATAATAGTGGTGGCAGCCCATCTGATCTTGATAAGCAACTAAGACTTCTTAATGATTTTTTCTCTACCATGGGTATGACTATTAACACTCACAAAAGAAAACTTATGATTATCAAATCCAAGAAGGACACTTAACGCGTTTTGTGTATGACAATAGAAACTTGGAGGAAGCGTCTTCTTACAAGTACCTAGGAATTGATATTCATCACAAGCTCAATTGAAATTATAGCATTGAGAAAATGATTAATGGAGGGTGGAAACCTTATTTTGGTCTTGAAAATAATTGTAAAGCAACAAACCTTGTGATGTGGGATAAAAAGAAGCTCCTCTTTGAAACTTTAGTCACTCCTGTTATCTTGTATGGATGTGAGGTTTGGGGTTGTAACATCTCTAGAGAATGCTGGAGAAAGACTGAGCAAATCCAGAAGCGTTTTATAACGTATAACCTCAAAACTAAAAGCAATACACCCTATCCCATTCTCATTATAGAAGTGGGTATTTCCCCTATCGAGAGCCTAACTATGACTAGGCTCCTGTTGTATAAACACAAAATCAATAACATGGGAGACCATAGACTTCCTAAGCTAGCATTAAATTCTAGCCAAAACCATGTGAGGGTCAAACGAGGTTGGTATAAAGATACCAGGGCCTCGTTAAACCATTGGGAGATCGATGAAAATGTTGCATTGAAAAATATTAATAACAATAAAAATATTGTTACTTCTAAGTTTAAAGAGAAAATGTGGTGTGAGAAAGATTTAGAGGCTAAAAGAAAATTAAGATATTATAAGGAGGTCATCAACCCTACTCTAGAATATCAAAAGTATCTCTCTGTTTTAACTAGCTCAAAGAAAAAAAATGATATAGCCAAGATAAGAACAAACTCTCATGAGCTCCATAGTGAAACAAGTCGTTGGGCAGTTCCTAAAACACCATAGGTGGAAAGGATCTGCCATACCGACCTTCCTAGCCTTTTAACATGTCATAATTATACTGAGCTCTAGTAGCTTCTCTCCAATCTCTTTGAGCATACGAATACACTTTTAAAGAAAATTAAATAATTCAAATTTGGTGTCACTCGAAGTTCACCACTACCACTACCATTTTGTATAAATAAAAAATAAATTTATTGGTTTAGAATAAAAATGAAATTGTTAATATATTTTTAAAATAATAAATTGTGAATGTTTTAAAATGATAATGAGTAGTTAAAGTTGGGTTTCTTGTGAGATAAATAAGACAAACTATCCCATATTAAAATAAAATTATTATGATAATATTTTTTTTTCTTGTGTTTTTTTTAATATTAGAATTTTATAAACATTAATATTTATAATGTAAAAAGTTTTTATTTTCTATAAATAAAAAATAGATTTATTCGTTTAGAATAAAAATGAAATTGTTAATATATATTTTAAAATAATAAATTGTCAGTATATATTTTTAAAATAATAATCCTTATTTAAAATTAGGTTTCTTGTGGGACAAGTGAAGCAAACTCTCTCATATTATTATTAAATTATCACCATTATAACATTTTTTGTTTTTTCCTCCGTTTTTTTTTTTATATTAGAATTTTATAAATATTAATATAGAAAATGTAAAACTTTTTATTTTTTATAAATAAAAAATAAGCGTATTAGTTTCTAATAAAAATGAAATTGTTAATATATATTTTTAAAATAATAAATTATGTTTATAATGAAGAAGTGATTATTTGTTCCATAAACAAGAAACTCTCACATAAAAATTAAATTATTATACTCGTAATATATTATAGATATTTATATTTATATTAATAACCTACTAAATTTTATTTTGTTATAAATTAAGAAAATATTATAAATTAGGTTTGGATTAAGAATGAAATCATTAATATAATTATTAAAATAATAAATGATTATGATCATGCAAATCATTTCATGTAAGTGGCCCCTTATCTTATAAATAAGGAAGTCAAATACACCAATTTATATTGTGGTAATAAATATTTCATTGTGAGTTCATCTCTCTTTTTAGATTCAATAAACATAGTAGCCTTCTTCAAAACAACTTAAATTCAATGTAATTATGAAATTATATTTGTGTGGGTGCTTGATTGTTAATGGCATATATACTCTTGGTGTTATAATCGCAATATCTAGATTACCTCAAGGAATTATGATTCACTATTATAAAATATATATGTTTAGTTTTCCCTTTTCTTATTATATTTTACTATAGGGTTTTACTAATATTAATATTTACAAAGTAAAAGTTTACATTTTCATATCAACTAAAAATAAAGTTTGAAATAATAATAAAATTATTAATATAAAATTTTAAAATAATAAATAATTTGGATGATGCAAATGATTAATCACTTCCTAGACTAGAGTTGGTTTTTTTTGGACAAACAAGGTAGACTCATTAATATTAAAATTAAATTATTATCATTATAACATTTTAAAATTTTCCTCTCTTTTTTAATATTAGAATTTTATAAATATTAATATTGAAAAAGTTGAAGTTTTTATTCTTTATAAATTAAAATTAAGGTTTGGAATAAGAATGGAATTGCTAATATACATTTTTAAAATAATAAATTAGTCAAATGATATAGAGATGAATGCTTGTCTTACCAACAAGAAAATATCATACACCAAGTCTCATATACCAATTTGTTCTCCACCCTATGCTTAAAATTAGATTATTTTATTTATAATATTTTATATATATTAATATTGAGAACATAAAATTTTGTATTTTTTTATAAATTAAGAACATATTAAAATTAAGATTTAGATTAGGAATGAAATCATTAATATAATTTTTTAAAATAATAAATGATTATGTTTATGCAAATCAGTTCACCTAGGTGAGTCTTTTATCTTATAAATAAGACAATCTAATACACCAATTTGTTATAAGATTCTATTGTCTCAACTCCCTTTGAAATGTCCCCTAGTCATAAGGCTAAATGAATAGGTTCTTCAACCTAATAAAGGATGGACTTTTTTACTAAATCACAAATTCACAATAATTATAAAAAAATAAATACATAAATATATTTTTTTTATCATTATAATTTTTTTAATTTTCTTATTTTTTGTAACGTCTAAACATATCAACATATATATATATTTTTAACTTCTACTTTAATTATGACACCTGTCATTCATAGGGTATTTTTATTACACTAAACAAAAAATATAAACAACAATAAACTAACATTGTCATCCTTAGTGTAAAGGATCTATAGACATATTCGAGTTTTTTTTTTAGTTATTATCTCATCACATAAAGGTATTTTCTTGTTATTCTAAGGTCTTATGCCAGGAACCTTTTTCGAAATACATTGACATTAGAGCTTTTTGGTTCACTGTTTCATTACCATGTAAATCCCTAACCAAATGGCGGTGATAAATTTTACCCTTGATTGATTTAAGGAGCTAGCACATCATTGTGAAGTTAATGACATAGTAGATGATATTAAATCATCACAATAGTTGTTGGGGTTACCGTGCTAAGTTTGCAGGTCTCGAGGTATGATGCTTCACTTACCACCGTCAGATACAACCGGAGATCGATGGTGAGTAGGTAGGCGGGAAGGCCTCAGGCTTTTCACCGCAGCCATACCCTAGTTGTCTCATTACCTCATTGACTCCGCTCTATCAGTCCGCCATCACAGAGTTACTCAACCCATCACTGAGCTCTCGACTCTCTACCTGTGATTGATTCTATTACTTTCATTTTCGAGCTTGTTTGTGCATAAACTGGTTCCGCCACTCTATCAACTGTGGATGTCAGTTAAGAAATGTTGCACTCACTATAAGAAATAGAAAAGGTATGACTCGGTCTTTTGTACCCTTCTCTCGTGGCACTAAAAAAATCATTTCTGGACATTTTTCCCATTTTTTTGTATAAAAGTATCTTGGAGCTTGCCCCCCTTAGACTAATGTTTCCAATTAGCTTGTGGAAAGATGCATTCTGAACTCAAGTGTTTGATAGGTATAGACCATAAATTCTTCTGCGCTTTTCTACAATTTTCTGAGGTTATTTTCAAAGTTATCGTTTATGAGTTCTTGGAGATATATATATGTATTAATATCAACTCTTTCTACTGGCCAGCTCTTCTAATCTCACAAATATTTACGGTTGTCTTGCCAGCTCTTCTAATGGAATCCACCCTTTTTCAGGTACTTTATTTGTTTTTCCCAAAGAAAAATCTTCCTCATCTTTGCGCTCTTGTGGCGGTAGTTTTCTTTCGGGCTTGGGAAGTTGTCCCATTTCTCAAAAATTCTCAGAGAATTTGGATTTTTCATTGTAACAGGATTTACCTTATGCTTTGCTAAAGGAAAGCATAGCAGTGCTAGTCCTCTTCTGCATGAGGAAACCTTTTTCCTTTGAGCTTATGAACTTAAGATGTTTATCGATATAAGTCTATTGTTTTGCAGAAATTGTTAAATTAATTTTCTTTTAGCAAAGATTCTGCAGATGAACACTGATTCATTTAGCCCCTTACTTATGTACTCCTTTCTGGGACTTGAAGTTTTGACTATAATGAAGTAATTGGAAGCATTATGTTTCTATTGTGTATTTAGAGATTGAAATGATGCCTAAACCCCTATTTTCTTTACTTTCTTATTGCATTCTATATGTTTTCAGTTAAGGGTTGGCACCATTGGCCAACTTCCAAAATTTAGATTTAGTACTTTGATGAATAACAAAAGGAATATGTATTTTAAATTAATTTATTTCTTTTCTGTGGCCAAAATCCTCATTCTGAGTTATTTTCGTTTTTTTGTAGAAAATATTATTTTCTGTGTCTGGACCACCTTTGGGGACTTTGTCCGTGTATAAGAATTTCCTAAAAGGCAACTTGACTTGGGGTTGGGTTTTCACCCGAACCCTCGTCTAACAGCTTGCTCAATTTTTTTTAAAGAAAAATTAAAGGTTGTAAACGTATTCTTTACAGGTTGTACACATGCATTCATTGACTGTTTTTCTGTTAAACGTTGGCATATACTATTTATACAGTGTAAGATTTTATGAAAGACGGGAGGATTTTGTATCTTTTACTGCTACCATTAATTTGCAATACCCTTATTCTTGCTGGCAGTCAATATTTTTCCTAGACATACTTTTATCTTACTATTCTTTTTTTTTCTAAAACGAAAAGGAAAATTAGTTCTCTGATTCCAGTTTCATTTTTCTGTTTTAATCATTCACTTTCTTTCACACATATACTGATGAATACTTTCAGAAATAGTCATTCTTCCGTCACTATTGCACTAAAAATAATATCGATAGAATAATAAATCATATAAGAGTAAATTTAGTAGTAAACCCGAACCCTTAGTAACTAAACATTTATAGTATTGAATACCATTCGTTTCTATACAACCGAGCATGAGATTTTGTATTTAAACATCAAATTAGTACGTACCTCCAGTTACAGAAACTGCATATATACCTATCTGTAATTTAAAGTTATTAGTTGTGGTCCTCCCAACCACCAAGAAAGGTGATTACATCCTCTTCTTGCCCCTGTGCTCCACCTGAAGAGGTACAGGTTGACAATATTTTTATTTTGCTATGGCCTCAGGACTACTCCAAGTCTAGTGAGTGCCAGAAAAAACATCAGGATTTAATGAGTGTTTTTCCACTGGTCTCTACTAGCTCAGTAAATCCTCACACTTCCTTAGATCCTGAACGGAACCCCTACTTCTCACTGGGATATGTCTTTACCCGTAGAGAAGTAGGTAACTATTCAAACTGTCCAACCACCTTCCAGTTCTTGGAAACATTTACCAATTTTTTTTTAACTTTTTACTTTCAATAACCAATTTTTATTATTGATAATTTAAAATATTTATTGTCTTATTCTTTTCATTTTAACAAATAATAAAAGTCATTTAACTAGTTAATAAACTAGCTAACAGTAAATGAAACTGTCACAACTTCCCCCACTGGAAGTAACACCGTCGTCGGTGTTTTACTCTAGCTTAGAAAATAGCTTCGGGTAGCCTCGCACATAAACCCGTCATCCTCACAAGTAGCCTCATGTGGGCTGAAGTTCTTCCACTGCACTTTAACCTGGGTGATGACTCGCTTTCGGAGCATAATTTCTCTTCGATCAAATATGCATTGCGGCTCGACCAGAAACTTGCCGTCCAACTCTACCTATGAATAAAAAATATGAAGTCAAATTCCCATAAGTATTTCATATATCAAGTTAGGATTTTTTAATTCTATCCTACCTGTATATTTTTCCAATGTATTACATGCTTTGAATCATGCACATAACACTTCAACAGAGACACATGGAACACACTGTATACTCGAATGTGACTAGGAAAAGCTAATCGATAAGCCACAGGTTCTACTCTTTCCAAAATTTGGAAAGGTCCACAGAACCTAGAAGCTAACTTGGCACAAGAGTTCCATCGGAAGGTACTCTTCTTGGGTTTAATCCTCACATACACATGGTCTCCTACATCGAACTCCTGATAAGACCTCTTTTTATCTGCATAGATCTTCTACCGATGTTGTTCAGCCTTCAAAGTTTGTTTTAGTTTCTTTACTTCCGATTCCATTTTAAGTAGCATTTTGGGTACTAACGTTAATTTTGTTTCGGGTCTGCTCTAATTTATGGGTGTGCAACATTGTCTCCCATACAAGGCCTCGAAAGGACTCATCTTCAGGGATTCTTGATAACCTTTGTTGTAGGGAAATTCAACAAGATGCAGATAGTATTCCCATTTGGTTAGCTGTTGCATAATGTACATGCACAACATTTCTTCGAATACTTGGTTTACTCTCTCTGTTTGACTGTCGGTCTGGGGATGATAAGTTGTACTAAAGCTTATTTGAGCCCCCAGACCTGTAAACAGAGTCCTCGAAAATGCCGAGGTAAAATTAACATCCCTATCTGAGATAACTGTCTTCAGAATTCCATGCAGCCTGAAAATTTCATTCATGAATATGTCTGATATCTGTACAGTCTTGTAAGTAGACCGCATAGGTATAAAATATGCAGATTTACTCACTCTATCCATTACCACCATGATGGGTTTGTTTTGCCTTTTTGTTTGCGGTAAGCCTGTAATGAAGTCCAGGGATATGACCTCCCACTTCCATTCAGGTATCGGTATGGGCTACAATGATCCTGCGAGGTATTGATGCTCCACCTTTACCTGCTGAAACTCCAAACATTTACTTAAATACTCAACAATTGTTTTACACATAACAGGAGAGAATTATACATTTCTAATTGGAGTCAACATTTTCTGATATCCTGGGTGACCTGCGTACTTGCTGCGATGGTACTCATTAATTATTAGCTCTTTTAGATCCACAAAGTTAGGCACATACACTTTACCTCTAAAATTTAGCATCCAAGCTTCATTTATTCCATACTCAGATGTACTTCCTTGCTTTCTGGTTTCTTCCATTTGTTGCCATAAAAATTGATATTCTAGATCTTTTTTTGCTTCCTCCCTCACTTGTTCCAAAAATTTACTTTCCAGCTGATTGTAATACAACTCATATATACCATGTATTTTTCTTCTTAAAGCATCAGCTACCAGGTTTTCCTTACCTTTCACGTGCTGAATATCCATATCAAACTTGCTCAGGAAAGAATTCCATCTTGCATGTCTAGAGTTTAAATAATCTTGCTTAAAGTAACTAGTTAAACTGCTATGATCTGTTTTTAACACAAGCTTTTTACCTGGAAAGTAGTGCCTCCATACCCAGAGTGCATGTACTACTGCTGTTAGTTCCAGGTCATACGCTGTAGGAATTTACAGGGTAATTTTTTTAGATCAAGAACCAAAGGCCACCTCTCACAAACATATCACAAATTAGTACACCAGTATAATCACGTGGTTAAAACCCTCAAAGAGGGAAACAGTTTATGGGCTAAGCCAACGTGACCACTTCAGGAAATTTATTAATATAAAAGAAAAGTTACATATGTTTCTCTCATAAACGGTTACAAGACAAATGACCCTCCATGCTCTTTAAATAGATATCATGTACCAATCAGGTGTTAAGCCATGGATCAAGTGTTGTTAATACCGAGGTGAGAGATAACTATTGGATCACTACAAATCATGACTGTCGGATTATAAGTTACAAATGTACATGGTAAAGAAACACACTTTACCTAACTCTACACTAGACTAAATTATTCTTAACTATTTCTAATGTGTCAGAATATCCTAACATCCCCGCTGAAGAACAACTTGGGATAGGATTAAAGGATTTACAAAGGTGACACAAAAGGAACCTATTTCCTATGTGTCAAAATATCCTAACATCCCTCTTAAGAACAAATTGGGATAGGAATGAAGGATTTACAAAGGTGACACAATAGGAGAAGGAAGGAGGTATTAGAGCCTATCTCCCCTTAATGAAAACTTTCCTGAACTCCAAGCATGGATCAAAGTTTGGTAAACTTCGCTTCTGTGAGAGCCTTTGTAAAGATATCAGCTACTTGATCATTGGTTGTGTTGGATCTTTAATTAAATTGAGAGGGGGGGGGGGGGTGAATCAGTTTAATACATACATAATAATTTCAAAAATTTCACCAAATTTATTTATAGCTTAATTTGTGAACAGTATTAAAATGTTGCAGCCAATAGTAAATTAATGTGACACCACGCTTATGTTGAGAGCAGCAAACAATTAAGCAGATTGAAGGAATCACATCAACACATAAGAAACACACACAGAGACAGCAGATGTAAGTGGAAACCCATAAAGGGAGAAAACCACATCTTATTATTGTTGTGATGCAAAGGCAAGCTCCAACTCCCTCTCACCACTGTTTTCTGCAGGCACCAACCTACAGGAGGCTCTATCCTCAATTCTGCAAACTACAACTTGCAAGGAAGCACCAACTCCCTTCGATTTTCTGCAGGCACCAACCTACAGGAGGCTCCAACCTCAGTCAGCTACAACTGACAACTATCAAGCTGCAACTTGATAGGGAAGCTTCAACTTCCTCAATTTTCCAAACTGAATGTTTGTTGATTTACCTCTGATATCAGCTCTGTTCTGTAGCTTCTATTTATGCTCTTCTTTTAGTCTTCTCTGTCTTACACTTCTATACTTTTCCTTCTCTGGATTTACACTCACTAACCCCACTTGCATATCTAGATGATATTATTTATAGATTTGCTCACATGACTGTTTGTATTCTACTTGGAATTCGAAATGGACAGTTATGTCTCTTTTCCTTCTGCCTTCTCACTCCTTTTATCTGCTTACTCAGAAAATATAACTGTAGGTATTAATCTGAAATTACAGTGGGAATTTGTTCTCTCTCGGAGACTTGCCAATGCATCACAAACAATAAAAACAATTAAAAAAATTTCATTCGAATTACAAAGTGAATTCCAGCTCACTCATTCACCCTCTTGGCTAGCTGCGCATTTGTCTTTTCTTTGACTATGTTTTGTCTTTTCTGTCCTCTGCTGTGGTGTAATCGCTGCATATATGTAATTGAGCCTTTTAAATAAATAGAATGTAATTGCTGACTTTTAAAACAGGGAAATTCCAACCCTTTTCATGCCACGAGTGTCTTGTAGATGTGGCGAGTTCCACTGCCCGGAACATACATATATCACAATTGTATTACATTAATAATCGCCCTCCCGTTAAGCTGAGGCATATACATACAACCCACAGACCACGCGACACATCTTTAATACCATCGCAACCATCATTTTATCCTTATGACAACTCTTATATATATATATATATATATATATATATAACCCAACTTTCATTATACTAGCTGCCTTTTATTATGCCTTTAAATCAATTCTCGGCGTAAATAATAAAACCTGTTTAAAACATATAAAAGCTCCTTTCAGGTCCTCTTGCCACGTTTCTTGATGCAATATATTGCTCCTCCGATTGCAATTGGTTGCTCCTACTCCGATTGCGATTGACCACTGTTCATTTTGATATGCCGATGCGATGAATCACAATTGAAATCTTCCGATTGCGATTGAATCCTTTGCGCTTGTTCCGATTGCGATTGATCGCAATCGCGACTTCAAATACTTCGATGTGATTGACCTCTCCTGCTCCGATTGCGATTGATCACTGTTCACTGCGTTTTGCCGATGCGATTAGACCTGGAGCTCAAGTTGTATATGAGTCGTAGTTTATATACCAATCGGGTCCGGACTTCCAATCGCAATCGTAACTCTTATATTTTCCTATGTGATTGACCAGTGCCGATGCGATTAGAACATGGCACTAAAACATTTGTTAATCATAATTTATAAGTCCATCGGGTCCGGGCTTCAATCACAATCGCAATTCTTTTAATATGTGTTGCGATGGTTTGTTTCTTTCCGATGCGATTGACTAATGCCGATGCGATTATGTCAGACTTCAAAAACTTGTTAAACGTGATTTATAGACTCATCGGGTCCGGGGCTTAATCGCAATCACAAATCTTTATGTATTTCTTCCGATTGCGATTGATCACAATCGCAACTCTTAGTTGCATGCTCCGACACATATTAATTTTGTTTTATAAACCCATCGGGTCCGGTCTTCCAATCGCAATCGCAACTATTATGTTCTCCGATGCGATCATCACTATTCACCGGAACTCAAACACACATGAATTATGGTTCATTGATCCATCGGGTCCGGATTTTCATCGCAATCGCAACTTTATGTTGGTTACATGTTCCGCTGCCCTTGCGATCTCCGATTGCGATTGGGTAAGGGGTCCCACCATACAGTACTTTGGTTATTTGTTTAACATTAAGCGCTCCATAATAGATTAATGTACGTGCTTTGAACCTTTGCAACATATGTAATGCGCGGCATTTATATTTATTGGGATGGATGTATATATATATGTATCCTCCATCAGGGTAGGCGATTCCCGGAATACTGTTTGTATTAATATGTAACGCCCATCTGCCGGCTTGGGAGATTCTCGGAATTTTATAACGGCTCTGACTCTACCTCCGTCTCTGCTTCTCCTGTTGCTTTTCCTTTGCCTCTGCCTCTACTGTAGTGATAACGGCTCTGTCTCTGTTATATTCTCTTCCTCTACCTTCATTTGCTTCTTTGCTGCCTCCATTGTATTCGCTACTTCCTTTTTCTGTCTCTGCTTCAGCGCTGCCTCCTTTGCCATCAATGACAACATTTCCAACAGGTTGGACAGTACTGCACTTCAAGAACACAATCATGAATGAGATTTCTGATGAAGTGTATGTGGAGTTCAATGTGTTTCATACACTAATGCTGAACTGGATGTTTACATATCTTAATGGCACTCTGATTATCACACCAAAGTGTAGTTGGATGTTGCTGATGAAGACCAAATTCAGACAAGGTTTGATGAAGCCACATGGCTTCCTTGTTGACTTCAACTGCACCACGATACTTCGCTTCTGCTAAAGAAAGAGAGATGGCACTTTGTTTCTTACAAGACCAAGTAATAGGCCTTGAACCAAGAGTGAATGCATATATTGCAGTAGAATTTCGATCATTAGGATCAACAACCCAATCAGAATTAGTGAAACCAATCAACAATGGAGATGCTCCTGCACTGTAATGAACCTCGAACTAAACTATACCTCGAATATATCTAAGTATTCTTTTAGCTGCTTTCCATTGAATTTCATGAGGTTGGTGCATAAACCGAGTGACAAGACCAATAACAAAGGAAATTTCAGGATGGGTATGGGTTATATATAGAAGTTTACCAACAATTTGATGATATAAGGTAGCATCAACTTTAGGGGTAGTACAAGTGACTGAAAGCTTGACCCCAGACTGAAAGGGAGAAGGGGTTGGCTTATAGTCTTCCATGTGAAAGTGGTGTAGAAGATCACAGGCATACTTGGACTGAAAGAGGGTAATGCCTTCCTTGGATTGCAAGACTTGAAGACCAAGTTTCGTAAGTCTATGTTAGGTCCCTATATTACTAGTATAGTCCCTTATTGTTGTTAGTGTAACCCCCTTATTGTTATTATTGTACCCTTGTAGCCCCCATATTGTTATTATTGTGCCCTTAAATTATTATTGTTAGGTCGGCTAGGATTACATTGTGGCCCCACTAGGATTCCATTATGGCCCCATAGCCTCCTATATATAGAAAGGAGGTTTTGTAATTTGAATCATCAACGAATTATTCATTCATGTAATGTATTGTAGGTTTCCTCCTCGAGGTGGCTTATTTATAAGGTGTTGATATCTCTTTTCTTCTCTTTTTGGAGCTGGTTTCACAACATTTGGTATCAGAGCTTTGAGATTCTAGGGGTTCGCTGCTCCAAACAGGTCAGCGTGACATTTTCGCTATATATTTTTTTCTATGAAGATTCAAAATCTAAAATTTTTAGAGTACGAAGCCAAAATCCTGAGGAACATCGTCAAAACATTTCAGAGGTTGGTTTACAATATTTTTCGGACATATGATCTATGCAAGTTATGTCATTTTGCAGGCTCCTGAATTTAACCTAAATAGGTCATCTTGGTATTTTCGTAATAATTTTTTTTCTACAAAGGTTCAGAAGCTAAAATGTTTAGAGTGTGAAGCCACTATCCTGAGGAACATCTTCAAACAATTTTAGATATTGGTTCACAATATTTTTAAAGATATTATCTGTGGAAGTAAGGGCTTGTTTAGGCTTCTGAATTACATCTCAAAGAGGTGATCGTGGGAAAATCTTCATAGCTCTCTCTCTGACCATTGGATTGGAATGATGTAAAAAGTGGCTGCAAGTGCACAGACTGTATCATTTGGTCTATCAATTTCAGAGCCAAAGGAGGAAACAATGACACATGGAAATTCGTACAATTTTTCTCTACTGAACCAGTCCAAAATTGGGTCATTGTGGGAGATTGAACATAACTTTTCCTTGAAGAATCTAAAGCAGATCAGATATTGAGGATCCGCAATTATAGAGAAAATTCAATTTCAATATCGAGCTCCTCAAAAGTAGGTAAAAGGTGTGTATTTTTTTTATGAATTACATAAGTCTTGTTTGAAGAATCAAGTTGAAGGGCATATTGTAGAATAGATATCAGTATTGGATTCTAAAATGGCCCCTAAAAAGAATTCAACACCCATTAAGCCTTTAGAAGGCTTTAATATGACTCATGAAGACAAATAATGACAACATGACATATCAAAATTACAAGAGAAAGTGCAACAAAATTCATTCTCGCAAAGAGAAACAAAAAATGACATGGAAGTTTTGAAGAAAGGCTTGGAAACTAAGATGGATGGTTTGAAGAAAGGCGTGGAATCTAATATGGCTGGTTTGAAGAATGGCATGGAATCTAAGATAGATGGAATGGAATCTAAGATAGATGTCATGTAAGCTGGTATGGAATCTAAAATGGAAAACATGAAGAATGATCTAAAAGCAGACATGGAAGGTTTGACAAAGTTGATACAAGAAATGTTTCCTAATAGTGAAAAGATATTAGAGGAAACTTATGATGAGAACAAAATAAATGTTAATCATGATTTCATAATATCTAATGTTTCCAGGAAGAACCACCATATTCCAAAAATGGATATGAGGAATTTTGATGGAGAGGATCTTGTAACATGGATATTTCAAATTTTCAAATGGATATTTCAAATTTTCTATACTTACTAGTATACACCTAGAGTTTATAGTAATAGTAGTTGGAATCAGTGCCCTTGGCGCCTTGTCACATGAGTACATCTAATTTCCAATTCCTTTAGTAAAAAAATGATGGCGGGAAAACCCCACTAAACCCACATTCTCCAAGTGTGATGCATATAAAAATGCATTCCAGTTTTAGTCCCAATTAAATTCACTTTATGGGAAAACTTAAAACTACACGGAAGCTATATTTTAATTCATGGTTATTAAAAACCAAACAATCAGCCCATATTTAAAATTCTATTATAGAAGCTTTATCTTCTTCATGTTCAATGGTTATAAACCACATATCTCAACCCACACATCTTTTGTGGAAGCTTCTCTTTTCGATTTTTAATTCGACCCAATTTTGGATTAAAACACAACTTAATAAAGGTCCACGACTTTTATAGTTCACATTTAACAACAATTATATGTGCTCACCCTCATCAAATATATTCTCACGGTTTTAACATCTCACCTCAACCATAATATATTGATATATATTACGTCCTCCAATCAAATGTTAAGAAACATTATAATAAAACCTTTGACTTTGGATTTTAAATCCCAAGCAATAACATCAACATATATAAATGTCCTCAGGCCCCACAACTTACCTTTGCGTTAACATTTCCACAGCTTGGTGATGTGAAAATCGTTTGATCTCCACGTATCTAAATCTGATGGACATCACATTATTTTTCTCCCAGAAGTTTAGCACACAAAAGTAATGCGAAATAGGCAGTATTGTGTGTGGGACGTGGAAATTTCTAATTGGATCACACTCTCAATAGGTGAAACCGCTTCTCAGCCAAACTCCATGCGATACCGGTGGTATCACTCCATAAAACCGCTCAATTTCAAATGAGAATTAGAATGAATTTCAACTCATAACTTCCCATGTATTTAAGTTTATTCCACTCCTTTCAAAATCATCTTCTCAGCTTAATGTTGTGGATCGATCTCACGGATACCGACTCAACCAAATAGAGTTTCGATCCACAAGTTAAACATGCACAATGATCAGAGGCTAATATCACTTGCGTCCTTCATCAAAAGGCCAAAACTCATCGATTCTCAATTGAGGATCTGCACTCTATTTGCCTTTGACCACCTGTAATTGCGATTTCAACCTTCTCAATATCCTTTATAGTAAAGCCCATTTGGACTCAAACCTCAGATCTTACTGCGTCCTTCTCCATTTCTGTTTATATAGAGAACTACCTTCCATTCTGCATATGCACAAAACTTCGAATTCGATTTCAATCATTACAATGTTCTTTCTAATAACAGGTTATTAACCTCTCCACGTTTGTGATTTGTAGTCTTTACCATTCGGCTATCAAACCCAAATGTTACTTCAAAACCCAATCCTGCTATATTGTATTTCCACAATCAAATGTGTAATACTTCCTAGCATTCCACTTTTCATAATACGCTCAAGCGCTTTTATGTATCAATCAAAATCTATGCACTTTCATTAAATAACATCGACCTACTGTGATGCTGAATTACTTAATCAATGCCACACAAAACTCAAATAATGAATATTTTCCCAATAAATACAAATCACTCAGAGTTCAGATTCTCAAAACCAATTCATATGCAAACTCTATAATTCATAAATAAAACCTCTCTATTAAAAACAATAATTACATGGAAAATTTCCTTTCAAGCCTGATATTCAATCAGTGGCCTTCTTCCAACTTTGCTCGAAGGCTTACAATCCAAACCCTGTTCCTACTCTAACTCTTTACTCTTCTCTGCCTTTAAGGCTTGATAATTTATACAAATTAGGATGAACCAATTTAGGTTCAATTCCTTCAATCTCTCAACAAAATCCTCAAAATCTGCAAAATCCTAAAATCTAGATTCTATCCCTAAAATCTTGAAACTGAATCTAACTTAGGATTTACAATCAGTTCCTAAATATCTCAAATCTAAACTATCTGATTTCCCTCATGTTCTCCAATCATTCGGGAACATTTACAAAATCCTCACAATACTTAATATCTCTTATTAATTAATTAAAATCACTCAAAAGCCCATTAATATTTACATTAAAATCAATATTCTATCAAAAACATAAGACCCCCTATGTTTAATAAAATACAAGGTATTTTTCGAATCTAATGCCCCTGCATCAAAAAATTTAAAAATAATAATAGTTATTATTATAATTTAAAATCTATTTTCTTTTATATCCCATATATATATATTTTCAATAAAATACCTAGATCATTAACTTATTTATTTTCTAAACCATTAACTTATTTTCTTCTTTCGTTTGCTTTTATAATGTGGAAGATGCGATTGTAGCACTGGACAATGATTGTTCTTTAGTTAAATGGATTTTATCTAATATTTATCATACAACTATGTGAAATTAAAGGCAAATGTTTTCATTATTTTAACCTAGATCATTATCGCCTCATATATAATTAGAATATTTTTTCATATTGCCAATTGTTATTTTTGTTGGGAAACCAGCTCCAAAAGTAGAAGAAAAGAGATATCAACGCCTTAGAAATAAGCCACTTCGAGGGGGCAACCTCCAATACATTAAATGAATGAACAATTCTTGGATGATACAAATTACAAAACCTCCTTTCTATATATAGGAGTCCATGGGGCCCAATGTAATTCTAGTGGGGCCAGAATGTAATCCTAGCCGACCTAACAATAATAATTTAAGGGCACAATAATAACAATATGGGGGTTACAGGGGTACAATAATAACAATAAGAGGGTTACAATAACAACAATAAGAGACTATAATAGTAATATAGGGACCTAACATGCCCCTCTCCTTCAAAAAAGTGTTGTCCTCAACGCTCGAGTAGCTCTGGGTGCTTCTGTATAAATTTTTCATCCTCCCATGTAGTAAGTTCTTCCACTTGATGAGATACTCTGAAATTGATCGATTCTGTAGCTGTCAAGTTCTTATTTCCGTGACCACTTTAGGATCCAATATGATTTTTCCTTCCTCATCAAGTTCTGGAAATATTGTTTGAACTGGAAGATTTTCACCTATAACCTTCTTTAAGCATGAACCATGGAAAACTGGATGCACTCGTGAAGAAGAAAGAAGCTCCAATTTGCATGCTATAGTACCAATATTTTGCAACACCTTGTAAGGACCATAGTACTTTGGCGATAGTTTATTATCCTTCTTAGCTTGCTTGAGGGACATTTGTTTGTATGGTTGTAGCCGTAAAAATACCCAGTCTCCTACATCAAAACTTCTCTTACTGCGATGTTGATCTGCCTGTTGTTTCATTCGATTTTGTGCCAAATTCAAGTTATACTTTAAGAGTTGGAGAACTTCTTGTTGATGCTCGATGTGATCTTCCACTGCTTGAACCTTTGAATTTTCTCTTAAAGATGATGTCATGGATGGTGGATGATATCCATAAAGTGCCATAAATGGGGTCATTTTTGCTGCAGTATGGAAGGAAGTGTTATACCACCATTCAGTGAGAGGTAACCACTTGACCCATTGTGTTTGTTTATAAGATACAAAACAACGAAGATATCCTTCCAAACATTTATTTACTATCTCAGTTTGACCATCGGATTGAAGATGATAAGATGAGCTATGACCTAATTGAGTACCCAAACAAGAAAATAACTCAGTCCAAAATTTTCCAGTAAAACTGAGATCTCTGTCGCTCACAGTAACCCTTGGGTTCCCATGTAGCTTTTGAATTGTGTCCATAAATGTAGTAGCAACTGTGCTTGCTTTAGATGGACAAGATAATGCACAAAGGTGTGCATACTTGGTAAGTCTATCAACTACCACCATGATGACACTCTTTCCTTCGGACGTAGGTAAACCTATGAGAAAATCCATTTAAATCTCCTCCCAACATTGACTTGGAATGGATAAAGGTTGTAGAAGACCCGGGGTCTTAATTGTCTCAACTTTATTCTGCTGACAAACCAAACATTCTGCCACAAACTTTTGAATATCAGATTTAAGGCCATCCCAAAAAAATTCTTTCTTCACCCTGTGGTAAGTTTTTAAAAATCCTGAGTGTCCTCCTAAAGGAAAAGTGTGCAATTCCAGAAGAATCTTTTGTTTTAGTTAGGAATTCTTACAAATATATAAGCGATCTTTGTACCATAAGGAATCATTTTTCCAACTAAATGTATCAGATGTACTAGGATCTTGCTGCAACTTTTGAATGAGTGTCCATACATCTTTGTCCTTCTTCCATTCATCTCTTGCTTGAGTTATCCAATCTGGTTGGATAATAGAAATGGCACAAAGCAATGCTTCCACCTCTTCATTCTTTCTTGAGAGTGCATCTGCAACAACATTAAGCTTTCCTTTTTTGTAGATTATTTCAAAGTCATAACCCAACATCTTTGTGGCCCATTTTTGCTGCTCTTCTGATGATAGTCTTTGTTCCAAAAAGTGTTTAAGACTATCATGATCAGTTTTTACCTTGAAGTGTCTTCCCATTAGGTAAATTCGCCATTTCTTTAGTGCATGTAGTATTGCTAACATTTCCTTCTCATAAATAGGTTTCTGTAAATACTTTCCTTTGATTGGACGACTTTCAAAAGCAATGGGTCTTCCTTCCTGCATTAAAACTGCACCAATTCCATTTCCTGAGGCATCACATTCCACAATAAAGGTTTTTGTGAAATCTGGTGTAGCTAAGACCGGTGCTAGGCACATTGCCTCTTTAAGACGTTCAAAGGCCTTAGTTGCTTCAGGAGTCCATGAAAATGCATCTTTCTTCAATAATGTTGTTAGAGGTGCTGCTATTCTCCCATAATTCTTAACAAACTTGCGATAATACCCTGTTAACCCGAGAAATCCTCGCAACTGCTTTATGGTTGTGAGGACTTTCCATTCCTTAATGGCTTTAATTTTGTTAGTGTCTACCTTAAACACCCTCGTGAGATACAATATGACCCAGATATTCCACCTCTTGTACTCCAAAGAAACATTTGGATGTTTTTGCATATAATTGTTTCTCCTGCAATAGTTTGAGCACACTATCAACATGTTGAACATGATCCTTCCAAGACCCTCTGTAGATTAGTATATCATCAAAAAATACTAGCACAAATTTTCTAAGGAAGGGTTTGAAAATGGAATTCATCAACCCTTGAAATGTAGAAGGTGCATTGGTAAGGCCAAAAGGCATGACCAAAAATTTATAATGACCCTCATGAGTTCGAAATGCTGTTTTTGGAATATCTTCAGTCTTCATTCTAATTTGATGATATCCTGAACGAAGATCCAACTTGGTAAAATAAATTGCTCCATGTAATTCATCCAATAATTCATCAATCACAGGAATGGGAAATTTGTATTTAATGGTGAGCTTAATGAGCTCCCTATAATCCGGACACATTCGCCATGATCCATCCTTCTTGTGTACCAATACTACAGGAGCAGAGAAAGAACTTTGACTAGGTTGAATTATACCCGCCTCTAACATTTCTGCAATCATACGTTCAATTTCTCTCTTTTGGACATAAAGATATCTATAAGGCCTGATGTTTGGAGGAACACTTCCTGGAATCAAATGAATAGCATGATCATGATCACGAATAGGTGGGAGCCCTTTGGGAGTTTCAAACACCTTGGAATGATTGTCCAAGACTTGTTGGAGATCTGCAGAAATAGATGATTTTGATGTCGGAACTTCTAGTGAGCATAATTGTGCAATTACACCTTGTTGTTCTTTCTTTAGAAGCTTTGTCATGACATTAGAGCTTATTATCCTTCCTGGCTTCCCTTCAATACCCCGTAATTCGACTTCCTTTCCTTCTGAAAAAAATTTCAAGAAAAGTTCTTCAAAATTAAAAGCTACCGTCCCCAAAGATTGTAACCATTGTACTCCTAGTACAACATCAGCACCTCCCATAGGAATGGAAAGCATTGGACTAGTCAATACATATTCCCCCATGGTTAGCTTGATATTATGGCATTTTCCAGAGCAATTTATAGTTCCTCCATTTTCAAACATCACTTGACATTCTGGTGCTGGGTATAGGAAACAATTTAATTCCTTGGCTACCTTACAATGAATAAAATTATGGGTGCTACCTGAATCAATCAACACTATTACCTTTTTCTTCCTGATATGTCCTTCTATCTTGAGAGTTTGAGGAGTGGTAATTCCTGCCAGTGCATTACACGATATGGTCGGATTCATTTCTTCCTCTTCTAGGGTTGGTTCCTGGTGTATATCATCTTCTTGTTCATTTTCTTCTTCCTCTTCACAATCTATGTAAAATAATTTATTCTCAGCACACTTATGACCTTTAGTGTATTTTCTATCACAACTGTAGCAAAGCCCTTTTGCTCTTTTTTCTTCCAATTGTTGTGGTGTCAACCTTGTAGGTTGTGAAAATCTAGGAGTAGCAACACTTCCATTTTATAGAAGTGAGTGGTAGGCTTCCTTGTCACCATAATTTTACATTCAATTTTTCTTTCCAACCTGAATGCCTTCTCCAATGAATCAGGTTCCAAAACACGAACTTCATGTTGGATGTTATCCTTTAAAGTACCTATGAAGAGATCAATTCTATGTTCCTCTGGAATATCAGTTACCCTTATATTCAATTTTTGGAAGTCCTCAATGTGCTCCCCCACTAAACCCTTTTGTTTGAGATTTATCAATTGGCTAAAGAAGGTGTTACTCTTTGTATCCTCATAATGTGCTATCATTTCCTCCATAAAAATTGACCAAGTGACAATTTTTTTATGGGAGCAAAGCCATCAATACCATACAAATGTATTTTGTTCTAAATGTAAAGTTGCAATGCGTACCTTTTGTGTGTTTTGCACATTATTGAGATCAAAATATTGCTCCATCTATAGTATCCATGTTACGGGATCCTTGCCATCAAACTTCCTCATATCCATCTTTCGAATATGGTGGTTCTTTAATCCAACATTATAGTTTATGAAATCACGATTAACATTTATTTTTTTCTCATCATGATTTTCATCTCCTATCTTTTCTCCATTAGGAATCATTTCTTGTATCAACTTTGACAAACCTTCCTTCAAACCTCCCATGTATTCCTTAAAACCTTCCATTTTTTCTTCCATACCATTATTCAAACTATCCATCATAGCTTCCATGCCTTTCTTCAAACCATCCATCTTAGCTTCCATGCTTTTCTTCAAAACATCCATTTCATTTTTTGTTGTTGTTTGAGATAGCGAATTTTGGTGCGCTTGCTCTTGTAATTTTGATAGATAATGTTGAAATTCTTCATCTTCATGAGTCATATTAGAGTACTCTGAGGTATTAATGAGTGTTGAATTCTTTTTAGGAGGAATTTTAGAACCCAATACTGATATCTATGCTCAATAGGCCTTTGGAATCACTTAAAACTGATTTTTCAAACAAGACTTATGCAATTTAAAAAAAAATACACACCTTTTTCTTGATTTTGAGGAGCTCGATATTGAAACTGAATTATATCTGTGATTTTGGATATTCAATATCTGAGATTCAGCCCTGACGTAGCCCCCTTAATCTTTTTTTAATTGCCACAGGTCTGACTTGATTTGGATTCTTCAAGACAAAGTTATTTCCAATCTCCCACAATAACCTAATTATGGACTAGTTCAGTAAAGCGAACTTGTATGGATTGCCACGTGTCACTGTTTTCTCCTTTGGCTCTGCAATTTACCGACAAGAAACTACAGTCCGTGTACTTCCAGTCATTTTTTACAGAATTTCAATCTGATGCTCAAAGAGAGAGTTATGAAGATTTTCCTAGGATCACCTCTTTGAGATGAAATTCAGGAGCCTGAAAAAGACCTAACTTCCACAGATCATATCTCCAAAAATATTGCGAACCAAGCTCTGAAATTTTGCGTAGATGTTCCTCAGAATTTCAGTTTCGCGCTCTAAATATTTCAACTTCTTAACCTTCGTGGAAACAAATTTATAGCGCAAATTCCGCGATGACCTGTTTAAGTGAAATTCAGGAGCCTGCAAAAAGACCTAACTTTCACAAATGATATCTCCAAAAATATTGCGAACCAAGCTCTGAAATTTTGTGATGATGTTCTTCAATATTTTAGCTTCACACTCTACAAATTTCAGCTTTGGAACCTTCGTAGAAAAAACGTTATAAGAAAAATGCTACGATGACCTATTTAGAGCAGCGAAACCCTAGAATCCAAAGCTCTGATACCAAATGTTGGGAAACCAACTCCAAAAATAAAAGAAAAAATATATCAACACCTTCGAAATAAGCCACTTTGAGGGGCCAACCTCCAATACATTACATGAATGAACAATTCTTGGATGATACAAATTACATAACCTCCTTTCTATATATAGGAGTCCATGGGGCCCAATGTAATCCTATCCGACCTAACAATAATAATTTAAGGGCACAATAATAACAATATGGGGGTTAGAGGGGTACAATAATAATTATAAGGGGGTTAAAATAACAACAATAAGGGACTATAATAGTAATATAGGGACCTAACAATTTTACACTAAACGCGCCTCTTATTAGTCCCTGTCGTAGGAACGATTGGGAGTATTGTAATCAAAATGGTGGGGATAACATTAGTTTCAATGACCTATTGTCCCAAATAAAGACTTACTATACCGAATAACCAATATTCTAGGCTCGAGTGTATTTTCTATAGTGCAATTTTTTTCATTGTCTTACTTGGCCTCTTCCCAAGGCGGGGAGGCTATAACCATATGTTATCTTCATGTTTTTTCATTCACATTTTTAAATCGCGAAACTAATGCTAGCATTAGTTGAAGACATTAAATGTTATGTATTAATGACTTGCATTTTGACTATATATATTATTTTTGGTAGTGTTTTTTTTTTAACATGACTTCAACATGACTTCCATGCCACCATGATAGTACCACAACCACATTCTCCATATTTGCATGTACTCTGAAACAACTTCACCACATATTCCATCTTTTCACTGATTTTGCGACCTGTATGCCTATGCCCAAAACATCTTGGAGGTATGCCAAAGCCCCTTGCAAGGTCCTTACAAGATCTTCTCACTGTTGCTAGCCAAATTAACCCTAGAAAAAAAAATGATAACTCTTTTTTTCTAGTCAAACCCCCTTGGCAAGCTCTCAATTAACCCCAACAACATAGGTGATAGATACTATAACCACGTATTCATGTTATTCAAAATTTCTAGTACTAGGGAAATTTTGTGAATACCTATATGGAGAGAGAACAACGGTAACAAAATTTATCAGATGGAACTGTGCAAATCTTTAGGTGAAATCAATTTCAAGAAAGAAACAACTATGCCACCGTGCAAATTTGTAGGTGAAATCAATTTCAAGAAAGCAACAAGGAGTACAGTATTTCCATATTTGCAAAGAATTCATACCTGAATCATGAACAATGGGACTTGTGGATGTAGGAGCCAACTTATGTTCCAATTTTTGTTACTCAAGATAATGTCTTTGCCATCCTCTGTCATCCCTACGGCATCAGAGAATAGGCCAAGAGCGAAGAATGAAAAAACCAAGGAGAAAGGATAATAAAAGGCAGGCGAAGGAAGATACAAATCAATAACTAATCCAAAATATTTTGTTCGAGATGTGTTAAAGAATTACATGTAAAAATTGTAGCTTAAGTCAAGAAACTTTAAAGGCATAAACATAAGAAGAGAGAAGCATTTAGCATCATGCAAGAAGACACATAATTGATGTTGGATCTCATCCAGGAGGGACTACGTCTCCGGGCCCTCTTCAAATAGTGGGGAGGCCCTTTTCTTCATTAAGTGGAAAAAATGAAAGTACAAGTATACAAATGAGAAATAACACCCTTATACCTCCATAGTTGAAAGTGCTCGAAAATTGCAGACCTATGATGAAGAAATGGATAACACCATTAGATTCTTGGCATCGAGTAGTGTAGAATCCATATAAAATTTGCCTTAATCTAATAAAGTGAAAATCTGACCCGTTTGGAAAATGACTCAGATCATGGTTCTGCCCGCCTCCTACACACTGCTGAAGGTTATGTTGCCTTGGTTTCCGTGCCCTCTCATGTTTTCCTCTGGCACAATAATGAATTGAAGGCTTATAAATTTCTCGGTTGGCAGATTTTATAATGAGATCGATTGGGAAAATTGGTGAAATCACATAAATCATGGGGAGGGGGTTTGGTGGTCAAACCCCGCCCCCTCCAAAATAGTTCGCATTTCTTTTTTTTTAAAATAAACCGCATTAGAGTTTGGTGGCTGGTTGGGGTTGGGACTGCCTTGCGCGACCTGCCCCATGATTTCCGCTAGCACACATTTACGTTGGAGTGTTAACTATTTACAATCCATGGATATGGTGTGAACTGTGCAGTGAGGGTGGGGTCCGGAGGGGTCACGACCATCGACCCCATTAATATATATATATATATTATTTTTATTATTTAAAAACAATATGGTTGTTTTGGAATTTTCGAAAATTGACCGAAGGAGCAAATTTAAGGGACCCAAAAACTTGCCTGGAATCCGACCGGGGTTGGCCGGAATCTGATGGTCAGATTTCTTCCAAATTTTCGCCTCCTTAAGCTACCACATCACCAAGTCAACCTTCAAAATTTGACTTCTCCTAAATCCTTCATATGGACTCGGAATTGAGTGTTGTCTACACCGTTGGAATCAGAAGGACAAGATATACAACCTGAACCTAGTTCGAGAGACTTTTGAACACTTTGATTTTTAATCCTTTATACTTAAACCACCTGTACTTTGACTAGTACGGTCCAGCTGGATCAATAAACCAAGTATCATCCAAGAGCAACACCTCTTCTCCTACTTCTACCCCCTCCAGGCCTCTACCAAACTCATATGAGTCTAACTCATCTATGGACCTAGGAATGGAATCAATGAGGTTTCTCTTCTGCTCTCCTAAAATTTTCACATAAAGAATTTACTAAGTCTTCTGCACAAGCAATAATTGAGTGAGTTCTTCTCCTCAACATTAGGGAAAGTTTAATCTTGGTTGATAGTGTGAAGGTCTGCTCAGCTTGATATGTTAAGGTAGGCATGCCTCAGATCCTTAGGTATGGCGAGGAGAAGACCCACCCTAGTTTGGGTGGCAACCCTCTGTGGATGGCCCACCCTACCTGCGAAGGCCTTTTTGCATGCTTGAGATTGACCGACTTTTATGGTAATAAGTGTATATCATTTTTTGAATAAATTCCTGTGGGTTAATGACAATACATCCATATTCACAAGATGGAGGATGATGAGGGAACATGAGTGGAAGCCCAATCATGTGAGTGAGGTGGGGCAGCCTATGGATCCCACCATGATTTGAAAGGATCTTTGCACATGAAAGAACTTTTTACTTTGTGCCATGTTGATTTGAAGTTGGCGACAAAGTATTTAAGTGGATGAAATTATGGTTAATGAGTTTTTATCACACAATTATTATGCATTATGTGGGGAAAATGTCTCATGCATTTTTCATTATTCATGATTAATGATTTTCATGAGATGCTCCTGCATTCAATTATGCATTTTATCAACCTTTATTAAACTAATTCATTATTATTCACTTTTGACAAAAAAATGATTAATATTTGTGAGAGGAAACTTGTCTCACATATTATTCATTTAATTTAATTATGGAAATTTGTTTTTATGTGAGAAACCACCTCACACCAATTCTCTATTTTTCTCAATTGTAGGTTGAGAGAATCAAGGGCATGGTTGAAGAGTCTTTAAGTGATTTTGAGACTTTTCCCAATTATGAGCTTGATATAGTTGGAGATCCTACTTTCATGGATCTTATTTTTCCTTCCTTGTAATTACGTCCTAAAATTGTGGGTCCTATAATTAATTCTCTTTGTTAGAGGGTGTGTGAGAAAAAACTATATATATTCCTTATGTGAGCCATGTAAAAAGGGGAAGAAAGGAGAGATTGCTTAGCTATTGAGAGCCATAGTGCTTAGCTAATGATCGGCCATAGTGCTAGAATGTAAGAGAGATTTGAGAGCTCACTTTGAAGAAGGAATATAGAATATATACATTCTAGTTGAAGCAGATCCAGAGATGTAGCCCCAGAGGTGTAGGGGTGAACTCCGTTATCAACATGGGCTGTCCCTATCTTATTCACTTGAATGTGCTTCTTGATATTTTAATTCCATTTACTTATGTTTATGTGTTTATGCATTAAAATGGAGGAACTAATGTGTCCAATTAAACCTGTATAAGCCACAGTCAATTAAAAGATCCTCACACTGTAACATTGGTTAGAGTTGTGTGATTGTTGACATGTTTTCCTCTTCATTATATCTACATGTGAATTCATTAATGCTTTGATAAGATGTAATTATAACACATTAGTTGAAGCAAAAGGTCTTGTTTAAAAGGGTAGCAAAAATTTACCCTGATCACAACACGACAATTGAAAACCTGCAAGCTCCACCCACCAAACCTTCGCTCATTTAACATTTTTCCATATTCACTTTCTCCTTTATCGAGAAAATCTAAATCCTATGAAAATGCATCATATCGGCCTTAGTGGATGTGGTAAATGTCCCTAATAATCGTGTGTTGAAAGAGTAAATGGCTCCTAAAATACAAGGCAAAGTTGGGTGAGGTGACTTGTTAATCTGCATTCGGTCCTTCCTCGGATATAGGCACCCTAATCAAGCTGCTCATCCCTCGATAACTGGTTGTTGGGCTTTAAGTTGTGAACCTTACCTTCGACTAGTTAGTGAACTACCCTGACATCTAAGATTCATAATTTCTTGATCTGACTAGCTTTATTATATGGTGCCTACCACAATGCAACAGACTAAAGGGTTGGCTTTATCAATCTCTATCACCGGTATCATAAGGCTTTGTTTCGCACAAAGGCTAGGCATGGGGCATGGAAATAACCGCAAAAGACACAATGTTGCTTAATAAATTCTCTATCCCTCCCTAGAAACCATTCACTTGATATCCTGCTTGCCTATGAGCCATTATTTACTTGTTATTTTTATTTCTATAATACAGTTTCTAATGAAAATATTTAAAATCTAGAGCATTCTACATGGACATAATCTCCTCTCCTCATGGCGCAACCTCTGCAGGACAGGATTAAATGAGCTGATTAAATGAGCTTGAAAGATGGTTTACTAGTTTACGTGAGCTTACATATTAGAGAATATGTAAGGTGACACTTGGTATTCATGTGGCCGCATGAGGTTCAACTATAAGATATATATATATATATATATATATATATATATATGTATATATTTATTTATTTATTTTTATTTAATATTTTTTTAAATAACTTCTAATTATTCACTCTTTCTTTTTATTACCATGTAATTATGAAGGTAAATTTATAGTTTTTATCAGTCATCCTCTAAATTTCATTTGATCATGGATTGCAGCTTCTTGCAACTTCTATGGTGAGTGAAGTATCTTATCATTATAGTTTAAGTGATAAATACACGACAATTAATTTCAGAGACAACAATTGATGTACTTTTGTATTCAATTCATTTTGGTTGCAGAAGTAGAAAATTCATTCATGATGTTATTTCTTTTATGAGTCAACCATAGATTATTAATACAAAGCTGAGATTTGTCACGTTTACCTTGACATGAAAAAACTGTCAGGTTGGCCTTGATATGGAAAAACTGTGTGCAAGCCTGGATTAACAATACTAACCTTTGATTTATCAAGTTATTATTGATATACCTTTTTCATTTCGAGAAATACCTATTGAGATTATAGAGTCTACAGGAAATCAAGTATTGCAACAGTTGCTTAAACTGATGCTCCCAAGATTCTTGATTCAGGTTGGTTAAATCTTCGAAACCTCACAGAAAAGGATTGTTTAAGAATTTTTTTCTCTGATCATAATGATTTTTATGTGGTTTGTGTTGGAAATTATTAATAAACACAACAAAGGGATGCGTTCCCCCACAACACAGAAAATGTAGAAATTTGCAGAAATAAAAGTCATACACAAACAGACATCGAGATACACAAAGGAGAGAAAATCCCTTTTCAAATTTATTCAACTCTTCTCTTTCATTTGATTCAAATCTCTCTTTGAACATATGAGAAATTACATAGGTTTATACAAAATGGATGAAGCCTGAAACTATTAATGCAATTAAATGCAGATCGGGCGTATACCAAATAAATCGTCCTTCTGCTTAATTCTTCTATTTCTACATGAAAATGCGTTCAAAACACAAAACAATGGACATGGAATTTTATGGGTTTCAACTGTGAAACCATATCACATCCGGCACTCAATCGCAAATCGTAGATTGGTGGTCTTAACTTTTAACTATCGCATATACGATAAAATATTAAGTCTTGCGATATGCGATATGACATGGCACAAATCGCATCACAACTTAAATACTTTAAACTGTGGGCACTTATTCGTTAAAATCCTGAGCTTGCATTGTAGGATTTGAACTATCCTCCTGAGCTTGACACGTGCCCTTGCTGATCACATTGCAAATAAATTAAAACATCTTGTGGGTAGCTTTAAAAGGTAAAACTTAAACTTTGCGAAGTGCGAGCTGCAGGCGGCTTAAAAGCGGTAAGTGCGAAATACAAAAAAGGTAAGGAAATAAGGTGAAACAAAGGTTTGTGGAGGTTTTCAATGAGGTAAGGTTTGTGGGTCCTGCCGGATCGCATCAGTGGGGAAATAAGTTTCGGTGCAGGGCTTAAAAACTAAATGCTAAATGTTGCGATGTGTGGGCAGTGATGCAGTAAAGTGTGGGAAGTGAAATATGAAGAAAGGTAAGGAATAAACAAAATAATGAATGTTTGCAAAAATTGGTAATGAGGTAAGGTTTTATGTGGGTCCCACTGATATCGCATCGACGTAGATTTAACTTATGGCAAAACGTTAAGAGGTAAGTCATAAAATTTGCAGGCTGCAAAGTTGCGGGTGAAAGGGTAAATAATGCGGCAGGGAAGAAATTAACGCAAAGGAAAGGCCAGGTACTTTGTTGTCTAGATTTTGCGTGAAATGCCTTCGGATTTCAAATCCTAGGCTTCATCCTTCTCTGCACAAAAATTCAATGAAGCATAGGTTGCTTCCACTGTTTATTCATGGCAGTGGTTGGGAGTATTTCCAACACTCCCCCTTAATCACAACTTCCACCATCGATCATTCCCAAACACTGTTTGATATAAAAAAAAATTTCTATCCCAATGGCTTTGTGAGGATATCAGAAAACTATGCCTCTGACCTACAATGCTGCAAAACAATTTCACCATTGTTAACTAATTCCCTTATAAAATGGTATTTGGTACTAATATGCTTTGTTCTCTTTTGGAAAAAATAATTCTTTGAAAATGTAATTGTTGAGCTGTTATCACATAAAATTATGATTCCTTTGTCTTGTTCATGACATAAGTCTCTCAGCTTCCTTCTCATCCAAACTGTTTGACATGTTGCTACTATTTCTGCTACATATTCAACTTCTTTTGTTGATAACAAAACTATTGGCTTCTTCTTGAAAGCTCAGGAAATAGCACCCGATCCCAAATGAAGGACATATCTTGATGTGCTTTTTCTATCTTCTACACTTCCAGCCCAATTACTATTAGTGTAACCAATCAGCTTAATTTCATCAGTTTCAGAGTATAGAACACCATAATCCTTTGTTCCATTTACACACCTTAAAATTCTCTTGCCCGCTTTCCAATGTGTCTCCTTGGGTGTCTCCATGAATCTGGATATCAAGCTTACTGCATACATTATATCAGGCCTACTTGCAATCAAATACATTAGACTGCAAACCATGTTTTTGTACAATGTCGGATTTACATTCTTGTTGCAATCTTCCTTGCATAACTTCAACCCCATGACAGTTGGAGTTGATGATGGCTTGTTGTTTTGCATATTGAACCTCTTTAAAACTTCTTCAACATACTTTTCTTGGGAGATAAAAACTCCTTTTTCTGTTTACTTTACTTCTATGCCCAAAAAATATCTCAAAAAACCAAACTTAATCATTTCAACTCACTCTTCACGATTACTTTAAAAACACCAATGAGAGAAACATCATTGCCCGTGAAAATCAAATCATCTACATATAAAACAATAATAAGAATTTTACCGTCATTTTCTTTGGTGTAGAGTGTTGGTTCACCATCATACTTGTCAAAACCATTGTCTATAAGGTAAGCATCAATCCTGTTGTACCATGCTCGTGCTGCTTGCTTCAGCCCACAAAGAGCTTTCTTCAACTTACACACCTTGTGTTCTTGGCCTTCTATTTCATAGCCAGAATGTTGTTCAACATGCACCTCCTCTTTCAGTAATCCATTCAAGAATGTTGACTTCACATCCATTTGATAAAATTTCCACTTTTGTTGTACTGCTATTGACAACACTATCCGCACTGTCTCCATCCTTGCAACTGATGTAAAGGTTTCCTCATAGTCTCTTCCTTGTTGATGCTTGTAGCCTTTGACAAATAGCCTTGCTTTGTGCCTTTCTATATTGCCTTCAATGTTTCTCTTGGTCTTATAACCCATTTCACTCCAATAACTTCTTTTCCTTGTGGGAGGTCCACTAACTCCCATGTTCCATTCTTTCCTATTGATCCTATCTCTTCATTCATTGCTTCAATCCATTTCTCTTCTTTTACTGCATATTCAAAATGGATTGGGTCATAAACATGACAAAATAATGCAAATAAAGAATTCAGACCAGCATTACTATCAACTTCTTTTTCCTCATAAATTTCATTTAAATTTTTGAATCTTGGTCTTCTTGTATTTGGTGAATATGTGCTTGGAGTTGCACTTGAACTTGAGGGAGTTGCTAATTCCTATGGTGCGCTTGGAGAAGAACTTCCTTGGTTTCACAATGTTGTTCTATTGCTTGCTTGTGGTGTGCTTTGTTGAGCTTGTGTAGGTGGAGCAGGAGCCAGCATTGAGGAATTATTTTTTGCAATCAATTCCTCTTTGTATTCATGTGAAATATGCATCTTCACATTTACCGCCTTCTCTAAACTTCCATCCCAAGCTTCTTATTCTATGAACTGAACATCCCTGCTGATTGTTACTTTCTTGGTTGATGGATTATAGAGCTTGTAAGTCTTGGATTCATTACTGTATCTAATAAATATACATTTCTCCCTCTTGTTGTCCAAATTCTTCCTTAACTGATTTGGGACATGTGCATATGCCACACATCCAAACACCCTCATATGAGTGATAACTAGCTTTGTTCGACTCCATGCTTCTTCTAGAACTATGTTGATAACAACTTTGGTTGGACATCTATTTAAGATATAAGTTGCACAATTGACAGCTCCTGCCGAATACTCATTTGGAAAATGCTTTGCTTTCAACATACTTCTTATCATGTCCATGATGGTCGTATTCTTTCTTTCTGCAACACCATTTCACTGAGGTGTACACCTTGTGGTAAACTTCTTGTGTATTCCATGCTCCCTAAATAAACTTAGGAAGTCTTTGGAGATATATTCTCCACCTATATCAGTTCTCAACACTTTTATGTAGTGTCCAATTTTCCTTTCAACAAGATCTTTGAAGTGGCAGAACCGTTCAAACACTTCACTTTTCTATTTTAGGAAATAGACCCATGTATTCCTTGTGTAATAATCTATAAATGTCAAAACATAATGACTTCCAGCCAATGATGGCGTTTGCATTGGTCCACATAAATCTGAGTGGACAATCTCCAAAGGTGCCTTTTCCATTATACTCTTTCCTACTGGAAATGATTCTCTGTGTTGTTTTCCTAAGATGCAGCCTTCACATAGGTTTTCTAGTTTCTCTATGAGTGGTAATCCCTTTACCATGCCCTTTCTATGCAACAAGTTCAAACCTCCGAATTTGAGATGTCCAAATATCAAATGGCATAACCAGTTCTCATCTTTCACTTCTTCTTGAAAGATTTCTTTTTTGACAGTTGCTATAGAGCATAGGTTGAAAAAATCAACAAACTCATCATTATAGCATGCATTTAAGACACAAGTCTCATTTGGTCAAGGTAGAGGCCAAGGAAGATCAAACTATAGAGGGAGAGGAAGAAGCAAACACACAGGTGAAAGAAGCAGCCCTTCAAGCTCAAGTGGAAGGGGCTGCAATCAAAATCTAAGTCAAGGCCCAAGCTAAAATCAAGAACAATATTAGAGGTACAATAAATCTCAAGTTCAATGTCATTATTGTAAGAAGTATGGTCATTATGCAAATGAATGTAGAAAGAAGAAATATGACATAGGTAGAAAACCAAGTGCAAATTTCATAGAGGAAAATCAGAACCATGATAGCATGTTTTTAACTTGTAATGTAGCACAAGAAAAACAAGGAGATGTATGGTTCTTAGATTCAGGGTGTTGCAACCACATGACTGGAAACACATAATTTTTTTCCAATCTAGATGAAAGTGTAAAACATGAAGTGACATTGGTTACTTATAGCAAAGTCTCTGTCATGGGAAAAGGAAGAGTAGACATTTTGAAAAAGAAGGGAGAGAATAAGTTCATGTCAGAAGTTTACTTTGTTCCTGGTTTGAAGCACAACCTCATAAGCAATGGACATCTCATGCAGAAGGGCTACAATGCATTTTTCAAAAATCATGTGTTCACGATCTTGGATAAGCCTCCAAGTAGATAGCTGATTGAAAATGTTCATATGACAAACAATAGAATGTTTCCTCTCAAGCTAAGATCAGATTTGAAGGAAGAAGGTGTTGTAGCAGCTGTCACACAATAAAACTTTCAAGAAGAAATTAAAGATGAAAATTGGTTATGGCATTTGAGATTTGGTCATCTCAACTTTGGAGGTTTGAATTTGTTGCATAGAAATGCATGGTGAAGGGATTTCCACTCATAGAAAAACTGAATAGCCTAAGTGAAGGATGCATCTTGGGCAAACAACACAGAGAATCATTTCCAACAGGAAAGTCAATAAGGGAAAATGCACCTTTGGAGATTGTCCACTGAGATTTATGTGGACTAATGCAAACACCATCATTTGGTGGCAGCCATTACATTTTGACCTTCATAGGTTACTACACAAGAAAGATATGGGTCTACTTCCTAAAACAAAAAAGTGAAGTGTTTGATAGTTTCTGCCACTACAAAGTTCTTGTTGAGAAGCAAATTCAACACTACATCAAAGTGTTGAGAATTGATGAGGTGGTGAATATATCTCTAGTGACTTCCTATGTTTTTAATGGGAGCATGGAATTCACAAGAAGTTTACAACAAGCTATACACCTCAACAAAATGGTGTCGCGGAAAGGAAGAATAGGACCATCATGGAAATGGAAAGGAGTATGTTGAAGGCAAAGTGTTTTCCAAATGATTATTGGGCTGAAGCTGTCGCTTGTGTAGCGTATATTATTAATAGGTGTCCAACTAAAAGTGTTATGAATAGAGTTCTTGAAGAGGCATGGAGTGGACGAAAGAAATATGTCACTCACATGAGAGTGTTTGGGTGTGTGGTGTATGCACATGTCTCAGATGAGTTGAGGAAGATGTTGGATAGCAAGGGGGAGAAATGTATATTTGTTGGATATAGTGATGAATCTAAGGCATACAACCTCTAAAATCCATCAACCAAGAAGGTAATAATTCACAGAGATGTTCAGTTCGTAGAAGAAGAATCATTGGATAGAAGTTTAGGGAATACAGTCAATGTGAAGACGTGTATGTCACATGAAGACAAAGAGGAATTGACTGCAACAAGTAATTCCTCAACGGTGACTCTTCCTCCACCTACAGAAGCTCAGCAAAGTAGTCAACATATGACACCAAAAAAAAATAATAGGAAAATGTTGCGGAAACAAGCAAGTGCTTCTCCAATCACAACTCAAGGATCCAAAACTCCATCTACTTCAAGCACAACACCAAGCCCATCTTCAGCAAGCATAAGAGGACACAAATTCAAAAATTTAAGTGAAATATATTAGCAAGATGAAGTTGATAGTAGTGTTGGTCTGGATTCATTATTTGCATTATTTTTTCATGTAGATTACTAATCCACTTTGAAGATGCAGTCGAAGAAGAGAAGTGGGTTGCGGCAATGAATGAAGAGGTAGAAGAAATAGAAAATAATGACACATGGGAGTTAGTGGACCTTCCACAAGGAAAATAAGTCATTGGAGTGAAGTGGGTCTATAATATCAAAAGCAACATTGAAGGCAATATTGAAAGGCATAAATCAAGGATAGTTGTCAAAGGATACAAGCAGTATCATGGAAGAGACTATGCAGAAACATTTGTGCCAGTCGCGAGGATGGAGATAGTGCGTACAGTGTTGTTGATTGACGCGCAACAGAAATGGAAAGTCTATCAAATGGATGTAAAGTCAACGTTCTTGAATGGAGTGCTGAAAGAGGAGGTGTATGTTGCGCAACCTCCTGGTTATGAGGTAGAAGGTCAAGAAGACAAGGTGTGTAGGTTGTGGAAAGCTCTCTATGGGCTGAAGCATGCACCACGTGCATGGTACAACAGGATTGATGCCTACTTTTTGGAGAATGGTTTCGACAAATTTGATGGTGAACCTACTCTCTACATCAAAGAAACTGATGGTAAGCTTGTTATTGTCGCTTTTGTATGTAGATGATTTGATCTTTATAATGAGTGATGATTTCCTCATCGTTGATTTCAAAGCAGTGATGAAAAGTGAGTTTGAAATGACTGAAATAGGGTTACTAAGATATTTTTTGGGCATAGAAGTGAAGCAAAGAGAAAATGGAATTTTCATTTCTTAAGCAAAGTATGTTGCAAATTTTTTAGAGAGGTTTAATATGCATAACAGCAAGCCATCACCAACTCCAACTGTCATGGGGTTGAAGTTGAGCAAGGAAGATTGCAGCAACAATGTCAATCTGACATTATAAAAAATTATGGTGGGCAACATAATTTATTTGACCACAACTAGCCCTGACATAATGTATGCAGTGAGTTAGGTGTTGAGGTTCATGGAGACACCCGAGGAGACACATTAGAAAACATCGAAAAGAATTTTAAAGTATGTCAATGGGAAAATGGAGTATGGCATTTTGTAATCCGCAACTAATGATTTTAGGCTGGTTGGTTACACTAACAGTGATTGGGCATGAAGTGTTTATGATAGAAAGAGCACGTCACAATATGTTTTTCATTTGGGTTCGAGAGCGATCTCATGGGCTTCCAAGAAGTAGTCAATAGTGTCATTGTCAACAATAGAAGAAGTTGAGTATGTCGCCGCAACAACAGAAGCATGCCAAGAAGTTTGGATGAGAAGGATGTTGCGAGTTTTATGTCATGAACAAATTGGAGAAACTACTATTTTCTGTGATAACAGTTCAGTAATTGCACTATCAAAGAATTCAGTTTTTCACAAGAGGACAAAGCACATTGATGCTAAATATCATTTCATAAGAGAATTAGTTAACAATGGTGAAATTGTGTTGTAGCATTGTAGGTCAGAGGAACAATTGGCAGACATCTTCACAAAGCCATTGGCACGTGAAAATGTTGTTTATCTCAGAGATTGTTTGTGAATGGTCAATGGCAGGAGTTGCGATTAAGGGGGAGTGTTGGAAAATTAATCACAACCACCGCGTTTCATTTTCTGGTAGTAGCCATACCTCAGTAAATGTTTTACAGTTTGCGGATTGAGTTTGCAGAAAAAGACAAGTTCTGAGCAGAGTACATAACCCATTCCGCCACAAAGCTAAATAATCAAAGTGAAATAGAAATTAATGCATGGTTAATGAAAGAGTATGGGCAAACATTTAATCCACAAGTTTTGTTTACTTCACGTAATTTCTGTAATGTTCACTAAAATATGTCTGCCCATCATTTGTATTAAATTTGGTCTGTCATGAAATAAATGTCTTAGATATATATGTGTTTTGATTTTACATGTTTGTAAGAGAGAGAGAGAGAGCGTTGTCATGAATTAAATGTCTTAGATATATATGTGTTTTGATTTTACATGTTTTTAAGAGAGATAGAGGGAATGTTTTAATGTGGGGGATGTAATTTTAGAAAGACAAGTGGAGAAAATCCGAGTGTTACTTTGCAACCCTGGTGAATGTAATTCTCAATAAGAACAACAGTTTCACTCGTGAATGAGCAGCAGCTTCCATATGAATGTATGTTATGTTTTTGAATTACAATCTAAAGTTTGGTTTGTGTCATTTAAAATGACCTTCATAATTTCATTTTTACAACTGTATAGTATCAATTAAGTGAGTTGACATAGAGAGTATCGATTAAGTGAGTTTCACAACTCTATATAAACTTCAGTTAAAAAATTTCCCTGTGTCTTAAAATTTCTAACAGTTCCTTCTTTCCTGTTGGCCCTTTCCCAAAACCGAGAGTGACTCCACGGTAGGCATAGGTGGACCCTTCCATAGGAAAGAACCCATGGTCTGGCAGTGGCTGCACAATTCAGGTTTTGCAATTTTCATTGGTTTTGATAAGTGTAAAATAGTGAATATATTTGGATTAGAGAAAAGGGGAAAGTTTGGATTTATTTGAAATATGGATAAATTTTTCGAATATTTAAACCAAAACAGAGCTAAAAAAAATTTTAAAATTTTTTTTAGACAATTAAATTGTTTACGTTACTGTAGTATTTTATTTAGCCATGCCTAACTTTGTGGTTAAAATGTTCACAAAGTTAAATTGGTTTAGAGGGAATCTCAGGAATGAAAATTCATTTAAAGTTGAGACATAACCGTGTCCATCACATAAAAAAATGTTTTGAGTCACAGTTGGCATCATGATTTATTCGAAATTCCATGAAAGGGATGGGAAAATAAAACAAATTTCTTAAAAAAAAAATTTACATTGTTCATAGCCAGCCATAAATACTTTCAGACACAATGCTAATAGCCATAGTCTTTGGTGCATTAGTCCATACCTAACCACCAGAGTCATCATCGAATCATTCAACGTCTTTTTGTTTTATAACTTCATGGGATCATTTTTTCTCAGTCAACATTAGATTGTCTGGGGTTGCAAGTTCTTCGTTCTTACACAAGTGTGATGTGAAAATTGCAATCCAGAGGCACCTAAGGCGGGTACCTACCTCATACCATGTATAATTTTTCATGGAAGACAGTTACATTCTTGAATCAAAGAAAAAGTTACGTTCTTGAATCAAAGGAAAAGCTCAGTGCAAGTCTTCCATTATGTGGCTCGCTATAATTTGTTTGACTAGTTTTCCATTCTTTAGACCACAACACCCCTCTCTTTAATGACATGATCGTTGAAGAGAATCATGTTTACATTGATTATTCACATACTTAATCATGTTAAGAGATATATTCGATTAGTCCAGAGAAGAAATTTGTGTACGTGAAAGGACATATATCCAACTTCAATAAGGATGTCACTCGAAGCCCAGTTGTACAGAGCCTGCAATGAGAATATTATGAGAGAAATTATGAGGTGGAATAGAAAATTTACATATTGAAATATAATCCATTTTTAATAAAGTGACTTTACTCTCGTTGAGAGAATGGGTAAACTGTGTTTGTTGTTTGCTTATTGAGAGAATGGGTAAACTGTGTTTGTTTTTATTGTAATAAAAATAATTGAAACTTGAAAGTGTGAAAATTTGGGTCTTCCCACCATGTCTCAATTGCACCTAATGATAGTGAAACAAACAAAATACATTTTTGCAATATTCAAATTTGTTGGAATTTTGGAAATTCCAAAACAACAGAAATGGAGAGAATAAAACTCCCCTCTTCAACACAGAGAAATTTAAATCGAAATTTTGCTTGTAGACAGAGATGGCATGAAAATGCTTTCTATTTCATTAATAGAACTGAAAATTATTACAAAATTCTTCCTCAATACAAAGGGATAACACAAAAAATGACTGCTACAGACGCAGTGCACAAAATAACTCTCTGCTTTTCAAAACAATATTCTCTATCACTTGAAAACCAACACTGTTGTGTATTTCTTCTCTCGCACTGTTGTGCAAACAAAACAAATAAAATTACAATTACATTGCCTCTCGGTCTTTTTCACTCTTATATGGTGCGGCGGGAGTAACACATTAAACAAAGAAATAAAACAAAATAATAAAGGAAAAACCTTTCCGGCACTTGAAAATATTAAAGGTGCGACATACGAGTGGGGACCACATCACAGTCGGCGGATCGACGATCGGTGGATTGGCGAAAAAATCAAAGCTTGCGATTATGCGATGTTGCGATCTGCGTGATGGCGCGATCGCATCGCAGAACATACAATGCGATGTGCGATAATTTAACGCCGCGTGGTCTTGTGGACCCACGAGCCTCCGCTGTAATGGGGGGGGCGGTTTATAATATAGTTGCAATGTATTAAAACGTTCCGCTTGTGGAACTCTCCCATATCAACAAGACACTTGGGCTATGGGCTATATGTGTTGTGATCTGCGATTGCGATTGCGACCACATCGCATCGTAGAACTCCTCATCAACAAGACACTTAAAAATAACTTGTGATTTGTGACTAAGTGGTAGGGACCACTTGTCCTGCCTTTTCAAAAATTAAAAGGACTTCCGCTTGTTTTAATCAATATTTCATTCGTTTGGTTGTTGAGGGCATTAAACACCAGAAATGACTATATTAATAAAAATTGCTCCTTCGTAGTTCAGATCTATAGGAAATCTTCGTTCCACCTGCAAACGGCTTTACCCATTACTGAATTAACTTCTCCTACAATCTGTGGCTGTGGCCCATCAAAATTTAATTCATCCTTACGGACTTTCCATTTTTATTTATTACACGGTGCTGTGCACTCAATCTCTGTTGCTGCTCCCTTTGTACTATTTTCTCTTCTGATCAAAGGCACGCAGATGACTTTAATAATTTAACACTTCCCCTTAAAGTCAGCTGCTGGGTTTTTTTCCCCAATGGCTTTGTTAAAATATCTGCATATTGCTCCTCTATTTTACAATGATGTAAAACAATTTCTCCATTGTTTACCAATTCTCTGATATAATGAAATTTTGTATCTATGTGTTTCATTCTATTATGAAACACTGAATTATTTGACAACGCAATAGCTGAGCTATTGTCACAATAAATCACTGTCCCTTTTACCTGTTCTTGGCATAAACTTCTCAACATTCTTCTCATCCAAATTGCTTGACACGCTGCTGTTGTAGCTGCCACATATTCTGCCTCTGCTGTAGATAATGCTACAATAGGCTGTTTCTTAGAAGCCCATGAAATGGCTCCTGAACCCATATGAAAAACATAACCGGAAGTACTCTTCTGATCATCTACACTTCCGGCCAAATCACGGTTAGTGTATCCAACTAATTCTGAATTTTCTGAAGTAGTATATAAAATGCCAAATCTTTTAGTTCCTTTAACATACCTCAGAATTCTTTTTGCTGGTTGCCAATGTGCTTCTTTTGGCTTCTCCATAAATCTAGAAATTAAACTAACAACATGCATAATATTCGGCCTAGTTGCAGTCAAATACATGAGGCTGCCAACTATGCTTTTATACAAACTTGGATCAAAATCCTTGCTGCTGTCATCTTTACTCAACTTCAATCCCATTACTGTGGGAGTGATTGCAACTTTGCAC
Source organism: Pinus albicaulis (assembly GCA_034641835.2). Classification (NCBI taxonomy): domain Eukaryota; kingdom Viridiplantae; phylum Streptophyta; class Pinopsida; order Pinales; family Pinaceae; genus Pinus; species Pinus albicaulis. Next base: position 75,165,102 of record CM076573.1, on the reverse strand, counting down.
TCTTGCATATTAAGTCTTTCCAAAAAATGATTCACATACTTTGCTTGTGAAATAAAAATCCCTTTTTCATTTTGTTCTACTTCTATTCCTAAGAAGTATCTCAACAAGCCCATGTCAGTCATTTCAAATTCATCTTTCATAACTGTTTTAAAATTTTCAACAAGGTAATCATCATTACCTGTAAATATTAAATCATCAACATATAAAACAACAATGAGCATTTTACCATCCTTTTCTTTGATGTAGAGGGTGGGCTCTCCCTCACACTTTTTGAATCCATTTTCCAGTAGATAGGAGTCTATCCTACTATACCATGCTCTTGGTTCTTGCTTCAGCCCATAAAGAGATTTCTTCAATTTGCAGACCTTATGCTCTTGGCCTTTCTTCTCATATCCGAGAGGTTGTTCCACATATACCTCTTCCATTAACACACCATTTAAAAATGCACATTTTACATCCATCTGATATAATTTCCATTTGTTTTGTGCTGCTATGGCCAACACTGCTCTTACTGTCTCCATTCTTGCAACTGGTACAAAAGTTTCTTCATAATCAATTCCATGCTTCTGCTTATATCCCTTGACAACAAGTCTGGCCTTGTGTCTTTCTATTTTTCCTTCAGCATTGCTCTTGGTCTTATAGACCCATTTAACTCCAATGACTTCTTTACCTTCTGGGAGATCAACCAACTCCCATGTTTTGTTCTTCTCTATGGAATTAATTTCCTAATCCATAGCTTCTATCCATTTTATATCTTTAATAGCATCTTAAAAATGTATAGGATCATGAACTTGACAATACAAAGCAAACAAGGAATTCATACCTTCACTTACTGCTCCTTTCTCATAGATTTCATTAATGCTTCTGAATTTTGTTCCGCTTTCACTTGGTGTATTCGTGCTTGATGAAGCACTCGAATTTGCTCCATGTGGCGTGCTTGGAGAGGAACTCCCACTTCTTCTCAAGGGTGTTCCCGCTGCTGCTTGAGGTGTCCCTTGCTGTTATTGTGTTGGTGGAGGTTGTGCAACGGATGGGTTGCCAATTTCAACCACATCTCCCTCATCTTCATCATGAGATAAACAGTTTTTAACATTAACTGTTTTCTCAATGCTTCCATCCCATGCTTCCTCTTCAATAAATTTCACATCTCTGCTTATTAAAAACTTCTTTGTGGATGGGTTATACAATATATATCCTTTGGAATCTTCACAATATCCAAGGAAAATTCACTTCTCCCCCTTACTATCCAACTTCTTTCTCAACTTGTCTGGAATGTGTGCATATGCAACACATCCAAAAACTCTCATGTGGGTGACTCCTTGTTTTCTGCCACTCCATGCTTCTTCTGGAACTTTGTTCATCACAGATTTTGTAGGGCATCTATTTAAAATATACACAGCACAATTTGGTGCTTCTGCCCAATACTCATTCGGCAAGTGTTTTTCCTTTAGCATGCTTCTCACCATTTCTATTATGGTTCAATTCTTCCTTTCAGCAACTCCATTCTGTTGCGGTGTGTACCTTGTGGTAAACTGCTTGTGTATGCCGTTCTCTCTGCAAAAACACAGAAATTCCTTTGAGATATATTCTCCTCCTCTATCAGTTCTAAGAACTTTAATATACTGCCCACTCTGTTTCTCTATAAGAGCTTTAAAGTGGAAAATTTTCTGAAAGACTTCACTCTTATATTTCAGAAAATAAACCCACATTTTTCTTGTGAAATCATCTATGAAGGTCAGCATGTAGTTGTTGCCTGAAACTGATGTTGTTTGCATCGGCCCACATAAATCTGAGTGAATGATCTCTAAGGGTGCTTTCGCCTTTATGCTTTTTCCTGATGGAAAATTTTCTCTGTGTTGCTTTTCCAAGATGTAGCCTTCACATAGGCTGTCAGGCTTCTAAATCAATGGTAAACCTCTTACCATTCCTTTTCTGTGCAGCAAATTTAATCCTCCGAAATTGAGATGTCCAAATCTCAGGTGCCATAACCAATTTTCATCTTTCTCTTCCTTTTGGAAGGCTTCTTGTGTTACAGCTGTTATGCTCTTTCGTTTTTCCTTCAAGTCAATATTGAGCTTGAGCGGAAACATTCTATTGCTGGTCATTTTTATTTCAACAATGATTTTCTTGCTTGGAGGTATATCTTTTATTGTGCACACATAATCTTTGAAGATTACATTGTAACCTTTTTTTATGAGCTGCCCAACACTCAAAAGATTACACTTCAGACCTGGAACATAATACACATCAGGGACAAATTTTTGCTCCCCATTTCTTGCTCGAATACTAACTCTGCCTTTTCCTTTGACAGAGATCTTAGTATCAGTCCTTGTGGTCAATTTAGATTTTACTTCTTCATCTACATTGGAAAACATTGCTCTGTTGTCAGTCATATGATTACGACATCCTAAATCTAAGAACCAAACATCATCTTCTCTATCTTGTGCTACATTACATGCTAACAACACATTACTTGGGTTCTTTTCTTCTTTTGCTACATTAGTATTCTGCTTATTTTTCATGTCATTTTGCTTCTTTCTACATTCATTGGCATAGTGCCCATATTTTTTGCAATAATGACATTGGATATTGGATTTGTCATACCTTTGTCCATGAGCATGTTGGTGTTGATGTCCACCTTGCTGGTTGTTGCTCTGGCCGTGGCTCTGATTTTGACTGTTGCTCCTTCCATGTGAATGTGAAGGGTTATTCCTTCCACCTATGTCTTGGCTTCTTCCTCTTCCTCTTCCTTTGCCTTGACCTCTTCCTCTTCCTGAGGGCATGTGGGTATTGAAGGCGTGCTCTAGAGATGAGTGTTCATCTCTGCTCAATCTTTGTTCATGAGTTATCAATGAGGCATGAAGTTCATCCACTGTGAACCTTGAAATATCTTTGGTCTCTTCTATGGTGGTAACAATAACATCAAAATTTGAGGGCAAGCTCCTCAAAAGTTTCTCCAGAATCCTTCTTTCTTCAAGAGTTTCTCCATGGGAACTTATCTGATTTACAATCCCAATCACATGTGTAAAAAATGTGTCAACATTATTTGACTCTTTCATGCAAATAGTTTCAAAATCTCTTCTCAGCAACTGAAGTTTTTCTGTCTTAACTTTCTCCATACATTGATAGGCTATTTTCATAGTTTCTGATGCCTCCTTGGATCTCTTAGCTACTGCTATCCTTGGAAACACACTCTCATTTACTGCCTGATACAAATAGAAGAGGGCTTTAGAGTCCTTCTTTCTATTGTTCTTCAATAAATCCTTTTCTGCTTGAGTTAAGGCATTAAAAGCCTGCTCATCAGCTGGTTCAACAAAACCATCTTCTACAAACTCCCATAAGTCTTGTGAGACAAATAGGGCTCTCATGGTAATGGCCCAATAATCATAGTTCTTTCCATTAAATTGTGGAAGTTGAACATTTCCAATGTTCATACCAGTGCTTGGTCCAGCCATTGCTCTTAAACTGAACTCTAAGCTTAAACAAACTTTATTTCCCTTTTCTGAAAGGACACGCTCTTTTAAACTATAAACAACAGCTTTGTTATCTTTGAGAAATACCTGAACTTTGACTTCTGCTGAGCTTTCACACTGCTGGAGAAAACGCTTCAACAAGTCTTCTTCTTCTTCAGCTTCTTTAAAACCTTCAAAGAGCCTAAACTAACTCTGATACCATGTTGGAATTTTGGAAATTCCAAAACAACATAAATGGAGAGAATAAAACTCCCCTCTTCAACACAGAGAAATTTAAATCAAAAATTTTCTTGCAGATAGAGATGGCATGAAAATTCTTTCTATTTCATTAATAGAACTGAAAAGTATTACAAAATTCTTCCTCAATACAGAAGGATAACACAAAAAGTGATTTCTACAGACGCAGTGCACAAAATAACTCTCTGCTTTTCAAAACAATACTCTCTGTCACTTGAAAACCAACATTGCTGTGTATTTCTTCTCCCGCACTATTGTGCAAACAAAAAAAATAAAATTACAATTACATTGCCTCTCGGGCTGTTTCACTCTTATATGGCGTGGCGGGAGTAACACATTAAACAAAGAAATAAAACAAAATAATAAAGGAAAAACCTTTCCGGCACTTGAAAATATTAAAGGCGCGGCGTAAAAGTGGGGACCACATCGCAGTCGGCAGATCGATGATCGGTGGATTGGCGAAACAATCAAAGCTTGCGATTATGCGAAACAAGACACTTCAAAATAACTGGCGATTTGCGACTAAGTGGTAGGGACCACTTGTCCTGCCTTTTCAAAAATTAAAAGGACTTCCACCTGTTTTAATCAATATTTCATTCATTTGGTTGTTGAGGGCTTTAAACACCCGAAATGACTATATTAATAAAAATTGCTCCTCCGTAGTTCAGATCTACGGGAAATCTTCGTTCCACCTGCAAACGGCTCTGCCCCTTACTGAATTAACTTCTCTTGCAATCTGTGGCTGCGGCCCATCAAAATTTAATTCATCCTTACGAACTTTCCATTCTTCTTTATTACACGGTGCTGCGCACTCAATATCTGTTGCTGCTGCCTTTGTACTCTTTTCTCTTCTGCTCAAAGGCACGAAGATGACTTTAATAATTTCAACAAAATTTTGTCATTTCCATAAATAATTATCATTAATATGAGAACTAGTATAGAAAAACTTGTCAAGCTAAGAATACATAGGCAGATATTAGGAAAAAGAATCAATCCCTTTGACCAAAATAACTAACGGTGATAGAATCTCCTTGTACCCCAATCAATATGCTCGATGGATGGATATAAATAATAAAATGGGAATAATGGGCAAACTAACACTATGCAAGATTCAAAAGAATTTCAATATTTTCTTACAAATGTTGTAAACCAGCCACATGAGCTTGTGACCTTTGGAGGTTAAAATGTAGAATGAGAAAACCAACCAAATCTATGGGAGTAGAATCTCCTTCAACCCTAATCAGTTTCCGGATTGCATAAATATAAAGAAAAAACTGGGAAAAAATGATATAAATTGTAGAACTACATATGGGTCAACAATTTATACTAGACCTGAATATGACCGTGTAGCTCAAAATTCGAAAATAATACTAAAAATTTAAGATGTTGTGAAAATGTAAAATGTTTTGTTGAGCATTATAAAATTGAGATTCTATGTGCCAAAATGTTTCTTTTGGCCACTATAATTTATTGAGATTTTATTTACCAACAGAAAAAAAAGGTTTCATTTTGTTTCTTACAATGTGATTAACATTTTATGTAATATAGAAAGAAATGAATGGTCGCTTGTCTCATTTAGAGAAAAGAAAATATTGCATAAACATAAATTTTAGTGCCAAGGAGACCTCCATTGAGAGTAATCTATTGTCACTAATTGTTAGTAACGTACATAACCACGACCAGGAAATGCTCATTAACTTTTAGGGGATTATATTATAGGGTTGAGAACCATAAGGACTGTCAATACAGATCAAGAATCGATTAAAAACACTAACTCAGAATTCCAAATTTTTTTTGGTGTGGTAACAAGGTAGCATGATTATACTTGTGATGAGATAAATATCTAACAGACACGGGATATACCCTTGATCTTGTTGGTAATAAAACTCTCTGATATATGATCCAGATTTTCTTACATTAGCCAAAGCTCAGCAATCAAGTTTTAAAAATAGATGCAAAAATTCATTTAGCATGTGTTAGTAAAAGAATGCAAGTGCGAAGAGAACCTCTAAGAGAAAATGGTCTATAAGTTTAAACTGTAGTTGTTTAGAAATTAAAGTGATAATTAAAAATTAGAGTGATAATTAACGATGTGTAAAATTACAATAAAATTTTGGGTACTTATAAACTGTATTTGTTTAGAAATTAAAGTGATAATTAAAAATTAGAGTGATAATTAATGATGTGTAAAATTACAATAAAATTTTGGGTACTTATAAACTGTATTTGTTTAGAAATTAAAGTGATAATTAAAAATTAGAGTGATAATTAACAATGTATAAAATCACAACAGAATTTTGGGTGTACACGAGTGATAATTAAGAATGTGTAAAATTACAATAAATTTTTTGGTACTTATAAACTATATTGGTTTAGAAATTAAAGTGATAATTAGAAATTAGAGTGATAATTAACAATGTATAAAATCACAATAGAATTTTGGGTGTACACGCGCTGTTGGATGATCTGCAAATGCCATGAAACAAATATCTAGCAAAATATGTACAAATAAAAATGCTAAAAATGTTTGGAAAAACAAAATCAAACTAAACATTCTGAAAACAAAAATTTCTCTATACAAGAGAAAATCCCAGAAAATCCCACAAAATATGTAGAATATATTTACAGTAATTATTTTTTCATAAAATCATCAGAATGTTGAAGTTCTTACGCGAATTATTGTCATATTTTCCATGTTCCAAGGGGGCGACTAGATGTGTCACCAGTAGCCCATGCCTTCTCGTCCTTGAAAAACTTCCAAATAGCAGAGAATAAGAAATTGTACCCGAAAAGCTAAGAATTGACAAAAACAATCAATGTACAACCAAAGCCTAAAGGCAGCAACAAGATTCAATGTGTACATGAAATTTTTAGAAAATATGTAGAATACATTTACAGTAATTAATTTTTCATGAAATCATCAGAATATTGAAGTTCTTCCAAGAATTATTGTCATATTTTCCATGTTCCAAGGGGGCGACTAGATGTGTCACCAATAGCCCATGCCTTCTCGTCCTTGACAAGCTGCCAAAAAAGTAGAGAATCAGAAATAGTACCCGGAAAGCTAAGAATTGACAAAAACAATCCATGTACAACCAAAGCCTAGAGGAAACCACATTCAATGTGTTAGAAAAAATGGTTTTTTTTTAGCTAAATTATTATAATATCTTTAAGATTTGAACTTGGACTAGAAAAATATTTTCATGGAATTTTTACCGGTTTACATAGCTAAATTATTATAATCTCTCTGAGATTTGAACTTGGCCCACAAAAATATTTCATGGAATTTTTACTAGTTTACATAATCTAGAAACAAAACTTTTGTGTTAAATAGAATAATTTATTTCTCCCACATAGATTGCTAGTCAAACACAATTGTTTTGCAGTGTTACTGGTGAAACACGTGTACCATCTAAAACTGAATGAACAAATTGTTGGAAATACTCCCAACCACTGCCATGAATAAATAGTGGCAACAACCCAAGCTTCATTGATTTTTTTTGTAGAGAAAGACGAAGCACATGATTTCAAATCCGGAGGTGTTTCACGCAAAATCCAGACGATAGAGTACATGAACTTTCCTCTGTGTTAATTTCTTACCTACCACATTACTTACTCTTTCGCCCGCAACTTCTTAATGTTTCGCCATAAGTTAAATCTTACCTCATTGAAAACCAACACAAACCTTTGTTTTGCCTTATTCCCTTACCTTTTTCGTATTTCGCACTTACCGCTTTTAAGCCACCCATAGCCTGCACTTTGCAAAGTTTAAGTTTACCTTTTAATGCGCCTACAACAGTGATGCATGAAGCTCATCCACTTAAAACTCTGAGAGATCCTTTGTCTCTTCTATTGCCACAACTATGGCATCAAACCTTGCTGGCAGACTTCTGAGAATTTTCTCAACTATTCTCCTTTTCTCAACTGTCTCACCATGAGACCTGATTTGGGTAACCAACCCAATCACATGTGTAAAAAATGAGTCTACATTCTCAGACTCTTTCATATAATTTTTTTCAAAATCTCTTCTCAACATTTGTAATTTGGTCATCTTCACCTTTGCCATGCCTTGGTAGGATGTCTGGAGGGTATCCCATGCTTGCTTGGACTTTGTTGCTGCTTCAATCCTTGGGAAGATACCTTTATGAACTGCCTAAAAAATATAGAAGAGGGTGTTGTGCAGAAATATTAAAAGAGAAATAAATAGAATTTATAACTGAATGACAAACTGAAGGAATAAATTCACGTAAAGAAATATACAGAATTTACATGGTAAAACCTTGACAGGGTGTCAAGGAAACCTCCATGGGGCAAGGGATTGGAAACTCTATTAATCAAAATGATTCTCCGTACACTGATAAGCTTCTCGGGCCATCCAATTTAAATTAAGCCTATTTCATTATTCTAACTTCATTTCGTTACTCAACCGATTAACGGTCAATAAGTAATTTTCCCAAAGTTACATTATTTACAATTTTTTGTCATATTTTTAACAAACTCCACCTTGACAACAATTATCCTAATCCCTTGCCCATGCCCGTTCATCATCTTTTCTACAAGCCGAGAGAATCGAGACACCATTTCAGCTTCTCTACTATAACTGGCTTCATGAATATATCTGCACGATTTTCCTGTGTTCGGACCTTCTTGAGAACTACTTTTCCGCCTTCGATTACATGTCTCACAAAGTGATACCGTACATCAATGTGCTTGGTCTTGCTGTGATAGGCTGGATTTGTAGCCAAATGAATAGCGCTTTGATTGTCACAAAACACATTAACTTTCTCCTATGTCCTTCCAATATCAACAAGTAGACCTTTTAACCACATTGCCTCTTTACAGGCATTTGAAGTAGCTATATACTCTGCTTCAATAGTGGACAAAGAAACTGTCTCTTGAAGCTTTGAAATCAAGTTGATTACTCCACCTGCAAGAGTAAAAACATAACCTGTAGTAGACCTCCTTTTGTCCAAATCACATGCATAATCAACATCCACATATCCGCAGATTGAACCTTCGTGACCATCAAAGCTGATGCAATGGTCACTTATGCCTCTCAAATGTCGAAGCACCCACTTCACTGCTCTCCAATGTTCTTCTCTTGGATTTTCCATGAACCTGTTAACAACTCCAACTGCATGTGAAATGTCAGGTCTTTTATATACCATCGCATACATTAAGTTTACTACCGCATTTTCATATGGTACACGAGACATATACTTCTTTTCTTCATTAGTTCTAGGAATTAAACTCGAAGAAAGCTTAAAATGGGAAGCTAATGGAACATTAACAGGTTTCACATTGTTCATACCAAACTTTTCAAGTATTTTGTCCACATACTTTTGTTGTGATAACCAAAGCTTACCTTTCTTCCTGTATCTGTGTATCTCCATGCCCAACATATGTTTTGCCACTCCATGATCCTTCATTTCAAACGTCCTAGAGAGCTGATCCTTTAAGCTATTGATTTCTTCCATGCTTTTGCTTGCAATAAGCATATCATCAACATACAACACCAAGATAATGAATATGCCATTAAATCTTTTGAAGTATACACAATGATCATACTCACTTATGATAAAATTTTGGCTCACCATGAAGGAATAAAACTTCTTGTACCATTGCCTGGGCGACTGCCTCAGACCATACAATGATTTCCTGAGCTTGCAAACTAATCTTTTGTTGCGACCTTGTACAAAACTTTCTGGTTGATCCATATATATCTCTTCATCCAAATCACCATGAAGAAAGGTTGTTTTAACATCTAACTATTCTAACTCAAGGTCAAGTAAAGCAGTTAGTGCTAACACAGTATGAATAGAAACAAGTTTAACTACTGGTGAAAAAATCTCATGAAAATCAATACCTTCAACCTGAGAATAACCTTTTGCAACTAGTCTCGCCTTATACCTCTCAATACTTCCATCAACTTTTCTCTTCAACTTGAAGACCCATTTGCACCCAACAACACTTCTCCCTTCAGGAAGTTCTACAAGATCCCAGGTATTGTTCTTGGCTAAGGAGTCCATTTCTTTTTCCATAGAAATTTTCCATATCTCACTATCTGCATCATCTACTGCTTCCTGATAATAAGAAGGTTCCCATCTTTAGTAATCTATGAAAAAGATGAAGCAGAGTCTTCATACCTTTTGGGTGTTTTTCTTTCCCTTGTAGACCTTCTTAGAGTGACTGGTTACTGACTTGATTCTGGAATTTCTCCAGTTTCTTTTGCTTCTCAACCTTTTTCATTAGAAGTCTCTCCTTCCTTTCGAATTTCTGAAAAAGGTTTAGTCTCCAATTGAATCTGCTGACTTGGCGATACCTGCTCCTGTTCAACTTTTTCAACATCTGATTTTAAAAGAGAAGATTCATCAAATTTTACATCTCTACTAATGACTATCTTCAGTGAAGAAGGATCCCACAACCTATATCCCTTCACTGAATAATCATATCCAACAAAGACACAACATTTCAATTTTGGATCTAAATTTTAATGCTGATTTCTAGGAATAAGAACATAGGCATCACAACCCAAAATCTTCAAATGCGAATAATCAGAAGACTGACCCGACCAAAATTCTTCAAGAATTTTACCATTTATTGCAACTGAAGGTGATATGTTAACTAAATAACAAGTAGTAGATACTGCTTCTGCCCACAACTCCTTTTGCAGGTTAGCTTTACTGATCGTGCTTTTGGCTCTTTCCATAAGATTCTGATTCATCCGTTCAACAATGCCATTTTGCTGAGGAGTATAAACAACAGTTTTATGTCTAACAATCCCTTCATCCTTACAAATTTTTTCAAATTATAAAGAAGTAAATTCACCGCCATTGTCAGTTCTTAAACATTTAATTGATTTGCATGTTTTCTTTTCCACCATTGTTTTAAATTGTTTGAAAACATTAAATACATCAGCTTTCTTTTTCAACATATAGACCCAAAATTTTCGGGAGAAATAATCAATAAATGTTAAGAAATATAATGCACCTCCATAACACACAGTAGGAGATGATCCCCACAGATCAGAATGAATGTAGTATAAAATTTGTCTACTATTCTGATTTCCAGTCTTGAACCTTTGTTTACATTGTTTACCAGACACACAATACTTACAAAAATCCAACTTCATGGATTTCAAACCAGGAAGCAACTTGCGGTTCATCAGTACCTGAAGACCTTTCTTGCTCATGTGATCCAACTGCTGATTCCATAGACGAGAAAATTCTTCTGCTTTTTCTGATACGATTGCTGCTTCACTGACTTGAGTGCTTCCTTTGAGTCTATACAGATTTCAAATCTTTTCAGCCTTCATAACAACCAAGGCTCCTTTTGAGACTTTCAGCACTCCATTCTGACCTGTAAATTTATAACCATTTGAATCCAAAACTCCCAAGGAAATCAAGTTTTTCTTTAGATCAGGTACATGCCTAACATCAGATAATGTTTTAACTGTATCATCATACATTTTAATTTTTACATTACCCATCCCAACAGTCTGACAATATGCATTATTTCCCATGAATACAGAACTACCATTTATAGTTTCATATGAAGTAAACCAACTTCAGTGCAGACTCATATGATGAGAAGCACCAGAGTCTAATAGCCAATTTTTAGCATCTTGAGAGAAATTACAAATAGGGAGAGCTTCAGCTATTAAAATCTCATCAACCATACCTGAATCAACCTGATTTTCTTCCTTGTTATCGTTTTCCGACTCCTTTCATTTCCAACAATCTTTCTTGAGGTGTCCAAGTTTATTGTAGTACCAGCAGTTGGCTTTACACTTCTTGCCGCCCTTTGACTTCGATCTGGAAGAACCCCTTGCTTTGTCCCCTTTTTCCTTTGACCGATCTCCAGCTACCATGGCTTCTGGTGCAGCTGTCTCAGTACTAGATTTCCTTCGTACTTCTTCAGATAAGAGAGCACCCACAACAGATTCAAATTTCAATGAATCGACAATGCTCAAACTGATTGAAGTTACGAAGTGGTCCCATGACTCGGGCAGAGAGCACAACAAGGTTATTTCCTTGTCTTCTTCCTGCATTTTTACTTCCATATCTGACAAGTAGCAAATAAGCGTATTAAAAACATTTAAATGTTCTGCAATTTTTGTACCCTCCTTCATCCGAAGACTGTACAATTGTCTTTTTAAATAGATTCTATTTCTCAAAGATTTAGTGATATACAATGTTTCCAGTTTTTTCCATAACCTTGTACTCTCTCCAACAAATTGAAGAGAACTTCATCTGCCAAACATAACCGAATGGTACTGAGAGCTCGGGCATCCAATTCCTCCCAGTCTGAATCTGTCATGCTTGCCAGTTTTTTATTTACCCCGTCTGATGCTTTGTACAACCCTTTTTGTACCAGCAAATCCCTAACCTTTAGTTTCCACAATGCAAATTTTTTTTTCCCAGTGAACTTATCCACCTCAAACTTTGCGTTTGTCATTTTTTCCATTTCTTCCTCCTAGAAATATTTCTTCTATGGTTTCTTGGTTTCCCTTCTTTCTTAATTTCCAACAAGGGTTTAAAAAAAATAATTTTCCCCTCTTCTGCTAGGGTTTCAAGGGTTTTAGATTTTCCTTTCTTCTACTAGTTTTTCAAAAAAATACAATTTCTATTTTTTTTCACCTTTTTCCACTCAATAAATTCTTTACAAACCTGAACCCTTTTTAATAAACAATTTCTTTCACAATTTTTTCACCGAAAATAAAAAGTTTGTGTTCTTTCAAGAATAATTTCTCACAAGAAAAATTTCCTTCTATAAATCTGAGTCCTAATGTTTTCTGAATCAGAATCCTTTGATGTTTTGACTAATTCAAACCATAACAGAAAATACCTCTGTTTGCTCTGTCGATTAATGGTTCTTCAATCAGAATACAATGGACCCATTTTCATTTTCTTTAAAAAATCCCTCATGACTTCTTTATCCAATGGATTTGATTATGATGGATGGCAATGGCAGCAACTTCTTTCTCCAGCGGATTTGATTCTCGGTAATGACTTCTTTATCCAGCAGATTTGATTTTGATGGATGGCAATGGCAGCAACTTCTTTCTCCAACGGATTTGATTCTGGGAAATGACTTATTTAACGACCAGATTTGATTCTGATGGATGGTAATCAATTTCATTTAAATTTCATTTGCACAGCCCCATTTTTCTTTCACGGACTCGAGAAAACCCCGAACTCGAGCAAACCCTATGCATCCTCCTTGATTTTATTCAACGAAACGATAATATTTCTAGGGTTAAAAGTCGAACAATCTTCAATACAGCGGCAGAACAACTCCTAACGACTCTTCCGTTTGCAACTGAATCAATCTTTTCAATTTCACTTGGGCGTCTTCAATATAGTGACAAAACAACTCTTAACGACTATTCCCTTTGCAACTGAATCAATATTTTCGATTTCACTTGGGCAGAAGTCTTCCCTTTTCAGCAACTGAATCACTACACCAGCCTTTAATACCACTTGTTGTGCAGAAATATTAAACGAGAAAGAAATATAATTTATAACTGAATGAAAAACTGAAGGAATAAATTCTCATAAAGAAATACACATAATTTACGTGGTAAAACCTTGACAGGCTGTCAAGGAAACCTCCACGGGGCAAGGGATTCAAAACTCTATTAATCAAAATGATTCTCCATACATACAAGCCTCTCGGGCCATCCAATTTAACTTGAGCCTATTTCGTTATTCTAACTTCATTTCGTTACTCAACCAATTAACGGTCAATAAGTAATTTGCCCAAAATTACATTATTTACAATTCATTGTCATACTTTTAACAGAGGGCTTTAGAGTTCTTCTTCTTGTTATCTCTCAACACATTTCTTCCTGCTTGTGTCAAAGCATTGTATGCTACTACATCTGTTGGTTTTGGGAATCCATTCTCCACCAATTCCCAAATGTCTTGTGAAGAAAACAAAGTCTTAATCATAATAGCCCAATAATCGTAATTCTTGCCAGTAAACTGTGGTATTTTTGTATTAGTCAATCTTGTTCTTGTGGCTGCCATTTTTACTGTGTAAACAAACTTTCTTTCTGTGTAAAAATTTTTTCCCCGTGTGAAACATTTCTCACTATTGGAGAACACGCTTCACAAATAATTTCGAACTCCTTTTAACTCCTTAGTAAAAAAATTTGTGGTAATGAAGATTTAAACCTGCCTTGATAGCATTTTAGAAATTTTAAGACACAGGGCAAATTTATTTTCCCTCAACATACGTAGTTCACAAAGAGTTGCAGAAATGACTTTAACCAAGACAACACATTTACAGAAGTTTACACAGAGTTTCAGAACTCACTTAATCCATACCATATAGTTGCAGAAATAAAATTATGAAAGTATTAATTTTAATACAGAGTGGATGAGATTAAAATTGAAACTATAGAGGTGCTAATAAAATGAAATAATTTTACTCACGGTGAAACAGAGTAAAAACAGAGTGTTGTGGTAAAACACATACGTGAAATATTCCATAACCAAATTGTGACTAACCAAACTTTTGATTATAATTCAAAAACACAACATACACATTCATATGGAAGTTGCGGCTCCTTCACCAGTAAAACTATTGTTCTTACTAAGAATTACATTACGTGAAATATTCCAGAACCAAATCGTGACTAACCAAACTTTTGATTATAATTCAAAGAGACAATATACACATTCATATGGAAGCTAAAATAAAAACACATATATATCTAAGACATTTAATTCATGACATACCAAATTTAATACAAAGGATGAGTGAACATCTTTTACTGAACATTACAAAGATTACGTGAAGTAAACAACACTTGCGGATTAAATGTTTTCCCATACTCTTTCATTAACCATGCATTAAATTCTATTTGACTTTGATTATTTAACTCTGTTGCGGAATGGGTTATGTAATCTCCTCAGAACTTGTCATTCTCTGCAAACTCAATCCGCAACTTGCAAAACTCCTCAAAAATTGTCCTTCTCTGCAAACTCCATCTGCAACCTGAAAAACATTTACTGAGGTATGGTTTCCGTTAGAAAATTAAACGTGGTGGTTGTGATTAATTTTCCAAGAGGAACGCCTTAGTTTTTGACAAAGTCAATGTGCTTGTTTGGAAGCAAGCTCTTGAACATGGTCCCATGAATGCAATATTGAAATTAGTATTACAAAATACTATATCACCATGTAGAGGTGACTCTACCGTTGATTCGATTTCATTTCAATTTCAGATCAACAATTTGCATTAAGATTTAAAACCTATTTTATTTTATATATAATAAATTATAATTTTATTAATAATTTTAAAATATTAGCTCATTTCCTTTTTTAATTTGTTTTTTAAGATTTGAAAATGGCATCACATCAATGGGTAATGGGTTCTTTCTTAACTGGAAAAATGATATCTTATACTTATGATATAAGTATATGAAATGAATGTAAAATGCTTTCATCATTTTAGTAAGATTTCAAACACCAAATTAGTGTATGAGACCCCCTTGTTTGTGGGACAAGGGACCCACCTCCATGTAGTGATTTGACTGCTAAGTCTACAAACACATACATGCTCTACCCCCTCTAGTTTTGAACCTGTGACCTCTTACGAGGAAAAACATGATTTTAACCATTAGGCCCACTCAAGGTCTATAAATAATTGTGAATTTATATGTTTTTTCGAATTCAATTGCTAGAAACTCATATTTTTTTTGAGAATTTTGCTTTGCAGTAAAAAAAATATTTGTAGAGAATTGTATTTCCTCCATACACACACACACACACACACACAGATATATATATATATATATATATATATATATATATATATTATGGACATATAAAAGGAGAAATTTGGCAAATACTAAATGCATACACTGGAAAAATTCAAGAAAGTATAATGAGTGACTTAACTATCCACCATGGCTTGTAGAGATGGGAATCCATTTCAGGGAAAAAGTTATATCATCATAATAAACACAAATTTATCTCTAATGTGGACTATTTTTCGGGAATTTTTAGATTCAAACACTATTTTTAATCACTTAATGAAAGAGGGTAAGACAAAAAATGGTGATTTTTCAACACTTTCGGTAGCTATAACACCCTCTTCCCACATTTACCCAAGCTAACCAATCCACTGGGGTAACATGTGATTGAGAGGCTATTATGATCTGGTTCAACCTCCTAGGTCACCTTAAGGAAGTGGAACCATCATCACATGAATACATGGACCTTCTGCACCTGCAACAGGACACTGAGGAGCCATCCAAACCTTCCAAGTGGCTAGCCCTTGACACAAAATGAAATTTAAGTGCATCAATCCCCCATCCACTCACTTGATATGGTCAAGAGTGCGACTGGAACCCTCCATTCACTCACACAATATGGGAATGCGTACGACTTAGGAATTTTCCAGATAGTTCTTAGCCTGCGACCGCGATTTCTGTGCCACTTTTTCAGGCTCTGGGATCAGGTCACTAGCAAGAAATCCATGACACTTATAGAAATGAAATAACAATTAAATAATGATATAAATCAAATCACTTGAACAAGGACTTGAATGTACCCCTACTAGCCATGACAAACATTTCGTCAAACATGTCACAAATATGCATTCTACAAGTTTAAACAACATATATGAGCATAGGCATCTCATACTTATCTAAGAATCGTTAAGAAGCATGGATGCCTTATATCATTAATTCCATTTTCATCTATTATGTCCTATATTCATTTCTCATTCATTTAAAAATCACAACATGATGAAAGCCATACATCATCACTATCATAATACATGCTTATAACCAAAATGATAGAAAACAAAACATCAAGGGTACATAAGCCATAAAATCCACATATAGACAAGTATATTACTCATAAAATATAAAGGAGAAAGAGCCTCATATTATTGTATGAAAAGGCCAACCATGTTTGGGACTTCCACGAACCACCCAACCATAAATTTCCTAAACCAAATATTTCTTTCAGCCAATCTTTCGCATGCCATATTCCAAGCATGAATGTGGGAATTAAAACCAAAATCAAACATGGCTTCCTAAGGCTACACCACATCACCCTCATCAATAGAACCGAAATTTACCACAATCCACACCATATTAGTAGGCCATAAATCATAAAAATACAATACTGAGCTTTACCACAATCCACACTAGATCACTAGGCCATCACAAGTATGGATACCACCAGATATCTCCACACAAACTATGAGGAATTTGTTTGTCTCAACCTCTTGTGATTACCACGTATCCTACCATTACTGATCAAGGGATTCCTAGGCCTACATGGTCTTCACCCTTTGGGATTTACCGTGTATCCCAAACTAGGATTCCTAGGCCCAATCAATGGTACAAACCACTAAGATTTACCGTGTATCCCATGATTCACCGATCAAGGGATTCTTAGGCTCAATTGAGGTGTTAAAATTTAGGATTTACCGTGTATCACATCCATGGATTCCTAGGCATTATGAATAATCCTAAGACCACCCCATTGAGCTTCGAGTCCATCCGGAAATCCAAGTAAACCAAAACATGAGAACCCACCACCACGGTTATCCATAAATGACAATGCTAGGCTAAAAGAAATCTCACGTCTAGCAAAACCCATGCCAATGAGAACAAGAGAACCAAGAATCCACATGCAACACCATGAATTCAAAATATACCAAGGAAATCACACATTCAAATCAATACCTGCAAATAATATTGTTGTAGTTGTTTGATCCCGCTCTTCCTTTCTTGTTGCTTCCTTCCTATTTCCTTCTTTTCCTTTTCTGATCCACTATTGAAATGCACCAAGAAAACTCCAAGTTTCCAAGAGTGAGAGAGAGAGAGAGAGAGATACAAAACTAAACTTACAAAATCCATGAACTGATCCTCATAAGCATTTTTTTTAATGAGGCCTCTATTTTATCGATTTCTCATTATTTTTCTTTATTTTACTCCTCACATGCAATATGTGACCTTTCACCTCCATTTTCTCCTATTTTCCATTAATTTCATAAATAAAATTCCAATTAATGCCACTTTGTCTTTCCAAAGCCTTTTCCATTGCCTTTACCATTTTCCTTAGCAATAATAAACCAAATGAACACCCACACTAGGATGTTTTTCCCAACATTCGACTTTGAATAAGTGTCCCATAACCATGGTTATTATTTTTCCTTTATTAATTTTATTTACATGGAATTTTCACCAAGGATATTAAAAAATGCTCCCACTTGGGGGACACCATCCTTGTTGTTCAACCACACCTATACCTCATCAAAACCATTAAAAAGGAAACATACTGCCTAATATGAAGGTTTATAACATAGCTCAATGCAGTATTTACGATTATCACCTTGTTGAGAAGAAAACCAACATGACAACATAACAATATGACAACTATAATGACATGACACCCATAATACTTATTAGAGCTTTATAACACAACTCATGGAGGTATTTACGTCCATATACATATATACATATACCAAAAAATCACACCAAAATATAGGGAAAAACATATACCAAAACTGCTTTGCCTCAGCCGACAAACAATGAAGGATACATAGCCTGCATCTAACCCACCATATCCCATGTAGCTTCATCAGGCCCAAAGTGCTTCCATTTCACTTTAACCTACTAGATTGGTTAGCTTCGGATCATCAACATATTTTTCTGCAATATACACTGTGGTTCCGACTGGAATTATCCTTCTTGCTCCACCTACAACACATGCCAATCAATCACATAATCAACATATTTAACATACTTCTTAAGAAATTATACATGGAAAACATCATGGAAAACATCATGGAATTTCACTTTCGGAGGCAATGCAAGTTTATAGGCTACTGGCTTGATCCTTTCAATAATCTTGAAGGGTCCACGAAATGGAGTTGCTAGCTTGGCACATGATCCAATTCAGAAGATCTTCTTGGGCTTGATGCGCATGTACACCTAATCCCCAACAATAAATTCCTTAAACAACTTGTTCCGATCTACATAACTTTTTTTCCTATCCTTTTCTTCCTTTAGATTCTTCTTTATTACCTGCATTTCCTGTTCTATGTTTTCCAACATGTATGATCCAATTAACAACCTATTACCTAGATCACTCCAACTTATGGGAGTATTACAACTTTTCTCATATAGTGCCTCAAATGAAATGATCCTCAGTGATTATTAATACCCATTTTTGTAAGCGAACTCTACTAGTGGAAGATACTCTTCCCACTTTCACTGCTGATCCATAACATATGTCCTAAACATGTCCTCTAATTTCCTATTGACCCTCTGAGTCTATCCATCTGTCTTGGGATGAAAAGCTATACTAAAGGCAAAATATGTACCTAAAATTGCAACAACTCCTTCCAAAACTTGGAAGTGAACTTTGCATCCCTGTCTGACACAATTTTCTTTGGAAAACCATGCAATTTTACCACATCCATGATGAACACGTGTGCCACATCACTAGCTAAATACGTATTCTTCATTGGAATGAAGTGTGTTAGCTTATTCAACCTATCCATAACAACCATGATCGAGTCATGGTACCTACATTTCCTCGGAAAAATTGTGATGAAATCCATGGAAATTACCTCCCATTTCCACTATGTAATTGCAATCGTCTGTAGCAGATCACTTAGACGATTACACTCTAGTTTGACCTGTTGACAATGTAAGAACCTAGAAACAAACTCTGTTATGTATCTCTTCAAATTTGTCCAATAGTAAAAATTATTTACTATTGTCAGCATCTTTTGATAGCCTTGGTAACCTGAATATGATTTCACTTGAAAATACCTCATGATCACATTCTTGAGTTCATTATTGTCTGGAACATAAATCATGGCTCTAAAATTGATCAAGTCATCTGCTGTGAGATGATAGTCCACATCTCGTACTCATGCACTTGTAGCTATACCACTACCTCTACCTGTACCTGTACCTATACCAGTACCTGTAACTATAATCTACTAGAAAATATGTCTAAGCTCTGTGTACCTAGAATCTTGCTGATCTGCATGCACCATCCTATCATGTAGATCTGTCGCATAAGAACTCATAGATGCTATATGATTCACCCGTATCCGCTTGATAAGAGAATTTTCTACCATGTTCTTTACGTTTAATACACTTGATCTGAAAGTCAAACTCGTTGATCATGGCCAACCATCTAGCTTTTCTGGAATTCAAATTTGGTTGGTAAAATAGATACCTCAAACCACTGTGGTCACTCGTTAGTAAAAAACTCTTTCCTAGAAGGTAGTGCCTCCACATCTTCAATGCATGAATTATTATTGCCAACTCAAGATCATGTGTCAGATATTTATGCTTGTACACATTCAATTTCCATGAAACATAACATACTACACGTCCTTCCTGCATAAGGAATCCACAAAGCCCTCTCTTGCAAGAATATGTACATACCATAAACTCTTTGTTCAGATCTGCGATCTTTAACAGTGAAGCATGTGTCAAAAACTGTTTCAAATATTCAAAACCTGCTGCACATTTCCATGTCCATTCAAACTTATTACCTTTCCTTTGTAATGATGTGATGGGATAAGAAATATGTGAGAAGTTCCTTATGAAAATTCTGTAATATCTCGCTAACCCGATAAATGATCTTACCTCATCCACATTCCTATGAGTTTCCCACTCCATGATAACCATAATATTTTCTGGATCCACTATTATGCCCTCCTTGAAAACCACACGTCCCAAGTAATGTACCTCTGTTTGAAAGAAACTGCACTTGCTAAGCTTGGAATACCATTGATTCCCTCTCAACAATCTCATTACTGTTTCTAAGTGTTCGACATGTTCCTCCTCATTCTTAGAATATACCGATATATCATAAATGAACACAATAACAAATTTTTCCAAATACAGATGAAATACACTATTAATCAAGAACATAAAAGTAGTTGGAGAATTAGTCAAACCAAATGTAACCACAACAAACTCATAATGCACATACGTAGTTTGAAACGTTATCTTGTACATTCAGTCTGTTATAGGTCAATTTGGGCATCATTCCCAATGACCTGGTTAACTGGGCATCATGTCCAGGACCAATGACTAAGGGTCTATCATCCCCTATCATTTTAAGTTGCTACATACCCTAAGACAAGAACAAGACAAATCAAGCATGACTTTCACCAAGCAAAGGTTTCCAAGGTTTGAAGTTTCTACTATAGCACATGAGAGATCACCAATGCTGCCTTTAAGGGGACTAAGTGTGTTGCATATGCAGGTAGCCCCATGCAAGGCTGCTCTGCAAAGCACTTCCCGACATTCACAAGTTTGTTGGTCACATTGGGAGTGAAATTCTCATTGTTCCAGAATCTCCACTTGACTAGTGCCTTCTAGAAGAGTTCACATGTGTCAAGCTTCGAATCCAAGTGTCCATTTGACATCTACAAGATTGGGAACATGCCTTGCCTATTATTGGAAAGTCATTGATTGCAAAACAACCTTTAGCTCCTCTATAAATTGAGCACAGATCTGAGTGCTTGGTAAGGAAGAATTGGAGTAGAGAAATGCTGGTGGATTTTCAATTGAGAGTTAGATTTGTGTAACAACTGTTGGAGAGATTTATACTGTGATGAGGCTAAGGATCATTGCTGGAAGGGTCACTTAAAATAATTCATTGGGTTGTAACCTCTCCTTCTATCATCAATAAAGAATACATCTTACTTTTCCCTATATGCATCTGTATTGCCTTTGATTGTCCATATTGTAAGATCATAGTTGATGTATATGGTTTATGATTTTTTGATCTAGATACTTCACTTGAATATACATCTGTATATTTCTATCTTCTGTTGTTTTAGTGTTCTTTCTTGCAGGAAGCATTTCTCCAAAAACCACTTGAATTTGAAGCTACAACAGAAGTGACAAAAGGAGCAATTTAGAAGCGCTTGGATTACAAGTTAGAATCTAATCCTTTCAGTGTGTCTATTCTAAGTTGGGAGAACTAGTCATATAGTCTTTAATCTATTGTTCTAGACTATCATCTATCTAGGGAAGAGTGTTTTTGTTGGATCTTTAATTAAACTGAGAGGGGGGGGGGGTGAATCAGTTTAATACATACATAATATTTTCAAAATTTTCACCAAATTTATTTATAGCTTAATTTGTGAACAGTATTAAAATTTTGCAGCCAATAGTAAATTAATGTGACACCACACTTATGTTGAGAGCAGAAAACAATTAAGCAGATTGAAAGAATCACATCAACACATAAGAAACACACACAGAGACATCAGATGTAAGTGGAAACCCATAAAGAGAGAAAACCACATCTTATTATTGTTGCGATGCAAAGGCAAGCTCCAACTCCCTCTCACCACTGTTTTCTACAGGCACCAACCTACAGGAGGCTCTATCCTCAATTCTGCAAGCTACAACTTGCAAGGAAGCACCAACTCCCTTCGATTTTCTATAGACACCAACCTAAAGGAGGCTCCAACCTCAGTCAACTACAACTGACAGCTATCAAGCTGCAACTTGATAGGGAAGCTCCAACTTCCTCAATTTTCCAAACTGAATGTTTGCTGATTTACCTCAGATATCAGCTTTGTTCTGTAGCTTCTCTTTCTGCTCTTCTTTTAGTCTTCTCTGTCTTACACTTCTATACTCTGCCTTCTCTGGATTTGCACTCTCTTACCCTTTTTCATATCAAGCTGATATTATTTATAGATTTTCTCACATGAATGTTTGTATTCTACTTGGAATTTGAAATGGACAGTCATGTCTCTTTGCCTTCTGCCTTCTCACTCCTTTTATCTGCTTATTTAGGAAATATAACTGTAGGTATCAATTTAACATTACAGTGGGAATTTTTTCTCTCTTGGAGACTTCCCAATGCATCACAAATAATAAAAACAATTAAAACATTTACATTTGAATTACAATGTGGATTCCAGCTCACTAATTCACCCTCTTGACTAGCTGCGCATTTGTCTTTTCTTTGACTATGTTTTGTCTTTTCTGTCCTCTGCTATGGTGTAATTGCTGCATATGTGTAACTGAGCCTTTTAAATAAATAGAATGTAATTGTTGACTTTTAATACAGGGAAATTCCAACCCTTTTCATGCCACGAGTGTCTTGTTGATGTGGCGAGTTCCACCGGCCGGAACATACATATATCACAATTGTGTTACATTAATAATCGCCCTCCCCTTAAGCTGAGGCCCATGGGTCTACAGACCACACGACACTTTTCAATACAATCGCAACATTCGTTTTATATTACCAATCGCCCTCCACCTTAAACCAAGGCCCGTGAGTCCACAAACCACGCGGCACTTTTCAATACAATCGCAACAACTTTATATATATATATATGTATATATAACAGCGCCTTCACAAATTTCTAATTGCGATTGATATGCGGACCCGATCATGTTTTATATGGTAGAGTTTATATGACTATCGCGTCCGGCTTTTCCAATCGAAATCGCAAGCTGTCTTGCTCCGATGCGATTGATATGCTCCAAAAATTTCTGATTGCTATTAGAACTGGAACTCAAACACTTGTTAATCATAGTTAATAAGCCCATCGGGTCCGAGCTTCAATCGCAATTGCAACTTTTAGTTGCAAATGATCCGCTGCCATATTTTCTCCGATGCGATTGGGTTGTTCCGATGCGATCATGTCGGACTTCAAAAACTTGTTACTCATGTTTTATAAGCCCATCGGGTCCGGGCTTCAATCGCAATCGCAACTTTTAGTTGCATGTCCCAATGCTCCGATTTAACTCCGATTGAAATTGGTCACTGTTCATTGTATTTTTCCGATGCGATTAGAACTGGAACTCAAGCTATATATGAGTTGTAGTTTATATACCAATCGGGTCCAGACTTCCAATCGCAATCACAACTTTTATATTCTCCAATGCGATTGACCAGTGGCGATGCGATTAGACCTGGAACTGAAACATTTGTTAATCATAATTTATAATTCCATCGGGCCCGGGCTTCAATCGCAATCGCAATTCTTTTAATATGTGTTGCGATGGTTTGTTTCTTTCTGATGCGATCGACTAATGCCGATGTGATTATGTCGGACTTCAAAAACTTGTTAAACGTGATTTATAGACTCATCGGGTCCGGGGCTTAATCGCAATCACAAATCTTTATGTATTGCTTCCAATTGCGATTGATCGCAATCACAACTCTTAGTTGCATGTTCCGACACATATTAATTTTGTTTTATAAACCCATTAGGTCCAGTCTTCCAATCGCAATCGCAACTCTTATGTTATTCGATGTGATCATCACTATTCACCGGAACTCAAACACACATGAATTATGGTTCATTGATCCATCGGGTCCGGATTTTCATCGCAATCGCAACTTTCTGTTGGTTACATGTTCCGCTGCCCTTGCGATCTCCGATTGCGATTGGGTAAGGGGTCCCACCATACAGTACTTTGGTTATTTGTTTAACATTAAGTGCTCCATAATAGATTAATGTACGTGCTTTGAACCTTTGCAACATATGTAATGCACTACATTTATATGTATTGGGATGGATGTATATATATATATATATGTATCCTCCATCGGGGTAGGCGATTCCCGAAATAATGTTCGTATTAATATGTAACGCCCATCTGTCGGCTTGGGAGATTCTCAGAATTTTATAATGGCTCTGCCTTTGCCTTTGCCTCTGCTGCTCCTGTCGTTTTGCCTCTGCCTCTGCCTCTGCTGCAGTGATAACGGCTCTGTCTCTGTTATATTCGCTTCCTCTGCCTTCATTTGCTTTTTTTCTGCCTCCATTGTATTCGTTGCTTCCTTTGTCTGTCTCTGCTTCAGCGCTACCTCCTTTGCCATCAATGAAAACATTTCCAACAGTCTCCCCCTTTGGCATTGATGGCAATACTCTTCCTCTTTTTGCCTGTTAAGATCATTTCTCCTGTTGTTTGCTCTTCCTACTGTTGCTTGCTCTTCCTCCCCCTTTGACATCAATGGCAACAGATTCAAATTTTGTGAAGCTTCCATTCTCTGATGATGTGTCTTTATTCCTTTTTGAATATTTCATGCATTTCCTAAAATTTCCTGACTTTGTACGCTTCTGCTCCAGACTTTGGATTGGATACGCATCGGGTTCAGTATTCTTCTGCTGCATGATAGACCCTTTTGCATTTTGTTGATTCTTTTATGCTGAAAGTATTATTGCCATAATCCCTTTGATCCTGAGGACCTGTTTTCATGCTTTCCTTGCTGGCTGATGTCCCCCTGGGAATGATATTTTCGTTTCTGTTCTCCCCCTGAAACTGTTCTTTCTCTTCATATTAGAGAGTAGCATCTACAGATACTACCCCTAGTCTGTCTCTCAAATATTTGTATGGTTCTCTGGCAAGTGGTTTAGTAAATATATCTGCTGTCTGTTCTTTTGTTGGCACATACTCCAGTTTTACTATCTTTTGAGCCACTTGTTCTCGAAGAAAATGATACTTGATTAGGATATGCTTAGTTTTTGAGTGAAGCACAGGATTTTTTGATATACTTATAGCGCTTGTTTTATCACATTTGATTGAGATAGGTTCATTAATGCTTACCTTCATGTCTTGAAGAGTTTTCTTCATCCACATGACTTGTGTACAACATGCTGCTGCTGCTATATATTCTGCTTCAGCTGTAGACAGAGAGATGGATGTTTGTTTCTTGCTTAACCATGCCACCAGACTTTCTCCTAGATAGAAAGCACCTCCACTTGTACTTTTCCTGTCATCAACATAGCTGGCCCAATCTGCATCTGTGTAAGCTGTTAAAGTGAAGCTTTTTCTTTTAGGATACCAAAGTCCATACTGTGTTGTTCCTTGTAGATATCTGAGTATTCTTTTTACTGCCAGAAGATGGCTTTGTTTAGGTGCTGCTTGATATCTTGCCACTAGTCCTACTGCTAGCATGATGTCTGGTCTAGATGCTGTCAAATACAGCAGGCTTCCTATCATGGATCTGTAGAGTTTTTGATCTACATCTGTAGTCCCATCATCAGCACACAACTTGCATCCCGTGATCATAGGGGTTGTCACAGGTTTGCAGTCCTCCATTTTGAATCTTTTCAGCATTTATTTTAAGTATTTTTCTTGAGAGATGAATGTGCCTGTGTTATTTTGCTGAATTTGTAATCCCAAGTAGAAACTGAGCTCTCCAATCATGGACATTTCAAACTCTGTTTTCATCTCATCAGCAAACCCTTTTGCCAGTTCTTCGCTATTGCTTCCAAACATAATGCCATCAACATACACTACAACAATCAGGAGTTCATTTTCATGGGCTTTTATGTATAAATTGATGTCTACTCCACCTCTCTTAAAGCCTTGTTTTTGTAGATATTTATCCAATCTTGAGTACCAAGCACGAGGGGCCTGTTTCAGTCCATAAAGAGCCTTCTTCAGTCTGCATACATAGTCTTCTTTGTCTTTTAATGAGAATCCTTTTGGTTGTTCCATGTAGACTTCTTCTTCTAAGTATCCATTCATAAATGCAGCTTTTACATCCATTTGATATACCTTGAAGTTTTGGTAGCATGCAAATTCTAGGGACATTCTAATAGCTTCCATTCTCGCTATAGGGGCAAATGTTTCATCGTAGTCAAGTCCTTTAATTTGTGAGTATCCTTTGCAGACAAGTCTGGCTTTATTCCTGATTACTTGTCCTTCTTCATTCATTTTATTTTTGAATACCCATTTTGAGCCTATGACATTTTTCTCAATTGGTCTAGGAACTAGTTCCCAGGTATTGTTCTTCTCAATTTGTTCCAATTCTTCATTCATTGCTTTTACCCAATACTTGTCCTTGCTGGCTTCTTCAAATTTCTTTGGCTCTATTTGTGACAGCATGGCTATGTATACCTCTTCAGTTTGTTTTGTTAGCTGCCTTCTTGTTTGGACCCCTACTCTCTTGTCTCCAATGATCTGATCTTCAGGATGGTTCTTCTGAGTATATCTTGAGGGAGCTTTAGAACTCAGCGCTATATCTTTTGTTGTCTTGCTTGTTTCCTCATCATTTTGGATTTCTTCTTCATGGTTTTCTGATGGACTGCAACAGTTTGTATTTTGTGTATTGTTTGGAAGTTCTTCATCAAATCTCACATCAATACTTTCTATTATTTTCCGAAGAGTCTTGTTGTAGCACCTGTACCCTTTACTTTTGGAAGAATATCCTAGAAAAATCCCTTCATTTGATCTTGCATCAAATTTTCCAAGATTTTCATCATTATTCTTTATGTAACATTTGCTTCCAAAGATTCTGAAATGTTTGATTGAAGCTGGATTTCCATGCCACAGTTCATAGGGAGTCTTGTCACTGCTTGGCCTTAAGTGAGCTTTATTAAGGATATGTACTGCTGTGTGCACTGCTTTTGCCCAGAAGGTTTGAGGAATATTATTATCTTGCATCATGGCTCTTGCTATTTGTTGTACAGACCTGTTTTTTTCTCCACATTCATTCTCACCAGGGGTCTCAACATAATTGTTGTTAGTGCCATGTCTAATGACAGGTCCTAAAGTCACAACCTTGAATTCACTCTCTCTCGTTCCATCCTAATGCATTTAAGCTTGCATCCTGTCTGATTTTCTGCTAATGCTTTAAATATTTTGAATTTTTCCAGAGCTTCCGATTTATTCTTGAGAAACGCAACCCATGTCATTCTGGAGAAATCATCTATTATCAAAATGAAGTAGGATTCTCCACTTGGTGTTTTAGTTCTTTCAGGTCCACACAGATCCATGTGCACAAGCTGGAGTGGTCTTCTTATCGATAACTCATCTTTAGATTTAAAGGATGTGTCAGTTTGTTTCCCCAATTGACAAGATTTGCATATGGTATTTGAAGGCCTTTTTATTTCAGGCATATCTCTGACAGCTTTCTTCTTACTTAGTCTGATGATATGGTCGAAGCTAATATGTCCCAATCTCTTATGCCATAACCATGACTCCTCAAGTTTGCTAAGATGGCAGGCTTCTTCCTCCTCTTTCTATTATGGCCATCAATACTTCCTCTTCGTCTTCGAACACCTGCATAAGAGAGTCTTTCCCATTGAACTTGACTTGGACTTTCATAGTCTTGTGCTCTCGAAGAGAACTTTCACAAATTTCTTTATCACATATCCCATCGACACTCAACAAATTTTTCTTTTCAACCTATCCATACATATACATCTTGGGCTTACTCTCCGCTATTGTCTATGTTGAATGTGAGCTTCTTTCTCGATTCACCTGATTTATCATCGCTAAAGGTAATATTTCCGTATTTCTTTTCATCAAGAGTTATAAACTTGCTTCTGTCTCCAGTCATGTGTTTTGAGTAGCCACTATCTAGGTACCACTGGCTTTTCAGGTCTTGAGCAGTTAGAGCCAAGTCACATTTATTCTCCTTCTTTATCCACTGGAGGCATCCTTTTGTTTGGTGTCTTTTGTGAGTTGATGAATCACATCCTTTCAGAGGACATTTGGAGGGCATATGTCCAACTTGATTGCATATACAACATTTGATCATAGTTTTTGCAGTATTGTGAGTATGAACAGAATTTCTCTGATTCATGAACCTTCTTGAGGTGTTGAACATCAATCTTTGTCCAAACTTTCTACATTCAATAATTTTATGACCAAATTCCTTACAATAGAAACAGTAACCATAGAAACTATTTGCATACCTGATGTAAGGTTGTCTTTTCCATTTTTTTGCTTGAGGCAATCTTTTCAATGTTTGCATCTTTTGCTGGTTTGAATTACTCATCCTTGTATGGCAATATAGAGCAATGTGTCCCAGCTTGTGACAAACATAACAGGTGGCATTCTTTGTTACTAGAGGTTTCTTCTGATCTCTGTCTTTCTCCTTATAGGTTTCTTCTTTTGTAGGAATTGCTTGGGCTGCTTCATCATTCTTCTTGGCTTTTACAAAAATAATCTCTCTGCCAACCTTTTCTTTGCCTTTACTTGATTCTCCTTCATAACCTATTCCAGTTTTTATCATGGGAGATCTTTGAGCACCCAGAATTTCATTCAACTTACTAGAGCTTGTTGTTTGAGAGGAATTTATGACCACTTTCCTTTGAGCATTTTCTAATTTTTTCCTAATACATACTACTTCTTCTTTCAGCTTCTCTTGTTCTCGAGTTTTATCCTTGATTTGTTGAAGTAACATATCTTCCATCTTCTTAGCTTCTTCAAGCTTTACTTTCAGCTGCACGAGGACTTCTGAATTTTGTTCTTCTTTCACACATTTGAGGAGAATCTCCTTTTGTTTTCTACATTTTAGTTTGAGTCTGTCAATCTCCTCTAGAGCACTTCTTAGCTCCCCCCTCAAGGTCGACTTCCCCTTATTCTTCTTCATCTTCTAGTAAGAGTCCTTCAATATCTTCTATGGCCATCAGTAAAAATTCATAGGTTCCCTCTTCTTTGGAGGATTCATCGGAGTCCTCCGATGTACTACTGTCTTGCTGAGCATAGAAGGATTTTCTGCTGAATTTCTTTCCTTTCTGCCAGTTCTTTGATGTGTTTTTCTCTGATTCTTGAGCCTGATTCCTTTCTTTCTTGTGAGGACACTTAGCAGCATAGTGTCCCACTCTTCCACATTTAACACATTTGAAAGGGAGTTTACCTTTGTATTTACCTGAGCCTCTACCAAATTTCTTGACAAACTTTGCCTCTTCTTCATCCGAGCAAGAGCATACGTCTCCCTCTTATCCTTTCTTCTTTTCTGTTTTAAAGGTTGCTTCCCTCGTACTTGGCTTTTTCTGTGGGAGCCTCATTTCATAGGCTGTTAGATTTACAAGTAGTTGGTTCATGGTCAAGGTCTCCCAGTCAGTTGTTTCTTCTATTGCAGACACCTTTGGATTAAACCTGGATGGAAGAGATCTTAGAATATTTTGCACAATTATACTTTCTAGCATTTTTTCTCCAAGAGCTTTCATATTGTTAATAACTTATGCAGCTTTTAGGAAGAAACTGGAAATGTATTCATCATCATTCATTTTTAAGTTTTCAAACTGGGCTCTATATACTTGAAGTTTGGCAGTTTTTACTTTTTGGTCTCCCTCATGTATGTTCTCAAGAGTATCCCATATTTGTTTGGCAGTGTCTTTGTACATTACTTTAATAAAATCTGCTTCACATAATCCATTCAGGATGGCATTCATGGCTTTTGCATTAGCCACAAAATCTTGTTTTGAGTCTTTTTCTGTGTCAGTTGCCTTCGGGGCATATCCTAATTCCACAGCAGCCCAGACTTCTATTCCTAGAGACATTATGTATGTCCTCATTCTGATTTTCTAGAAAGCATAATTTTCACCAGTGAAGAAAGGGGCTTTATTGGTTGAGCATCCTTCTTTACTAGCCATCTTGGGAACCTAGGATCTCCTTTCAGTTGTTAGACTTGCACAAAGGAACCTTCTCTGATACCAATTGTTGGATCTTTAATTAAACTGAGAGGGGGGGGTGAATCAGTTTAATACATACATAATATTTTCAAAATTTTCACCAAATTTATTTATAGGTTAATTTGTGAACAGTATTAAAATGTTGCAGCCAATATTAAATTAATATGACACCACACTTATGTTGAGAGAAGAAAACAATTAAGCAGATTGAAAGAATCACATCAACACATAATAAACACACAGAGACAGCAGATGTAAGTGGAAACCCATAAAGGGAGAAAACCACATCTTGTTATTGTTGCGATGCAAAGGCAAGCTCCAACTCCCTCTCACCACTATTTTCTGCAGGCACCAACCTACAGGAGGCTCTATCCTCAATTCTGCAAGCTACAACTTGCAAGGAAGCACCAACTCCCTTCGATTTTCTGCAGGCACCAACCTACAGGAGGCTCCAACCTCAGTCAACTACAACTGGAAGCTATCAAGCTACAACTTGATAGGGAAACCCCAACTTCCTCAATTTTCCAAACTGAATGTTTGCTGATTTACCTCAGATATCAGCTCTGTTCTGTAGCTTCTCTTTCTGCTCTTCTTTTAGTCTTCTTTGTCTTACACTTCTATACTCTGCCTTCTCTGGATTTACACTCTCTTACCCTTTTTCATATCAAGCTGATATTATTTATAGATTTTCTCACATGACTGTTTGTATTCTACATGGAATTCGAAATGGACAGTCATGTCTCTTTGCCTTCTTCCTTCTCAATCCTTTTATCTTCTTATTCAGGAAATATAACTGTAGGTATCAATTTAACATTACAGTGGGAATTTGTTCTCTCTCGGAGACTTGCCAATGCATCACAAACAATAAAAACAATTAAAACATTTACATTCGAATTACAATGTGAATTCCAGCTCAATAATTCACCCTCTTGATTAGCTGCGCATTTGTCTTTTCTTTGACTGTGTTTTGTCTTTTCTGTCCTCTGCTGTGGTGTAATTGCTGCATATGTGTAACTGAGCCTTTTAAATAAATAGAATGTAATTGCTGACTTTTAAAATAGGGCAATTCTAACCCTTTTCATGCCACGAGTGTCTTGTTGATGTGGCGAGTTCCACCGGCCAGAACATACATATATCACAATTGTATTACATTAATAATCGCCCTCCCCTTAAGCTGAGACCCATGGGTCTACAGAACACACGGCACTTTTCAATACAATCGCAACATTTGTTTTATATTACCAATCGCCCTCCACCTTAAGCCAAGGCCTGTGAGTCCACAGACCACGCGGCACTTTTCAATACAATCGCAACAACTTTATATATATATGTATATATAACAGCGCCTTCACAAATTTCCGATTGCGATTAATATGCGGACCCGATCATGTTTTATATGGCAGAGTTTATATGACTATCGTGTCCGGCTTTGCCAGTCGCAATCGCAAGCTGCCTTGCTCCGATGCGATTGATATGCTCCACAAATTTCCAATTGTGATTAGAACTGGAACTCAAACACTTGTTAATCATAGTTAATAAGCCCATCAGGTCCGGGCTTCAATCGCAATCACAACTTTTAGTTGCAAGTGATCCGCTGCTAGATTTTCTCCGATGCGATTGGGTTGTTCCGATGCGATCATGTCAGACTTCAAAACTTTGTTACTCATGGTTTATAAGCCCATCGGGTCTGGGCTTCAATCACAATCGCAACTTTTAGTTGCATGTCCCGATGCTCCGCTTTAACTCCGATTGCGATTGGTCACTGTTCATTGTATTTTTTCGATGCGATTAGAACTGGAACTCAAGCTATATATGAGTTGTAGTTTATATACCAATCGGGTCCGGACTTCCAATCGCAATCACAACTCTTATATTCTCCAATGCGATTGACCAGTGCCGATGTGATTAGACCTGGAACTGAAACATTTGTTAATCATAATTTATAAGTCCATCGGGTCTGGGCTTCAATCGCAATCGCAATTCTTTTAATATGTGTTGCAATGGTTTATTTCTTTCCGATGCGATTGACTAATGCCGATGCGATTATGTCGGACTTCAAAAACTTGTTAAACGTGATTTATAGACTCATCGGGTCCGGGGCTTAATCGCAATTGCAAATCTTTATGTATTGCTTCCGATTGCGATTGATCACAATCGCAACTCTTAGTTGCATGTTCCGACACATATTAATTTATTTTTATAAACCCATCAGGTCCGGTCTTCCAATCGCAATCGCAACTCTTATGTTCTCCGATGCGATCATCACTATTCACTGGAACTCAAACACACATGAATTATGGTTCATTGATCCATCGGGTCCGGATTTTCATCGCAATCGCAACTTTCTGTTGGTTACATGTTCCGCTGCATTTGCGATCTCCGATTGCGATTGGGTAAGGGGTCCCACCATACAGTACTTTGGTTATTTGTTTAACATTAAGCGCTCCATAATAGATTAATGTATGTGCTTTGAACCTTTGCAACATATGTAATGCGCGGAATTTATATGTATTGGGATGGATGTATATATATATGTATCCTCCATCGGGGTAGGCGATTCCTGGAATAATGTTTGTATTAATATGCAACACCCATCTGCCGGCTTGGGAGATTCTCAGAATTTTATAACGGCTCTGCCTTTGCCTCTGCCTCTGCTACTCCTGTCGCTTTGCCTCTGCCTCTGCCTCTACTGCAGTGATAACAGCTCTGTCTCTGTTATATTCGCTTCCTCTGCCTTCATTTCCTTCTTTGATGCCTCCATTGTATTCGTTGCTTCCTTTGTCTGTCTCTACTTCAGCGCTGCCTCCTTTGCCATCAATGACAACATTTCCAACAGTTTTATCCGTAATTCACAATTATGTCCAAAAAATATGTGACTCCACTAGGGAAAATTTATCTTAGATCTAGGTGACTTAGCCTTTGATTTGCTTTGTTTATCCACCTAGTAGTTTTTATTCACAAAAATCAAAATTTTTCAGATCTTAATTTGCAAAATAAGTGTGTTAAACAATGGTGTTTTTCCTTATACACTGCGCCCAGCGCACTCTTGGACAAGACACAGTTCTTTGTAGAGCATTTCTCCCTTTCAGGTCTGCGTTGCAGAGCACTGTCTCCCCTTAGAGACTACGTTGACTCTTGAAACCATCCAGATTTCGTTGAATTTGTCTTTGAAAATTGATTCAGTGTGTTTTTTGCTGTGTTTTGAAAAGTTTGAACCTCATATTGACTAGTGAATCTATATATTTCTTCCTCCTTTGAAAGAAAATTTGTTTAATGTTTGTTGAAAAACATTTTTCTTTATCATTGATAGATTTATTTTGAAGTATTTTTATTGTCACATTAAGCTCATTTTATTTCGAAATAGGAAATTATCGTAAATTATTAATTTCCTGATAGGGGAAATTGTTGTTAAATTCCTCATTTTTCCTTCAAAAGAGAAATTGTTGTTTGCATTCCTCATGTCTCAAAAGTAAAAAGCATTTGATTTGTTGGTTTAGTGCACTTAGTTTCTTTTTTGCATTCATAACATTAAAGGAACTGAAAAAGAAAAACTTTCTTTTGAATGTAGGATTTTTGTGTGTTTTGCAAAAAGGAACAATTAGGAAATGTGAATTTAGTTTGTGTTTTCTGATTTGTTTGCTCACAAATTGATTGCTCTTTCCCTCTAGTAGCTAGGTATTCATTGAAAAAATTGAAAGTGGAAGATTTCTTATCATTCTTAGTTGCATTTTAGGAATTTTCCAATACATAATTGCAATGAACCTTTGAAAGGAAAATTGTTAAGCAAGATCAACATAAAATTAATCTCAATTTACATAACAAAGCATTAGAACCATAATGATAACATTTAGAAGGTCTAGGCTAGAGATGTGTTCTGGGGTCGTAAAACATAGCAGTTTTCGTTAACTTGTCTGCAATACATTCCAAGTGTGATACCTCACTCCACGTACGTAAGTATATCTTAGCTCGTCCACATACTTTCAGGTATATCGGGCGGTGTTACAGTACGATAAGTATAAAGGGGTGCTCTCACTATGCAGTTTCGCATCAGACGACGCTAATAAGGACTTAGGCCTCCACGTACCTTCAGGTATATTTGGGAGGAAAAATTTTAGGTGCTATCCATCCATATTGAACCGAGTCGGCCGTCTTGTAAATTGTGATACACTGAACACAACATTCGGGGGGATTGCCTGCCCGTACTTCTTGGTTCGCTAGGAGGTATTCTGCAGTTCACAGTTTCTTGGTAAACCCTTTTGCCTAGCATTACCCTTTTATTTTGTTTACTTGTTTTTGGTTAAAATAAATCAGTAATCGTGGAAGAACAAAATCCTTTCCCCTGTCATTCGCGTAGACTAGCGTTAAAACCACCTTTACCACCAGAAGTTACTTCTCGTAGGCGAAGGCGATCATGATCTACCAAATCAAGTACAATTCGTACCTCTGGTGAAACATCATCTTTCCATAAACCAGAGTTATCTGAAGTTGTTTCTACACATCCCGGTTCATCTACTGTTGTTGAAATGGAGTCTTTACAGCTACCCGTGGTCATGATCCATCCAATCAGTGAGACCATACCTCCCGAACCCAACGTTGTTCAACTAGAAGTTGATCTGGATCCCATTGTGCTTTAGGGGGTAGCTGTTATTGGTCAGACTGGACATGATCCCCAGGACCAATGAAATAGTGTCTATCATCCCCTTATATTTCAGTTGCTATATTCCCTAAGTGGAGAAAATCTTGATCCATTGTATTGGTCACACAAAAATCTATTGTAGCCATTCAGTCTCCCATATCACGCAGTCAACCAACTGAATTATACTTTTTTCCTGAAGACGAAGTTCTTCCACTTGGTTTGATTTTGATTGAAGAAATACCACAAGACGAGACACCTTTAAATCCAACTCATTTTCAGTAAGAGCTTTACCTGTATGAGTCTTTTCCTCAATCACCTTCCTCTGATTTTGTTGATATTGTTTCACTTCGAGTTCCTGTAGATTCTATAGGGTATAAATTGGGTCATTTGACCATGTATAAGATAACATCCAAGACTGAACCATCTATTTTAGCTGTGACAACATCTATTATTGCTACATCTTCGATGTTTTGTGCATTGAATTCACCCATGTCATCATCTGGAATCCTATCTGGTTCCTCCCTTATAAGTACTGAACAACTTCATCCTTTATTCACATCTTCAGTGCAATATCAAGTTGGTCCCATCAGTTATTCTCCTTGGTGGCCAGTGATACCACAAAAATTACCCTCGGAAATTCCAAAATTCAATGGAAACCTTGGAGAAGACCCGCCAACGCATGTTATAACTTACCATTTATGGTGTTTATCAAATTCCTTAAATTATGGCTCCGTTAGACTACGTCTTTTCCAGCACACACTCACTAGTCTAACTGTACAATGAGGATATTTCTTTTACTGTGTCAACCTCGTTAAAAAATGAAACAGGTTTTGAGGATAGTTATTTTTTCTTGTGTCAACCTCGTTAAAAAATGAAACAAGTGCCTTTGAGGAAAGTTATTTTACTGTGTCAACCTTGTTAATAAATGAAACAGGTCATGAGCATAGTTCTTTTCCTGTGTCAAGCTCATTAAAAAATGAAACAAATCCTCTCCTAATTATGATGAGTCTTCCATATGATCTCTTAAATGAACCTTCATTCCATCTAGCTATTACTAACCAGTAATATACTTAAGTGAATGAAATGAAGCTTGGGGGGCATCTACTCTTGCAGGGGGCATTCGAGATGTGATCTTGCAGGGGGTATTCAAAACATTCTTACCTATTGCACCCAATCAACTAATGAAGTTTGGGGTAAAATGAGATTCAGAGCTCCAAAATGAAAATGGTAATTATGGAATGGTAAAAATGAATAGTAAAACTCTTTTTATTTAGTCATTTAATTGTTTGCAATGAATATTTATTACTATGACTATGGTTTTATTATGTTTTTATAATGAAACATGTATTTTTAATCCATTTGATGTTGTTTTGAACAGGTTTTATAACTAATGAATAGATTAGTCATGCAGATTTATTTCAAGAATGATTTGACCACAAAGCATAGTTTTTATCCTTATTTTTCGAGCTTTGTTAAAAACAAAAAAGGATTTGAAGTGTACTTTTATCTCTTTTTTGAGCTTCGATTACAGCGAAAAAGGAACCCATGGAGTCTTCTTTCTTCTATTTTCAGACTCTGATAATGTGAAAAGATTTCTGAGCACTTGTCTTTTCGAGCTCATAAAGTAAATGAATTGATATGTAATCAATATAAGTTTAACCCTTTTCCGGAATGAGATAGATTATTTACGAAAAAGGAATACCTTGGTTAAACATGACCAAAGAGGTTCTCTCAGATATTATTATACACTTTTTCAGATCTGAGTGACAAATTTACGAAAAAGTACTTATGGAGTTTTATTTTGTCCTCTTTTTGAAACTCTCTAAATATGAAAAAGGACTGGGCTATCACTATTTTTAAGCTCGTTAAAACATAAAATAGCGATGAGATTGTTGATCATGGCAAGAATCGAGTTTCATTCATCTCTAGACTCGTTAAATTATTAAATAGTGACATTTTATTCGCCTGAACGGTTAAATTATAGATCAAGCAAATGTTATCCTCCTAAAGCTTGTTAAAAAATAAAGAGGTAATGGTCGAAAAATGATCGGGAAAAATTTGGGAAAAGTGAGCAAAAATTTCTTTATGGTAGCAAGTCGCTCTTGAACATAGGACTTCCTTCACTCCATGTCCATGACTATTTGGGTTGGGTAATCATCTTGACGGTTCATTCACACATATGGTTCATCATACCTTCACTTCAGTTTTGGGTCAATGATGCCAACTCATCACAATGTTGCCGATATGTTCAAGAGAAGGCATCTAGTGAATAAACTCATCCTTTTGCAATACTCATAAGCCTTCATTCTCATGATCATCATCCCTGAAAATTTCTATATCAAGTTATACCCTTGTCTCTGAAATCAGTAACTCCCGTTTCGCAATAAGGTGACTTCCTGTCGATGAAAAATGAATATCGAGGAAGTTCACTTAGAAGCATGAGATTCCAGTACCATGAGGCTTGTTACAACGTTGACAAGATCCTCGCTTTCGAACTTTTGACCGAAATATTTTGTTTTTCGTTCGACATTAAATCATCTATTAATGCCTTGCGAAATGTTCTACAATACCTTGAGGGCCATTTTCATTAATGGTGGTTCTCTCACGTTTGTTAACAACTCACACATTGGGTGATAATCAAATGATGTCTTTCCATGTTCAACGACAAATCATATATTTTCATGGCTAGACTTGTACTCGAATGATCGAGTGAACGAGATAAGAAGACCCCAGATCTAGTTTTAGCCATCCATGCTGTGATTTCAAGATTTTTGTACACATCATCTGTACGGTGACCTTACATACAGATCGTCATCCAAACATGGGTCTATATCTATAGGCATGTCTGCATTGGGAAACATTTCAATGAAGACAAATTTTTGAAGTATGTACATGTTATTAGATTGTTTATGTGCTGAACATGGGAATGCCTACCCTCATAAATTATGATCAAAGAGTATATATCATGATGTAATGTATTGTAAGATTTATTCAGGTGACACATTTGCTTCATCTCCAACCCATCAAAGTGTAAAGCATCTCAATCAAATGCTTTTATTATTTTGACCTCATGCTTTAGGGGGAAATTGTTATAGGTCAATTTGGGCATCATTCCCGATGACTTGGTTAATTGGGCATCATCTCCAGGACCAATGGCTAAGGTTCTATCATCCCCTATCATTTTAAGTTGCTACATGCCCTAAGACAAGAACAAGGCAAATCAAGCATGACTTTCATCAAGCAAAGGTTTCCAATATTTGAAGTTTATAATATAGCATATGAGAGCTCACCAACACTGCCTCTAAGGGGACTAAGTGCTTTTCATATGCAGGTAGCCCCCTGAAAGGCTGCTCTGAAAATCACTTCCTGACATTCACAGGTGTGTTGGTCACATTGGGAGCAAAATTCTCATTGTTCTGGAATCTCCACTTGGCCAGTGCCTTCTAGAAGAGGTCACATGTGTCAAGCTTCGAATCCAAGTGTCCATTTAACATCTACAAGATTTGGAACATGTATTGCCTATTATTGGATATTCATTGATTGCAAAAAAACCTTAAGCTCCTCTATAAATTGAGCACAGATATAAGTGCTTGGAAAGGAAGAATTGGAGTAGAGAAATGCTCGTGGATTTTCAATTGAGAGTTAGATTTGTGTAATAGCTGCTAGAGAGATTTATACTATGATGAGGCTGAGGATCTTTTTTGGAATGGTCACTTCAAATCAGTCATTGGGTTTTAACCTCTCCTTCTATCATCAATAAAGAATACAAATTACTTTTCCCTATATGCATCTGTATTGGCTTTGATTTTCCATATTGTAAGATCTTAGTTGATGTATATGGTTTATGCTTTACTTATTTAGCTAACTAAATTGAATAGACATCTATATTATTGCTATCTTCCGTTGTTTTAGTGTTCTTTCTTGCAGGAAACATTTTTCCCAAAACTGCTTGAATTTGAAGCTAAAACGGAAGCGACATAAGGATCCATTTAGAAGTGCTTGGATTACAAGTTAGCCTCTAATCCTTTCTGTGTGTCTATTCTGAGTTAGGAGAAGCAGTCATATAGTCTTTAATCTATTTTTCTAGACTATCACCTATCTAGGGAAGCGCGTTTTATCCGTAATTCACAATTTTGTCCAACACCCTCTTCCTTAATAGATACCTAATTGATCTGGAGATAGAAATTTAGCTCAAAAATGAAAGTTTCCAGAATATTTTAAAACCAAATTCATGTCGTAGTGTCCATCGTTGATTCCAAAGACACCTGAGTCTCCTCAATCCGATGTCGTATGACAAAGTTATGATTTTTTGAAGTTTTTGGTCGATAGCAAAACAATTTGTAGGTGGGTTGACTAGGTTGCTGGCTAGGTGGTCCGTACTGTTGATGTCAGCATGCCTACAGGATGTACAGGACCATTCATGGCTTTCCAAGTGGAAGGCTTGTACTGGTGTAGGTTGGCACATTCTCATTGATTGAATTTTGGTTGTGGTGGTTGTTGGGTACTAGTTTTGTACTTATTTCCTACATATGTTTCCCCCATTGTTACCTTGTGACTACAACCATTAGGACTATATTTGCCTCTTTTTCCTGCATTTCTATCTTAAACAGTGTTGTTTCACCTTATTCTCATTATCTTTCTATTTCATCGATTATTATGATGTATCGTGCCTTTTTTTATGAATATCTGGCGATGAATGTTTGGAGAATTTCTATGGTCTTTTGTTGTCCTTCCAAATTTTATTTTTAGCACAAAAGATCTAGAGCATGAGGCCTACAAGAGCAGTCGAAGGTGTGTTGTTACAGTGAGTTCTTACACCACGCCATTGTTACATCGTGGTGTTTTTACAGACCCGCTGACCACTGTTACAGTTGTACCGCTGAATGGATATCGTCAACTTCTGGATGTCGACCTGTCCTCTATTATTGTTACGCTACAGATGTGATTTTCCACAATAGATGTAGGGGTCATTATGTATTGTATTTTAGGATGACAACTTTTAGGTGGTTTTGATTGTAATCTATATTCCTCCGGTCAAACTTTTTATTAAAGAAGTGGTTGTAACTATATGTATCCTATTTTGATCAGCAAGAGAATCATAAGATTCTCATGAATGATCCATCCCTCGTTTTTCTGAATATGTAACCACTATATAATTCTTGACCCCTAAGATCAAAAGGTTAGTGGAGAACAATATTACTTTGGCTCTATAATTTTGGTCACATTAATACGAGTTACCGCATTGTTGCTGTTACATGCATTTTCTGGTTTAGTTTCCATTTAAATTTCTTTCTCTACCTACGCCATGCTAGGGAGGAAGGGCCCTCCTCTTTAGTAGGGATTGCAGTGGTTAAGGTAGCTATACATATTTCTTATCTACATTATGTACCGGTGGAAGTGTTGTTGTTGTTGTTCTAGTTATGACTAAATCTTCTTCAATTTAAGTATTATTATGATGTTACACGTATGTGATTAGAGATACCAGCTAGGTAATTTTTGTGTGGCAGGTACAACTAATTGAGGCATGATTAAATTCCTGTAGATCATTTTTCATTTTTGCACGAGAGCTTTCTTCCAGCATTTAATTAAAAAATGATTTAGTTGTATTTTTATTTACTTCTAGTTTGATGTATCGGCACAAACAGGGCAACTGTCATTGAAATAAAAGACATCCCTAGATTGATAATTTATGTATACTGTCTTATTCATTTAATAGTGATTAATACAACCCATAATTTTGGTGCCGTTTCTGGGGATGGAAGTGACGATCCAATCGACCATAATTGTTTGTTAGATGATAGGGTGTTCCTAGCCTACAACTATTGGGTGGTAAGACTAGAGGTGAGATCCTGCGCATCACTCTAACATACCTGGGCGGGCTAACCATTTCTACACTAGGGCACTTAGAGGTGTAAATTTTCAGTGTTTTTTTTAGTGTGTCTTCAACGACACAATTGTTGGGCGGTAAGACGAGAGGTAAGAACCTTCACATCGCTCTAACATACCTGGGCGGGCTCACAAATGTCTCGCTGGCACACTTATAATTGTGAATTTTCGGGTGTTTTCTTTAGCGTGTATTCAGTTATACATTTGTTGGGCGATAAGACGAGAGGTAAGAACCTGGGCATCACTCTCACATAATTGGGTGGGCTCATAGATGTAGAAACTGAAGCACTTGTAGGATGAATTGATACACATATGGTCCATGTGTGCCACTAGAACAATAGAAAAATCCACAAACACCTCCCACTCTAACTAAATACAGGAAAAACAGGTCGTAAAAAGGAAAAGAAGAGTGCAGATTTGGGAAGAAAGACATTCTTTGGAGATCTGATCTCAAAAGAAGAAAAGGATTAGTCTACTATGTATAGAGATAACAGGAAGACGGGACCACAAAAAGTTGCTACCATATCAAAGCCTGAGGCATTGGTGCCTTCTGTGTCTGGACCTCACCACCCTTCAAACAACATATCCACTTATGATATCAAAACTCCAGATCTGAAACAACAGTGGAAAATCATTGATTAAAATTTGAATATTGAAGGACAAGGGGATACCAGTGGGGAGCATTGGGGCCTGAGGAACAAAATTTAGTTGATCATCATTTGGCTGTGGTTAGTGCAGTGAAACAGATGCTCCTAGAACAACTAGATCCTTTATTTATTTGTCAATATCCTGCATATCCTGAGGTTAGGTCATCCCATCAGGAAGGATCAACCATGGGGGATGAGAATGTTAAGACAAATGGTTCTGTTAATTTTTAATTCCTAATAGTGGCGATACGGGATGAAGCTCCTACAAAAAAAAATCCTTTATCATCTCGGCCATCCTTTCAAGGGATGGTTGTTGAAGATCCTGATACTTTTATGTTCTAGTTCGATGTGCTGTGTAGGAGTTATGACTACACTTCAGATTCCCAAAAGTTAAAATTGTTTCCTGCTACTCTGAAAGGGGCAGCATTAATATGGTTCATGAGATTGGGTGTTGGCACGATCCGAACTTGGAATGACATGAGGGAGGCCTTTCTCTTTAAGTATCATGATTATTGTCGAACAAGGGATTTTAAGGAAGATATCTTCAGAATTGCACAGAAGGATGAGGAGAGATTGGAATACTATGTGGAAAGGTTCCATTATAATTTAAAAAGGTCTAATTTTGGTAAATTAGCCACGAAAATTATGAAACCTATATTCTTAAGAGGTATAATAGATGACTGTTTGGATAATTTGAATTTGTTGGGAAAAAGAGACATGTCGCAAGAACCACTTGAAGAAATAATCAAGCTCTGTCTACGTATTTCAAGAGGACCTGTCAAGGGGAGAAGCTCAGTTCATATAGAGAATTCCACAAGTGGAGGAGTAACTAGAGCAGAGATCGAGAATCTATTTGAGTATTTTAAAACCGACCTCCTTAGAACTCTCTCTACCCAGATCACTAAGGTACAAGTAAAGAAATCACAAGCAGAAGCTAAAGAAATATTAGCGATATTATTTCCTCGATACAAAAAGAAACTTCTAGAAAGAGAATGTGGACTGAATAGCATCAGCCTGTGCAACATCTGGAAGTTGGTACATTCTGAGTCAATGCCGTGAACTTCCCAGACTAAAAGCTATACTTCAATAATCAAGCGAGGATGTCCAATATTCCTACTTTATCAGATCAAAGAGGCCATGGCAACCATGACCTACAGGTATGCCTCCATATTTTTCCTCTTTCAATCCTTGTAATAATGTTTATAATAGTCAGAAATTTCCATGGCAGTGTCCTACTCCTTCCTTAACACAATTTCCTTCACCATGGAAACAATGGCCTTCCCCTCCACAAATGCAATATCCTCCATCCTAATCTCATCCTTGGAGCCAAAATTGGAGAGGTAATGTCCAAGGTCCAACACCCCCGCATTACCAATGCAGCAACAATTACAATTGCCTCCCCTTCAAACTCCTGCACCTCCTATCTGATCGCAATTACCTGTGCAACCTAACCCCAATCCGAGTAATAAGGAAACTCAGAGTATAGATGACCCAGTTGCCTTCCAGACTTATCTCATCACTCCTATTAGGCTTAACGAGGTTGAGCTTCGATCAAGAAAAGTAATCAGACCTAAACATACTCCCATTATTACCTAGGAAGAATGTGAGTCGCCTAGAAAGGATATAGTCGATTCTGAGACAATTGTTACATCTATAACAGCTGATACAACACCTTCTGTTACACCTGTAGC
The DNA here is from genome assembly GCA_034641835.2 of Pinus albicaulis. Taxonomy (NCBI): domain Eukaryota; kingdom Viridiplantae; phylum Streptophyta; class Pinopsida; order Pinales; family Pinaceae; genus Pinus; species Pinus albicaulis. The sequence continues at coordinate 75,122,128 of CM076573.1, read as the reverse complement.
AGCCAGTTCAGGAAGGCCTGTTGTTTCTACATCAGCCAACTTGAGCAGGGATGGTGCATCTGTGATAGCTGACTCGGGTTTTAAGGTTGAGGATCCTCCATACCCTCAACGATTAATGGAAACTGGTCCAACCTCACAAACTGAATCTGAGTTCCTCAAGGAATTACAAAATTTGTATGTGCAGATTCCACTGTTACAAGCTCTTAAGAAAGTACCTATCTATGCCAAAACAATGAGAGATCTATGTGTCAAAAATCCTAGAAGAAAACCGAAAGAGCCTGCTACTATCCATGTTATGGGGAAACTCTCTAAACTTATGATTGATCAGCCCTTGTTGACTAAATATAATGACCCAGGGAATTCTACGGTGACTTTCCATATTGATGACCAACCCATAACTAACACTTTGATTAATTTCGGGGCAACCATTAATGTAATGACAAAATATCTCTTTATCTCCCAAGGACTTCATGGAAATAGACCTAGAACCATAGTGTTTGAATTAGCAAATAGGTCCTGTGTCAAGCCCGAGGGAATGATAGAAGATGTGGTGATAATCGTAGCTTCTTGGAATTATCCGGCCGATTTTCTCATTTTAAAAACCAAATCCAACCTGGGGGGTCATCCTTTAATTTTGGGAATACCATGGATAGCCACTGCAGATGCATATATTGGATGTAGGTCCAGATCTATGGCGATCTTAGATGGGCAGGCCACTTAGAACCTGAACCTTTACCCCCCAGCAAAATCGATTGGAATAGTCCCTGGTGGGACGAATTTGAACTTGAATCTGATTTTTCCCTACCTCTCCTCACACTTGGAAAATCACAATACTTTAAGGATGAGAGAGAGGATGATATTATTAATTTTTTTATTAGAAATTCACTCTCAGTTGCCTCCATTAGAGATCCGAGGGAAGAATATGAGGTAGATGATGCAATTATTGAACATTTGAAAACTACTTCGCAAACTGCCAGCAGTCTGTTGAAATTGCGCCTCGGAAATATTTAAACATTAATCCTAACTTCACTACTAAAAAAAAATAGATTCTTGATACAGTTGTTACAGAAATATAAAAGGGAATTTGCATGAGACTATACTGATATGAAAGAAATTCACCTTGTCCTATGCACTCACCACATTTACCTTAAAGAGGACTACAAACTAGTTAGACAACCACAACGATGAATGAATCCCGCACTTAAGGATATAGTGAAAGAGGAATTAGAGAAACTCCTTAATTCTAATTTCATCTACCCCATTTCTGACAGTCAGTGGGTGTCCCCACTTACCATTGTTCCAAAAAAGAATAGAAAGTGGAGAGTCTGTGTAGACTATAGAGAGATTAACTAGGTCACCCAAAAGGACCATTTCCCTTTACCATTCATTGACCAGGTCCTAGATACTCTATCATGGAAAACGTTTTTTTCATTCCTGGATGGGTTTAGTGGCTATAATAAAATAGATATTTCCCCAGAAGACCGAGAAAAGAGAGCCTTTACTTTCCTGTGGGGTACTTTTGCATACAGAGTCCTTCATTTTGGCCTCTGCAATGTGCCAACAACTTTTCAGATGGAAATGTTGGCTATATTTTCTGATCACTTAAATTACTATCTTGAAATTTTCATGGATGAATTTACACCCTAGGGGGATTCCTTTGAAACATCATTAGTTAATTTGGAAAAGGTGCTGGAACGCTGTGAAAAAACTAATGTTGCTTTGAGCACAGAGAAATTCCACATGATGATGACCGAGGGAATTGTGCTGGGACATTTCATTTTGGCAGAATGAATCAAGGTAGACCCTGAAAAAATTGAGGTAATGTTGAAAATCCCAACTCCTAGAACTCAAAAAGAGGTACGTCGTTTTTTGGGACATGCAGGGTACTACATCAGATTTAAGAAGTTTTTTCAAAGGTTGCATATCCTTTGTTTTCTTTGCTCATGAAAGATAAAAAAATTTTGTGGATAGGAAAGTGTGAGGAAGCCTTTATGAAGTTAAAGAAATTTGTAACAACATCACTTGTTTTGCGAGGACCAAACTGGAGACTGCCATTCCATATCATTACGGATGCATCTGACATAGCTATGGATGTTGTTTTGGGGTAGTTGGAGGAAAAGAAACCTTATTCCATTTACTACATCAATAAGAATTTAACTCTAGCTGAACTCAACTATACAATGATTGAGAAGGAATTCCTAGAAGTAGTGCAAGCTATCAACAAATTTCAGGACTACATCACCAGGTATCAAGTATTTCTACACACTGACCATGCTGAAATTCGATTTTTAATGAATAAACCTGTCAATAATGGTAGAGTTACATGATGGTTATTGCTATTGCAGGAATTTGATATCACTATTTTAGATAAACCTGGAAAAAATAATGTGGTTGCTGATTTTCTTTCTAGATTAACTATAAGTGATGACTGCACTCCTACTAAGGATTATTTTCCAGCTGAATATATTTTGGCCATATCTATTCACTCACTGTGGTATAGAAAATTATCTTGTTGTAGGTAAATTCCCACACCATTTATCTTCTAAATAAAAGAGGAAGATCATACAACAGAGTGCTACCTACTCCTGGATAGAGGGAAATATCTATCACACTGGGCTATACTTTCAGATTAGGCATTGTGTTAAAGAAAATGAGGTTTTTGATATCTTGAAATCTTTTCACGAGGAATTCTATGGAGGTGTTGAGGCCTCATAATTCTGTTGCCAAAATATGGGGAAAACCACTCAGTTCGAACATTAAATCAGCTCCTTTTCCGTTTGGTATAGTGGCTTCGACTGGGGATAATGGGACCAATTTCCCAATAAGGATGATTTTGAGGGTGTTGTGAATATAGCATGCAAGTGGATAATGATTTTAATCTATATACATCTATCTAAATTATTAATCTAATATATACTCGAGGTGTTTTTCCTTTATGTGATCTAAAATGATATCTTTCAACTATTAATAATATAGATAATTTAACAGTTGAAAGAGATGAAAATTATGTAAAATGATTCTTCTAAAAAAGTAGTTTTCATAGAAGAATTGTGAAAGAAATATCGCATTTATCTGTGTAATTAAATATTCAATAAGAAACCATAAATAAATATTAGAACATAAGTGCATGTAATATTTATATATGATAATGTTTCAAACATATAATGCAATAAAAAAATGACTGTCAATCTATAAAGTAAAACTTAATACAAGTGAATAGAAGTACCATATGTACGAAGTTCTACTCATGTAAACTGACAATGATGAATCTGCTCCTTCTCACTTTCAAGAAATTTAAAGAGTATAGTAGTGCAACATCAGTTAAGCAATTTTAATTGTTAAAGGATAATAGAATGTGTTCCATTAATTCATCAAAGTAATCACGAACTTACAATAGTGCATTCTTTGCAAATGTTTTTGACAAATTTCTGGACCCTTCTCTAAATGTATGAGAAGGGTTTAAATACTAAACTAAATATAAAATAAAATATATTATTACAAAAATATAGAGGAGGTTTCATACAACCTTCCTCAAAAAGCTAACTTAAACTACAATTTAGGAAATTAAACTAACAATTCTGATTTTATGAGTCTTGCCCTTCTTTCTGAATGTGGTCACGAAGTTTGAAAATATCTAACATTGCTTTGAGTTGAGTTGGCTACAATGTCCTTGATAGGATCTATCCCTTGCAAATAGCATTTGAGATTACTAACTGAGATCTTTTTGCTGAATCTGCAAGAGACTGCAGAGTTTGATGCTAATGATAAGGTTTAATCAAAAAATTTCAGTAATTTTCATGATCAAACTTCTTTACCTTTTTAATCATTTCCTCTGGTGTATCTTCTCTCTATTTCCACTATGTTTCTACCTATATTGTTTTTGAAAACACATCAGAGGTGTTTTCCTTAAGAAGTTCTAATTTAGACAATTGTTCACACATAGATTCAATAATATCACTTGAAATATTGGATGTCTTTGCCACTGCTTTCTCTACCTTTTTGATCCGCACTTCCCATTCTGTGAATAAATTTCTTTCTGAAGCTTATCTATTTGAGGTAGATTAGCTTTCTTTCCTAAATCTGAAACTTTCCATTGAATGTGTTCTTCAATTTTCTTCTCAAATCTTTCATATTCAAGTTTCTAAATTGCTATCTGTTGGATCATTAATTTACTTGAATCACAATAAGAATCAATCATATAAGCTTGATGACAAAACACTTCTTTTTATTTCTTTAATATAGTGTTTAAATCAAGTGATTCTTTGATAAATTGTTCTAATTGAGGTTTACTCTGTAACTTAGTCATAGCTATTTCTAGATGTTCTTGTTTTTCATTAATCTCTGTCTGAAGCTGCAATTTGATGCTTTCAATATCTTTATGAAATTGGGCTATGTTTACCTTTATTTGCTCATTGGAATTGGATTTCTCTTCATTCAACAACTTCTCCAGTTCTTGTACTCTGGCTACCTTTTATTTTAATAACACTCTAACCTCAGTAGCTTTATCGACAGTAGCAGTAGCATATGCACCTACATGCTGTGATAATTTGGTTAGGTGTTCAATAGGGTCATCTAAGAAATATTTCCATGGTACATCAACTGATTCATCTGTAGGCTTTGGATTTGTTTCACCAATTCTCCTTATTTTATTTCTTTTAACTACAGCTTTGTAACTAAGACTGTAAAAAATATCTAATGAAGGAATATCTTCAATCTAAAGAACTATCTAATCTGTAGGGTAGGCTGGTATGATTTATTTATCATGCATTTTTGGAACTCTTTGTAGTGGATCAACAATCTCCACTACATTCTGTGAATGTTCAGGTGTCTGGAAACTTGTTGCTTGATCAGTATTGGGATTTTCCTTCGGAGTTTTTATTGCTTCAGAAAACTCATCCCATTCATTTATAAGATCTTTTGTTTGTGGAAAACTATAATTATATATAATATTGTGACTGCGCTGAACTGCTTGAAAATTGGATTATGTCCCATTATTTCTTGTTTCCTCTAGCATCTCTATCTCCTGAATGACTTGGTCAATCTTCTTTTCTGAGTTTTCCTTTTTAGCTTCGGATTCATTTTTAGAGTGATCTGAATTATTAGATTGCTGTTGTGACTGTCCTGACTCATCTTTAGACATTTCATCATCCAGATTGACACTTGGAGTGTGTTTGTTGTTTTCTTCAATAGTTAACAAATTGAGAGGGACTTTTTCTAGTCTCTTGTTTCTGTATGATTGAAAAGCTTCAAAATGTTCTTGAATTAGTTGACTAGATGCATACTTGATAAAATCTGAAAATTTTTCCATGCCCTGGAAAAGATCATGAAATCCATCTTCCTCTCCTACAAAAGGTTTCATATTAATCTGTGTGATGTAATTGTTAATCACATCGGTTCGGTCATATAATATTTTCGACATTACTGCCAATTTCAATAAATATATTTTTGAAACTTCCTTGTAAGTATGGTTGATGTTAGACAATGAAAAAGTGCCACATTGTACAGGGAAATTAGGCCAAATGTCCTTTTTAGCATCCTTCAGCTGTTTCATAACACCATTAACAAGTTGTTAGCCTATTTCTTTTGCAAGTAACTTATAGGGAACATAATAGGGTAAAACATGGAGAGAAGCATAACTCCAGAATAATCTAATATATGTAAAATTGTCTTCAACAAACGATCTAGCTACTGGGAGAATGTATGCATTGGCTTCTTCAGAAACCCTAGGAGCCCTTTTATTAAAAATCTTCTGATGTATAGGCAATATGACTCCATAACAGATTTTATAGAAGTGTAAGTGGAAATCTGAGTCCTAGAGTTCTCTGTGGTAAATGTGAATTTGGGTAGGGTCCTTGGTGGTCCATTTCCATCTCATGGTGGGAAAACTGGAAGTAAAAAAAATAGAATCCATGACATAGGAAGACATATAAAAGGGAGGTATTTCTCTAAGTGAAAAACTTCTTTTATTCCTATATTCGGTTATATGCTTGGCTAGGTTATTGGATAAGATGTCTGCCCAATTCAGAATAGATGAATTGACGATTGCGTCAATTTGGGGAACCCAATCTCTTAAGAACCTAGTGCTATCTGGTTTCGAAAATAATCTACATAACATACCAGCAGCATAACAGTAAGGATTAGGAATTTTGGAAATTGGGTACGTACCGAACTTATCTTGCTTCAATTTCCCCTGTTTATCCTTCCATTCTTGGATTACTTTGATAAGATCTGGATGTTCTCTTCTAAAATTCTAGAAATAGTCTTTGTCATATTTCTGCTGCGGGGGTGATAGATGGTACATTGTTGTTAAATCTTCTTCCATAAAAGAACCCATAGTTTCTCCCTTCAAATTCTTGAACATTATATCTTCAATGTTCAAGTGTTCAATTTCCCACTTAACCATGTCCGTATAAGGAAGAATATTTGGTCTTGCAGTTATTCTATGAATCTATGAGCATGTAACGTCAAAAAGAGTTGTGTCAGAGGTAGAAGTAGTGCCTTTTGAAGAAACTTTGTTTATCACCCTTGGTCCTTCACTTTCAAAAAGTTTATACATTGCTTCCCATGTCGAACTACCGCAATATTTGTTGCAGACGGTGTCTAAAAATAATGGAGACATATATGTGTCTTCAGTAGACAACGTCTGAGAGATTTTGTTACCCTTTTTGCTCATTCTACTCTTCTTCAATCCGTTAACTAGTTTCTTGAAAGCAGAGTGAATTTTTACAAGTATGGAGTATCAAAGAGACAAATCAATCATTTATTTCAAACACACGGGAGCATATATCAATATTATTAAAATATAACATAAATCATCATTCATAATCTTTGAATTAATATTTCATATATCTCCGCACATAAGATCTATCAATTGCTTTAAAGCCGTTAAGATCTTAAATTTCATTTTGACATGACACAAGTTATTTTACACGCTTGATCTATTAAATGGTACCAGTGTGCATATCACAAGTTATAACTTATAACTATTCGTAATACTTACCATTAAAGGCTATGAAATGCGATCTGCGCAAATCACAGATCGCAACTTTTATAGGATAACGACTTAGCATATGTTATAAGGTGAGCGAAATGTGAATTGCACTTTTTTAATAAAACTGAAGTGACCAGGATAGCCGAAGACTTTATATTCATTTATCTATTTGCTTGTCGGGTCCGTGGAGTTGCAACTTATATCATTTTTCTTTTAATGTTTTATTTTGATTGATTAAGTGAAGTGCGGTGCGATAAAGTAAATATAACGATGATTGAGGATTTTTGCAAAGTTTTTTAAATCATACCTTCAGAGAAGCTTAAGTGCATATCGCAATTCGCATATTTTAAGTTTTATAAATCTTTTGAAATTCATAAGATATGTGATTTGCGATGGGCTTTAAAAAGAATAAGGTGGAAAAATAAAATATGTATTTTCTAAGTTTTTATTTTAGGAAATATAAATGAATTTCGTATTTATTTCTAAAGGGTCCCTATTTATAAAAATAAATCGGGGGTTGTTGTATAACACGACAGTTGGCGATTCATTTGGATGAACCAAATATCTCTGATAATTTTTTTTGGCATTTCTAAGCTTTTTCGAAAATAAAATAGTTATAGGAATGAAATTTCAAAATAAACAATATCTTACTAAGCAATGAAAATTTCTCTTATTCACTATTCATAAGAATTACTCTATTAAAGATATAAGTATGAAAATATATATCAGTCTTTACTCAGTTTAAAAAGATAAAGTAGGTGGCCTTTACAGATTAGCTTTATAAAAATTTACTCTTTTATCATAGGTAGAGCCTCTGTTCCAATAGGAAATTTAAGTTTTTGGCAGGGTTATCTTTTATCCAGCAATGATTCATTGTACCATCCAGCATTTCTTATAACTTTGAGAAGTAAATTTTGATCTTCGAGAATTTTCTTTTATATGTTATTTTATTCACTTAAAAGCCATTGTCTTGGCTTGGTAACCAAATGATTAAAATGCCACTCACTATTAGTAATTAAGTTGATCAAGCTGGCTCTTGATGAGACCCCTTTCCTTTTTGATATAATATCAAGTCATTACCCTGTTTTGGTAGACAGTATGTAATGTCAGTTTAACTATTTCCTTATGAACATGGTAAACAAGCTCGTGATGAGACTTATTATATTTTATGTTTTTCTTCTAAGCATATATATTTTTATATTATTTTGAATTCCTTTTGAAAAATTATAAGATTTTCTTGATGGGGTGAATCATTGGTCTTTTTAAGATTCTGGATGATAATGTCGATGTTAGTATGAATCTTTCATCGAAAAAAACCACTTTAGCTATGCGTAACAAATAGCCCTAACATCAATTATGGCTACCAATATCTTTAAATCTGCAGTTAGTTGATCCAAATAAAGCTGCACAAATCCAGATCTATGCATAAAAGACATTAAGCAGTGAAAATAAAATGTTGCTCCATGTATCCAATAGATAAGACAAGAACGATATATTTGAAATAATTTTTGTATTAAAAGGGGCACCTAAGAGGAAAACAAGAAAGGTGTTTCCAATTCTCCTCAATGGGATGGGTTCTTTAAATTCCTCAGCATTTCGGATCTAAAACTTTTCTCTCTTGTTGGTGTAGAAAACCCGGACAAACATAGAACTCAAAGGGAGCTCACAAAGCAAATGATGGAAAATGTGACAATGATAATGGCTCAAAGTCAGACCAAGAATATAGATCCAGAGTGATCTAATGCATTGAAAGGTGTCAAATGAATGGGAAAACCCTTCTATTTATAACAAAATATTAGGGCGGTCTAGAACTTGGTGCATGAATAAAACATTATTAACCAACTTCTAGAACCACCTTTTGGGAATATTTTATTATATTTGTTGGAGGGAAAAGGATTTTAACTTGGGTAAAATCCTTTATTTGTAAATAATAAATAAATAAATGATTTATTTATTATTTTTAAGGAAATGGTGGAAATATAATTAAATAAATAATGATTTATTTAATTAGTTATAAATTATTTAGTCAAATTTAACCAGGAATATTATTTAAATAAGGATTAAATAACTTATTCCTAGGAAATAATCAAATAAATAAAGATTTATTTAATTTATTTCCTTGTTTTGGGTTAAATATGACCAGGAATAATAATTAAATTGATGTTTAACTAATTATTCCTTGAGGAAATATAAACAAATATAGATTTGTTTATTATTTCCTTTTGGGGTTTCCTGTTTAGACCATAAACAAACTTAATAAAGTGTTTTTAAATATTTACATAATTATTAATTTCTGTGATAAAATTAATTCTTTATAATTAACACTAGGGTCCATCTAATGATAATAGGTTAGATGACCAAAAAATGGTGTAACGGTGCCCAAGTACGGGGTGTTTAGGAGAAAATCGTATGACCGAAGTACGTTGTAAGAACTTAATCAGTAGACATCAAGAGGGAAGTCAGACAGAGAAATGTAAGGTAGTCTAATGTGCTGAAGGACTAGACCCTGAGGAGACGAGGCTTACAGGTGCAACGAGTCTCTATTTTATGAGATGGTACCTGTGCTAAAGGCGGCAAGGAGGCATACCTATGCCCGCCGAGACAAAGTACAAAAGAATAGTGTGTCCAGTAAACAAGGAACCAACCTATAAAGTACATGCTGGCATAAACATGATCCAGAAAAATAGAATGATGAATCCCACATACATGTTGTGCCTGGGATAACAGCCATGAATTATATAATAATATCTGAGTACATGAGATACAAATACAACCCAAATGCCCCCTATAAACGGGGAAGGGCTCATAAAATCTGACTGATACATGCAAATCGAAAAGGCACTGCAAGCAGCTAAGGACGACATCATCAAATATAAGGAGCTGCATCGAAGGCTGAAATGAAGAGGTCATTCGGGCATGTCGGGGGCTACCTGTAGGGCCACCCCCTCATTAGGGTTGAGACATCTCACACACACCCGGGAATCATCAATAGATGTTGCTGCATCACTATACCATCAAGTATACAGATCTCGATCATGCTAAAAGGAGCTGGAGCTAAGAAACAATCAAGTCAAAGGGTAATGAGAAATCCCTTTGCCTGATCCGAGGCACCGAACAAGTGTAGGAGATGGAACCAAGGTACACCGCCCTCTAGACCTGTCTTCTGGAGTGAATGAGTTGATGTCGACAGAAGGAGGTCCGCCATAGGTGAGGCAATAAGAGATCCCCAACTAAGGCACGAGAGAAAATAGTAGAGCCAATAACAGCCGAACACCAATGATGATGATGAAATGGGGGGAGATCCAAAGGGGACTATAAAATCATGAGTACAAGATGGTATCTCATGACGGAAATCGACATGAACAAGAACAAGTATGGAGGCGAAGTGGTGCCCCAAGGAAAATTGTTGTCAGTGAGGAAATCTGATTTTGATGAGAGGTGAAGTCATCCTTCATGGACAACAAGTGTCCTGGTGAAGAAGGGAATCATGAAAAACAAACAGATGTTGGCTATCTAAAAGAAAATAAAACATGCATTTCGATAGGGAAATGCTAAGGGTAATATTTCTTAAGATAGAGTGCATTGCGAGGATTAGGAAGGGGGTGGCATTCGAAATCCTCTAAAAGGTATGCCCCCTTACCAAGATCTTTATTGATGATGTAAGGACGGAGCCATAATGAGTCAAACTCCCCATGATTGAGGGCATCATGGGCCTGGTCATATACTAGAACAAGGTCACCTTCATGAAAGGTGCGAGGGTGGAATTTTCGGTCATATTGAGCTTTGGTGCGCTTTTTGGCCACTTCAAGAGTTTGCAATGCAACACGACGGTATTTAGAGGCACGCTCAAGCATGATGAGTCGTTGTTCTAGAGGCTGGGTATTAGGGAGAAGTTCGACAGCCAAGTGAAGGGAAGGAATTTCACACTCGATCGGTAAGACGACCTCCTTGCCAAAACCAAGGTGGAAAGGAGTGAAACCGGTGGCAGTTTTAACAAAAGTTCTATAAGCCCACAAAGCAGGGAAGATCATAATATGCCAATTGGTTTTGTGCTTATTCACCATTCGTTGAAGCATGGTCTTAAGAATTTTTTTGACCACTTCAACTTGGCCATTACCTTGGGGGTAATAGGATGATGAATATTGGTGCTCAAAACCCAATAGTGAGGATAGCTCGCGCCATATCTCATCTTCAAAATGTCGGCCATGGTCAGATACCAATTGTTTTGGAACCCCAAATCGAGTAATGACGTGGTTAAAGAAAAAGAGGGCTGCGGTGCCTGCCGTATTGTTGAATGTTGGCATAGCTTTAGCCCATTTTTTGAAATAGTCAACCACCACGATGATATATTTGTGGTTACCAACAGATGGGGGTCGACACTCCATAAAGTCGATGGCCCATTTGCAGAAAGGAACAACTGTGATGACGGGATGGAGGGGAGCAGGAGGAGCTTGTGCTTTAGGGGCGAAGTGTTGGCAATTGGAACAATGCAATCGCTGAGGAGAGAAGGCCAAAAATGCCCAGCGCGCATGATTTTTTGGGCGATAGCAAGACCAGAGAGGTGGCCACCGCAAGCACTGCTATGACAGGCATTGAAACCTTGGTCGGCTTCAGCATGCATGGGACAACGACGAAGGACAGTATCTACTCCGCGATGATAAAGGTCGTCACTGATCAGAAGGTAGCGAGGGGCTTGGTGTCGGATACGTCGTCGAGCATCACGATCAAGATGAAGGGCAAACTTTTGGGTTTGCAAGTAGGTAAGAATTTCACCGTACCAAGGGTCGTCGGTGGTGATGGCGAATAAGTGTTCATCGGGAAGAGAATCATTAATTGGGGGATCCTGCGTACTGGTAGGTAATTCAGAAATAAGTTCAACGAGGAATAAACCTTTCTTACTTTTTGGGGTGACAAATTGGAGGTCGAATTCTTGAAGGATAACGAACCAATGAGCATACTTCCCACTGAGGATGCATCAACTCAATAGGAAAGCCATGGGGTTGGAATTAGTCACAACCATTGTGGAACGCATGAGGATGTAATGACGCAGTTTTTGGACCAAGAACACGACAGCTAGCGCTAATTTTTCTTCATGAGAGTAAGATAAAGGTGGATCGGCAAGGTTCTTATTGACATAATAGATCACACGTTCGATACTGTTATCATCTTCCTGGATAAGGACACCAGCTACCGAATAGGTGGAAGCGGAGATGTACAGGATGAAGTCCCGATCAAAGTCAGGAGGGCGGATCAAGGGAGCGGATTTGAGAGCATGTTTTAGGGCATCAAAAGAATCTTGAGCATAGGTATCCTAGAAAAATGGGGTGTTAGATCAAAGAAGTCTACGGAACCCATGTGCGGTAGTGGCGTAGTGAGGAACAAATCAGCGAAGAAAATTAGATTTACCTTGGAGACTTTGCAATTGGCGTAAGGTAAGAGGAATAGGAAGTTCAAGAATGGCTTGAACTTTCAAAGGGTCAAGGGTTATACCGTCTTTAGACATTATGAAGCCTAGGAGACGGCTGGTGGGAATGCAGAAAACACATTTCAATGGGTTAAGGCAGATATTATACTTGCGACATCGGAGGAAAATGGTATGCAGATCATGGAGGTGTTGTGCCCGATGTTTAGAACATGCAGTAAGGTTGTATAAATAGGCAAGGATAATATGAGCTAAGTCATGGAAACAATAATACATGGCTCGTTCAAAAGTGGCGCCGGAATTTTTAAGGCCAAATGGCATGACTCGGTATGCAAAAGTTCCCCACAGACTAGTGAACGAGGTTTTAAGTTGATCAGCACGATGGATAAGGATTTGGTTGTATTCGGAGAATACATCCATAAAGGATAGAACCTCGTGCCCCACACACTCATCAATTATTTGGTCAATAAATGGTGTGGGGAAGTTGTCTTTGGGACAAGCTTTGTTCATATCGCGAAAGTCAGTGCAGACACAGATGGTGCCTTGTTTTTTGAGGACGGGAACACGGTTGGATACCGAAGTGGTGTGTTCGATGGGATAAATGAAACCATCCTGCTTGAGCTTATCGATTTCGGCTTTGATGGCTTCATGCCTGGAAGGATGAATGGGTCTCAAATTTTGACGGACTGGATTGGCATCAGGCCATGTGTCGATATGGTGTTCAACAATGGCTGGATCGAGTCCGGGCATTTCTGAGTAGGACCAGGTGAAAATATCACAAAATTCTTTGAAGAGTTTGGTGTAGGCTTAAATTTCTTCTGAGGTGCATTGGGCACCCAAGGTGATATGTTCTTTGATTCCTAGTTTGAAAGAAATGTCAATTTTGATGGTAGGAGAGATATTGGCCATATTGCCTTCTTCGAAAGCATCAGGTGCAGGGATGGGGTTTTTAAACCAATTGACTTTATCGGGAATGAAATCTTTAGATTCGATAGCATATTTGTCATGGGATTGATGTGGAAGGAAGTATGCACGATGGTGCATATCATCCCACAGAAAATCAGGTTTTTTCATGGCTTCCATAATGTCTTCATCTGAATGGAAGATGGGAAGAGTGGGGGGAAGAGGATCACCTGATGAAGTAGGAATATGAGACTCCTGATTTTTGGGGGAGAGGCTCATATGCGCAACATCATGGGGGGTGACAGAAGAGTAGGCAGGTGGGTGGTCAGGTGAAACATCGGGGGGAGACACTAAGGGGCCGACCTTCGAGGATCGTAATGATGATGAAAGGTAAGAAATGGTGGCTGAAGACTCGGTCATTTCAATATCAGGAGGGGGAATGTTAATTTATGTAGACAGGTCGTCTGGTGCTAGTGAAGAAGGTATATGGTCATGTGTGGCTTGGAATTGGTGGTCTGTGGCTAAAGAGGAACGATACTCATCAAGGCGTGGGCAGAGGTGGATATAATGGCCATGGAAATCGCACAAAGAACAAGGATGATTGTTGCGCAAATTTTTAAGTTTCTGGATTGAATCACGTATAGTGACATAAACCTCAGGGATATCAGATTACGGAAACTTTTCATTGACCATGGTCTTAAGATGCGGTAACTCAGGACATGTATGGGTGGCATGACCTAAAACATCGCACAAGGCACACTGGATAGCGTGCTTTCGCGGCTGAGGAGGGGCAGGGTGTGACGGGGTAGCCTTGTCATGGTATGCCCCCTTGCAAGTTTTAACTTTATTTTCCGGAGCTATCACAATATGAGAAGGGTTCTAGTGAGGTGCTGGGGGCCCTGTAGTAACGGAAGAAGTTAAGGGGAGCAGTTGAACCGATGTCAAAGAAAGGTAAAGTTTGGGGTGACCAGGCAGAGTAGGGGTTGGAGGGCTAAGGTACCAGACGGGTATATCCAAGGCCAAGTTGGGGGGGATAGGGTGGCCAAGAGGGGGACTGAATAAACTCCGAGAGGGGGAGTAAGAAAAGGTATCTGACCAGCGGGGCAGTGGCCAGGAGGAAAGGTGTCAAGGTTGATATCAAGAGGAACCAACCCAGGAGGGTAGAGAGGTACGTGGGGACTAAATGTAGAAGAAGATTCAGAAAGAAGAAGTCTAGCTAGCGGGGGCAAAGGGCTAGGAGCTGTTTGAGGTGGGTGAGGTTGAGGTTGCTGACTAGCCAAAGCAGGCTACTGAAGGCTAGCCTGAGACGATTGCATCATGCCAACATTCACCAAGCTAGGATCTGAGACAGGAGGAGGAGGAAGGCCAGGGAAGGTTCCAAGCAATGAAGAGTCTTTGTAGACACCAGGGGAGACATTGGTCAAGGAATCGACGGTTCGCTTATCAGCTACAGAAGAGATGGTTGACTCAGGGGAGGTCTGAGATTGTGGCTCATGATATGTCAGCTGGTCAATGGTGACTATCTTCCCATTGTGAGGGAAAAACATCTTGCGGTGGACTGCATATGGGACAACATACATAGCATAGGTGTAGCTACACCCTAAAATAATATTATAGTCAGGAGGGGTGTTGATGACTTCAACGTCAACGCAAACCGTCTTGCCCGCAAGAGTGATAGGACAAGTACGAAAGAGGCCAATGGGCTGGGAGGCATGGCCATCCCATGCCCGAAGGGTGATGGTGGAAGGGGCCAACTCAGGAGACCCGAGTTATTTCCAAACTGAGGCAGACATCACACTGGTAGATGCCCCTTCATCAATAATACACCGAGCTACGTTAGCATTCTGGATTTTGACTGGGATTTGGAAAGCAACGGAAGCAGGAAGAGGAGGATGATCTGATTGGCGGGCGTCGAAAACAATAATTTGGTCATCATCAGGACCTACAGCACCCATGGCAGATAGTAGAGCCTTCCTTTGAGAAGGACATGACTAGAGGAGCTCCAGTGTGGAAATGGCAGCAGGACACTGTGCCAAACCATCTACTATGATATACGAATGAGCAGCTTGTCCAGAAGCAGCATTTCAGCATAATGGGCCTTTAGGAACCTTGGTATGGATTTAAAATTTGGGTTGAGGGATCTGCAAAGGACCATTGGATGTCGAAAGAGGCTCTGTAGGACCTGGAGGTGGGGACTCGGGGACAGATGGAGTGGGAGGCATGGGGTACTGACGAGACCAAGTTTGAAGGTGAAGGTCGACGGGTAAAGGTGTATCAGAGTTCATCATGAGAATCTAGTAATCGGAGGAACTAGAAGGGGAATGTTGAGTGGTTACCAGGGCATGAGGTGGTTGAGTAGCCACAAATCCTTGTTGAGGAAAAGGATCGGTAAACACGGCTGGTTGAGAAGTAATCGCATTGGGAGGAACAGTAGGGGAGGAATGCTGTCCCCACAATGTGGCCTGAGACTCCCACATCTACCGCATCTATGGTAATAGGGGACAATCGTGAGTGTAATGACCATAAACACCATAACACGAACAGGGCTTATTGGTGCGAAGAGGTCTGTTCGGCTTGGGCTAAGAGCCCTGTGGCTAGTTAGCAATGTTAGAATCGCTACTTGGAGGATTGGATCCACGATTACCTGGGGAAGATTGATTTTGATTGCCTTTCCTCTTTATTTGAGAAGAAGGAGGATTAGTTGTGACCTGTTGTGCAAATACTTTCCCTAGAGGGGGTAGTAGTTGTCGGTGCAGGGGTTGAGAAGGCAAGGGAGGTGGAAGTCCAAATGCTGGAGGAGCTAGGACACTAGGCTGTGGGTAAGGATAAGGGTTAGGATGGGAAAAATTGAGGTAAGCAGGAGGGTGGGGAAAAGGAGGCATGCCATATCTTGGATACATGCTACCTAGAGGGGGGAAAGTGCTGGAGGTGCTGGCCCCTCCCGGAGGGAAACCATAGCCCATAGGAGGTTGAGCGTAGGTATGTGAAAGAGCTCCAATGATATCGTCGGCAAAGGGATATGTCCCCGGGCCATTAGTTCCACCGGGCTTTGGGAGGTCAGGAAGGACGGTATAAACATAACGAGATTGAACATAGATAAGGTCATATTTCAAGGCTATTTGGAGGGTGGCTTCTTCAGTTTGAGGGAAGTGGGACGCGACATCTTTGCCAATGGGAGGTAAGAGAGAGTGAAGGAACCATTTCATATAAACCCGATCTTCAAAGGTGGGAGTGCGACATAAGCTCCTTCTTCGGCGCCATTCCTGGACATGAGCAGAAAGGCGGGTCGAAGAGGATTGACGGAAAGAAGTCAAAAGTTCTGTACTAGTGTTGTATCAGAGAGGGAGCTGAAAATAAGATAAAAAGGATTGGGAAATGGTCGCAAAGGTGGTATGGGAAGAGGTGGCATGATCAACATACCATTTAGAAGCTTCGCCGGTAAGCATGCATTGGAACAATCTAAGACGAATAGAATCATCGGTAATGGAATTAGAGGAGCACCACATGTGGAAAGATTAGATATGGTTGGAGGGATCTTCACTAGTAAGGCCTTCAAACTTGGGAATGTCGGAGGGGAGCTTGGTTTGCATAGCAGGCCAACTCATTGTTGAGAAAAATACTGAGAGGGGGGGTGAATCAGTATTTAGTGCAGACAATCAAACTTTTACTTTTTCCTTTCTAAAAACCCATACGCTACTTTACTGAAGGCAACTAGCGTATATACGCGGATATCTTTACAGAACTCGCGTATGTCCAGAGATCTAATTATGTGTTTGAATATTAACTTAGATCATTGCATTATTCATTCATCAGATATTTCAGAAACAATAAACAGGTGCAGACATAACAGAATAATCATCACACATATGCAACACACATGAACACCAGGATTTTTAGGTGGAAATCCAATTCGGGAGAAAACCACTACTGCCGTCTTTTCAGCCTTCAAAATTTATTATTAAGAAAACTTCTTACAATCATGTACTGGTGTAGACTCAAACCAACACGTAGGCACCCACCTGCAGAAGGCTACAACCTTCTCTCGTTTACCAGCTTATCCTCGAAGGGAGCTACAACCCCCTGCTCTCATTTACCAGCCTCTCCTGGAAGGGAGCTATGACCCCCTGAACTCGTTTACCAGCCTCTCCTGGAAGGGAGCTACAACCCCCTGACTGAAGGCTTTGACCCTCAGCACCACTGCAGACCACGTTTCATCAATTTTTAGACTAGATCAAACAGCTTCAATACAACCTTTCACTTATCAACAATCATACCTTGCTCATTGCTTCAAACAGAACAGTGAGACCACTGTAACCAGAATATCAAATATAACCCAGACTTTAGAATAGATATGCAGAAACACATTCAACTTTCAGCAACCATTAGATCAGAAATCATACGCGCTTTTATTTAATCAGACCCGCGTATATACGCGCTTTCCAGAAGACGAACCCGCGTATACTTCAGTGCATTTTCCAAGGAAAAACCCTAACTGCGCATATGCGCTTTTCCTTCCACAGACCCGCGTATACACGCGCTTTTCATGAAATGAACCTGCGTATAGATCTATAAAAGATAAAATTTGTAGTACAGACCAGATCTATGAACTTACCCAGATTTCTTCAATCTCTTCAACAGGATTGCGCCAGGTCTTCTTCACTTCTTTTCAGATCATCCTTGACATTCACCATTTCTAGATCTAGAAATCTTGAGCCTTCATCATGTTCATAGGTGCATCATAGATTCAGATATATCAATTAGGAACAGGGTTCAACCATACAGATATACTTTAGAGTGAAATATTCATCAAAGCCCAGACACATGCACACCCTTGCACAATGAATTTATTCTCCTTATATAGGGTTACCCTTTATCAATACCATGAGCGAAAACCACATAACTTCCAATGGTATTCCTGGACGGGATCTCATAGAAAATCCAATGTTTAATACAATGGGTCAAAACCATGGTATTTACCCCTTGTTTTACATGTTTAGAGCGCATTTGAGCATACGCGACTTGTGACGTTAATCCCCGTGTGCATACGCTACTTCGCCTAGACAAACCCACGTATGCCTTGAGACACACACTTTTCATCAATGTTCTGGCACATACTGAAATTCCTTTCATCATTACCTTCTGTACTGATTGTAGAAACATCAGATTTACATTATTTAGCAAGCTCATCAAGTCAAGAACAACTTCGTCAAGTAGGTTGCCATCATCTTCATCAAGTGAGTTTCCATCAAGGACAACACTCTGCATCATATTTCCAACAATCTCCCCCTTTGGAGTTGATGGCAACCACGATGGTGTTTGATCACCATAACAAATAGATACATTAAACACAACCATTATTCATGATATTCTCCCCTGATTCAAAGACCATGTCACTCTCCCCCTTTGACATCAAGGGCAAAGGGCAGATCAAACCCAACACACGGTTTTTCTCCTCATGTAGACATAAGAGCTCTGCAGATCTGATGTGCACTGAAGTTACCATGCTCCCCCTGAGTTCATGCTGAATCTTCAAACATATTTTTCAATGAAGTACATGAATCTATGACCTTCCTATCACCAAGACTCATACTTACATCAAAGATCCAACCAAGTGGATTTACATATGCGACTCAAATACCCAACCAAGTGGGTCTACACATTTTGACTCAACTACCCAACCAAGTGGGTTTACAAATTTGAACAAGTCCTTACATGACTGAATATTACAATTTACATCATGGGTCTCAACATGACCTTTTCATCAAATTACAAGTATGACTTTTCACAACCAAAACCAAAAATACCTCAAGAGAGAGATCAAGTTTTAGAACCATCATAATGCCAACAATGCATTATTCTCATCCAGGCTAATGCTCCCCCTGAAACTGTGCATCCTTTCCATATGACCAAAACTCCTCCTTAGCTTGAGTAACCTGAATACTTTCAACAGCCAATTATCAAGGCATCTTCACCCAATATCAGAGAATGAAACAGAAATATAAGAGCTGAAACATCACCAGAGAAGCCATAAAACATCAGAGATACCAAACAACACCATATCTTGTGTTGAAGAATGCTGACCCAGAAACTTTGTCAGTAACCACCCATACGCGGTTTTCTGTGTATGAACTCGCATATATACGCGACTGTCTTTCAGGAAACCCACGTATCCAATTTAATCTTCTGAAATTAAGCAGATCTGATATTCTGAGAGGCAGATACCATTCCCAGCTTCTGTCTGGGATATTCGAATGCTTCCCTAGGTAGAGGTTTGGTAAATATATCAGCAACTTGTTCTTTGGAGGGAACATACTCCAACTTCACCTTTTTTTCAAGCACTTGTTCACGTAAGAAGTGATACTTTATGGGAATGTGCTTGGTCTTGGAATGCATAAAAGGATTCTTTGAAATACTGATGGCACTTGTATTATCACACATAATGGAGATAGGAGGTGAACATTTGATTTGAATGTCTTGTAAGGTTTGCATCATCCAGAGAAGTTGAGTGCAACATGATGCGACAGCCACATATTCTGCTTCTGTTGTAGATAAGGCAATAGATATTTGCTTCTTGCTGAACCAAGATACCAACCGGGGCCCCATATAGAATGCACCACCACTTGTGCTTTTCCGATCATCCACATTTCCAGCCCAATTTGCATCAGTATAAGCATGAAGAGTAAGATCAGTATTCTTTGGATACCATAGTCCAAAGTCTTGAGTTCCTTGTATATATTTGAATATTATTTTTATAGCCTGAAGATGAGACTCTTTTGGATTGGCTTGGAATCGTCCAACAATCCCAACTGCATGCATAATATCTGGTCTCGTCCCAGTGAGATACAGAAGACTTCTTATCATAGATCTGTATTCTGGTTGATTCACCGTGGGAGAATCATCATGAGAATTGAGATTACATCCGGTTACCATTGGTGTACTTATAGGTTTGCACTCTTCCATCCCATACTTCTTCAGAATTTGCTTAAGGTATTTTGCTTGATATAAGAATATACCTTCTGTAGTTTGATGCACTTGTAAGCCAAGAAAGAATGTTAGTTCCCCAAGTAAAGACATTTCAAATTCTTGCTGCATAACAGAAGCAAATTTCTGACTCATAGATTCTTCATTACTTCCAAAAATGATATCATCAACATATAGAACCACAATAAATAGTTTATCATTTTCAAATTTTGTGTATAAGTTACTATCAGCAGACCCCTTTGAAAATCCTTGTTGATGAAGATATTTGTCAAGACGATAATACCATGCCCTTGGAGCTTGTTTGACACCATATAGGGCCTTTTTAAGTCTACAAACAAGATTTTCATCATTTCCCAAAATGAATCCTTCTGTTTGTTCTATATAAACTTCTTCTTCTAGATCACCATTGAGGAAATCAGATTTGACATCCATTTGATAAACTTTGATTTGTTGAAAACTTGAAAAAGCAAGAAACATTCTTATGACTTCAAGTCTAGCTACAGGAGCAAAAGTTTCTTCAAAGTCTATACCTTCTTGTTGAGTATACCCTTTGCAAACCAGTCTAGCTTTGTTTCTTATAACGTCCCCATTCTCATTTAGCTTGTTCTTGAATATCCATTTCGTTCCAATGACATTTTTATCATGTGGTCTTAGTACCAATTCCCAAGTGTTGTTCTTTTCAATTTGATCAAGTTCTTCATTCATGGCCTGAATCCAACATTCATCTTTGCTAGCTTGATTGACATTGTGTGGTTCAATCGTGGATAGAAATGCCAGATAACTAGGAGATCCCACAAGAGTCCTCCTTGTTTGTACACCTGATTCCTTGTCTCCAAAAATTTGAGATTCAGGATGATTCTTTTGAACATATCTTGATGGAGCCTTTCCAGATAAATCATCTTCAGGTTCTTCATTGGATCCACTGTCTATATCATTTCTATTTGATGTAGAAGGACAAAAGTCACCATCATCTTCTTCTGTTGTTTGTCTTTCTTCTTTAGGGACTGCATGAGACTCATCAATAACAACATCAATACATTCAACAATCTTTCGAAGCCTTTTATTGTAACATTTGTATGCCCTGATTGTAGATGAGTAACCAAGAAGTATTCCTTCATCTGATCTAGGTTCAAACTTGCCAAGCTTTTCATCATTATTTTGATAAAGCATTTACTTCCAAAAACTCTAAAATGTTTCATAGAGGGATAAGTACCATACCAAAGTTCATATGGAGTTTTGTCACTATTTACTCGAACATGTGCCTTGTTAAGAATATTTTCTTCTGTGTGAGCTGCTTCTCCCCAAAAAATATCAGGTGTTCAATCAATGCTGATGTTTCATCAATTTGGTTGAATGGTTCTGTCATTTGGCACGCCATTTTGTTGTGGAGTGCCTGCTACAGAAAACTGTCTTTTTATGCCATGTTGTTCACAAAATTCAAAGAATTCATTTGATGTATATTCTCCTCCTCGATCAGATCTAAGACACTTGATTTTTAGATCTAATTCATTTTCAACTAGCGCTTTGAAGATCTGAAATTTTTCAGATGCTTCATCTTTGTGTTTTATCAACCCAATCCAACACATTCTAGAGAAATCATCAATGAATAAGATATAGTATTCTTCACCACATGGTGAATTTTTCCTCATAGGTCCACATATGTCAGTATGAATGAGTTCAAGAGGCTTACCACGATCCTTCAAAATAACTGCACTGGTTGCCACTTAATTGAACATTTGGGGGATTTTGCATGTTTTTAGTTTCGTGTAGAGAAATATTTTGAAGACTACTGCATTTAAAGATTAAGTTTGCTAATTTTTTGATTCGAGATAGTTTATAGCAATTTCCAACCTTCTAAGTGCCATAGCCAAGTTTTTCAAGATTTACTCATATAACATTTGTTTTTGCCACTTTCACATAGCTGTGTTTTCGAGTTCTTTTTCCTTTTATATTTGTTTTTAATTCGTATCAAGACTAGTTGAACTGAGATATTCTTTTTGAACTAAAGAAACTTCAGCCTTGATTCATGAAGACGAATTATAATTTGTTGATTGCGCTTTAACTCATCTACATGACATCATTAGCCTTCACCTTTTCTTTTAGAAACACAGACCCTTTTCCTTTAATTACAGCAGGAGTATCATTTCCAAAAGTAACTTTCTTTTCCTTTTCTAGAGCACTATATGCACGAAGTTTGTGTTTATCACCTGTCATGTGCCTCGAGCATCCATTATCAATGTACCATTGATTTTCTTCACCTTCCGCAAATAACGCTATGCCACAATTTTCAACCTGTGATTCCTTCTTTTTCCATATTTTGTATTTTGAAGGAAGATGCTATTTTGGCTAAACTTTGCTCCTGCATTCAGATTATTCATGCCCATAGTTATTGCAATAAGCACATTCAACTTCATTTAGAAGAGGAGAAAAGTTGTTATAGGTATTCTTATTTTTTTCAATATCAACCCTTTTCTTTCTTGCTTCTCTTGTCATGATGGTTTTATATGCAACACATTGAGCAGCTTTATGGCCAAAATTGTGACATGAGAAACATTGTCCATTGAAGAAGAAATTTCTGCGATCATGAAATCTTCTACTTGAATTTACCTGTTGATTGGGGCTTCTTTGAAAGATATTCCTATTAGTGTTCCTTGCATTAGGATGATCATGCTTTACCTGTGAAGATTCTTTATTCCCTTGCTGAGTGGCATAATTTTGTAAACCAGCTGTAGCTGCTTTTAGATAATTTGGTGCTGAAGCTTGAGAAGATTCTCCAATATATCCAAGACCTGTCTTTATAAGAGGAGAATGTTGTACCCTGATAATCTCATCTAAGGTTTCAAATCCTTTAGCAAATCTGAAATTCAGAGTCTTTGCTTTCTCAAATTCTTTTCTTACACTTACCACTTCACATTCTAATTTCTCATTGTGTTTCTTTGCCTCTTCAACCTGCTTTTCCAGAGTCTCGATGGTTATTTTCCTTTCTTCTAAGAGAATTTTATATTCTTCTAAGAGAATTATGCTTTGTTCTAAGCGTATTTTGAGTTGATTGTTCTCTTCAAGAAAATCATTGTCCTCTAGAGCATCCACAAAAGTATCATTTTCTTCTTTAGATTCAAAAGCCATGAGAAGTCTAAGATATTGTTCACATTCTTCCTCACTATCAGATACCCCATCACTGTCATCATGAGTATAGTAACTTCTTCTAGTGCTAGACCGGTTCTTATTTCTAGCTACTTCCTTTCCTTTTGCAGATGTTTCTTTGTGAGGACACTTAGCAGCATAATGACCAACACTTCCACAATTAAAACATTTGAAAGGAAGCTTACCTCTAAACCGTCCTGTACCAAGTTGAAGTTTCTTTAAAAAATTTGCCTCGTCTTCTTCCAAAATATATCCCGATCCTTCTGCTTCTTGTACTTCTTTCCCTTTTGTAGAATCTCTAAAAACAACTTCTTTGACTTCAGATGGTCCTCCTCTTCTCATTTCATATGCAGTCAGTATGCCATGAAGTTGCACCACAGTAAGATTTTGAAGATCCTGTTTTTCTTCAAGAGCAGAGACTTTTGACTCAAATTTTGCCGTTAGCGATCTCAAACTTTTCTCAACCAAAGTAGTTTCGGTTATTGTTTCTCCCAAATTTTTCATACGATATACAACATCATCAAGACGTAAAAAGAAACTGGCAATAATTTCATCATTATGCATCTTTAAATTTTCATATTCAATTCTGAGAGTTTGGAGTTTTGCACTTTTTACCTTTGCATCACCTTCATAACTCAGAATGATTTTGTCCTTATTAGATTTTCGTCAGATCTACCGCATGACTTTGACAAATTCTCGATTCGTTAGATTTTCATATAGCATTGATCTACTATTTCCGATTCATAATTCTTCCTTCATTGATCCGTTGGTAGTAGCCGGGATATTGATATCCTTGTTCAACAATGCATTCATGCACCTTGCCCCATGACCAAGAAGGATTCATCCTCATTTTCCTAAGATTAAATTGCTTCCATCAAGAGTGGAAGCTTCATAGATGTCAGTTTCCTTCGATGGCTCATCTCTGTTGACATCTTCCTTCTACGCTGCTTTTTCAAGGACTCGCTTCCGATACCAATTGTTGGGAAAATACCGAGAGGGGGGGGGGGTGAATCAGTATTTAGTGTAGACAATCAAACTTTTATTTTTTCCTTTCTAAAAACCCATACGCTACTTTACGCGGATATCCTTTACAGAACTCGCGTATGTCCAGAGATCTAATTATGTGTTTGAATCTTAACTCAGATCATTGCATTATTCATTCATCAGATATTTCATAAATAGTAAATAGGTGCAGACAGAACAAAATAATCATCACACATATGCAACACACATGAACACCAGGATTTTTAGGTGGAAACCCAATTCGGGAGAAAACCACCGTTGTCGTCGTTTCAGCCTTCAAAATTTATTATTAAGAAAACTTCTTACAACCATGTACTGGTGCAGACTCAAACCAGCACGCAGGTACCCACCTGTAGAAGGCTACAACCTTCTCTCGTTTACCAGCCTATCCTGGAAGGGAGCTACAACCCCCTGCTCTTGTTTACCAGCCTCTCCTGGAAGGGAGCTACGACCCCCTGAACTCATTTACCAGCCTCTCCTGGAAGGGAGCTACAACCCCCTGACTGAAGGCTTCGACCCTCAACACCAATGCAGACCATGTTTCATCATTTTTCAAACTGGATCAAACAACTTCAACACAACCCTTCACTTATTAACAATCATACCTTGCTCATTGCTTCAAACAGAATAGTGAGACCACTGTAACCAGAATATCAGATATAACCCAGACTTCGGAATAGATATGCAGAAACACATTCAACCTTCATCAACCATTAGATCAGAAATCATACGCGCTTTTATTTAATCAGACCCGCGTATATACATGCTTTCCAGAAGATGAACCCGCGTATACTTCAGTGCATTTCCTAGGGAAAAACCCTAACTGCACATACGCGCTTTTCCTTCCACAGACCCGCGTATACATGCGATTTTCATGAAACAAACCTGCGTATAGATCTATAAAAGATAAAATTTGCAGTATAGACCAGATCTATGAACTTACCCAGATTTCTTCAATCTCTTCAACAGGATTGCGCCAGGTCTTCGTCACTTCTTTTCAGATCATCCTTGACATTCACCATTTCTAGATCTAGAGATCTTGAGCCTTTATCATGTTCATAGGTGCATCATAGATTCAGATCTATCAATTAGGAACAGGGTTCAACCATACAGATATACTTCAGAGTGAAGTATTCATCAAAGCCCAGACACATGCACACCCTTGCAAAATGAATTTCTTCTCCTTATATAGGGCTACCCTTTATCAATACCATGAGCCAAAACCACATAACTTCCAATGGTATTCTTGGACTGGATCTCATAGAAAATCCAACACTTAATACAATGGGTCAAAACCATGGTATTTACCCCTTGTTTTACATGTTTAGAGCGCATTTGAGCATACGTGACTTATGACATCAAGCCCTGCGTGCATATGCTACTTCGCCTAGACAAACCTGCGTATGCCTTGAGACACACACTTTTCATCAATGTTCTGGCACATACTGAAATTCCTTTCATCATTACCTTCTGTACTGATTTTAGAAACATCAGATTTACATTATTTAGCAAGCTCATCAAGTCAAGAACAACTTCGTCAAGTAGGTTGCCATCATCTTCATCAAGTGGGTTGCCATTAAGGACAACACTCTGCATCATATTTCCAACACTCACATCATGGCAGATAGGATTGTTGATCAACTGATTGAAATCGAGGAGACTTAGCCCAGCCATATACGGGAGCAAAGTGGTAGTCGAGGTAGTTCCCGTGGTGGTTCTGCTAGAAACAGACCCAGCAGTAGGATCGGGGTTGCTAGCATTAGGTCCTGAACTAGACATGGTGAAGGTAACAAGAGGAGAACCAGAAGAAGGGGGAGAAACCGAAGAATCAAAAGAAGAGTTGGAGTGCGGACTCGGGGGAGGACTAAATCGACAACAACGGGAAGGAGTAAGTCGACCAACCGAAAACTGAGGGTGAAGGCCAAGAAGTCTCCGGGACAAATGCCTTGGAGGCGCAATGATGACGAGAAGAAGAAAAAACCGACAAGCGCAGGGAGGTGCAAAATCAAGTGAGTTCAATGTCGAAACAAGGGCAGAGAGGTGCAGTGTCAATTGATTTTAAAGTCTTTTCCAGGTGGTGTTAACCAGGCTCTTCTTCACTTAGGGTCAGTGTGTGGCATGTGTTAATTTTAATTTTTAAACCCAGACGTTTTGAGAGTAAAATAAAAAGTGTGTTGCGTAACTGAAAATAAATCTGCAGAGAACAGTAAATAAGACTGAAATAACAGAAAATTAACAGCTAACAATGCATCGATCTAACCCAAGAAGGCGGTTCTCTCAAAACTAGTCTAATAAGGGGGAAAAAATCTAATGAGAACACACTAAAAGAGGCCAATAGATCTAAGGTCGGGAGGGACAGGGATCTAAAGGAGAAATTTGCTGAAAAGAGGTGCAGAAAACAACAAAGAGGCAAAGGTAAGGTTGTTGCAACAAGAGGGGAAAATCAGCTAAAGGTAGAAGGGACAAGGAGGTGACTATAGAGGTAAACGCAAACAAAACTATATGAGGTGATCTGAAAGGGAGAAGAGCTAATCTAGAGGGATCTGAAAATGATGTATCAGATCTGAAAAGGAAAAGGCTGAAACTCTGAAAATTCAGACGTCTAAAACAGCTAAAACTCTTCCACAAAAGGTGGAGGGTACTAAAGCCCTAAGGGGTGAGAGTCCCACTTAGGTGAGTAGAATGGATGAGAAACAGGTCTAAACAGGTGGAGACAGAGGCTGGAAAACTGTGACAGAAGCTTCAGACAAACCGAAAAAAATTGCTGGAAAAGTGCAGAAAAAAGTGCAAGTCGCAGGTTCTGACTTGTTTTCAGTCTAGGTCACAGTTTTTGGGCAAAAAAGTGCATCCTCCAGTCCAGGTTGCAATTTTTGGGATGATAAGTGCAACCTACAGATCCGGGTCTCTCGACGGTAGATTTCAGAAAAAGTTGTCGTCTCAGCTGCGGCTGATGTCTGTCACCTGTGCAATAGGGCCAGAAACACACGGAAGTTAAAAATATGAGTGTTTGAGGGTTTTAGAGGTGAAAAGCACCATAAAAATAGGGAAAAAAAATTGAAGAGAAACCCTAGGGTCTGAAATAGCTGGATATGAAGGAATATATAAAACGACAGCGGTCGCAAAGGAAAACCCGTGTGGAGTCGCCAATTGTTAGTATGAATCTTTCGTCGAAAAAGACCACTTTAGCTATGCATAACAAATAGCCCTAACATCAATTATGGCTGCCAATATCTTTAAATCTGTAGTTAGTTGATCCAAATAAAGCTGCACAAATCCATATCTATGCCTAAAAGACATTAAGAAGTGAAAATAAAATGTTGCTCCATGTATCCAATAGATAAGACAAGAACGATATATTTGAAAGAATTTTTGTATTAAAAGGGGCACCTGAGAGGAAAACAAGAAAGGTGTTTCCAATTCTCCTCAATGGGATGGGTTCTTGAAAGTCCTCAGCATTTCAGATCTAAAATTTCTCTCTCTTGTTGGTGTAGAAAACCTAGACAAACATAAAACTCAAAGGGAGCTCACAAAGCAAATGATGGAAAATGTGACAATGATAATGGATCAAAGTCAGAACAAGAATATAGATCCAGAGTGATCTAATGCAATGAAAGGTGCGAAATGAATGGAAAAACCCTTCTATTTATAACAAAATATTAGGGCGGTCTAGAACTTGGTGCATGAATAAAATATTATTAACCAACTTCTAGAACCACCTTTTGGGAATATTTTATTATATTTGTTGGAGGGAAAAGGATTTTAATTTGGGTAAAATCCTTTATTTGTAAATAATAAATAAATAAATGATTTATTTATTATTTTTAAGGAAATGGTGGAAATATAATTAGATAAATAATGATTTATTTAATTATTTATAAATGATTTAGTCAAATTTAACTAGGAATATTATTTAAATAAGGATTAAATAACTTATTCCTAGGAAATAATCAAATAAATAAAGATTTATTTAATTGATATCCTTGTTTTGGGTTAAATATGACCAGGAATAATAATTAAATTGATGTTTAACTATTTATTCCTTGAGGAAATATAAACAAATATAAATTTGTTTATTATTTCCTTTTGGGGTTTCCTGTTTAGACCATAAACAACTTAATAAAGGTGTTTTACTAAGCTATTTCACATAGTGAAAGCAATTTTACTGAGCGTAAAATTCGTCTTACATGGTGTACTTGGGTCCATCTAATGATAATAGGTTAGATGACCAAAAAATGGTGTAACAGTCGAGTTTCAGATTGCTTTACTGTAAACAAGTATTTACTATGTTAAAGTTTCTTTTCTTGGCTAATAAATAGAATATTCATGCTATATAAAGATGAGAGTTCATCAAAAAATAACCCATTTCAGTGAAGTTCCATTTTTCAGAAAGATAAAATCAATTTTTCTTTTTAAATCTTTCGATTTTCCTTCCTTCAACATTTTTCATTTTTTTATAAGCGAAAAGAAAAATCAAAAGAAAATCATCTGAGATTGGATTTGAAAAGCCAACTATTAATACTTAGCAACTTTTTATTTTTAAAAGAGAAAAACAAAAGATACTAATATACAAGGATAGAAGGGGTTACCTCCTATGTGAAATATTTTTTTTAATTTTCCCATTAACATGCAAAGAATCCTTTTTTCCTGATAAATCTTGCAATAGAAATGTGGATGGACCTATTTCTTCAATTATTTGAAATGGACCTAACAAGAGTTTTTGAGACTTCGTGTGCTTACCTTTTTCCTCATGCGCTTTGTCCCATTTCAATACCAAATCACCAATTTGAAAATTCTTTGGAATGACAGAAGTTGAATCAAACAAGGCTTTTATTATTTGTTGATGATGAGCATGAGTTTGTTTGGATTTTTCTCTTTCTTCTTCTAACTTCAGAATTTGACCTTGTCTAAATTGTAAAGAAGAAGTAGGAGTTTCATCAATGAATTGAACTAAGGAAAGAGATGGAATAACTACATTGGTTGGAAGTACAACTTTTTTTCCATATACAAGATTGAATGTAGAAGTACTAATAGAAGCTTTTTGAGTTATTTGATCTGCCCAAAGAGCAAAAATTAATGATTTATGCCAATTTCTTTGATTCTGATCAACAGTTCTTTTGATTATTCTAATCATATTTTTGTTTGTAGATTCCGCTAAGCCATTTCCTTGTGAATAATAATTTGCAAAATATTTTAGTTTAAAACCTCTTTCAATTGCAAAATCTTTCATAGTAGTTCTAGAAAAATAAGATACATTATAAAACATCAAAGCAACAGGTAAGCCAAACCTGGTTATGATATTTTGGTCAATGAAATCAATGATATTTTATGAATTAGCTACTTTTAATGGAATTGCTTCCACCCATTTGGTAAAGTAATCTGTAGTGTTGAGAATATATCTATGCTCTTTGGAAGAGTTAGGAACAATCTCACCAATTATATCTAATCCCCATTGCTCAAATGGTTGTTCAATATTGACCGGTTGTAATGGGAATGCTGGCTTTCTTTGTTTTCCATATGTGCTTTGGCATACTTTACATTTTCTTGAATATTCATGGGAATCTTTGAAAAGTGTAGGCCAATAGTAACCTGAATGCAGGATCTTATGTGGTTGTATTTCCTCCAAAATGTCCTCCAGCCGGTCCATCATGGAGTTCTTGCAAGACCTTCTCTGCTTCAGATTTTTCTAAGCATCTTAGAAGTACAGAATCGAATTTTTTTCTAAATAACACATCATTGAATAACTTATATTGTTTAGCTTTTAATCTAATAGCTCATTTTGTCTTATAACTGAGATGATTTGGAGCATATCCATTTTCTAGATAAAAAATAAGATCAACATATTGTGAATCTGAATCATTAAGGCTTACCTCTGATATTTTCACATTACCTGAATCTTCTTTAGCTGGCAAATGTGATGCTCCTATAAGAATTTTGTAAAAACCTTGACCTCTAATTTTTTTAGAGGGTTTAATTTCTACATCATACTCTTGTAATGCAATTACCTAGTTAGCTCTTCTTTCTCCTAATTCTTTCTGCATCAAAAGTTGTCTCACTGCAGAAAATGGAACTACGATTTTTGTATGAGACTTTAGGAGAAAAGGCTTAAAATGTTTTATTTCTTTAAAAACATAAATCACTTATTTTTCAACAGATCTGTAATTCAGTTCTGCACCTTGTAAATTTGAACTAAAGAATGATATCGGTGCTTCTATTTGTTGGTCATTCAACTGTGTTAAAACAACTGCATATGATGTATCTGATGAAAAGGTGTATAATGTAAATGGATTAAGAAAATTGGGAGTGGTTAGAAATGGGGCATTAATAATTGATTGTTTAATCAATCCAAATGATTTTCTTTCATTATGTCCCCATTTGAAATATTTTTTTTTCTTAATCATGTTCTGAAATGGTAAAACTATTTGAGAAAAATCAGGGACAAATCTCTTAACAAAATTAATTTTCCCAAGGAAAGATTGCATGGTTTTCTTGTTATGAGGAAAAGAAATTAATTTAATTTCATCAACTCTTTCAGGATCAATATAGGTACAATTTTTTGACACAATGAATCCTAAATTTTTTCCTTCATCTAGAGCAAAAAATGATTTCTTTGGATTTAATGATATGCCATAACTTTTGCATCATTTAAAGACTTGATTTAGGTCATTCACATGATGATTTTCCTGTTTAGAGAAAACAGTAATGTCATCTAAATAGATAACTATTGTTTTATTTATAAGTCCTCTAAAACTTGTGTCCATGGCTCTTTGGAATGTGGCACCTGCATTAATGAATCCAAAAGGAATTTTCTGATAAGCATAAGTTCCTCACTTAGTTCTAAACGTAGTTTTTAATATATCATATGGATGAAAGAGGATCTGATTATAACCTAAAAATCCATCTAGAAAAGACATGAGCTCAGAACTAGCTACTTTCTGCAATACTTGTTCCATGGTTGGTAGTGGAAAATTTCCCTTCTCGAAAGCTTTGTTCAAATTTCTAAAATTAATGCAAATTCTAATATCACCATTCTTCTTCCTGACATGTACCAAATTTGATACCCATTTTGAATGACTGACTAGAAAGATAATTTTTGCCTTGAGAAGTTTATTCAATTTAGTTTTAATTTTATTTTCCAAATTTGGATGAATCTTTCTCAATTTCTGCTATATGGGCTTTTCCTCTGAGATCATAGGAATCATGTGTTGAATTATAGAATTATAATATGTTTTAAGATCAGAATAATCCCAAGAAAAGACACTTTTGTACATTCTAAACAATTTGATGAATGATAATCTTTCTTTGGAAGATAGACCAAGACCTAGATTTATAGTTTAAGGTTTTTCCTCACTGCCTAGATTAACTAACTCAAATATGAAGGTAGAACTTTGTATTTTTGAATTAGTTACTCTTTTAAATCTATCCTTTAGATCATATAAGTCTTCTAACTGGACAACAGATTTTGGAATAGGATTTTCATCTTGTTCTTTCTTGATCTCAGTGTCATGTTCACTTTCATCCATGATTTGATTATCATAAGATTCTTCAGATGTTAAAAAATCTATGATATCTGAGTCATTGTTGAATACTCTCCAATTAGTGATATTATCAGGAATAGATGGTCTAAAAATCAATTCAATAGAAAATCTATTGGGACTAAATTTTTGGGATGGGATTAATTTTGATGCTACATTAGCGATTAAATCTGCACTAGTATTCTGTATTTGAGGTATAGAAGAAATGTTAAAGGCTAAGAAATGAGTAGTTAATTCTTGGACGAATGATTGATAATGTTTTAAATGTCCAGAATTATAATGGATAGTATCTCTTACACTCCTAACTATGATTTCTGAATCTCCTAAAACCTTCAGATGTTTGATATTTAGATCAATAGCTTTTAGTAAACCTTGAACTGATGCTTCATACTCAGCTACATTGTTGGTACAATCAAATTCTAATCGGTAGGCTAAAATATTTTTTTCACCTTCTGGGTTTATTAAAATGCAACCCGCACCTGAACCATCTTCAGATTTAGAACCGTCAAAATAAAGGGTCC
This sequence comes from Pinus albicaulis, assembly GCA_034641835.2. Lineage (NCBI taxonomy): Eukaryota > Viridiplantae > Streptophyta > Pinopsida > Pinales > Pinaceae > Pinus > Pinus albicaulis. The sequence continues at coordinate 75,089,611 of CM076573.1, read as the reverse complement.
AAAACAAAGAATTAACAATTTTTCTATCTAAAAAATTAATACATCTAGAATTATCTGACTGGGAAAAATTCTCAATCTGAGATACAACCACGTTATCGAAGAAAGGGTATGGATGAACACTAAAGTTTCCTAAAAATGACTGTGTAGAGTAGTTTCCAATAATGTTGTTGTTGAAGGCTACTAGGTCATTAAGCTATTCAAGATCAGTCACTTTGTGTTTCATAAACTTTTCACGATCAATTAGAATTTCGTTTGGCTTTCCATTATGTGGTAACCACATATGTGACCAGTCTGTTGAAAAATAGCCATGAAGGTTCTCAGACCAATCACGAATTTAGATTAAACCATAAATTTCAGGAATGTTTGCCACCAAAATATCAATAATCTGAACAACTTCCGTATTTAATGACAATCTGATAGAAACAAATTTTAATTCTCCTACCACTTCTACTCTAGTTCTATCAAGTTGTACTATATGAACTGGAGAAATCTGAGGAGTAATGTTCAATTTAGCACAAACTGATTTCGGAATTATATTCGAAGAAGCCCCTGAGTCCATTAAACAATTATGAACATTTTTATTATTTATCTCATAGGTTAAGAGAAATGGGGGAGTATGAGAGATGGATCGATCACCTATCATAATTAAATCTGAGGCATATATTTTTACTGATGGAGAAGGTGGCTTACCCATTTCATTAGCAGCGTGAACTATGACTAGAGCAGGTAAGTTTGAAGCAGGAGAAACATTTAATTCTCTAACTAATATTTGTTGTTGTTGCTTCAATTTGGTAAGCTCATGAATTGCAATATTTGCCCTAGTCTTTTTCATGTCTTCAACTATATTATACTCAATGGTATATGAGATAACCATTTTTTAGATATAGGTGGAGAGTCTGATGTAACAAGACTTGTTTATGTAGCCTTTGAATTAGACTTTTTTCTTATTGATTTTTCTTTAGCAGGAATGGAATTTTTTTGTTGTTGACTAGGCTATGTTGCTTCAGTAATCTTTTTGATACGTGTGCTAACAGACACAACTTCAAGTTGTTCCTCATTTGATAGGATAAAATCCCACATTCCATTAAGTTCTACTTCTTCTTCTTGGTCATATTCCTCTTCCTTTGTTTGTTCTTCTTCCTCGTCATCTTGATATGATTCAAAATTAGATATAATATTTGGAGGTTGAGAATTAGAGGTTTGTTTCTTCTTAAAATTTCTAAAACTCTTTTTTGAATTTGAATTTTTAGCAACCTATTTCTTGATATCTGCCATTTCATTGGTGATGGTTTTCAAAAAATTTTGAATACCACCTACATCAAATGGATCTTTTGACATCTTCTTCTTAGAGCCATCTTTGAAAGATATCTTCTTTTATTTTCGATCTTCCTGAGAATTCTTTTCCTCAAGAGAAGTTATGTGTTTATCTATAGATAGATATTCTTTCATATTCTTTGCAAGTGTTGCTAATTTTTCTCTATCAACAAAAATAGCTATATTAGATGGAAGAGATGAAATATACTGCTCAATTTGAACTTCTGCACCAGGAATTGCTATAATGGGAATTTTATTGAGTATTTTATTAAATCTTGAATTAAAATATTTTATCTTCTCACCTAGTTTAGCTTTAAGATTTAAAAGATCATTGATAAGAGTAGCAGTAGTTTTGTCATCTCCAAACTTATCCATAAATTGTTCTTCAAACATATTCTAGTTAGTTATGGAGCGAGCAGGTAATGAAATTTACTAGGATCCTACAGATCCTTTTAAATTATATGGAAATAATCGTACAACGCAATCCTCTTCAACTACTGCATTTAAGTTGACAACTAACATAAAATTATGAATATGTTCTTCAGCAGGAAGACCATCATTGGGATTAAATTTTGGTAGGCATATTTCAGGATTGGTAGAGCATGAAGAGGAGCAGGCATGTTTAAAACCCTTGGATTACTCCATGGGTCTACATTCGGTGGAGGGACTTGACCTGCCATTGGATTTTGGATGGGTTGATTGTGAATTGATGATGAGGGAGGTCGAGTACTAGGACCAGTAGTTTGAGTATTGGAACTAGTAAAAGTGATACTGACTGTTGGAATGAAATTTGTGGAAGTGAGTGGAGGTAATGGGGGTGAATGGGATAAGGTCTCGCTAGTATTTGATTCTGATTGAGTCCTCTTTAACTTCTTCCAAGTACTACTGATAGGAAATTCAAAAGGGAGACTCCTTGTTTTTTGACTTTCTGATTGAGTTAATATCCTTTGAGGTTGTAAAGAAGATGAAATACTAAGATCCGATAATTGAGAAGATTCAGGCTTTTCAGCAGAAATGGATACTTTCTCCAACTTTTCTATCAAAGACTGAAATTCTGGGAAATGTTGATGAAACTTGGGAAATAGTATTGTTTGAGTATCTCTAGGAGACTTAGGGGAAAGATGATCAACTTCGGATTTTATAGATGAGGATCTAGATAATTTTCTAGAAGTTGATGGGGATCTAGAGGGAGAGAGATTTTTTGATTGACCTTTAGATTGATAAGATCTATGTGCTATTCACTTTGCCCTCCTTCTAGCACCAATATGTTGAGGCCTCGGAATTCCATTGCCAAAGCATGGGGAAAACCACCTGATCTGGACCTTAAAGGAGCTCATTTTCCATTTGGTATAGTGGCTTCGACTGGGGATAATGGGACCAGTTTCCCAATAAGGATGATTTTGAGAGTGTTGTGAATATAGCATGCAAGTGGATAATGATTTTAATCTATATGCATATATCTATATTATTAATCTAATATATATCTGGGGTGTTTTTCCTTTATGCGATCTAAAATGATATCTTTCAACAATTAATAATATAGATAATTTAATAGTCGAAAGAGATGAAAAATATGTAAAATGATTCTTCTAAAAAAGTAGTATGCATAGAAGAATTGTGAAAGAAATATCACATTTATATGTGTGATTACATATTCAATAAGAAACCATAAATAAATATTAGAATAGAAGTGCATGTAATATTTATATATGATAACGTTTCAAACATATAATGCAATAAAAAAATGATTGTCAATCGATAAAGTAAAACTTAATACAAGTGAATAGAAGTACCATATGTACGAAGTTGTACTCATGTAAACTGATAGCAATGAATATTTTCCTTCTGACTTTCAAGAAATTTGAAGAGTACAGTAGTGCAACATCACTTAAACAGTTTTAATTGTTAAAAGATAACATCATGTGTTCCATTAATTCATCAAAGCACTCACAAAATTACAATAGTGCATTCTTTGCAAATGTTTTTTACAAATTTTTGGACCCTTCTCTAAATGCATGAGAAGGGTTTAAATACTAAAATAACTATAAACTAAAATAGATTATTACAAAAATATAGAGGAGGTTTCAAACAACCTTCCTCAGAAAGCTAACTTAAACTATAATTTAGAAAATTAAACTAACAATTCTGATTTTATGAGTCCTGCCCTTCTTTCTGAATGTGGTCATGAAGTTGGAAAATATCTAACATTGCATTGAGCTGAGATGGCTGCGATATCCTTGATCGGATGTCCCTTGAAAATAGGATTTGAGATTACTGACTAGGATCTTTTTGTTGAATCTGTAAGATATTGCAGAGTTTGATGCTGATGATAAGGTTTAATCAGAAAATTCCTGTAATTTTCTTGATGAAAATTATTTACCATTTTAATCATTTCCTCTTGTGTATCTTCTCTCTGTTTCCACTGTGTTTCTACCTGTATTGTTTTTGAAAACACACCATATGTGTTTTCATTAAGAATTTGTGCTTTAGACAGTTGTTCACACATATATTCAATAATATCACTTGAAATCTTCGATGTCTTTGCCACTGCTTTCTCTACTTGTTGGATCTGTGCTTCCCATTCTATGAATAGAATTTATTTATGAAGCTTATCTATTTGAGGTAGATTAGCTTGATTTCCTAAATCTGAAACATTCCATTGAATGTGTTCTTCATTTTTCTTCTCAAGTCTTTCACATTCAAGTTTCTGAATTGCTATTTGCTAGATCATTATTTTACTTGAATCACAATAAGAATAAATCATAGAAACTTGATGACAAAATCCTTCTTGTTCTTTCTTTAATTTAGTGTTGAAATCAAGTGATTCTTTGATAAATTTTTCTAATTGTGGTTGACTCTATAACTTAGTCATTGCTATTTCCAGTTGTTCTTGTTTTTCATTTATCTCTGTCTGATGCTGTAATTTGAGGCTTTCAATATCTTTATGAAATTGGGCTGTGTTTACTTTGATTTTCTCATTGGAATTGGATTTCTCTTCATTCAATAACTTCTCAAGTTCTTGTACTCCAACTTCCTTTTGTTTTAATAACACTCTAACCTCAGTAGCTTTATCGACAGTAGCAGTAGCATATGCCCCTGCATACTCTGATAATTTGGTTAGGTGTTCCGTAGGGCCATCTAAGGAATATTTCCATAGTACATCAACTAATTCATCTATAGGCTTTGGAGTTGTTTCATCAATTCTCCTTCTTTTATTTCTTTTAACCACAAATTTGTAACTAGGACTGTAGAAAATATCTAATGAAGGAATATCTTCAATTTGTAGAACTATCTGATCTATAGGGTAGGCCAGTATGATTTCTTTATCATGCATTGCTGGAACTATTCGTAGTGGATTAACATTTTGCACTATCTTCTGTGAATGTTCAAGTGTTTGGAAACTTGTTGCTTGATCAGTATTGGTATTTTATTTAGGAGTTATTATTGCTTCAGAAAACTCCTCCCATTCATTTATAATATCTTTTGTTTGTGGAAAACTGGACTGATCTATAATATTGTGACTATGCTGAACTACTTGAGAATTGGATTATGTCCCATTATTTCTTGTTTCCCCTAGCATCTCTATCTCCTGAATGACTCGGTCAATCGTCTTTTCTGGGTTTTCCTTTTTAGCTTCGGATTCATTTTCAGAGTGATATGAATTATCAGATTGCTGCTGCGAATGTACTGACTCATCTTCAGAAATTTCATTTATTTCATAATCCAGATTGACACTTGGAGTGTCTTTGTTGTTATTTTCAATAGTTAAAAAATTGAGAGGTACTTTTTCTAGTCTCTTGTTTCTGTATGCTTGACAAGCTTCAAAATATTCTTGACTTAGTTGACTAGATACATACTTGATAATATTCGAAACATTTTCCATGCCCTAGAAAGGATCATCAAATCCATATTCCTCTCTTACAAAAGGTTTCATCTAAAGCTCTGTGATGTAATTTTTAATCACATCATTTCGGTCATATAATATTTTCGGCATTACTGCCAATTTCAATAAATAGATTTTAGAAAATTCCTTGTAAGTATGGCCGATGTTATACAATGCAAAGGTGCCACATTGTACAGGGAAATTAGGCCAAATAGCTTGTTTAGCATCCTTCAACTGTTTCGTAACACCATTAACAAGCTGATAGGCTATTTCTTTTGCAAGTAACTTATCGAGAACATAATAGGGTAAAACATGGGGAGAAGCATAACTCCTGAATACTCTAATATATGTAAAATTATCTTCAGCAAACCATCTAGCTGTTGGGAGAATGTATGCATTGGCTTCTTAAAAAACCCTAAGATCCATTTTATTAAAAATCGTTTGATGTATAGGCAATATGACTCCATAACAGATTTTATAGAAGTGTAAGTGGAAATCTGAGTCCTAGAGTTCTATGTTGTAAATGTGAATTGAGGTAGGGTCCTTGGTGGTCCATTTGCATCCCATGGTGGGAAAAATGGAAGTAAAAAAGATAGCATCCATGATATAGGTAGAGATATAAAAGGGAGCTATTTCTCTGAGTGAAACACTTCTTTTATTCCTATATTCGGTTATATGCTTGGCTAGGTTATTGGATAAGATGTCTGCCTAATTTAGAATATATGAATTGATGATTGTGTCAATTAGGGGAACCCAGTCTCTTCAGAATATAGTGCTTTCTGGTTTGGAAAATAATCTACATAACATACCAGTAGCATAACAATAAGGATTAGGAATTTGAGAAATTGGGTACGTACCGAACTTATCTTGCTTCAATTTACCGTGGTTATCCTTCCATTCTTGGATGAATTTGATAAGATCGGTATGTTCTCCTCTAAAATTCTGCAAATATTCTTTGTCATATTTTTGTTGCGGGGGTGGTAGATGGTACATTGCTGTTAAATCTTCTGCCCTAAAAGAACCCATAGTTTCTCCCTTCGAATTCTTGAACATTCTATATTCAATGTTTAAGTGGTCAATTGCCCACTTAACCATGTCTTTATAAGGAATAATCTTTGGTATTGCAACTATTATATGAATGTACGAACATGCAACGTCAAAAAGAGTTGTGTCGGAGGTAGAAGCAGTGTCTGTCGAAGAAACTTTGTTTATCACCCTTGGTCCTTCACTTTCAAAAATTTTATACATTTCTTCCCATGTCGAACTGTCACAATCTTTGTTGTAGACGGTGTCTTAAAATAATGGAGACATTTTGTGTCTTCAGTGGATGACATCTAAGAGATTTCTTTACCCTTTTTTCTCATTTTGCTCTTCTTCAATATGTTAACTAGTTTCCTAAAAGTAGAGCAAATTTTTACAATTATGGAGTATCAAAGAGACAAATCAATCATTTATTTGAAACACACGCACGAAGATATTAATCTTTTTAAAATATAATATCAATCATCATTCATAATCTTTGAATTAATATTTCATTTATCTCCGCACGTAAGATCTATCAATCGCTCTAAAGTCGTTAAGATCTTAAATTGAATTTTGACATGACACAAGTTATTTTACACGCTTGATCTATTAAATGGTACTAGTGCACATATCGCAAGTTATAACTTATAACTATTCATAATACTTACCCTTAAAGGTGGAAAAATGCGAACTGTGCAAATCGAAGATCGCAACTTTTATAGGATAACGACTTAGCGTATGTTATAAGTTGAGCGAAATGCGAATTGTGTTTTTTTAATAAAACTAAAGAGACCGTGATAGTCGAAGATTTTATATTCATTTGTCTATTTACTTGTTGGGTCCGCAGATTTGCAACTTATATCATTTTTCTTTTAATTTTTTTTTGATTGATTAAGTGAAGTGTGGTGCGATAAAGTAAATATAATGATGATTGAAGCTTTTTGGAATTTTTTTTAAATCATACCTTCGGAGAAGCTTAAACGCATATCGAAATTCGCATATTTTAAGTTTTAAAAATCTTTTAAAATTCATAAGATATGTGATTTGCGATGCACTTTAAAAATAATAAGGCAAAAAAAGAAAATATCTATTTTATCATTTTTTATTTTAGGAAATATAAAAGAATTTCCTATTTATTTCTAAGGGGTCCCTATCTATAAAAATAAATGGGGGTTTGTTGAATAGCACAACAGGAGGGCACTTCGTTGACAAAAGGATATGATATAAAATACTCTCAACAAGGTATTACTAACCAACTATATTCCAGGATTCCAAGAAGTTTGTGAAGGGATGTGATAGCCGCCAAAGGATGGGCCAACCTATGAAATTAGATGAGATGTCATTGCAGCCTCAGATAGTGATAAATCCATTTGAGAAATGGGCCCTGGATTTTGTAGGGCCAATTAATCCTTCATCATAGCAAAGATCATACATATTGGTCTGCACAGATTATGTCACAAAGTAGGTCGAAGAAAAGGCACTAATTAGAGCTATAGAGAAGACTGTTTAAGACTTCCTATTTGATGATATCTTTGTTCGTTTCAGGATAACCAGGGAGATAATGACGGATCGAGGGCCTTAGTTCACATCTCATTTGATATAGAATCTGGTTAAGAAGTATGGAATTCATCACAGGATTGCTTCACCTTATCACCCACAATAAAATGGTCAAGTAGAGGGCACCAATAAAGTTATTGAGGGAATATTAACAAAGACAGTAGCCAATCACCAAAGAAATTGGGCCGAGAAACTTCTAGAGGTGTGGTGGGCTTATAGAAAACATGGAGGAATACTACAGGCTTCATGCCATATGAATTGGTGTATGGTAAGAATCCTTTATTCCACCTGGAATTCAAAATAAAGACATTAAGAACAACATTGCAGGTCAATCTAGATTCAAGCACAACACAAAGATAAAGATTGAACCAGCTCAATGAGTTGGACGAGAAACATCTAGCTTTCATTCAGAAACAAAGAGCTAGATGGAATGACAAGTTCATAAAGAAGAAGAAATTTTAGAAAGGAGATTGGGCTCTCTTGTATGATTTAAGATTCAAGGATTTCAAAGGCAAGCTCTATTGCACTAGATGCCTAGGTCCTTACGAAGTAGACACAGTCTTTGACAATGTGACTATACAATTGATCACCATTAAAAATTCCAAGACACAGTTACTGGTTAATAGGCACTGTATGAGGTTATATCATTAACCTGCTTCGAGGGAATCTTTTGTTAACATTGTCGTGGAATCTAATCTTTATGTTACAACAGCAGAGGAATGTTCCCCTATGCAGCCTGAAATTTGAAATTCCAATAAGTGCAGTAGCTGAAAACGACCCTTGTGGCAAGAGTTACACTTGTTAAAAAAATGGAATAAAAGTAATAATAAAAATTTGATTGTGAAAACCTCTTTTCGAGGCACAATCAGACAATTTTTAACAGTTGAAAACCACTTGTGGCAGTTGTTACACCCAGTTTTTTTCCCTTTCTCCAAAACATCATCTTTCCTTCAATATATATATATATATGTATGTATGTATTTACAAGATGATGTTACCTATTTGTTTCTTTTATGTATTAATTTTTCTTAATCATCATGTTTTCTGAATAATAATACAAAGGTTGTCTTGGCTATTACACATGTAACAACCGACAATAATGAATAGGGTTTCTTATTTCGTCGCATGCAACAATAATTGTGACATTCAAACGTGACCGCCATGATTGCTGCGAGTAGTATGCCGCCAATTCAAGTTCCTCCTCCACGTCACTTTAGCTACATCATTCAAAAGGCAATCTCATCATTTAATAGTTTGGTGATTAATGGCAAGTGATGATATTCCTGTGATGACCGTGGGTGACCGTTACCATTAAATAAAGGGGGGGGATATATCTCGTAATAATTTAAATAAATCCATAGTTATGAACCTTTATTAACCCTGCATGCATCTAATTAATATCATGATAGCCAATGATGACCAAATCTGGCCAGAAAAGGCGTTTGTACATAGAACCCATTACTTTCCATAACGATACATTTATATAGGAATGTATGAAGTATGATTTGGTAATTCGTAAATCCTGTCACCTCCCATCACCTTCCTTAGCTAAATTCTTGTATCCTCGTCCAAAACCCTTCATTTGGGATAAGTAGAGTAGGGTGCCGAGAGGAAATAAGTAGTGCATCGACATTACATTGGTTGAGCAATAAGGAGTGAATTAAGAATAACAGTAAGATGGGAGGAGCAGTAGTAAGACACGATCTCGACTCCATGGAAGCCTTGCAAAACTGTTCTGAAGATTACCAGGTATTTAGGGATGACAAGTGGATTCAATATTTTTAGAAATTGGAAGGCTCGGACGAGGCCAATGCAATCAAATTTGCTTAGAATTTAAATAATCATCAGACCTGAGTAAGGGACCTGCAAATTGAAGTGACAGAAGAAGTAATTTCCCAGGTGACCACATTGCGAGTAGAAGGATGGAGATGGTTCAAAAGAAAATTAAATGACCCTTATTTGAAGGAAGACTTTCTCAAAGGAGAGGAAAGGATGGAAAAGAAGGGAAAACGATTTAACGATTGTCACTCCCCTAACCATGGGAAGATGTTGCCCTAGGTTTAATAAAATAATTTATTTGCGAGGGAAGATCCACAATCGTTTTTAATTATCACTTCCCTCTACTTAATCATCTTCAACACCAACAAAAGATCAACCTCCCATTTTTCTTATTGGGAAACATTAAGCATATGGCGGCAAAGGTGAAGACAACAACACATCCAGAAGCATGTGTGACCAATCATGGACTTATTAAATTGATGGTGCTAGATGCCCTAGGCTAGCATGGAAGAAGATGGGAAGAATTTAAGTGAAAAAGGCCTAGGAAAAGCTGGAGAAAATAGGCCATGACTTCGGAAGGAAGTCATGTAGAAGTTGAGGCCAAGACTCAGCCCATCAGGGTCAGAATTGGAAAAGAACCCACTGACGAGCCAATTGGGGATAGACGGCCAAAACAAAGGGTGAGAGTTAACTTTCCCACAGAACCATTGCCCACAACCAGAAAGCAGAAAGAAGCATAAGGATAAGAAGAAGAAGAAATATAACCCTCCTCGTTAGGTAAGGAAAAAACTCATGTTATTCATTTAGAACTTGAAAATTTAGAAAAGGAAAATGAACAGTTGAAAAAAATATTATCTGAGGGGAAGGAAATCTTAGTATCCATATGCACAACATGTTCTCAAGGACTAACAATAACAGGGTATAAGGTCTGTGGGGAAAAAACCAGCCCAATGGAAACATAAACATAGATTTAGGAGTTTGTTACACAAGAACCTACTAAGGATACTGTTGTTGCACAATAACTAGCAGTTAAAGAAGAGCCTCATGTAGTGATTGACCTAAAGGCCAATACACAAGAGCTTGTGAAGGCCACTTCTATTACAAAAGAAACAACAATGGACACAGAGGCTACTCTAGGTGAAAATGAAGGGGATGATACATTGGAACCCACTGATGAAGTTGTACACAAGAAACAACAGTAGAGGTGGAGCATACCCATCCAACAGAGGTTGTTACACCCATTATTGATGTTGGTATTGAATGCAGAGGAATGTCGGGTACCATCACGGAATAGAGTTCCGAGAAAATTTTGTTGATTTTCAAATTGCAGAAGTTGAAACAGGAAGCAATCTCCCTTCGGGAGGGGGTTATTTCGTTGAAATAAATTCAGAACGAGATAAGTGATTTACAGGAAAAATGGAAGAAAGAAGAGATGAATAAAGGTTGGGAAGAGTATAAGTGGAAGGAAGTTGTAAAGAAGCAGGAGGAACAACTGCTGCTGTTACAAAAGTAGGTTCATGATATGGTCGTGGATAAGCAAAAACTCCATGAGCTTGCCCTCAATTTGTTGGGGTGCATGCGACCTTCCCCATCCTACCCCATTTACCTATGGGAACACTATTTCTTGTTTCAATTAAAAGTCGTCATGGACAACAGGCCCTATTTGTCTTCTTCCAGTCACACATTTTTAGATGTATTTCATGCTTTTGATTTTGATGAACAAAGCCTTCTTTGTGAGTTATTTTTTCATAATATCATTTGTGAGCACGTAAGTATGCGAATGGTGGTGACTGTATTCTCCTACATGGGGGATTTGTACCTATGAGCCTTTGTTTCATTCATGAAGAATTAGATTGAGTGGCATTTTTCCACCAAATCCATGGATGCCAATGAAGATAAGACAACATTATGGATCCGGGTAGAAACAGGATGGGCTTCCGAGTTAAGGGAGGAATTTAAAAGAATTATGATCACTCTTGGGATAAGGGAACATGTTTCCACTTACAAAATAAGGATTATGAACTTCTGCCTTAATCATTTTTCAGTAATGAAGAGTCAAGCCCTCACTGGTGTTTGAAACATACAGAAGCCAGCAGCGTTGAGATGCTGAAGGGGGACTTGTTTGCATTTCAGAACTTTTTGGTAGGTATTACATATGTACTAGCATATGCAGAGATAATATAGACCCTTGGCACTTCCTGGCTTGGGTTAAGAATCAATTTCCCCTTCATCTGACTGCCAATAGAGGATTACCAGATTCATTATTAATTAAGCAAGTATGAATCAGAGTCTTGGGTACGACAGCTGATGGCTACTCAAGGGTACATATCTGCAGATGATGTTACAATCAGTGCTTATGACCTCAGTGACCTGAACCAAAGATATTCTCATGGGATATGAGATTTTGCATGAGGACATGCACGTGCTTCAGTTGGGGGGAGATGTTGGGTGCCAGTTTCGTACTTATTTCCTACATCTGTTTCCCCATTGTTACCTTCTGAATACAACCATTCGGACTATCTTTGCCTCTTTTTCACGCCTTTCTATCTTAAACAGTCCTTTTTCACCTTATTTTCATTATCTTTCCATTTCATTGATTATTATGATGTATCATGTATTTTTTTATGACTAATTGGGGATGAATGTTTGGAGAAGTTCTCTGGTCTTTTGTTGTCCTTCCATATGTTATTTTTAGCACAAAATATCTAGATCATGAAGCGTAAAGGAGCAGTTGAAGGTGTGTTGTTACAATGAGCTATTACAACACGATGTTGTTACGTCGTGGTGCTATTGCAAATCCACTGACTTTTGTTACAACTGTACCGCTGAGTGTATATCATCAAGTTCTGAATTCTGACCTATCCTCTATTTCTGTTATGCTACAGCTATGATTTTCCACAACAGCTGTAGGGGTCATTACGTATTGTATTTTAGGATGATAGATTTTAGGTGGTTTTGATTATAATCTATATTCTTCCAACAAAACTTTTTATTAAAGAAGTGATTGTAACAATATGTATGATATTTTGATTAGCATGAGAATAATAATATTCTAATGACTGATCCATCCCTCATTTTTTTGAATATGTAACCACTATATAATTATCGACCCCTGAGGTCAAAAGGTTAGTGATAAACAATATTACTTTGGCTCCATAATTTTATTCACATTAATACAGGTTATCACATTGCTACTGTTACATGCATTGTCTGGTTTAGTTTCCGTTTAAGTTTCTTTCTCTCGCTACACCCTGCTAGGGAGGAAGGGCCCTCATCTTTAGCAGGGATTGCAATGGTTAAGGTAGCTGTAAATATTTCTTATTTACCTTAAAGTATTGGTCAAGGTGTTGTTGCTCCTGTTCTATCTGTGAGTAGATCTGCTTCAATTTCAATATTATTATGTTGTTACACATATGTGATTAGAGATACCAGTTGGGTAATTGTTGTGTGGTGCACTAGGTACAGTTAATTGGGGCATGATTGTATTCTTGTAGATAGTTTTTCATTTATGCATGAGTGGTTTCTTCCAACATTTAATTCAACAAAAAATTCTCTTTATTTTGATTTACTTCTCGTTTGATGTATCAACATAGACAGTGCAACTGTCATGGAAATAAAAGATGTCCCTGAATTGATAATTTAGGTGTACTGTCTTAGTCATTTAACAATGATTAATACAACCCAAAAATGCCCAAATGGTGGCTACCACGTGGCCCAATCAGAGGCCACCACATGGCGCCTCAATGCTATAGGCTAATATGCTCGGGTGGTGGTTATTGAATATCCCTCTCAGGGCTTTCCGGTGCCCCGAAAATATTATAATATTAGCTATAAAGTTCCAAAGGTACTGCATACATGTTCATACTAATATGTAATTGACAAAAAAAAATTTCGAATGATTACCTCTTTGTGGACGACAGATCCTATGGAGAGCTCTAAGCAGTGGGGTGGAAGTCCTTCCTCACCGGCTCCAAATCCAGATCCTGCAACCAATCAAGGCACCCGTGTATTCTTCACAACAGTATAGCTTTCTAACAATTAAACTAGTATATAGCTAACATTAAACTATGTAGATCTAAGCCATTCATATCATGCTACATAGAAAAATGAACAACAATTGTGACACTAATGCATCGAATGGAAAAAATCGATACATTTCTATTGATTTATAAAAAGGAGGATTACAAAAATCAGTTGCACTAAGCCCTCCTCAGCCTTCCAATTCCTCTCTCTCTTTCTCTATCTTCGAGTGTGATGATGCTTAAGGTAGATATTCCTTAATGAACCTCACTGATATTCAAGCCTCACACTACAACAATGAAATTATGCTCCACATATAATCAAACCTTCGACCTTAGACCAAGAGCCCACACCTCCAATTTAGAGGAAATGGAGAGGACAAACCTTGCCAACTCTTTCAACCAGTTCAAATTAGGAAAGATCTAGATGTGTCCTGGCTTTTATTTGCTTTTACCTTCCATAAGAGTTCATTTTTGTTTGGAAATGTCTAATAAAAGGTTTGTGCCATTATTTTCTAATTTTGAACTGACTCTTTCTCAGGAAAAGATGGAAATGCCAGTTAGTTTTCCGCAATATATTTCCCTTTTCACATTCAAACATGGATAACACTGCCCCTTGGGCAAGACAAAGAATTACCCTAGGCATTAATGCTACCTTTGCATGGCTAGGATACATTATAACTCTGCCTAGCTGTTCCTGGGTTGTGTTAACTTGGAAAAAATGGCTCTTGTCTAGGTCATTTTCTTCCTTCCATGTTACCTTCTCCTCTGAGCTGATGAGGAGGTCATTTGTCCTGTAACAGATGCCCCCTAAAGTGTGAGGTCAGAGGTGAATCTGATGCAGAAATAATTTATAACAAGTGTAGTAGAATGAGGGGAATTGGAGGACTGAGAAAAACCAGAAACAACAACATATTTCCGAAAATATAGTATCTGTCTTGAGTCGGGCATTCCCATTATTAGTAGCTATATCAAAATTATTTCTCTAAAACAAATATATGACCACTATGTCCACCGATAAGCACAAGGTGGAAGCTTCCACTACAAGGAAAATACCTTCTAGCGGAGGTTATAAAGGAGGTTTTTAGTGTTATAAAATTGGCCAAAATTGTCAAAAAAACATATGCTACCACATCTGTTTCTGGTAACGGAGGTTTTGGAAGAGCTTTTAACGGAAATTGAACACAACTAAAAAAAAATGGGTAGCCGGAGGTTATTACGGATGTTTTTTCATTGGTGCTCTTATTAGGTTTTAACGCACCAGTGCGTATCGGTGGACAACGCACCGAGGTGGTCTAAGGGGAATGCACCGGGCCGTTAAGGAAAACAACAGCACTGGGCTAGGTGTTGGTGATATAATGCACAGGGCCATTCTAATTGGTCTTGGGATTTGAGCGGTGCACATAGGTCGTATAAGCGCACCGGTGCGTGTATCTTTATGAGGCACCAATGCTCCGTATCACAGAAAGACACTGAGATTTATAATTGGTATCGCTATTCGTGCGGTGCACATGGCATCTACAAATACACCAGTGCTTATAGATACATAAACTACCCCGTGCACATTATCACACAAACGCACCGATATTTACAATTGGAATCGGTATTAGTGTGGTGCCCATAGAATCATAAACACACCGGTGCGTATAGACACATAAACGCACCGGTTTTCATTTTGCTTTTTTTTTAAACATCCACCGCTGACAGTCCAATTATTGTGATTGTTTTAAATTCATTATTCATCACAAGTTGACACATCTTATAACAATATTCATATTAATTACATTTTTATTAATGCATTTGAATGTGCTATTTGGATTAATTTGTTATATCATATCAAAATTATTGTGGTTTTTTAAAATTCATTATTCATCAAAAGTCGACACATATATATAATATTATAACAATATCCATATGAATTAAATTTTTATTAATGCATTTGAGAACGACAATGGAGAACACAATAGAGACAATGGAGAACGCAATAGAATAAATTAAAACATATTTTATGATTATATATATATATATATATATATGAATAAGACAGTCTTTATCATACAAAATGGGACAATTATTCGTATCCCTTTGTCTTTCAATTGGGACACTATGTCCATTACATTAAACAAAAAGTCTGATTTCACAGACATATTTCAAAAAATGAAATGCCTTGATTTGATATCCAAATTACATAGTGATCATCATTCTTCACTTGAACTGTTGTCACTGCTAGAGCTACTTCCATGACTTGGATTATTTTCAGGAAATTTTGTGTTCACGACATTGATTGTTTTCTTCTTCTTCTCTTTCCATCTACAAACATAAAAATAAACTGAAATGAGTGTATATACATTGGTGAGAATAATGAAAATTCCAATATTAAATAATATACATCAATGTAAATTGAAAAGAAAAATGACGTACCATAGCAACAATTTACTCATAAACTATACACATTCTTTCAAAACCATGTACCATGCCATCTTTCAAAATTTCATCTATTGGCGTAGTTCCATACTTTGTTTCCTGCAAGTTTTATACCCCATAGCAAATTATATATTTAATATAAAAGATATTTTTGTTCTATTAATTATAGAAGGAGCTAATTAAAATAAGATCGATAGATGCTTACAAATTCCACAATTAAATTCTGATATGCCAACACATACTCACAACCCATATTTAACCCAATTTCAATCAATTCGTCTGATGGTTTTTATTTGTATGTTAGCACCCGTTTGAAGACATTCAATGATGATTTTTGTAAAACAACTTAAAAAATACAAAAATGAAATCTAGTTAAGTTGTTATAAGGAAGTAAAAATTACTCACAAACTTAGAAATCAACCATTTTCTTCCTTGTCGTCCTATTTTATGTGCTAAATGGGTTCCATTTTCTTTTCTTTTCTGCAAGAAAATTATTGAAACTTAATATTTAATGCTAAATTGTTTATTTATTTTACCTAAAATTCAATGATTACATATTACATTTGAAGCACGTTGTTGTATTCATTCCACTAGATCCCTCAAACTTTTTAAGAAGTTTTTCCCCTTTCGTTAACTTCCAGCACCACTCAAGATGAGCCAAGGAGCAATTCATTTTCATTTGCATGTTCTATTTTTTTCTTTTCTTAGAACAACATTCCTTTTCTGAGTTGTTGGTCCCTGTAGAACATTAAACAAATGTGAATTAGTAGACTATTTGACACATGTTATCTAATAATTTTAAGTATATTCTTAATGATAATTAAAAAAATAAACTCATATTGGATCGATAGTATTGTTTCATTCACTCGATTCATCTTTTTGCAATTTTTCCATTAAACGTTTACGCTCTTCTAGTCATAGATAAGAAATAATCATATCGAGCTTCGTCATTTTGTGGCTCTGCATGATACACAGTAAAGAATACATATTACTTAAAGTTACGTATAGTTCAAAAATAATATTTTTTATAAAGAATTTACAAAGAACTTGCCTTTTTTTCTTTTCTTGATGTGTTAACAGTATTTTTGTTACTTGGTATATTATCAGTCATTTCTTTATCAATCTGAAACCTGTAGCATATCATTCATTAATATATTTATAAATAAATTCTCAACTTTTCAGGTAGAAAATAAACACCATTGTGCCGTTCATGAAATCCGTACCACCGCTGGTGCATGGATATATTAACAACGCACCGCAAAATAGTATAATACACCATACAATACATTTAGTATTATAAACGCACTGCAAAAACAATGTAATATACCTAACGGTGCATGGGTTATTATAAATGCACCGCCAAAATGGTGTAATACATTGTACGATGCTTTCCTAGTTAAACAGAGCACCGGTGCCCTATTTCAGATTTGGCGCATGGATTTAAAAAGAATGTTTTCACTTTTTTACCACACAGAACTTTCCAGTGCGCTGTAATAATATAGAGCACAGGTGCGGTGGCATACGCAGGGTGCACCGATAAAGAAAAATCCATTTTTTCAAAAATTCACGCAATGGCCGAATGGATTGGGATCCGACTATGCAAGTCGTCCCGTGGGTTGGACATCAATCTAAAATGAAAAAACCTAATTCTGAAATCAAAGAAACAGGGAGAAGAAAGGGAAAAAACAAAAAAATGAAGGGTTCAAGCTAAAAATGGATAAAACTGCAGGAAAAAATTAAAACTGTAGAAAATTTTTTAAAAAAAGAATTAAATTTAATCACGAAATGGTTTGAAATTCTATGACAAAGGGCTTGAATCACCAGAGTTTTTTCTGATTGTCTGAATACTTCTGTTCGAACGTATTTCGCCATCCACAGTGCCCTCGTGCTCTCCTGCAAAAATCTGACTGAAAATTTTTAGCAAAAATAGTGAAATAATGAAAAGTGTTTAGTATTTAAAGAATTATTTTATCAAATTGGATTTTCGAAAATATTTTTCCGCCGATTTTTCAAATTGCTGCTTTTTTTAACTTAAACAAAATAGAGTTGCGATTTTTTATTTGCGTTTATTCATTTTCAGTGTGCGGAAATGTGATGCACTGGTGCGTTGTATTAATACGACGCACTGGGGTTTGTTAGGATGATAAACGCACCGAACTTTTTAAAGTTTTTTTTTTTTTTTTTGGTATGTAAGATCATAATAAAATAATGAGAATTATAAAGTAGATGAATTATTTTCATTATTTTCAAAACTTTATATATGTAAGATCATAATAAAATAATGATAATTATAAAGTACATGAATTTATTTTCATTATTTTCTAAACTTTATATATGTAAGATCATAATAAAATAATGATAATTATAAAGTACATGAATTTATTTTCATTATTTTCTAAACTTTATGTTACAAAAATTCGTATTATTCTAGATTTTTTATTTTACATTTATTTTCAAATTTTCAAATTTAAATATTTTAATAAAATCATTTCACTTTAATACAATTAAAATTTTCACATCAATAGAATTAAAATTTTACAAATTAAAATTTTACATACAATTACGTTAATTAAAATTACAATTACAATTATAATTAAAATTATAATTACAATTTTACATTAATTTCACATACATGAATTACGATTAGAATTAGAATTGGAATTTTAATTTTACATACAATTACATTTACAATTACAATTACAATTTTACAAATATTTTACAGACAATTCAATTATAATTACAGTTACAAATACAATTACATTTACAATTTTACATAGAATTACATTTACAATTACAATTACAATTTTACAAATATTTTACATACAGTTCAATTAAAATTACAATTACAAATACAATTAAAATTTATGAAATTTACATACAATTAGAATTACAATTACAATTTTAAAATTTTTCATATATACAATTACAATCATTTCAGAATAAAGTAAATATTACAATTACAATTAAAATTACAGTTAGTACAAATACAAACACAATTTTGCAATTTTACATAGAATTAAAATTTAAATTACAATTACATTCACGACATAAAATTTAATAAATATCATGGTCATTTAATAATATTAAATTAATTAATAAACATCATCACGATCATGATAACCATAGTACAAACATCATATTTGACTAATAAACACATTCAATTAACATCAAATTAACATTATATATTAACATCATCACAACACAAACATCAAATATACATCTCAATATAATGTCAAATAACTCATGCGCCTATCACATATACACATCTATCTGCAAGCTAAACATTAAATGAACATATCTAACATGAATAAAAATATGCGCCACATCATGATGATCATCAACATGAAAATTAAGTACAACTGCAACATGAACATAAAATACATGGACCACATGTATATATATATATATATATATATATATATATATATATATATATATATATATATATATATATATATATATATATATATATATATATATATATATATAACTGAATAATGTTAAAAATATACAACTATAATGTAAATCATGTCATGGATCAGGTGCTGGTGGTAGTAGAACAACATGATCAATAACACTAGTAGAAGTGGATGTGGCCTGCTCAGTAAAGCTGGGTGCAGCCTTGACAGTCGATTGTCAACTAGCCTGCTCATGATCATGATGATCACAAGTATTGATGGATGCATTCGCTAGTCACAGTACAACATGATCAATATGAGGCACAGTAGTAGTGGAGGCGGCGTGCTTAGTCAATAGTACTGCAGCCTCGGCGGTCGATGGTCCAGCCTGCTCATGATGATCGTGACTAGTACTCATGGTGGATGCTGCAGGCTACTGACTGGACGTGGCCAATGGTCCAGCCTCATCTCCATGATGACTAGTGTCAGATGTTGGCAGTGGAGCCTCATGTTGATCATCAAGCGCGCCACGAGGTGGATGATCAGGAGATGCATCTGAGTGGTTGCTGACATACTGTCCATTATCACGTGCCGCAACTCAACTACACCTATAGCTACAGACAATCCTCCTCAATCGCGTAACAACTGTCATAGCTCCTACGACATGCCTCATCAGGCCGTACATGTCACACGACATGCCTCTCCACATCCGTATCAATCTATCATTACCCCGTATCTCTCTGTAATGAGCGGGCATGATGCCCGCATCTGAAATCAATCCACAGAGTTGGCTATCCAACTCCATCCGGTATCTAGTCTCTGGTCAACGACGCCTAGCAAAAGGCGGTACGGGTGCACCATGAGGCGCATGAGGATCAGCACGTCTCTCTGCTGCACAATCGGCGCATCAGCCTTCTCCTGATCGTAATCATCAGGATAGACACCTGGATCATGTGGTGGATCCGGCATCTCATCGCCATCAAAAGACCCAATGTCTGTAAAATATATACAAGTAAACAACAATAATTAGACAATTTGATTACACAATTTAATAAAAACAAGTTAAAGAACATGTTAGAATAAATATAAATAAAACAGTAATATTACCTCTATCATCTGGCGGCTCATCAGGAGTGAAGAGGATGTTGGGACACCCTCGCCAATCTAGTCAAGCATAAGAACATGGGACCATAATGAAGGTATGCAGCCTGCCAACGCTGGCTAGTATTTCCAACGAATCATGTCATATCCTCGCTGGAAACATAGTGTCTCCCCTCTTGGGCATCATCTGCCCCCACATGCGCATCTGGGCCTCCAACATTGGGCTATGAGGCTGTCGAACAAAACTGGGTCTCATCTCTGGAAACCTCTCAAAAAATAAAAAAAAACAGCTCTGAAACAAAAGGGAATTTGACCCTCCCTTGTGCATGAGCACGGCATCTTTCTAAGGTCTTACAAAACTGTCACAACAAATGGTAGACCACCTGAAAAGTCGTGGTTGCTGTACTAAAGAATAAACATATTATAAAAGTGAGAAACTAATGCGTTGCCCGTCACTGGTGTTGTGCAAAATGATCGAAGTGATAATAGAGAGGCACTGCATTTCTTGTCTACCAAAAGCACCTATACGTAACTGACCTCCAGGTACCTGAAAATTTGAAGGAGATAGTACATGTGCTCCAATATATCTCTGGGAGTAAACTAAATGACTCCCTACTACACAACTAGGTGGCACGTCTGGGAGTGAGGGGAAATCCACCCCTCTCCTCGATAGTCCTGTAATAAAATAAATTTCCTCCTCAGTGGGTGTGTACCACTGGTTAGGACCAGCCTGAAAAGTCTGTCAGTGGGCATTCCACCTGCCAATAAGATGTCTCAAAAGCACACTATGGGCCTTTAGGCCAGAAATAGCCTCCTCATAGAACTTGAGGAGGCCTACCTGCTTAAGGATTTCTTTGTTATCTACAGTAATTGGTAGAGGGCATCCATCTCTCTCCCTCTCTCTTGCCTCCCATTGGAAAATCACATCATATTGTTCTGCTTGTTGTTGCTGTTGTTGCTGTTGTTCTCTCTGAATCATTGCCATCTTAAATATTTTTTTTTTTATTAAAACATAAATGTATTTATCAATATACATATATAATTTTTTTTTACAAAAAAACAAACATACAAGTCGGTGCTCTATAAAAACAGTCACACACCGGTTCCGGTGCGTTTTAATATTTTAGCACACTGTCCCCGGGGCCCCTAATGAAATAGACCGCACCAGAGTCGGTGCCGATGTCTATTTTTCAAGCATCATGGACTGTACATAATTTAGAATAGCAGTGTGCTAACTGAAATATACACCTCGCCACGTATAGTCATGTCAGTATACTTGGCCGCACCGTTGACCTTCTTGGAATGCAAATGCGGTGCGCTGACATAAACCGGGGTGGAAAATGCAGTCAATGCGTCGCACTGTGATTTCTGGGGTCAATGGTGCGCCTGGATAAATTAGCGCATTGTCTTTTTTATTTTTTATTTTTTAGTTTAAAATTTATCGGGGCGCCTTCCGGTACCGTCCCGGAAACAGTGCGATTACTGTTAGCATTGGTAGCGGTGCTGCCTGTAAATTTTACAGGTAGCCCCACTAGTCGGTGTGAGCCGAACAGCTTGAGCACACTGCGTGAATTTTTTTTTTGTTTTAAATGGTTATTTTTAAGTTTATTTCAATTTCTAATTTGCTAAAAGGCTTAATTATAGAAAAAATAGAAAAATACATGTACATTTTTCCGTCAAGGAGGCGTATTGGCTGTAAAATTTGGAAAATAAAATTTGCCCACTTTTTTTCAAAATGCAAGTTGGAGATTGGTGGCAAATGTAGAGAAGCAGTGCGTGCAATGGGTGTAATGAGAGCACCGATATCAGGGTGACTCAGAAATAAAGAAACAAAATTGGGGCTTGGGAGCTCTGGAGCACTGAAGAAAGTGAATAATGAAGTTTTTTGGCCGTAATTTTTTTTTTAATTAACCCTATTTCGGTGCGCGGGGTTTTCTAAGTGCACTGGTGCTGTTAAACAAAACTACACTGGGATGTTTCAGTTTGTTGAACCCTTAGTTAAACTGAGAGGGGGGGGGTGAACCATTTTAACACATTCATGGACTTTTTTAAAATTTTTCATTAACACTTGTTTACACCTTCATTTCATGTTCAACTTAACATGTGAGTAATCTTAGAATGTGAGAAGCAAGCATTAATATAACGTAACAGTAGACTTAATATGAGAGCAACAAGTATTAAGCATATGATATAAACCAGATCAACACATAAACATCATGCACAGAGACACCAGATATAAGTGGAAACCCATAAAGGGAGAAAACCACATCTTATTATTGTTGTGATGCAAAGGCAAGCTCCAACTCCCTCTCACCACTGATTTTCTGTAGGCACCAACCTACAGGAGGCTCCTACCTCAATTCTGCAAGCTACAACTTGCAAGGAAGCTCCAACTCCCATCAATTTTCTGCAGGCACCAACCTACAGGAGGCTCCAACCTCAGTCAGCTACAACTGACATTTTATCAAGCTACAACTTGATGTGGAAGCACCAAATCCCATCTATTTTCTGCAGGCACCAACCTACAGGAGGCTCCTATCTCAGTCAGCTACAACTGACATCTATCAAGCTACAACTTGATAGGGAAGCTCCAACTTCCTTACTCTTTCAAAAGAAAAACACTTGCTGATTTACCTTCGATATCAGCTCTGTTCTGTACCTTCTCTTCTGCTGTTCAACAGTCCTCATATCTATCCTCATATCATTTATGCATCTTCTTAGATTCACTATCAGCTTCTCCTTCTTCTTTTCTCAGCTCCTCCTTCTACTATGCCTCATGGCTTCATTTCTGCATTCTCTAACTTTTCACAGCATCTTGTTCTGCTCCTCCTTCTTCTTATCTTCTCTGCCTCAATTCCATACTCTGCATTGTCTATATTCACTCTCTCTAACCTCTTGCAACTTTCTTATTTTCTTCAAATCTCTTCAATTCTGCTACACACTCTCTTCTTCTCTCACTCTTTTTTAGTCAACCTTCTCCCCTTGGATATTATCCTATTTTATAAAAAAAAGCTTCATGGCTGTTTTTATTCTACTGGGAATTCAAAATGGACAGCCATGTCTCTTTACCTTCTGCCTTCTCATCTCTTTTATTCGCTAATTCAGAAAATATAACTGTAGATGCTTATTTTAATATTACAGTGGGCTATTTTCTCTCTTTCGGAGACTTTCCAATGCATCACAAACAATAAAAAATCGATTAAAACATTTACATTCAAATTACAATGAGAATTCCAGCTCAACTCATTTAGTCTTTTGGCTCGTTGTGCGTTTGTATTTTCTTTGACTGTGTCTGTCTTTTCTGTGACTGTGTTTTATCTCTTTTCATGTCAGTTTGCTCTTCTGTCCTCTACTGTGATGTAACTGCTGCATACACGTAACTGAGCTTTTTATGCCAACTGACTGTAAATCTAGACAAATTCCAACGCTCTGTAAATAGTACATGTCTTGTTGATGTGGCGAGTTCCGCAAGCGGAACATACGTTCATCACAATTGTTTTATATTAATAATCGCCCTCCCATTAAGCCGAGGCATATCTATATAACCCACGGACCATGCAGCACATTGCAACAACATTATATATATAATCCAACTTCAGCTCTTGGCATAAGTTTAACATACAAACTGCCCTTTTAGGTATGACTTAAATCAATTCTTGGCGTATATAATAAAACCTGTTTAAACATATACAAACTCATTTCGGGTGCACTTGACACGTTTTCCAATGTGATATGCTTCTCCTCCAGTGATTTCCGATTCCGATTTATCACAATCGCAAACTTCTATTTGCATGTTCCGCTGCTTTTTTTAAATCCGTGTGATTGACCTAATGCGATGCGTTTAATGGCAATCGCAAATTATATGTTTATATATGTTTTCGACACATATCAATTACGGTTCATAAACCTGTCGGGTCCAGACTTCCAATCGCAATCGCAAACTTTTTGTTGCATGTTCCAATGCCCTGCTTAAATCCGATGCGATTGGTCACTGTTCAATAAGATTTGCCGATGCGATTAGAACTGGAACTCCATCTATATATGAGTTGTGTTTTATATACCCATCGGGTCCGGACTTCCAATCGCAATCGCAACTCTTATATTCTCCGATGTGATCATTATTGTTCACCGGAACTCATGGTATGTATGAGTTGTAGTTTATATACCCATCGGATCCGGACTTCCAATCGCAATCGTAACCCTTGTATTCTCCGATGCGATCATCACTGTTCACCGGAACTCACGGTATGTCTGAGTTGTATTTTATATACCCATCGGATCCAGACTTCCAATCGCAATCGCAACTCTTATTTTAACCTGTTTCACTGCCCTTATAATCTCCGATGCAATTGGGAAGGGTCCCACCTTATATTACTACATTTCTTTGGATCTCGCGCTGCATATATATATATATATATATATTTTGGTCCTTTGAATATAAAGCACAATACTTTGCTGCTGGAGTATACGATTCCCGGAATGAAATTTATATTAACTATGCATTACATTGCCGTTTGGGTTATGATTCCCGGAATTATATTTATGTTATGTGTAACACCCGGCTGGGTAAAGATTGTCGGAATTGTATACATATATCCTCCGGCTGAGGTAGCGATTCTCAGAATTTAGTTTTATATATATATCTATATATATATATATATATATATATATATATATATTCACCAGGTGGGAACAACGATTCTCGGAATAATAGTTGTTTCTCTGCAATAATAGCTGTCTCTGCCTCTGCTGCTTCTGTCGCTCTGCCTCTGCCTTTACTACTGTGATAACGGCTCTGCCTCTATTATATTCTCTTCCTCTGCCTCTGCCTTAGCTTCCTTTGTTCGCTTCTTTGCTGCCTCCTTTGTCTGTCTCTGTCTTTTCTGCCTCCATTTCCTTATTTCTGGTTCAGATACTTCTCCTTTTCCACAGGGTTTATTCAACTCTGTTTATAAACCCTTATAGACTCACAATCATCCATGCACAGTCAATTGCACATAGGAGCCATTTATACTCCCAATTATCTTCTTCTCTTTGCCCCTTTTGAAATCCAATGGCCCTCATTTTGTCCTTATGTCATCAGATCGCATCGCAAATTCATTACTCTTCCTCTCTGTTTCTTTCGCCGATTGCGATATGCGATTGCATGCATCGCACCGCAAGCCTATCACATCGCATCGCATATTCATTAAATTTCATCTGCTTCTATTCACTATCTCTGCTTTGTCTGCTGCCTCAGTTCCTTATCTGCTTTACTTCCTTTGCTGCCTTGCTACCTCTCTCCTTCTTTGCTCTTTATGTTGGTCTCTTTGCTGCCTCAGTTCCTTATCTGCCTTGCTTCCTTTGTTTCATATACTGCCTCTACTACCTCTCTATCTCTCTTGCCTTATGGATAGTTTAGGTGCTGCTCCTATCTTTACCTTTTCCATCAATGACAACATTTCCAACAGTCTCCCCCTCTGGCATTGATGGCAACACATCCATCGATAATCCAATGCTTCCTCCAAGTCTTTCTCTGGTTGTCTTCTTTTAGAAGACCCTTTCTTCTATTACCTTCTTTTCCTCCCCCTTTGACATCAATGGCAAAGGGTTGCACATTTATCAGTGTTGATTTTGTCTTTGCATTTCCTCTCTCTTATTTGTGTTTAGACCACCTTCTTCTGACTTTGTACCCTACTGCTCCAGACTGGTGTACAAGACTTTTTGAGAGAAAACTTTGAGGATTATTGGACTTGACTGTACACTGTAAATTAATACAATCCCAAAGCATAGATTCCTTGCACTTGTGTAGAGTGTAGGTGATGATAGAACAACCATATATCATCAGACTCATATAATCAGAGATGCTTCATTTGACCAAAGTTAACATGCTGAGAATGCTTCAAATACACTTCTGTCTCTAGTATGCTCTTCATCAGAAATACAAATCTGTTGAGGAAGATCGTAGATGGAATATGTCTTCTCCTGCAATACTCATCTGCAGTACCACACCTGTTCAATTATGATAATGATGCCAATATATCTTTGGTTGTTGTGGTACACCTTTCCTGCCTATTGGTGATGATATGAGCTAGGATGCTGATATTATTCTTAATAGATGAAGGTTCTTGTTACATATGTGATCAATGAATTAACCAGAATTTGATCTAAGAGATCAAATGCCTTTACTGCTTGCATAATGTACTTTCACAACAAAACCTTGAGGCTAGCTACATTCAATTTATTGTTTAGTCTTACTTATCAACCAAGCACTTTTCTTTATGACATAAGGGGGTATGTATGTCAGTGATCAATCTATTTTCAATGGTGAGATGTCAGAAAATCCTTTCTGCTGAAGTATGTTCTTGATGATTCAAAGACAAAGTTTTGAGCTTCAACTGACCCAATTAGTCCTTCATACTTTTGATACTTTAACTATTCTATCAGAATGAACTTCCACGAAAGCATATTCAAGATGCTTAATTGAAAACTCAGCAAATAGACTTCACACAGTTTTGTAACTGATCTTAAGAAATAGGCCTTGAAGATATACATGTACCAAATTCAGGAAGGCATGCAATTATATATATAAAAGAAGATATTGCTTCAGTGCTCAATATACTACTTCAAGTGTAAGCAAGATAATATTATTTTTTCTCTACTAATGACCTTTTCATGCTGAATGTAGATAATACTGGGAATATTACCTTGAGGTTCTTTTGCCATAGTTCTTTGATCCTATGGACCTGTATCATACTTCTGCTCCATTGATAATGCTTGGTAATCTATTGATAAGAATGCTCCTTGTTCCTAAACACCAATTGATATTACTTTGAAAAACCATGCAGAGGTTTCACTTTAGCTAGCACATGAACCCATAGCTTCTACTATTGGTATTTTCACTATTCACACCAACAATCGTCAACATACTGAATTTAATCTTGGCATCATTAACCTTTTTCTTATTCTGTCATTCTGGTTTAAAATAATGTCACTGCATTTCCTTTTCTTGGACTGCTCCAAAATCATTGCTGCTTTATATACACTTTCAACTGTTCTAGCATTCAAATCTTTAGGAAGACATCTTCAATTTATTTTCTATGTATCTTCATGGGCTGATTACTCAAAGATTTATTACTCACTTAACTGCATTTCTCCAAGTGGACCTTTTGAAAGATGTAATGAACTGATGATAGACACTTTTCTTACTCATCCTTCTTAATGTGATACATTGTTAATTCTAGCAGTAGGAAGTATAGTGTGATCATCACTTTAATGTGCTAAAGTCTTCTTAGCTTATATGTTCATTGCTAAGGTTTCCTCTATCATCATGGCTTCTTGCTCTCTTCTCTTCTTCCATCAATCTGTCAGCTACTTAATACTTCAGATGATCTTCTTTCTCTATAGTTCTCTTTTAGAGGAAAATCCTTTCACTTATTGATCTCATAGTTGTTCTTATTTCATGGAGCTCTTCTTATACTACTTTCATGGGGATTATTTATGAACTTCTCTCCCCCTGGGATTTTGCTTCAAATTTATCACTGGTTGGATATTTGCTATGTTTTCTAGAGCAGCTCCCCCTGAGACTATGCTAGATTCATTATGTTATTGAGATGATAGGCTCCCCCTTTCTCTTATCCTTCCATACTTTATTGGGGTTCTTCATAATGTCTTCACTTCTTTTAGATTAATAGTTTTGTTTGATTTTCTTTATTTCTATCATTTGTCTAGAGTTCTTTAATATATAAGGAAGTTTACAGTCCTTTGCTTTGTGGCAAAGTTTGAGGCATACATAACATTTTATTTTATCAAAGCACATTTGAGCTGATGTATAATACTTTGTTCCTCTTCTTGAATACATTTTACAATCAACAATTTTGTGTCCAAAATTATTGCATGCATAACAATAGCCATGGAAATAATTTGCGTACCTGGTGAAAAATTGTCTTTTCCATTTTCTTGCTTGAGGTGTTCTTCTTGTTTGCTGCATCTTTTGTTGGTTGGACTGGGTTTGCTTTGTCTTACAACATGTTGCAGTATGTCCTTGTTTGTGGTAGGTAAAACATGTGATATTTTTCATAGGAGGAAAGAACCTCCTTTGACATCTTCCAAATTTATTCAATTCATCTTCAGGAGCATATGAGCCTTTAGAAGCTAATTGTTTCATCTTCTCATTCTCTGTCCTAACATGTTGTTGCTTGATTCTATTTTCTTCTTCACAAATCTTCTTCTTGCTGGCTTCTATTTTTGTAGTAGTCTGCTGAGCTACTTCACTGTCTTTTACAACTTTTACAAATATGATTTTCTTGTTATCTTCAACCTTGGACTTACGGGTTTCACCTTCGTATCCTATCCCAGTCTTTATGAGAGGTGACCTTTGAGAATTTAGTATTTTGTCCAATTGTTCAGTGCTTTTCCTTAGAGGTGTATTCATTAATAGTTCTCTTTGGGATTTTTCTAAATTCTTTCTCAGGCTCACTACTTCTTCTTCCAATATTTCACATTCTAGATTTTTCTCTCTCATTTGTTGCATCAGAGTGTCTTCTACTTTCTTTGCCTCCTCAAGCTGTGTCTTTAGATCAATAATTTCTTTCCTATCTTCATATTCTCTCTGATCACATATTTGCACTAATGTCTTAAGGTCTTTTTTTTCTTTCTTCAATATTTCTATTTCAGTCAAAGCAGTGTCAAGTTTGGCTTTTTCTTCAGGTGTAATTTCTTCATGGTTCTTATGTCCATTCACACTAGCAGGTACTTCATTTGATTGAATATTTTATTTTTGACATGAAGTTTTCTTCTTCTTGATTCTCTTATCCTTCTTGTCAGTGTAGTCCTTAGTGTTTGCTCCATGCATGAAGTGCAATCTATCCAAGATTTCTTTTGCAGAGGTTAAATCCATTATCAATTCAAGGTCCTTGTTATGAAGACTGTTATATATCACACATTTTTCCTTGGCATTCCTCTATTGTTCTTTCACCGTGGGGGAGTCTGTGCAGTAACCATCACATACAAGCTTCCATACTTCAGGTTCATAAGCCAATAATCCTGTTTTAACCTTACCTCTCCATTCAGGAAAATTTGTCATACTTAACACAGGTACATTTTGATAGTCCATGACTTAACCAGATCTCCTTCAAGCTATTAGGCTTGCACCAAAGGACCCTGGCTCTAATACCAATTGTTGAACCCTTAGTTAAACTGAGAGGTGGGGGGGGGGGGTGAATCCGTTTAACATATTCATGGAATTTTAAAAACTTTTTCATTAACACTTGTTTACACCTTCATTTCGTGTTCAACTTAACATGTGATTAATCTTAGAATGTGAGCAGCAAGAATTAATATAATGTAACAGTAGACTTAATATGAGAGCAGCAACTATTAAGCAGATGATATAAACCAGATCAACACATAAAAAACATGCACAAAGACACCAGATATAAGTGGAAACCCATAAAGGGAGAAAACCACATCTTATTATTGTTGTGATGCAAAGGCAAGCTCCAACTCCCTCTCACCACTGATGTTTTGTAGGCACTAACCTACAGGAGGCTCCAACCTCAATTCTGCAAGCTACAACTTGCAAGGAAGCTCCAAATCCCAACAATTTTCTGTAGGCACCAACCTACAGGAGGCTCCAACCTCAGTCAGCTACAACTGACATTTTATCAAGCTACAACTTGATGTGGAAGCACCAACTCCCATCTATTTTCTGTAGGCACCAACCTACAGGAGGCTCCTACCTCAGTCAGTGAAAACTGACATCTATCAAGCTACAACTTGATAGGGAAGCTCCAACTTCCTTACTCTTTCAAAAGAAAAACACTTGCTGATTTACATTGGATATCAGCTCTGTTCTGTACCTTCTCTTCTGCTGTTCAACAGTCCTCATATCTATCCTCATATCATTTATTCATCTTCTCAGATTCACTATTAGCTTCTCCTTCTTCTTTTCTCAACTCCTCCTTCTACTCTACCTCATGGCTTCATTTCTGCATTCTCTGACTTTTCACAGCATCTTGTTATGTTCCTCCTTCTTCTTATCTTCTCTGCCTCAATTCCATACTCTGCATTGTCTATATTCACTCTCTCTAACCTCTTGCAGCTTTATTATTTTCTTCAACTCTCTTCAATTCTGCTGCACACTCTCTTCTTCTCTCACTCTTTTTTTTCAACCTTCTCCCCTTGGATATTATCCTATTTTATACAAAAAAGCTTCATGGTTGTTTTTATTCTACTGGGAATTCGAAATGGACAGCCATGTCTCTTTGCCTTCTGCCTTCTCATCTCTTTTATCCACTCATTCAGAAAATATAACTGTAGGTGCTTATTTTAATATTACAGTGGGCTATTTTCTCTCTTTTGGAGACTTTCCAATGCATCACAAACAATAAAAAATCGATTAAAACATTTACATTCAAATTACAATGAGAATTCCAGCTCAACTCATTTAGTCTTTTGGCTCGTTGTGCGTTTGTCTTTTCTTTGACTATGTCTGTATTTTCTATGACTATGTTTTATCTCTTTTCATCTCTGTTTGCTCTTCTGTCCTCTGCTGTGATGTAACTGCTGCATACACGTAACTGAGCTTTTTATGCCAACTGACTGTAAATTTGGAAAAATTCCAACGCTCTATACATAGTATGTGTCTTGTTGATGTGGCGAGTTCCGCAAGCAGAACATACGTTCATCACAATTGTTTTGTATTAATAATCACCCTCCCATTAAGCAGAGGCATATCTATATAACCCACGAACCACGCAGCACATTTCAACTACATTATATATATATATATATAGAATCCAACTTCAGCTCTTGGCATAAGTTTAACATACAAACTGCCCTTTTAGGTATGACTTAAATCAATTCTTGGTGTATATAATAAAACCTGTTTAACCATATACAAACTCATTTCGGGCCCACCTGACACATTCTCCAATCCAATAAGCTTCTCGTCCAGCGATTTTCGATTCCGATTGATCGCAATCGCAAACTTATATTTGCATGTTCCACTGCTTTTTTTAACTCCAATGCGATTGACCTGATGCGATGCATTTAATCGCAATCGCAAATTCTATGTTTATATATGTTTCTGACACATATCAATTACAGTTCATAAACATGTCGGGTTCGGACTTCCAATCGCAATCGCAAACTTTTGTTGCATGTTTCGATGCCCTGCTTAAATCTGATGCGATTGGTCACTGTTCAATAAGATTTGCCAATGCGATTAGAACTGGAACTCAAGCTATATATGAGTTGTGGTTTATATACCCATCGGGTCCAAACTTCCAATTGCAATCGCAACTTTTATATTCTCCAATGTGATCATCACTGTTCACCAGAACTCACGGTATGTATGAGTTGTAGTTTATATACCCATCGGATCCGGACTTCCAATCGCAATCAGAACCCTTATATTCTCCGATGCAATCATCACTGTTCACCAGAACTCACGGTATGTATGAGTTGTAGTTTATATACCCATCGGATCCAGACTTCCAATCGCAATCGCAACTCTTATTTTAACCTGTTCCGCTGCCCTTATAATCTCCGATGCAATTGGGAAGGGTGCCACCTTATATTACTACATTTCTTTGGATCTTGCACTGCATATGGCTATACATATATATATATATATATATATGTGTGTGTGTGTGTGTTTTGGTCCTTTGAATATAAAGCGCAATACTTTGCCGCTGGAGTATACGATTCCCGGAATGAAATTTATATTAACTATGCATTACATTGTCGTTTGGGTTATGATTCCCGGAATTATAGTTATGTTATGTGTAATGCCTGGCTGGGTAAAGTTTCTCGGAATTGTATACATATATCCTCTGGCTGAGGTAGCGATTCTCATAATTTAGTTATATATATATATATATATATATATATATATATTCACCAGGTGGGAACAACGATTCTCGGAATAATAGTTGTTTCTCTGCAATAATAGCTCTGTCTCTGCCTCTGCTACTTCTATCGCTCTGCCTCTGCCTTTATTGCTGTGATAACGGCTCTGCCTCTATTATATTCGCTTCCTCTACCTCTGCCTTAGCTTCCTTTGTTCGGTTTTTTACTTCCTCCTTTGTCTGTGTCTATCTTTTCTGCCTCCATTCCCTTATTGCTGGTTCAGATACTTCTCCTTTGCCACAGGGTTTATTCAACTATATTTATAAACCCTGATAGACTCACAATCATCCATGCACATTGAATTTCACATAAGAGCCATTTATACTCCCAATTATCTTCTTCTCTTAACTCTGCCCCTTTCAAAATCCAATGGCCCTCATTTTGTCCTTATGTCATCAGACCACATCGCATAATCATTACTTTTCCTCTATGTTTCTTTCGCTGATTGCGATATGCGATCGCATGCATCACACCGCAAGCCTATCACATCGCATCACATCTTCATTACATTGCCTCTGCTTCTATTCACTGTCTCTACTTTGTCTGTTGCCTCAGTTCCTTATCTGCCTTGCTTCCTTTTCTTCCTTGCTACCTCTCTCCTTCTTTGGTCTTTCTGTTGGTCTCTTTGCTGCGTCAGTTCCTTATCTGCCTTGCTTCCTTTGTTTCATATACTGCCTTTACTACCTCTCTATCTCTTTTTCCTTATGGATAGTTTAAGTGTTGCTCCTATCTTTACCTTTGCCATCGATGACAACATTTCCAAAATTTCAGCGTGAAAATTTGATGATGCACCGGGGTGACCTAATTGTAAAACACCGATGCGTAATAGTTGCAAAGCACCGGTTTTTTGGCCTTATTTTTTATAAATAATGCTATTTTAGTGCGTGCAGTTTTGGGCACACCAGTGCTATTAGAGAAGAACGCATCGGCTCATTCCTGTTTTGGCGAGGTGTTTTATGATCCACTGGCGTGGAAAAGTATTGATGCCCCGGTGCATTACAGTAATTGGACGCCCCGGCGGTGTGTGTACTACATGCACTTTGTCTGGTGTGCCAATGTTCGGTGCGCACCGGTGCATTCTGTGGTATCATGTGCACTGGTAATTGATAGCTCAGGAGCACTGAAAAATTGAAAAATCCGTGTTTTTTGTCATAAATATTTTTTTAGTTTAATCGTTTACCAGTGTGCATTGTTTATAGATGCACCGGTACTGTTTGGTACAAACACACCGGTCGGTTTGTGTGTTGGCACGTTTTTTTATGATGCATCGGTGCAATTGCTTTCTACCGCACCGGGTGGTTTCGTTGTTGGCGTTGTGTTTTATAATGCATCGACACAGGCGAGTTGTGGGGCACCAGTGCTCTATTATATTATGACGCACCGGGCATGTGTGTACGGAGTGCATGGTGTCTGGTGTGCCAACGATTTTGCTGCCCTGGTGCGTTCTTTTTTTGAGAGCACCGGGGCGAGTTGTAATGATAAGAGCACCGATAGGAAAACATCCGCAAAACCCTCCACCCACCAACCTCCTCTAGTAACCTGCACTAGAAATGGATTTATGGGGTATTTTTCTTTGTGGTTCCTCAAAAACATCCGCGAGAGGGTTTTTTCCTTGCAGTGTTCTGTCATGACAGGATCAAATTGATAAGCAGTCTCCAGAAACAATATCGCAGCTTGGGATAGGAAACACAACTGAAATTATGTAAGCCTCAACCCAAGGTCTTGGTCGTCGCTTCTCTAAATTTCATATGTCTGCACATGTGAATGAAGGAGTTGTAGTCGAACATGCGGGAAATCGTCTGATTACCATTCAATAGAAACAATAGTTAACAGACACGAGGGTGGCTACCGATAAGGATGATGGTCCCCAAGATGCACAGTACAATATAGAGAGTGTGAATAAAAGGAGTTGATGGCGAACACTCGTAGAATCATTCAATCGGGAGCCAATAATGAGAACCCCCAACCAAACACAAGGTGACCTTCCACTGATGTCTGCAAGTACTCAGGTACTGATGTGTTTTTGGATCAACTTCCAAGATAAGATGTTGAAGTCAATAGGAAGAGATCTATCGAAATGTAGACACTGAGGCGTCTTACATCAGTCGACCCAAAACGAGAAAAGATGATTTTGTTTTGGAGATAGTCAAGAGAAAATACGAGTAACTGAAGACAAATAATTTCTGGTATATGATGGTTTGGTTGATACAAGGAGTAGTAGATAGTGGGATCCTTTTGAACAATAGAAGGCACTACAACAAGCTACTAGGCAAGTTAGGCTTAATGAACACCGAAGAGTGTTAGGATTCACCAATGTAGGAACATTGGCATATGAAGGTTACACTCATATATGGTAGGGTTCGGCTAATTGCGAGTGATTTTTCTGGGAAATGCCATGTTCAAGATTTTGTGCTACCAAATCGACCTTTAAAATATAACAGAATAAGTATCCATTTTCTCCAAATTTTCCCATCTGATTAAGTTTAACGAGTCCAAATGGGTAAACTCAGTGATATTTTCATAATTAGAGAGTCTGAAAAACATCGTAAAAGACAACTCCGGGGGGTACCTTTTTTATGTTTGATAACGGGGCACGACGAAGGGAGAATAGTAAGCCTGAAATAGTTCATTTTTCGCGAGTCAGTCCATTGAATCCAGATAAAGTGAGAAACCTATCTTCAATGGACATCTGACTCATTTTGTTATGAGTACGAGGAGATAGATTAAAATCAATGTTCTTAATGAAATTTTAACGAGTCCGACAAAGAAAAACTCGATGCTCTCTGTGAATTTTTAACAAGTACAACAGAGAAAAACTCAGTTACTTTTTCAGTTTTTTAATGAGTTAGAAAAAGACGGAAAATAATGACTCATATTTCTTTGTCGTAGTAGTTTAACAAGCTCGATGAAGGTAACTTGGGGGTTTTTCAATTTTACGAGCTAGAAAAAGTCCCTAAAAAGAAAGCTTGTTTCTTCTTCATGTAAGTTTAACGAGCCCGAAGAAGAAAAATCGAGGTTTTTTGGTTTAACGAGCCAGAAAAAATACCATAAAAATAATGCTCAATGCTTCTTCGTGTAAGTTTAATGAGCCTGAAAAGAGAACTCAATGTTTTTCGATTTAACGAGTGATAAAAATACCATAAAAAAGAATTCTCGGGTTTGGAGTTCAACACTTTCTACGCCATAAATGGCGGATGATCCTTCACCGGAAGGATGAGTACCACTGTTTCCCCTTTGCGGGGGTTGTGGTGGGTTTGCAGCCATGTGTTTTTGTTGCTGATGTGGATTAGGTAAGGGATTACGAAGGACGATAGGTGTCCTCCCAAATTCCTTGATTGGGATAAAATATTTGCATCCCTGTAGCTAAGGACATTTGTATGTCAAGTGGTCCTCCACACAGATTCTGCAAGGAAATCTCATGGGTTTCTCCTTTCCTTTTTCATTCTTAGCAATGTTTTTCTGATTGGGATTATTATGAGTACCGGAATTCTCTTCTGAAGGAGAGGTATTTTTCTTGTTCTTCTTGTTCTTGTTGCTAGGTTTTTTTGTAGACTGCATAGTGTTTACCTCAGCGGTAGGAGGAGTAGTCGATTGGTTAGGGGTGGTGGTAGCCAAATCTACCTGAGAGGTTTGCCCACTATGTTGTTTTATGGCTACGCTAGAGGTTGCACCAACGATCTCGTCGGCGTGCACTCCTGGGTAATTGAGTAGCGGGAGGATTCAGATTTCCAGGGGCATGGGGGTGTAAGTCATACAACGTGCCATATTGTGAATAGATAAGATCTAAATTTTTCACACGATGAATGGATTGGTCTTCCATGACCACACTAGACAAGAAAACGTCCTCATATAGGGGTGGTAAGAGTGACTTACAAAACTAGGTGGATAAGAGATCATCCAGGATTGGCGCTTTGATGAGCCTATGCCTATATCTTCATTCATGAATGTGATCAGATTTGTTGGTGGCAATGTCTTGACACAGTGAGGTTAAGAATTTCATGTCGGTTTAGTATCGAATAGGTAGTTATAATTTCTTAAGAAATTTTGTAGCTAAGGACCAAAAAGTGTTGACGGCCCCATGTGGTAACTCAATGTACTAACTGGTAGCGTTTCATGTGAGAGTGCAGGGGAAAAGTCTAAGCTGGATACTATCATCCACCATGGAGTTAGAAACAAACCATAGATGAAAGGTGATGACGTGTGTAGCCGGATCGTCCCCTTGTTTCTCGTTGAATTTAGGGATGTAAGACAGAATCTTGTGCGGTACTGGAGGCGAGAGTGGGTTGTGGTATATGGGATCATTGGTCAGTTTGTAGAGGTCATGGATGTCTAGAGCTGCCAAGAATGGAAATTGCATGTTTTCCCCCGAATCTAGTCAAGGAAGTATTGGATGACCATTCAAACCATATGGTCTTCCCATCAATGTGTTACCAATGGGATAAGTAGGACTTTGTTGATAAAATTTCCCTGTAAGTTGGGGTGTATGGTTGCTATTTGTAGTGTATGTTGTACTGGGGGGCGAACTGTTGGTTTCCCCTAGTGTAAAAGCTACCCCCTTACCTAAATTGACTTTGGGGTTGGTTCACCCATATGGATGTGATAGAGTCAGCCAAAGGCATATTGCTATTCGCATATTTAAGCATCAACATAGACCCTACACCAAAATTTTGACCACTCAAAGGAACAACGTTAACAATAGGTTTTCCTATTTGTCCTAATGAATGTAGGGGTACCAAAATGCTCCTCGGCATATATGTATTGGTGATACTGAACCTTGGCATGGTAGCGAAGGGGTTTGAACTCATCAAAGGGTTCCAAATAAAAGGGTTGCTAAAAGGAATTGAAGTAGCCCCGCTAGCAAGAGCGGAAACCGTGGGTCCCGGCAGAGTCACAATAGGAGCAGATCCCAAAGGGTTCGGAGGTTTGCTAATAGTTGTGGTGACCAAATTGCTAGGACAGGGTATCGCCTGGCTACTGGGGTTGCCAATCATTGGCATAGAACTGACAATTGTCAAGGAAGATGGTGGTGGACCAGAGTTGGTTACCAACGGTATTGGTCCCATGGGTGCCATTTGTGAAACGGATGTTGGTGTAGCCAAAGACATATCTTGGCCTGGTGTAACTTGAACTAACAATGGCCCTAATGGGTAAGTGAGAGGAGGATTGTAAGGAGGTGCGAATCCTTCCGTAAAAGGATCCTCTAGAAACTCTGTGTGATATGGAGCTATATGAAAGTCAGGGGTTATCACTAGAGACTGTTCGTCCGGAGAAGGCACTGGCTCTCTGAGACTCGACTCCTTCCCCGGTGTTAACGGTGGGAGACCTCGCTGTCATCGAGAAAGAAGATTAGGGTTGAAGGAAGCCACGGTGACCTATTTACTTTTATCAAATTTTAATTATTTGTGATGTATGATAAAGTCTCAATGATAGTAACCACACACGTAAAAAAGAAAAAAGAAAAAAAAGGACTTCTAAAATCAATCAGCAAGTGGCAAGAACATGTATGGTCTTGTCTAAGTACTATCATTTGTTGGATATGAAACCGAGTATCACAATAGAATACAGAAAGGGTTGGTCAAAAATACAGTTACAGTTACTCTAGAGCTTCACCTAAACCTCAGACAATAGGGGTAAGCACTCTCATGAAGATGAGTACCCTCCCAAAGACTGAAGAAAGAGTAGTTTTGTCTGTTTTAGGTACCAGGGCAGCTCACCCCAGTCACCTTGTGTAAGTCCCAAAAATGTTTGGCAACTAAATATACCTCAAATCACAGACATGGGGTCACGGTCATAAACAACACGCTATATGGGAAGAACACGTAGATCCCTGATCTAGTTTCGACATCCCCGAAGGGAACCCCAATATATAGCATGCCCACTGAATGCACTCGAAGTTGGGCTACCTTCTAATGCACCATGGTGTTGTCTCGCGCTTAACTCTGGTGGTAGTGGAGTGGTCCCGACAATATGAGTGCAGTAGGATTTCACTTTTTAATGACTCTAGTTTTAATTTTTGAGATCTTGGGTGATTTTCTCACTTCTCCTACCCCAAGATCCCAGCCTCAACTACTGTTTGTGTGAGTTCAGAAAAAATTATATGATTAATTTTATTATCGCTTGATTCTTGGTGTACTTGATTATTAGTCTGGCAGAGGGGAAGTTTACATATGAAATGTGATGAGATTCTGACTCAAAAACAATGCAGAAACATGTTCTAAATATTCAATTCAATGAAGAGTTTATTCTATAGGGAGAGATTTTTCCAACATCGATGCACCAAACATTCAAATAACACAATTCAACCTTAAAGATTTATACATCTATCTATCCTCTCTAATAACTTTTTAACCAAAATTTTCGAATGAATTTAGCTAAGTTTAGAAAACTAAAAAAAAGATTCTTCTTCAAAAAGTAGATGCTACTAACATTGAAATTTTTAAACAAGAACTAAAAAAATAATAACTGGTAATCAAGCACAGTGATCCAACAAAATAAGCGAATCTAGTAGCTAATAACTCCACAGCCAAAGGGAAACAAAACAGGGGTGTAAACAATAGATTTTGGTTGGGTAAAAATGGCAAGCAGAGCCTACAGAGCGTTAATGATGACACTAACGCACTGTATCTGAGCATAAACAACCTTATAACACACTAAAACACTCTCAGAGGGAGTGTTACTCAAGGTAAATTTGTACAGATGGCTAAGCAAGGTCTATTATGGACTCAGTGAGTTGTTGAGATGATTACTGAGCATATAAAGTGATCAAAAGGATATTTGAACAAAGGGAAGGAGTTAAATTCATAGGAAAAATCCGGAAAATTGGAGTTTACTCCCTAGTGGAGTTGCCATTTCTGCTATAGGGTAATATTCTTGGGTGGTGGTTATTGAATATCCCTCTTAGGGCTTTTCGGTGCTTGAGGCAGACTGTAAGATTAGCTATAAAGTTCCAAAGGTACTGCATACATATTCATACTAATATGTAATTGAAAAAGAAATATTTGGAATAATTACCTCTTTGTGGACAATAGATCCTATGGAGAGCGCTAAGCGGTGGGGTAGAAGTCCTTCCTCACCGGCTCCAAATCTAGATCTTGCAACCAATCAAAGCACCCGTGTAATCTTCACAAAAATATATATTTCTAACAATTAAAATATTATATAACTAACATTAAACTATGTAGATCTAAGCCATTAATATCGTGCTACATAGAAAAATGAACAATAAATGTGACACTAATGCATCCAATGGACAAAACATATACAGTTCTATTGATTTATAAAAAGGAGGATTAGAACTGTCAGTTGCACCAAGCCCTCCTCAGCCTTACAATTCCTCTCTCTCTTTCTCTATCTCCAAGTGAGATGATGCTTAAGGCAGAGAGTCCTCAATGAACCTCGTTGATCTTCAAGCCTTACACTACAACAATGAAATTCTGCTCCACATATAATCAAACATTCAACCTTAGACCAAGAGCCCATACCTCCGATTTATAGGAAATGGAGAGGAGAAACCTTGCCATCTCTTTCAACCAGTTCAAATCAGGAAATATCTATATGTGTCCTCACTTTTCTTTTCTTTTTCCTTCCATAGGAGTTCAATTGTGTTTGGCAATGTGTAATAAAATTTTTGTGCCATTAGTTTCTAATTTTGAACTGACTCTTTCTGAGGAAAAGTTGGAAATAATAGTCATTTTTCCACGATATATTTCCATTTTTACATTCAAACAAGGATAACTCTGCCCCTTGGGCAAGATAGAGCATTACCCTAGGCATTAACGCTTCCTTTACATGGCTAGGATGTGTTATAACTTTGCCTAGTTGTTCCTAGGGTGCGTTACCTTCGAAAAAATGGGTCTTGTCTAGGTCATTTTATTCCTTCCATGTTACCTTCTCCTATGAGCTGATGAGGAGTTCACTTATCTTCTAACACTAAACATTGTATTTTTTTTTTGTGTTTTGGCCCACAGGATCAGCGTGATGAAAGCCATAACCTTCCAAACAACACTTTCAAGCCATAAAACTACACCGCACAAATTTTTCTTAACCTACCATGTATATAGGTTATTGTTAAAGAGAATTGTAATGTGTGTTCAAGGAGAGGGGAACAGACTAATCCCTAACCCCTGGTTATTGGCAGCCCACAAGAGAGTGGTAGAGGAGTAACAAGGGAGGAGCTCATGGCCTGATCCTAGGCCCAATTCATATCACCAATCACGGGATCAATGGAGAGCGTTGAGGGTAGAGGGCTTGGGGCTAGCCCCAACCATGGTCACATGATATTTCATAGGACTAAGAACTAATAAATAATACACCAGGCCAACGGGAACAGAGTTGAGGCCTGGCCCTAGGTTATGGTGCCAACACGTAACAACTATCTTATAGTTTGGGAGGTATCAGGACGGGGGTGGGCGGTTAGCCTCAACCCCTAACCACATCACCCATATATGACCAACAACCCAACATTTTTGGAGCCTAGGCTTGAGGGGCCAGTTTGTTGGTCAACCCTGGCCTTATGGTGCCATGTGGCCCTAGTTTATTGCATAAGGGTCATTGGAAAAATAAGCCATCTGGAAAATTGCACCTATTGCAGGTGAATTTGTTGCCTCCCGAGCAGATTTAAGGGTGGATTTGTCACTCTCTTAGCAGGTTCATCCAATTTGGAGGACGAATAAGAGTAGAAACTCAGGTGAGCGATAACTTGATGATTTTTTGGCCTTTTTGAGCTCAAGAACATTCCATATAGGGATTTTTAGACATTCTAAATCCAATGGAAGCCTATGTTTACTGATTGGAGCACTTCTGAAGATACTTTTTGCAGGTTTGAGTCTATGGGTACAATAATCAATTAGTGATTTGGAGCATTTTTCGAAGGATTTTGAGCATGGAGAGGACCTTGTAGGGGTTTTGCAGCCTTCATATGTTATCTGTAAAAACTATTACATCGATGGTGCAACATATGTTTTTCTTTTATCATTATGTATTATTTAGGAAACCTCTCTTTTAGTAATTCAATGTGTAATTTTTGTACTTTTTATTCTCATTTTCAAATGGAGTACAAGGCCTTGATTTGAGATACCTTTGCTTGTTGACTATTTCATGACTGACTATAAGTTTTTATTCTCTTTATAGTGTGAGTTTTTTGGAGGA
The DNA here is from genome assembly GCA_034641835.2 of Pinus albicaulis. NCBI lineage: Eukaryota > Viridiplantae > Streptophyta > Pinopsida > Pinales > Pinaceae > Pinus > Pinus albicaulis. The sequence continues at coordinate 75,048,074 of CM076573.1, read as the reverse complement.
TAATGTTTCCTTCAAGGGGAAAATAGCCGCTCATTTTTTCGGCACACTTTATGTACTATTTATCAATGAAATCTATGGAGTAGTCTAGCTGTGTTAGCAGGCTAGGAGATGTATCCTAGGAGGCATGAATTTCCTCACCAAATTTTTTGTTGTATCTCTTCATGATTTCCTTTATGAGTTAAATGATGATATGTTTCTTCTTTAAAGTTGACATAAAATATAACTCATTATCTTGGAAGAGACCATAAAACTTGTGTTTACATAAGACCCATTTTTAGTTGCAAAGCATGAGAGGATGGTCAATTTTTAGGAAGGAGAATTTCTCCTCCAATTTTAGATAAATTGGTATTAAGTCTCGTTCTGACCAAGTTTCAGGTATGGGAAATAATGTACAACTCCAAGAGTTAGAGGAGATGAAATTATCTCTACGAATGGAAAATATTGAATTGAGGATATTGCTTGAAGTTGTTGAAGAGGAGAAGAGCCATATGCACCTTTAGTTGCAGCATGTGTTTGAGGAACAAGTTCGTGAAATTTGTTGGAACACCTAATCCTCATGGGTAGGTGTGGAATGCGAAAAGTCACAATGGAGTCCAAGTGACCTTGGAATGTGAAACCAAGAGTCACACCATTGTACTATAAATGTACATATTTGTATAATGGAAAATAAGAAAGCCTCACGCTTATCCTTCATTGTGTTGAGTCTCTTGTGTGTGTGCATTCTTCTCCTCATACACCATGTGTGTGCTTCAACATGGTGTTTAACATGGTATCGGAGCCGTGGTGTTTGTCGGTCTCGTTCCAATTTTGAGGAGCTATTTGTGTCTAATTCCCGCATATCCGCATTTGCGCATGTCTTTTGTTTTTGCAGCAATGCTTTTTCCGCCATTCAGAGGTGTTTTGAAGAGGAGCAGCATTCAGTGATTCAGCAGCATTCAGAAATCTTCTTTGAAGAAGAAGAAGCATTCAGAAATTGGTTTTGAAGGAAAGGCAGCACTGCCCATCTGAAGGTTTTCATTCTCATTTTTCCTGCAATTTCTATTAATTTCTGCATTGAAGAGTTGCTGGAAAACACTGTTTAAAAAGGGTTTCTGAACTAGAAGTTTCTGGCTTTTTCATGGAAAATAATTCTGAGTTTTTCTGCTGCTGAGCTATTGGAAAAATTTCTGGGTTTATTTGCAATCTGCTGCCTGTATTTCAGAGCTTAGAAATCTGTTGTTGTTTCAGTCTTGGTCTTAGTTTTACTCATTCTCTGCTCTATTCTCTGCTATTTTAAAACAAATATAAAAATAAAAAATAAAAAAAATAAAAAAAATTTCAAGCACCAGGCCTCTCGGCCCTCCTCTACGCCTTCACATCCCTTGCCTTCAGCTCTCTACACATACCTCACGCCCTATCCTACTCTCCCTAACGCATATCTGCCCAACTCACATATACTCTCCGCGCCCTCCATCTTCCTAACACTTCCAAACTCTGCATTTACACCTACGCTGACCCTTTGGCTTACCATACGCCCTTATTACTCTAGCGCTCTCATTGTTTCTACACAACAACGCTTACAACACTCCACTCACTGTTTAACTCCCCTCACACTCTAGATTTACATCTCTGCTCACACTACGCGCAGCTCCAATTCGCTCTACACCCTTACATCTCTGCTCACACTACGCGGTCCTTCTCACTCTCGCGCGCCCCTACCCAACCGCTCTACGCCTGCTCCATTACCCTACACTCCAAAGGGTGAAGCTTTCACTCAAGCCCTCGCTTCACAATACCCACGACATCTACCCGCCCCTCTCTGCATCTAACTCATGGCCTAGCGCTCCTCCCTACCACTCGGCCTCTCCCCTGCAACCGCATATCTCTCCCTACGACTGCCCTCATTCGAGCTCCCCTCACCCGCGGCTTACCATCCCCTCTGCCTTCAACGAAACCTCTCCCTCCGCTTGCCCTCAACCGGCCAGCCGGCCCATACCACTCGAACTGTCCCTATCTTCCCCTCTCCACGCTCGGCCCCATCTCTACTGTCTGCAATACACTGCAATACTTCTCACACGCCCTCCTTTCCCACTTGCAATACCACCCCGCCTCTTTTTAAAAATCATTCTCTCTCCCTCAATACTACCCTTCTATTTTTAAAATCAATTTTCATATTTTTAAATTTTTAAGTCCTCCCCTCTCCCATATAAATACATCCTCTCATTTTAAATACTACCTCCTCTTATTTTAAATACGCCCCTCCCTTTCATATAATAATCCCCACCATGTTATATATATTACATTAAATCCACATTCCATTTTAACATTTCGTTTTCCCTAATTAAAATAAATCCCATTCCATTTTAAATTTTGATTCCCTTTCCTTTTAAATTTATTTTAATATAATATCCCTCCTCCCCATTATAATAACCTTTCCATTAATTAAACCCCCCCCACCATATAGTTTTCCATCCCATCTTAATATTTCATTTTCCCTTTTTAACTTATTCCCATTTTTTTTAATTAATTTTTAATTAATTAAAATAAAAAAAAAAAAAACAGCAGAGAGAGAGGAGAGAGAGAGTAAGAAGACTTGAAAAGCAGAAATAAAGAAGAAATGGCATAATGAGAAAATGACGAAATGACAAGAAAATTGCAGATTTTACATTGTGATTTGTGGCATTGACATAAGGGTGATTTTTTTGAAGAAATTGACATTTGAAGACAAGTTTGGCATCATTGAAAACAACTCTTTGAAAAAATTTCTGCTGCCTTAAAGGCCTCTTGCACAAGTTGTTTTTGCTGCACATTCAAATATTTTGCAGAGATTTTGTATTGAACTGACAGTTGGAATCAGTATTTGAGTTGTTGGATTGTTGATTGCCCTCCATCATTTGAGGAGCAGATTTTGTACTTTCCATAGTTGGAAGTCCTCTTGAGTCATTTGTATTTCTTGTTGCATCACATTGTAAACGGGTGCATTTTCGGTTGTAACCGACACCCTTTCATTTTTTGAGCCTAAGTTGTTGAAAATGGCCAAACTCAATGAGGTATTAGAGTTGTTGAAAAACCTCATTCATTCAAATGCTGATGATGTGATAAAAATGAGCAAGGATGCTCTTTGTAACATTCAGATTTGTTTACAAGATGCACAAGAGAAGATTGAGTTTTTGCAGTTGGAATCTCAGCTCCAACAAGACGAACTTCAGCAAAATAGGCACCATTCTGAACCTGTTTCTGTTCAAAAGATTGAGATTGACTCCCATCAGTAGCATGTCAGTAAAGTTTCAGTTGATTCCCATTCAGTGCCTTGTACTAGAGCAGATTTACATGTAGATGCAGCCACTCAGCCTGCACTTCCTAAGCCCATCATCAGACCTTGGGAAGAGCTTGTCCACAACAAGCACAAAACTGGTCTTGGATATGACAAGGATGTGTCCTTTCATATTCCAGACTACACAAAGCCCATCATATTTCAGAGTGTCGGATTCCTATATGACAGTTCACCTGCAGCTGTTCCAGATCCTGTTCCACTTCCACAACAGATTGAGAAATGCCAACACTGTGATCGAGTTGGCCACATGAAAGATCACTGTTTTGATCTTCATCCATGCAAGCACTGTGGTCGGCACACCCATTCTTCAGACAGATGCTTCAGACACAAGCCTCCTGTAAGAACCAAGATTCATCTTGGATGGATCGCTTCTTGGCAATGGGCATCAGCAGCCAAGAAGATGTTTAAGACACATGTTAGAACTTGTTCTCAGATATTGAGCAAACTTGCAGTTGAGTTTTCGCCATCATCTCACCTTGTCCCCGACAGGGGGGAAAATGGTGGTCATGTACAAGCTTCGACGACAGATCAAGCGAGCCTGAGCCACAATCTCTCATTCCATGTTCGAGTCAGAGCCAGCCTGCCGAGCCTGAGTCACAATTCATCATTCCGGATTCAGAGATGTAGCTAGAGATACGGATGCCCATGAGCATACCTTCGGTTGGTGGATAACCCAAAACCATCATTTTCGGTTGGTGGATAACCTAAAACCATCATCTTTGGTTGGTGGATAACCTAAAACCATCATTTTCGGTTGGTGGATAACCTAAAACCATCATCTTTGGTTGGTGGACAACCTAAAACCACCATAGGTAGTAGACCTCCCTTCTTTTAGGTCGAAGGTCTCCCTTTTATATGAGGGAAAATTCCTCTAGCAGAAGCCTTCAGCTTCTTGCCAGTTTTGGAAGAGTTCCGGGAACTGCAACAAGTTTTGCGTTCCAGTGTTTGTGGTCATCCTAAAACCACCTCCTTTTTCCAACATTTCAGAGAGTTGATTCAGCCCAAGTGCTGCCATGTATACTTGCATATTTGTATTACAACTCTTTTCTTGGACTCACACATACCCCTTCGGATTAAGGGGGGGTGTTGGAACACCTAATCCTCATGGGTAGGTGTGGAATGTGAAAAGTCACAATGGAGTCCAAGTGACCTTGGAATGTGAAACCAAGAGTCACACCATTGTATTATAAATGTACACCTTTGTATAATGGAAAATAAGAAAGCCTCACGCTTATCCTTCATTGTGTTGAGTCTCTTGTGTGTGTGTGCTCATCTTCCTCATACACCATGTGTGTGCTTCAACATGGTGTTTAACAAAATTTCCACTCTAGAGGAAGCAATGAATACCTCCAAAGTTAAGCTAATATGTGGGAATGGTCCAAACACAAGTTATGGACATTATGTGGAGAACGATGGTTGTGAGTTTTTTCAGCATCTTAAAGATTCTCACTATGTGCCTATTGGTAAAAGTGGATGGCTTGAGTCATCTTGAAATTCGTCACCATTATCTAAAGTAGAAAATATGGGTGGCAAATCCAAGGAGGTAATCGACATCACTAGTTCAAATCCTTTATTTTATGTTAATAAAACATCTTTTGCATTCTTTGAACATCATACTAAAGGCATTAGTATGAAGCTGCTAGCTCAGATGGGTTATGAATGAGGAGGGCTCAGAATCAATGGCCAAGGAATCACTAATCGTATCATGCTAAAAGAGAGACCAAGATATGAAGGATTGGTATATGGTCGTAGAGAGTTTCGAGAGTGTTTTAAACTATTTGAGGAAAATAAATCATCAGATGATGATATGTCTGACCAAGATGGTTGTGATAATTTTGATTTCTCTCCTTACAAATATTAATGCTTCAAAGGACTTTGCATGTCATCGTCTAGTCCACATAGGCAAATTTACAACCCATGAGACAAGTATAAATGTCATGGAAGTTTTCCAAATGTTCCAAATTTTGATTATTTTTGGGACATGTATCCTTGCACATTTTGTGATGCAATTGACCATTGTGTTGGTAATTGTGAGAAATGAAAGGTGATGGTGAAAAGAATAGATCAAATTCCTGGCATAAAGCATGAAGAACCTCCCTCACATTTTAAGACTTCCTTGTTGATGGGAAAGCCGAAGTATATTTGTACCCATTGTAACATGCATGGGCATGGGAATGAAAGGTGTTGGAAACTTCATACAAAAATTATTTCCAAGAAGGATAAAGAGGTTGTGAAAACCAATGCAATGAAATAAACAAGTGTAAAAGAGGATACTAGCATCGTTCCTAAGGAAACCTTCAAAGCATAATAGATGCAGAAAGAGAACCCATAAGCTTAGGAAAGGCAAAGATTGGGTAGACTGTTTGTATAATTTATTTCTTTGTGAATTGTAAATTCTTGTTGTTGTCATTACCTATTTTTGGGTAATTTGTAAATTGAAACAAGAATAATCACTATTTGCAACAAGTATTTTTTTCATTGACATGTCATGTTATATTGGCTTGTTTATGAGGCCAAATGTTTGAGGAATTTTTGGATGAACAATGTTTGTCATCCAATTTGTCTAGAGTTGCGTCATGTACTCACCGATACATGTGTTCAAGATGAAGATTGTTGTGAATGAAATATTTGATAAATATTGTACAAGAAATTACTAGGTATTTGTGGATAAATCCAATTTTATCATTGAATTATTGCAGCCAAAGTAATTTTGTGTATAAACACACTTTGAGGATATTAAATAAAAGTTTCAATCAATGCATGGCAAGAGTTGAATTGCTTCTAATTTCCAAGACTGGAAGTCAAGTTTGTCTTCAACAATGGAACTTAAATATGAAATTGTTTGAGCCATGAAATATGGGCTTGGAGATAATGTTCAGATTACATCCATCAATGTTTTTTTCCTGCATGATGATAAGAATTGTGGCTCGATTCTTGACAGGAAGGTAAGGTATTCACGAAGAGGATAGGTGGAGTACCTTGATTGGAGCTTGAAGACACAAATTGAAAACAGAACATTAAGGATTGAGTTTGGAAAAATTTTGAGTTTTTACATCATTTTTTTTACTATGAAAAGCTAAAATTTTGGAGTCCAAAAATTCCTAGTGATGAGGTATGATCCGAAGATCGAAATTTAGCTCAAAAATGAAAGTTTCTAGAATCTTTCAATTTCAACATAAATTCATAGTGTTTGTCATTATTATTCCAACTACACTTGAATCGCCTCAATCTGATGTCTTATGACAAAGCTATGATGTTTTGATGTTTTTGGTAGACAATAAAAAAATTTGTAGGTGCGCTGACTGGGATGCTAATTGGGCAGTCCATACCACTAATATCAGCATTCCTACTTGATGTATGTGACCAATCATGGCTTTCCATGTGGTGGGCTCATACAATTTCAGGCTTGCACATTCTCATTGGTCAAATTTTGGTTGTGGTGGCCCATTGGGAGGCTACCACATGGTGTAATCTGAGGCCATCATGTGGCACATCCACATTGGATAATTTTTTTTGTGTTTTTTCCCACAATCCCGGCATGATCAAACTCATGACCTTGCAAACAACATCATTAAATGTTACCACTACACCACACACATTTTTCTTCACGTCCCATGTCTGTGGGTTATTGTTAAAGAACATTGAAGTGTGCATTAGGGGAGAGGGGTTGCGACTAAGCCCCGGACCCTGGTCATAGGTAGCCCATAGAAACTTGGAAAATGAGTGATAGGGGAGGAGATTAGGTCCTAGCCCTAGCGCCAATTCATATCCCCAAGCATGGGATCGTTGGTGGGTGCTGAGGGTAGAGGGTTTGGGGACTAGCCCTAGCCCTTGGTCCTGAGATCTTTCACAAGAAAAAGTGCTAATAAATAAGGCACTAGGCATATGGGGGTGGATTTGAGGCTTGGACCCATGTCATGGCGTCAGCATGTAACAAATATCTTACATTTCAGGAGATATCGCTGCACTAGAGAGGGGTTAACCTCGACCCCTGACCACATCACCCCTATATGACCAACAACCTGATGACAAATCGATGGTGAAGCCCCTGGCCTTATGATTGCTTCTAATTTCCAAGATTGAAATTCAATTTTGTCTTCAAAAATGGAACTTAAATATGAAGTTTTTTGATCCATGAAATATGGGCTTCGCGATAATGTTCAGATTCCATTTATCAATGTTTTTGTTCCCGCATGGTGATAAGAATTGTGGCTCGATTCTTGACAGGAAGGTAAGGTATTCACGTAGAGGATAGGTGGAGTACCTTGATTGGAGCTTAAAGACACAAATTGAAAACAAAACATTAAGGATTGATTTTGGAAAATTTTTGAGTTTTTACATCATTCTGTTCACTATGAAAAGCTAAAATTTTGGTGTCCAAAAGTTCCTAGTGGTGAGGTATGATCTAAAGATCAAAATTTAGCTCAAAAATGAAAGTTTCCAGAATCTTTCAATTACAACATAAATTCGTAGTGTTTTTCATTATGATTCCAAAGACACTTGAATCACCTCAATACGATACCTTATGACAAAGTTATGATGTTTTGATGTTTTTTGTAGATATTAAAAATATTTGCAGGTGGGCTGATTGGGCTGATAACTGGGAAGTCCATACCACTGATGTTAACATTCCTACTTGATGTTTGTGAGAAATCATGGCTTTCCAAGTGGTGGGATCATACAAGTGCAGGTTTTCACATTCCCAATGATCAAATTTTGGTTGTGGTGGCCCAATGGGAGGCTACCACGTGGCATAATCAGAGGCCACCATGTGGAACCTCCACATTGGATAATTTTTTTGTGTTTTTTACCACAATCCCGGTAGGATCAAACTCGTGACCTTGAAACCAACATCATTAAATGTTACCACTACACCACACACATGTTTATTAATGTACCATGTCTGTGGGTTATTATTAAAGGGCATCGAAATGTGCGTTGGGGGAGAGGGGTTGTGACTAAGACCTGGACCCTGGTCATCAGTATCTCATAGAGCCATGGAAAAGGAGCGATAGGGGAGGAGCTTAGGTCATAGCCTTATCCCTGAGTCATATCACCAAGCACGAGATCGTCGGCGAGTGCTGAGGGTAGAGGGTTTAGGGACCAACTCTAGCCCTTAGTCCCGAGATCTTTCACAAGACCGAGCGCTAAGAAATAAGGCACTAGGTAGATGGGGGTAGAGTTGAGGCTTGGCCCCATGTCATGGTGTCGGCATGTAACCACTCGCTTATATTTTAGGAAATATCACGGCACTAGCAGGTGGTTAGCCTCGACCTCTGATCACATCACCCCTATATGAGCAATAACCTGACGACTTTGGAGCCTAGGCCAGAGTGAGAAAATCGATGGTGAAGCCCTTAGCATTATGGTGCCATGTGGGCCTTGTTTAGCACATACGGGTCACTGGAAAATTAACTCTTTGACAAATTGCACCTATTGTAGGTGAATTTGTCGACTCCTGAGCAGGTTTATCACTCTCTTAGAAGGTTCATCCAATTTGGAGGACGAATAACAGAAAAATCTTGGAGGAGCCATAACTTGATCAGTTTTTGTCCTTTTGGATCTCAAGAAAAGTTCATATAGGGGTTTTTGGACATTCTGAATCTAATGAAAGCCTATGTTTACTGATTGGAGATATTCTGAAGAAACATTTTACAAGTTTGAGTCTATGCGTGTTGTTGTATCTTAAGAAACAATCCATTGGATGTGGTAAGGAATCAGTGCTTAAGAAATTTATATATATATGTCGCAAAAATATTATATCAGATAGTGTTTACTTAATCACCTTCAAAAATTAATTATTAAAACCCTCAAGAATATGATCTAATAAATGCTTCAGAATTCCATTATCTGCTAATATTAATTGAAGTGATAGGAAGAGCATGAAGGAAGCTCAAACTGATATGCTGGTAAATAGAATCTTTCACTTTAAAATTCAAAATAATTTAATATGAGTGGAATAGTTAAAATGAAGGAGCGCCCATTAATGATATTTAACTCTTATTCACATATGTACGAAGAGGCCCACAACTACATTACTTGATTTTATTCATAGAAGGAAAAATATAGAATGGAAACTGGAAAACATATCAACAACAACAGATTTAAGAATCTTGATCTTCATTCATTAATCATCATAAATTGAATAAAAAATTTGCAGTAGTCCAAAGGTCCAAAACTCGGAACCTTCTCATTTCTTCTCGTTCTCTTTAAATACAATGTAAAGCAGTTTGTAACTGCTAAAACTACTCTTAACTTCTCAAACTACTTGAAACTGATTAAACTACCTATTACATATCATCAAAATGTCTCATTACAATTGAAATCTCTTAATAAAGATAAAATAAAACTAAAATTCTAATCTATCTGCTGAATATGAATTTGCTCTGCTGCTGCTACATTTCCCTGATTATCTGACTTGTCCTTTTTAGAAGATGAAGGATCATTAGGTATAACAACCATCCAAGCTCTGCATTTCTTCCACACTTCAATGTTTGTCTTAGGTGATTTGTTCAGCTTTTGGTACTCCAGACTAAAGGCAGTGATCCTGTTGAATGTTGGTCACTCTGTAAATAAATTCTTGACCATCCATAATACCTGAAAATGCCTCTGAAGAAAATTAATAACTGTTGTTCCTTTCAAGATCTGAGTCTTCTCATAAGTATTATCCGCCTTAATTTTTTCCAATACCAATAATGTTTCATAGGAATCCCATGATAAAATATTGCCTATACGGTACCAGAATGATGGCAATCCTTCCCTGGCTCTTCTGTCATACACATGGTCAAATTCGTTCACTGCTTCCTTAATCTCTATCAAATTATTTTCAGTGGTCTTCCTGCAAGTATTTTTAACAATCAACTTGTTAGTCTCTACAGTATACGGGATCCTACCTTTAATATCATTTTCTTCTAACTACTGATCATTCTTTGAATTAATGAAATCAATAAACTTGTTTGCCCATATGGCTTTGTTAATAGTCTTCTACTTATCTTCCATAAATTTCTCCTCAAAATCTATGAAAATGATTTTCTCTTCTCATGCAATAGTCAAAGATCCCCAAGCAACTTTCATATCTCTAATGATTTCATTACATATGATATCTTTAGCCTGTATCAAATTTATATTTCCCTTCAATTTCTCTTTCAGGCTCTTGATTTTAGCATTAGCTGTTTGACAATTTTTCCTGTGTTTATCAATTTCTCCATCCTTGGTCTACATTAGTTTTGTTACTGTCTCCAGATCATTTTGTGGCTTTTTGAGATCTTTCTCTGCCATTTTTAGTTCAGTGTTTATTTGAGATAGCTGTGTTGCTGGATCATCATTTACAGATGGAAAAATGATGGTACAAAAATGGGAATTAATCTGGTTTTGCAGTGTCAGTACAGTTTCTTTCAACTTAGAAATTTCTTCTTCTTTCTGTAAGAGCTGTTGAAGACACCTTTCTTTTTCACTTTCCACTTCTGCCACCTTTTCTGCCATTGAATGCTCCCTTGTAGGTAACTTCAACTTTTTATTCAATATAGAAATCTTTGATTCTGGACTTTGTAGTAATTTTTGCACAACAGACCTATTATTTGGATCTACTCCAATCTTCACAATTATCTTCTTGAGTTCCTCATTTTGGGTTGTCAAAGCCCTGGAGTTGGATTTTTCCAATTTCAGTTACTTGATCACCTTCCCTAGCATATTCTATGCTTGAAGAGCCATTGCATTAGTTTTGGTTAAATCATTCACTATTAATTGACCTGTTTGCATGTGTAAATTGACTTTATCAAGAAATGGAATCTTTCTCACATCAACAGTTAAATTTACAGTATTGAAACTACTTGATGACCCTATAGTCATATCAAAAGGGTGAGAGAGAGCAATCTTAAACTGATCTTTTTCTAGATCCATGGTAGTCAACAATCTTTTATGGTCTGGAGTTACTTGATATTCGGCCTGTGCCTCCATGCTAGCCTTCATCTTTTGATTTCTTTCCATAATTTGTTTAATCAAAGGTATTTTCTCCTGAGCATCTCCATGTCTTCTTGGTGAGCCTGTAACATTATGTTCATCTCCCAGTTGAAGCAGAAAACCAGGCTGGGCACCTGCTATGTCTTCAATGAATTTTGTTCTCTTTTCAGATCTTTTCTCCTCATCTTCAAAATATATAACTGCCTCTTTACTCCTCTTGCTTGATTTCTCAGATATGATAGGAGTCTATATATTGGAACCAACAAAACTTGCAAAACCCTTATTGGCTAGTTTCTCTATGTGAGGTCTACTTTCATGAAGAAATACCGAGTAACCATTTTCAAATATCCTATTTGAAATTAATTTATGAGGGTCATAAGCCCATTTATCTCCTAACAACAAGTTCATACCATCTAACATCTTATTAACCACATCAGCTGCTTGTCTCATGTTGACTATAAACAAACCCAAAGACATAGGTCCCTTTTTCATAGGTACAAAATGTATTTGATCAACATTAAAACTCTGCCTAATGAATTCTAAGGCAAATAATCTCATAGGAAAAAATGTGGGAAGTCTATATGGTTCTATCTCAGCCCCATAAAGTCTGATATCTGAGTAATTTCGATAAACATACCAATATCCAACTTTACAATTAGTACCCAACTGCAGAAATTCATGAGCCTGTGGCAAAAAACATGGGAGATAAACCCCATTCAAAATATTGTAGGCAGTAGACATGAAATGATTTGCGTAATCAAACAACCCCTCCTCTTTTTTCTCCTCTCTTACTACATCAGTCCAAAACACTACCGACTGCCTCTTTTTATTTATATCCATGACGTTTAACCCCAAATGAAAAATTCTTCCATATTTTGATATAAAAAGAGATAAATGATAAGAGAAGGGAACCTGAATGACCCAATGAGTGATAAAGTCATGAGTTGAGTATTGATGACCTCCTTCTAGTAAGAAGGAATATCTAGCACTACTCCCATCTTCATCATCAACGCAAACAGTCCCAGTACTAATTTATCAATTAAGGTGTCGTACTCTTTTCCCATTATTTTTAATATACACCTTAGCACTAGCCGAACTTTTGCATCAAAGACTTCTAGGAAAACTCTGTACTATTTGGTGAAAACTGCTTCATGTCTGGCCTTAGGAAGAAGGCGAACTGGGTGAATCCTTGTCCTGCAAGACTATCATAATGCGCTGCCAATGAATCGTCAGTGAATTGAACATAAGACTTAGACTCTTGTTAACATAAGGCTTGAAGAATTAACTGGGCTGAGAATTGTAAAAAATTCTCTCCTAGAAAATTCATTACAAAACATTTACCAAGATGCATAGCAGATACCAACCAGTGCACAAACTTAGGAAAAAGATGAGTCCTAGGGATACATGTAGATAGTATACCTGACTTGATCATGGCAGAGAAAATAGGACATGCTTTATCATTCATATAGGCTTGTTTATCAAATAGGAGGTGTTCTAGAGAGCAAACAGTATCTCGGATATCCCTCTTAGTGTCCATGAGAGGAATATGACTAGATGAGCTGGAAAGAGATGAACGTTTAGCCATGATACTGCTCAGGGTGGCGAATAATGATAGGGTGAAAAAAAATGATGGAAAACACTGGTGCAATCAGAGTTGAAAAATACAGAGGAATAAAATTTAACTTTTGAAAATAAAAACAGGTTTAAATAGATGGCTTGGGTTTAGAAATTAAATTTTGATTTGACGCACAAGATACTGTTAAACGGTACTGTGACGTGGCTGAAAGTTGTCACCAACTAGCAGTTTATGTCACTATGGGAGGCCTCTGGAGTATGGAGCACTCATTTTAGCCTTGCCCCCACAGTAAATCTATATTGCCGATCAAGATCGGTTGGTCAGTCAACGAGGTCAACTACGGAGGCACCCTCCTCGTTAACCCATGTGTTGAATGTGCTCGCGAGTTGCCGTCTTTATCCTCTGACAAGAAAATCATCAGATCCCGCTCACTAACTTGATTGAACCTTAACCAAAGCTTTAGGACCCACCTTCACGTATTCTTCAAATTTTTGAACCTTAAATTTACAAAAACATTACGATTTTACTTAAAGTATGAGGAAGCTATACTTTAACACATATTTTATATATATTTTCAATTTTTTTGTATTTTCAAAAAATTAAAATAAAGGATATTGCAAATGAGCCACAACATCTGGCTCCACCTAGGGATAGTGTTTTTTTTCCACGAAACACTAAGAATTGAAGATAAGTGCCTTCACTTCAGGCATGGAGTCAAATGTTGTTTGATGAAATATGAACAATGAGAAATCCAAATATGTACAATGGTGGACCATAACATCTCAATGCTGGAAATAATGCTTGAGATACTGCCCATTCACAGGTAGGTGGACTATTTCTCCATCAAGATTCTCCAGAATAAATGTGTTATTTGATATAACCTCAACAATCTTATATCGGCCATACTACAGTGGGTCAAACTTACCATGCTTTCCCTTCTCTTCTCTTCTAGTATCCCATCTTAATACCAAATCTCCAGTTTGAAAAAGAATCTCTTTGGCTTTTCTATCAAAAATGGACTTCGTCTTTTCTTGATAGGTGATCAAATTTTCTTTGACTTTGTTCCCGCTCTCACTTGATTCTGTAATCTTATTCATCTTTCTCACTAATGCATTAGGTTCTTCTTGTGTTTCTTGAAGAAAATAAATCACTGGTCTAGCCAAATGAGTAGGAAATAAAGCTTGAGTTTCGTAAACCAGTTCATAAGGGGAATTACCTATAGATCTTCTAGTAGTTACTCACACTTCCCAAAGAGCAAATGTCAATTTTGAATCCTAGTTTTTTTTATTTTCATTAATTGTTTTCTTCAAAATCTTGACCAATGTCTTGTTGGAAGATTGAGCTAGCCCATTCCCTTAAGGATGATATGCTATAGAATGAGATAGAATGACAATATATTTTTGAAAAAAAGTAATGAATCGAACTGAATTGAATACCTGGGAATTGTCAGGTACAATCTTGATTTGACACCCAAACCTACTGAATATGTTTTCTTCCAGAAACTTCATTACTACCTGGTCATTAGCCTTTCTGGTAGGTATTGCCTCCATCCACTTTGTGAAATAGTCAGTGGAAGTCAAAATCCATTTGAATTTTCTACTTGATGGTGGATTAATTTCCCCAATAAAATATAATCCCCATTGCCTAAAGGGTTCTTCAATAAACACCGGGAGAAGAGGTATAGGAGCTACCCTTTTCGTTTATGCAAATAAATGACAGTTATGGCAGCTTCTAACCAGTCTGTATACATCAAGAAACAAGGAGGGCCAATAAAAACCCAATTTGAGGATTTTATGAGCAGTAACCTTCCAACTATAATGACCTCCACATATATTCTCATGGTATTCTTTTACAACTTCCATTGATTCACCTTCTGTCAAACACAACAAAAGAATTCCAACAGGATCCTTCCAATATAACTTAGCATCAATTATGACATATGGCTGGGATTTGAGCTTAAGTGCTCCATACTTTGTTCTATTTAGTGAGTTTGTATAAGAGAAAAAACATAAGTAATGAACAATATCCTTATACCCATTAGAGCACATGAATTTGTATTTAATTGTTGCCTTTGTATTACTCTGATTCCTTTCATCAATAACTTCATCTAAGGGTGCCAAAAAATTAATCCCCAAAGCTTGGAAATTTTATTATGTCAACAGTTTTGCCAAACCCTAACCTTTGACCAGTTTGGTAGGTTTGATATCTAAGTCATACTCTTGAATTTTAGCTATACACTTTCCTCTTTTACCTTCAACATCACTTTGAACTAACACATCTTTCACAACAAAGTTAGCAACATAAGCAACTATTTGAGACTGTAGCACATAAGTCCTGAATGCTTTTAATTCTTTAACTAAAGCATATACCTGTTTTTCCAAAACGTTATATTTAAGTTCGGCATCCCTGAGAAATTTACTGAAAATGCCACATGTTGTTCTTTTCCATCTTCATTCTTCTGCAACAGCACAAAAACAATTGTAGTAGGTGATGCAAATGAAAATATTTGAAAATACTTTTGATAATCCGGACTGATCAGAACTAGAGCTTCGTGAAGGGCTTCTTTAATCCTAGCAAAGGATTCTCTAGCATCCTTGTCCCACTTTACTTCTGCATTCTTCTTCAGCATAGCTGTTATATTTTTGACAATTTCAACATAGTTTGGGACAAATCTTCTCAAGAAATTTATTTCTCCCAGAAACCTCTGAATATCATTTTTACTCTTGGGCAAGGGAATTTTTTGGATAACTTCTACTATTGCTAGATCAAAGAAAATAAATATTTTTTGGGATTCAATGAAAACCCAAATTTTCTGCATTTCAGGAAAGCTTTCTATAAATGCTCCAGGTGTTCATCATCTGAACCTAAAAAAATAGTCACATCATCCAAATATATAACCAAAAACGTATCACTCACAAATTCTATGTCCATTTCCCTTTGAAAAGTGGCACCTGCGTTCATAAGACCAAATAGCATTCTTGCATACATGAACGTTCCCCAAGGTGTGGTAAAAGTTGTTTTCTTCTGATCTTATTTTTCTACGGCTACCTGATTATACCCGGAGAAACCATCAACCATAGAAAGTCTATATGCTCCTATCACTTTCTATAACACATATTCCATCTTAGGAAAATGATAATTGTATTTAAGTGATGCCCTATTTAAATTCCTGAAGTCAACACATAACCTTATTTCACCATTCTTTTTCCTCACATGAACTAGGTTAGAAACCCAGTCTGAATATCTAAGTGGGACTATAATTTTTTCTTGCAGTAATTTATTCACTTCTTTTTCAATTGGAGCAAGGAGAAATGGGTTGATTTGCCTAAGTTTATGCTTTTGAGGCTTGATCCCATCCTTCAATGGTATCTTGTGCTGAATTATGTCTAGGTCATATGTTTTCAAATCCTCATAGGACCATGCAAACACATCCATATATTTCTTAAAAAGATCAATATACCTTTCTTTATAATTCTTTGGGACACCCTTGAATAAATTGACAACTTTGGGCTCTTGTTGAGTTCCTAGATTACAATGTTCCATCTCACCCTCTTGAGGTACCTTCTTCGGATCCAATGCTACATCATTTGAATAAAATAATATTTCAATAGGAACTAATCATCTGGGAAATAAATTATCTTTCAACTGGATTATTTTATGATAACCTATTGATTGCTTAACATTTTTCAAGTCCTCATTCTGATCAATCTGTTCACTTTCTTGGTCTATTTCAATATCTTCAAAATTTTCAATCATTGCCAAAAAATGATTTATCTAATCATCATCTTCAAATACCTGCCAATTATTAACATTGTCAGGAATAGAGGCTCTGTGCCTCATTTCAATTTCATACCTTAGTTTCGAATTTATAGATGGCTAGAAAGTACTAGCTGCAACTGCCAGTGAATCTGCAATTTTGTTTTCTTCTCTTGGAATGAATTGAAGATTCAAAGCTTCAAAATAATTCTCAATAAAGTCCCATACTTTGTTCCTATATGACCTTATCCTTGGATGCTTGGTTTGACAAAGGTTTTTAATCAGTCTTCCAATCAACTCAGAATCACCAAAAATGGAAATACACTGGATGCCCATTTGTTTAGTAGTTTGAAGACTTAAAATTAATGCCTCATACTCAACTACATTATTTGTTAATTCAAATTCAAGCTTAAAAGAAAAATGTAAAAGTTTACCTTCTAAAGATATGAGTAAAAATCCATCTCCTGTGCCATCTTTTGAATTGGCACCATCAAAATAACACTTCCAAATTTTGTTTGAACCCAACTGAATATGTACAATTGCTGAAGAGAGTTGCTTCTTTAAGTCTTCAACAAACTCTGCATCTTCATGCAACATAAAACAAGAAAGATCTTCTTTTTCTTGACCATAAATAGGGGAATTTCTTGCATCTTTCCTTGTGGTAGTTTTAACAAATATTGTTTCTCTATATAATCTTCTTTCTTCCCCATTAAACACAGGAATTATAGAATATGTGAAGTCCAGTTTTAAAATTCTTCCAAGCTTCACTCCCCAAGATCTGGACAAAATCATACCAAACCTAGCTGGAATATCTGCGACCACTACATCCATCATGATACTTTTGGTTGGAATTTGGGCCAAGGATACCACCATGTATTTGATAAGCCCAACACACTTCACCCTTTTTGAATCAAATGAATATAGGTCTCTATATGGTTTATTAATTTGTAAATTAAATTCTTTCATGACAGATAATGGCATGATATTATGTGAAGCACTTGAGTCTAACATACAATTATGAAGAATGAAATCATGAAGAAGAAGTGATATATAAAATGGGAGAACAATAGAATCTGCCTCCTCCACATGTGGACCAAAAGTGACCACTAGATTTTCGTTTTGCAAATTCACAGTATCACCAATGTCATCAGACTGAGAAATATTAATGAATTCTACAATTTATTTCTTGTAACCCGGTGTCTTAGCTAGCTCAAGAAGAGGTACTTGGATTTTCACTTTTTATATATCATTTGATAAACTGAAAGCTTGATTTTGTTTGATACTTTTCTCAAACTCTTCTTGATTTCTGCTAGGATTAGAAATCTATTTAGGCATAGTAATGACCTTCTCCAACTTACTAGTATCAATAGACTTGTTTCGGGAAGTCTCAGCCTGTTGTATTTCTATTCCACTTACTGGATTCATAGGTTGTTTCCCCTTATCTGATTGCTTTACTGAGTTCTTTGATTATGGAGTCACCATTGGAGAAGGTAATAAATATTATTGTTGTTCTTCATCATCCTACGTCCTTGATCTCTTTCTTGATCTTAAATCATATTTCTTATGCAACTCTGCTTGCATAAAATTTGTAAATTTCCTACAATAATCATCCATCTCTTCTTGGTCAAAGGACACTTCAGCTTCAATATATTCTTCTTCACATTCTTCCTCTTCCTCATATTCTTTCATGTACATGGCAGATATTTGATCTTCAACTTCCCTTTGATCATATTCAACACACTGTGAAGGTGTTGCTTCTATATACAGTGGTGCCTGAACTTGGTCTTGATATTTTATCTCCCTCTGCAAGATTTGCAGGGGCTGCTTTCTAAATTGAGGATTGAAAAATCCTATGTTTTTTGTGCAGGCCTTTGGGAGTTTTTATTCTCTAACTCCATATTCACTAAATTATTAGACAAATTCTTGATAACCTTTGTCATGTCATCAATGTTACACCATTTTTTGTTCATCTAACCTATTATCATTAGATGAACCCAAGTACACCATGTAAGACCGATTTTACCCTAAGTAAAATTGCTTTCACCATGTGAAATAACATTTGTTTATATTTCCTAGTCATATTTAACCCAAAACAAGGAAATTAATAAAATAAATCATTATTTATTTGATTATTTCCTAGGAATAAGTTATTTAAATCATTATTTAAATAATATTCCTAGTTAAACTTGACTAAATCATTTTTAAATAATTAAATAAATCATTATTTATTTAATTATATTCCCACCATCTCCCTAAAATAATAAATAAATCATTTATTTATTTATTGTTTATAAATAAAGGAATTGACCCAAGTCAAAAGACCTTTTCCCTCCAACAAATATAATAAAATATTCCTAAAGGGTGGTTCTAGAATTTGATTAATAATATTTTATTCATACAACAAGTTCTAGATAACCCTAATATTTTGTTATAAATAGAAGGGCTTTCCCCATTCATTAGTCACCTCCATTGCATTAGATCACTCTGGATCTATACTAGGTCACATTCTCCATTTTTTCCTTGTGAGCTCCCATTGAGTTCTATGTTTGTCTGGGTTTTCTACAACAACAAGAGAGAGGAATTTTAGATCTGAAACGCTGAGGACTTTCATGAACCCATCCCATTGAGGAGAACCGGAAAAAACCTTTCTTGTTTTCCTCTCAGGTTCCCCCTTTTTATATAATATAAAAATTCTTTCAAATACATTGTTCTTGTCTTGAATATTGGATGCATGGAGCCACATTTTACTTTATCTGCTTAATGTCTTTTATGCTTAGATCTGGATTTGTGCAGCATTATTTGGATCACCTAATTGCAGATTTAAAGATATTTGGCAGACATAATCGATGTTAGGGCTATTTTTTATGCGTAGCTAAGGTGATCTTTTACGACGAAAGATTCATACTAAAAGTTGGCGACTCCACACGGGTTTTATTTTGCGACTACTATCGTTTTATCTATTCCTGCATATCCAGCTATTTTAGACCCTAGGGTTTCTCTTCAGTTTTTTGTTTTTCCTATTTTTATGGTGTTTTTCACCTCTAAAACCCTCAAACATTAAAATTTTTAACTTCTGTGTGTTTTTGGCCCTATTGCGTAGGTGACCGACATCAGCCGCAGCTAAGACGACACTTTTTTCTGAAATCTGCCGCCGAGAGACCTGGATCTACAGGTCGCACTTATCAGCCCAAAAAATGCGACCTGGGCCTGAGGATGCACTTTTCTGCCCCAAAACTACGACCTGGACTGAAAACAGGTCAGAACTTGCGACCTGCACTTTTTTCTGCAATTTTCCAGCAATTTTTCTGGGTTTGTCTGAAGCTTCTATCAGGGTTTTCCAGCCTCCGTCTCTGCCTATTTAGACTTTTTTCTGATCTGTTTCACTCAACTAAGTGGGAATATTGCCCATTAGGGCTTTAGTCCCCTCCACTTTTGGTGGGCGAGTTTTAGCTATTTCAGACGTCTGAATTTTCATAGTTTCAGCCTTCTTATTGTTAGATCTGATACTTCCTTTTCAGATCCATTTATATCAGCTCTTATCCCTTTCAAATCACCTCATATAGTTTTGTTTGGGTTTACCTCTAGGGCCACCTCTTCGTCCCTCCTCCCTTTAGCTGATTTCCCCTTTTGTTACAGCAACCTTGCCTCTGTCTATTTGACGTTATCTGCACCTCTTTCCAGCAGATTTATCCTTTACATCCCTGTCCCTCCCGACCTTAGATCTATCGGCCTCTTTTTCGTGTGTTTCGATTAGATTTTTCCATCTTTTTAGACTAGTTTTGAGAGACCTGCCTTCTTGGGTTAGGTTGATGCATTGTTAGATGTTAATATTATGTTATTTTAGCATTATATACTGTTATTTGCAGATTTATTTTCTGTTAAGCAGCCCACTTTTTCTTTTACTCTCAAAAATTTTGGGTTTAAATATTAAAATCAACACACGCCACACATTGACCCTAAGTGAAGAAGAGCCTGGTTAACACCGCCTGGAAAAGACTTTAAAATCAATTGTCACTACACCTCTCTGCCCTTGACCTCACTTGATTTTTTCCCTCCCTGCCCTTGTCGATTTTTCTTCTTCCCGTCATCATTGCACCCCCAAGGCGCTTCTCCCGGACACTTCTTTGCCTTCACCCTCAGTTTCCGGTTGGTCGACTTCCTCCCTCCCGTCGTCATCAAGTAAATCCTCCCTCGAGTCCGCACTCCAACTCTTCTTCTAATTGTTCAGGTTCTCCCCCTGTTACCTTCACCATGTCTAGTTCAGGGCCTAGCACTAGTGGCAACCCCAGTTCTACTGCTGGGTCTGTTTCCAGCGAAACCACCATGGGACCTACCTCGACTGCCCCATTACTCCCTTATATGGCCGTCCTTAGTCTCCCCGACTTCAATCAGCTGATCAATGATCTTATTCGCCACGATGTTAGTTGGCCTGCTATTCCAACCAAGCTCCCCTTCGACATTCCCAAGTTTGAAGGCCTTGCTAGTGAAGATCCCTCCAACCATATCCGATCTTTCCATATGTGGTGTTCCTCCAATTCCATTACTGATGACTCCATCCATCTTCGATTGTTCCAATGTACGCTTACCGGCGAAGCTTCTAAATGGTATGTTGAGCAGGCCACCTCCTCCCATACCACTTTTGTGACCATTTCCCAAGCCTTTTTATCTTATTTCGAGCTACCTCTCCGATATGACACTGGTATCGAGCTTTTAACTTCCTTCCGTCAATCCTCTTCGACCTTCCTTTCTGCTCATGTCCAGGAATGGCGGCGAAGAAGAAGCTTATGTCGTGCTCATCCCTTTGAAGATAGGGTTTATATGAATTGGTTCCTTCGCTCTCTTTTACCTCCCATTGGCAAAGATGTCGCCTCCCATTTCCCTCAAACCAAAGAAGATACCCTCCAAATAGCCTTGAAATATGACCTTATTTATGCTCAATCTGGTTATGTTTATACCGTCCTTCCTGACCTCCCCAAGCCCGGTGGCACTAACTCCCCGGGGGAATCTCACTCTACTGACGGTATCATTGGAGCTCTTTCACATACCTCTACTCAACCTCTTATGGGCCATGGTTTCCCTCCAGGAGGGGCCAGAACCTCCGGCACTTTCCCCCCTCCAGGTAGCATGTATCCAGGATACGGCATGCCTCCTCCTTCTACCCACAATCTTGCTTACCTCAATGTTGCGCATCCTACCCCTTATCCGTACCCATAGCCTGGTGTCCCATCTCCTCCAGCATTTGGACCTCCCACTCCCTTGCCTTCTCCGCCCTCGCAGCCGCACTTCCTACCCCCTCCAGGGCAAGTATTTGCGTAGCAGGGGGAAACTAATGTTCTTCCTTCTCAAAGAAATAGGAAAGGCAACCAACCCACTTCTGGTTGCAGTGTTTATGGTCATTACATTCACGATTGTCCCTTATTACCACAAACGCGGCAGATGTGGGAGTCTCAGGCCACTGTGCGGGGACAACACTCCTCCCGTACTATCCCTCCCAATACGTCAACTTCTCAACCCGCTATGTTTACCGATCCTTTCCCTCACCAAGGATTCATGGCTACTCAACCACCTCATGCCCCGGTAACCACTCAACCCTCCCCTTCTGGTTCCTCTGATTACCAGATTCTGATGATGGCCTCTGACCAACCTCTCACCGTCGACCTTAACCTTCAAACTCAGTCTCGTCAGTACTCCATGCCTCCCCTTCCGTCTGTCTTCGAGTCCCCATTTTCAGGACCTACATAGCCTCTGTCGACACCCAATGATACCTTGCAACTCCCTCCGCCCAAAGCTGAGGTTCATACCAAAATTCATAAGGGCCAATTACGCTGAAATGCTACCTTTGGTTGGGCTACCCATTAATACAACATAGTAGATGATCTGGCTCAATCTCTCACTGCCATTTCAACATTGGAACTCCTCTAATCATTTCCTTCTCAAAAGAAGGCTCTACTATCTGCTGTGGGTGCTGTAGATCCTGCTGATGACCAATTAATTATTTTCGATGCCCATCAATCAGACCATCCCCCCCTTCCTGCCTCTGTTTCTTTCCAAATCCCAGTCAAAATTCGAAATGCCAATTTCGCTTGGTGTACTATTGATGAGGGGGCATCTACCTGTGTGATGTCTGCTTCGGTTTGGAAACAACTCGGATCTCCTGAGTTGGCCCCTTCCATAATCACCCTTCGTGCGTGGGATGGCCATGCCTGCCAACCCATTGGCTTATTTCGTAACTTCCCTATCACCCTTGCGGGAAAGACTGTTTGCATCGACGTTGAAGTTATCGACCCCCCTCTTGATTACAACATTCTTTTGGGGTGTAGTTACACCTATGCCATGTCTGTCGTCCCATCCGTAGTCCACCGCAAGATGTTTTTCCCTCATAATGGCAAGATTGTCACCATTGACCAGTTGAATTACCATGAACCAAAATCACAGACCTCCCCTGAGTCCACCATTTCCACTGTCACCAATAAGCAAACTGTTGATTCTTTAACCAGTATTTCCCTTGGCGTCTATAAAGACTCCTCCTTGCTTGGAACCTTTTTAGACCCTCCCCCCGTACCTGATCCTAGCATGGAGAATGTTTGCATGATGCAATCTTCTTGGGCTAACCTTACATAGCCCACTTTGGCTAGTAAGAAATTGCACCCTCACCCAACCCCACCAGCTCCTAGCCCTTCGCCCCCGCTAGCCAATCTTCTTCCTTTAGAATCTCCTTCCCTGAATATTCCTCACACGCCTCTCTACCCTCCTGGGTCGATCTCGCCCGAGCACAACCCCGTTGGCCCCATTCCTCCTGGCCATTTCCCTGTTGGTCAGATTCCTTTCCTTGCTCCCCCTCCTGGACCTTATTCTATCCCTATCTTGGCCACCCTATCCCTCCCTAGCTTGACCTTGGGTATACCTGTCTGGTACCTAGACCCCCCAGCCACTACCCTGCCTGGCCAACCCAAACCTTATCTTTCTTTGACCCCAGTTCAACCGATACCCATGGCTTCTCCCGCTGCACCTGTACCTCAGTCCCCTCATCAATAACCACCTCTTGTTGCGACCATGTCAGGTGACAATAGCAAAGCTTGCAGGGGGCATCAAAGGACAAAGCCTCCCCGACAACCTCTACCCCTCCTCGACCTCCAAAGCATCCCATACAGTGTGCCTTGTGCGATGTTGTCGACCACGCTACCCATACCTGTCCTGAATTACCACATCTCAAAACCATGGTCAATGAAACATTTCCAGAATCCGATATTCCTGAGGTCTATGTCACCATACCCGATTCTCTTCTGAAACATAAACACTTGCGCACCAATCACCCTTGTTCTTTGTGCGATTTCCATGGACATTATACCCATCTTTGTCCCCGCCTTGATGAGTATCACGCTTGTTTAGCCGCATACCTCCAATTCGAAGCCGCGCTTGCCCGTAATCATTCTTCCCTAACACCAGACCACCTCTCTACCCTGATTACCATTTCTCATCCTGAAACTGAAATGGCTGAACCTTTAGCCACTATTTCCTACCTTTCCTCATCACTGTGTTTCCCAGCAGCCAACACGCATGTGAGCCTTTCCCCTCAAAATCATGTGTCTCATATTTATACCTCCTTAGATCCTACTATTCCACCCACTCTTCCCATCTTTCAGACCAATGAAGACATCATGGAAGCCATGACCGAACCTGATTTTCTGTGGGACGATATGCACCATCATGCATACTTCCTCCAACACCAATCCCATGACCAATATGCTCTTGAATCTAAAGACTTCCTTCCCGATAAAGTTTATTGGTTCAAAAACCCCATCCCTACACATGACGCTTTCGAAGAAGGCAATATGGCTAATATATCTCCTACCATCAAAATAGACATTTATGTCAAACTAGGTATTGAATAACATATCACCATGGGCGCCCAATGCACTCCGGAAGAAATTGAAGCCTAAACCAAGCTCTTCAAATAATTCCATGATATTTTCGCCTGGTCCTACTTAGAAATGTCTGGACTCGATCCTGCCATTGTCGAACACCACATCGACACATGGCCTGATGCCATTCCGGTTCGTCAAAAGTTGAGACCCATTCATCCCTCTAGATGTGAAGCCATCAAAGCTGAAATTGATAAGCTCCAGCAAGCTGGTTTCATTTACCTCATCGAATACATGACTTGGGTGTCTAACCCAGTTCCCGTCCTCAAAAAACAAGGCACCATTTGTGTTTGCACAGACTTTCACGATCTGAACAAAGCTTGTCCCAAAGACAACTTCCCCACACCATTTATTAACCAAATCATTGATGACTGTGAGGGGCATGAGATTCTATCCTTTATGGATGGCTTCTCTGGATAAGACCAAATTGTTATCCATCGTGCTGATCAACTTAAAACCGCTTTCATTAGTCCATGGGGCACTTTCGCATACTGAGTCATGCCATTTGGCCTTAAAAATGCTGGCACTACTTTTCAATGAGCCATGTCTTATTGTTTCCATGACTTAGCTCATATTATCCTTGCCTATTTAGACGACCTTACTGCGCGTTCTAAACATCGGGCACAACACCTTCATGATCTGCGTACCATTTTTCTCCAATGTCGCAAGTATAACATTTGCCTTAACCCATTGAAATGTGTCTTCTGTGTTCCTGACGGTCATCTCCTCGGCTTCATAGCGTGTAAAGATGGGATAAATCTTGACCCTTTGAAGGTTCAAGCCATTCTTGAAATTCCTATGCCTCGTACCTTACGCTAGCTACAAAGCCTACAAGGTAAAGCTAATTTTCTTCGCCGATTCGTTCCTGACTACGCCACTACCACACATGGCTTCCTTATAATTCTTTGGTCTCACACCCCATTTTTCTGGGATACATATGCTCAAGAGTCTTTTGATGCCCTCAAGCATGCTCTCACATCTACTCCCTTGATCCGTCCTCCTGATTTAGACCTAGATTTCATCCTATACATCTCCGCTTCCACCTATTCGGTTGCTGGTGTTCTTATCCAGGAGGATGATAACGGTATCGAACATGTGATCTATTATGTCAGTAAGAACCTTTCCGGTCCACCTGTGTCCTACTCGCATGAAGAAAAACTAGCACTAGCTCTCGTGTTCTCGGTCCAAAAATTGCGCCACTATACCCTCACGCGTTCCACCAAGGTTGTGACTGATTCCAACCCCATGGATTTCCTATTGAGTCGACGCATCCTCAATGGGAAGTACACTCGTTGGGTCATTATCCTCCAAGAATTCGACCTTGAATTTGTCACCCCAAAAAGTAAGAAAGGTTTAGTCCTCGCTGAACTCATTTCTGATTTGCCTACCAGGATGCAAGATACTCCAATTAATGATGCTCTTCCCAATGAACATTTATTTGCCATCATCAACGACGATCCTTGGTACGATGACATCCTTACTTACTTGCGAACCCAAAATTTTGCCCTTCATCTTGATCGTGATGCTCGATGACGTATCTAACACCAAGCTTCTCGCTACCTTCTAATTGGCGATGAACTTTATCGTCGTGGAGTAGATATTGTCCTTCGTTGTTGCCTCACACACGCTGAAGCCAAACAAGTCATCAATGCCTTTCATAGCGGCGCTTGTGGTGGCCACCTCTCCGGCCTTGCCACCGCCCAAAAACTCATGCACGCTAGGTATTTTTGGCCTTCTATCTTCAGTGATTGCATTGAAGCAGTCAAACATTGTTCCAATTGCCAACATTTTTCCCCCAAGGTGCGAGCTCCTCCCACTCCTCTCCATCCTTTCGTCACAGTTGGTCCTTTTTGTAAATGGGCCATTGACTTTATGGAATGTCGACCTCCATCTACTGGTAACCACAAATATATCATCGTGGCGGTTGACTATTTCACTAAATGGGCTAGAGCTATGCCAACATTCAACAATACGGCAGCCACTGTAGCCCTCTTTTTCTTTAACCATGTCATTGCTCGATTCGGAGTTCCAAAACAGTTAGTCTCTGACCATGGCTGACATTTTGAAGATCAGATTTGGCATGAGCTATCCTCCCTATTGGGTTTTGAGCACCTATATTCATCATCCTATTACCCCCAAGGTAATGGCCAAGTTGAAGCGGTCAACAAAATTCTTAAGACCATGCTTCAACGAATGGTGAATAAGCACAAAACCAATTGGCATATCATGCTCTTCCCTGCTTTGTCGGCTTATCGTACTTCTGTTAAAACCGCCACTAGTTTCACTCCTTTCCACCTTGTCTTTGGCGAGGAGGCAGTCTTACCATTCGAGTGTGGAATCCCTTCCCTTCACTTGGCCGTCGAACTTCTCCCTGATACCCAACCTCTAGAACAATGAATTATCATGCTCGAGCACGCCTCTAAAGACCGTTGTGTTGCATTGCAAACTCTTGAAGCGACCAAAAAGTGCACCAAAGCTTAGTATGACTGAAAAGTCCACCCTCGTACCTTTCATGAAGGTGACCTTGTTCTAGTATATGACTAGGCCCACGATACCCTCGGTCATGGGAAGTTCGAATCATTATGGCTAGGTCCTTACATTATCAGTAAAGACCTTGGTAAGGGGGCATATCTTTTAGAGGACTTTGAAGGCCACATCCTTCCTAATCCTCGCAATGCACTCTATCTTAAGAGATATTACCCTTAGCATTTTCCAATTGAAATGCATGTTTTATTTTCTTTTAGATAGCTAGAATTTGTTTGTTTCTCATTTCGCTACTTCACTAGGACCCTGTTGTCCACGAAGCCTTACTTCACCTCTCCTCAAAATCAGATTTTCTCACTTACAACACATTTCATTGGGGGCACTGCCTTGCCTCTATACTCATTCCTGTTTTTATCAATTTTCGTCATGAGATACCATTTTGTACTCATGTTTTTTATGGTCCCCGTTGGATCATCCCCCATTTCATTATCATCATTACTGTTCGTCTGTTCATCGCTCTACTATTTTCTCTCGCGCCTTAGTTGGGGATTCCTTATTGCCTCACCTATGGTAGACCTCCTTCTATCGACGTCAACTCATTTACTCCAGAAGCCAGGTCTAGAGGGCAGTGTACCTTGGTTCAAGCTCCTTTCAGCATGATCGTGATCTGTATACTTGATGGTCCAGTGATGCAGCAGCAGCTATTGGTGAATCTCGGGTGTGTGTGAGATGTCTCAACCCTCATGAGGGGGTGGCCCTGCAGGTAGCCCCCCACATGCCCGGATGACTTCTTCATTTCAGCCCTGGATGTAGCTCCTCCCATTTGATGATCTTGGCCTCAGCCGCTTGTAGCACCTCTTTGATTTGCATGTATCAGTTAGATTTTGTGAACCCTTCCCCATGCGTAGGGGGCATTTGGGTGTATTCGTATCTCATGTACTAAAATATTATTGTATAAGTCCTGACGTTTATTCTAGGCACCACATGTATGTGGGATTCATCATTTTATTTTTCTGGCTCCTATTTACGCCAGCATATTCTTCATAGTTCGGTTCCTTGTTTACTGGACTTCCTATTCTTTGTACTTTGTCTCGGCGGGCATAGGTATGCCTCCCCCGCCACCTTTAGCACAGGTACCACTTCATAAACTAGAGACTTGTTGCACCTGTAAGTCTTGTTTCCTCAGGGTCTAGTCCTTTAGCACATTATACTACCTTACATTTCCTCTCTCACTTCCCTCTTGATGTCTAGTGATTGAGTTCTTACAACGTACTTTGGTCATATGATTTTCTCCTAACACTCGTACATTGGGGGGCAATCTGTTACACCATTTTTTGGTCATCTAACCTATTATCATTAGATGAACCCAAGTACACCATGTAAGACCAATTTTACCCTAAGTAAAATTTCTTTCACCATGTGAAATAACATTTGTTTATATTTCCTAGTCATATTTAACCCAAAACAAGGAAATTAATTAAATAAATCATTATTTATTTGATTATTTCCTAGGAATAAGTTATTTAAATCATTATTTAAATAATATTCCTAGTTAAATTTGACTAAATCATTTTTAAATAATTAAACAAATCATTATTTATTTAATTATATTCCCACCACCTCCCTAAAATAATAAATAAGTCATTTATTTATTTATTGTTTATAAATAAAGGAATTGGCCCAAGTCAAAAGACCTTTTCCCTCCAACAAATATGATAAAATATTCCTAAAGGGTGGTTCTAGAATTTGATTAATAATATTTTATTCATGCACCAAGTTCTAGATAACCCTAATATTTTGTTATAAATAGAAGGGTTTTCCCCATTCATTAGTCACCTCCATTGCATTAGATCACTCTGGATCTATACTAGGTCACATTCTCCATTTTTGCCTTGTGAGCTCCCATTGAGTTCTATGTTTGTCTGGGTTTTCTACAACAACAAGAGAGAGGAATTTTAGATCTGAAACGCTGAGGACTTTCATCAACCCATCCCATTGAGGAGAACCGGAAAACACCTTTCTTGTTTTCCTCTCAGGTGCCCCCTTTTTATATAATATAAAAATTCTTTCAAATACATTGTTCTTGTCTTGTCTATTGGATGCATGGAGCCACATTTTACTTTATTTTCTTAATGTCTTTTATGCTTAGATCTGGATTTGTGCAGCATTATTTGGATCACCTAATTGCAGATTTAAAGATATTTGGTAGCCATAATCGATGTTAGGGCTATTTTTTATGCGTAGCTAAAGTGGTCTTTTACGATGAAAGATTCATACTAACAATCAATCCTCTAATCCTGTGGTGATTCTTCTTTGGATTTTCCTTTCTCTTAAATTGATTACTTTTCTTGTGTCTTCCCAGCAACATTCATGTTTTCTTCAATTTCCAAAGCATCAGTTTGGATTTTTTCAAGAGTAGGAGATCTCCTTTCTCTTAGAGTGAAACTAAAATCTGACTCAAAAGCTCCATCAAAAACTACCCTTGCTCCAACAGAAGGGGGTTTCATTTCTATGGGTAAACTATTATACAATTTTTTGAATATATTAATAAAATCAGCCATGTTTTCATTAGACCTTTTCTTTATTGCATTAAACTTCGTCAATGAGTATCCATGATCTCTTTTTTCACCCCATCTTCGAGTGAATTGTGTTTCTAATTCCTCCCAATTATTAATTGAGGCATTTGGAAAACCTTTAAACCATTTTCTTGCCTCTCCATTCAGAGACTGTACAGAAAGTCTCATCACTACATCAATATGTTCTACATTTAAATTCTAAGAAAAAGTGAAAAACAATGGCAAGTGTTGTTCTGTAGTCATTTCATTTTCACCAGTAAAATGAGGAATTAACTTGAGGTATTCTTGGGGCATGGCATTCATAGGTTGTGGAAGATTTAATGGTGCATACCTATTCATTAAGAAAGCAGGGGCCACCATGTTTACGCCTTGGTTAACTGCTCCATGAGTCGGTGGGGTTAGTGAACCAGTTGTGAATGTGGATGAAGGGGGTGAAAAAAATGATATGGGAAAGGGTTGATGAACGACGACAGAAGAACCAACTGATGTATTTGGTTGATATTGCGTGAAGGTAAATGAAACAGACTCAAAGGATTGTTCTTCTAACCTTGGTTCTTGAAAATGAACTGGTGGGGAAAAGGATTCTTGTTCAAAGAAAGTGAGTTTCCAGGAAATATCATTAGATGAAGGGTTATGTGAACTGCTGCTAGGTGTAGGCAGTGTAGGATCAGGCATGGAAGGATTTTTTGGTTTCTGAGCCTTTTTAGAAACCAATTTTTCGGGATCTGATATAATAGGAACTTTCTGTTGCGAGATATCTGACCTCGTATGTTGTCTTTTATACGCCATAATTATGAAATAAAAATACAGCCTGATATTTCCTCCTCTCTGAAAAACCAGAGGAAATATAATAAAAAGCCAGGGAATGAACTTTGTTTCTTCGTCCTCGGCAACAGCACCAAAAAATTTTGTATCTTAAGAAGCAATCCCTTGGCTGTGGAAAGGAATCAGTGCTCAAGACATATATATATATATATATATATATATATATATATATATATATATATATATATATATATATATATAGATATATGTCACAAAAATATTATATCATATTGTATTTCCTTAATCACCTTCAGAAATTGATTATTAAAATCCTCAAGAATATGATGTAGTAAATGCTTCACAATGCCATTATCTGCTGATATTAATTGGAGTGATAGGAAGAACATGAAGGAAGCTCAAACTGATATGCTGGTAAACATAATCTATCACATTAAACTTCAAAAGAATTTTATGTGAGTGGAATAGTTAAAATGAAGGAGCGCACATTAAGGATATTTAACTCTTATTCACATATGTAAAAAGAGACCCGTAGCTACATTACTTCATTTTATTCATAGAAGGAAAAAGACATAATGGAAACTAGACAACATGTCAACAACAGCAGATGCAATAATCTTGATCTTCATTCATTAATCATCATAAATTGAGTACAAAATTTGTACTAGTCCAAAGGTCCAGAAATCAGAACCTTCTCCTTTCTTCTCTTTCTCTTTAAATATAATGTAAAGCAGTTTGTAACTGCTATAACTACTCTTAACTTCTCAAACTACTTGAAACTGCTTAAACTACCTGTTTGTGCTCAACTTAGTGTTCCTAAATTGAGTTCATTAATTGTCAACCAAGGCCAGTAAACTGCTGAAGTGTGGTGCACTATATGTGCCTAGGTATTTGTTTCTCACTACGTTGTGTTTAGTGTTTTATGATGTTTTTGGTTTTATGATTTTATGTTTGAAAAGGGAAAGAACTAAGTGCTGGTGAAAAGAAGCTATTGGTTATATTAAAACAAAACAAAGCCTAAAATATGGATGGAAAACAACAAATTCAAAGCTTGATAATGACTTCATTACAAGGAAGTAAATCACAACATGAGCTTGAACTTATCCAATTCATTCATTAAAGATGTGTTGGAAGAGCTTGAGAAATGGACAAGTTAAGTGTAAATGAAGTTCTCCTAAATAAACAATCAACTCACAATATTACAAAAAAAATGATTATTTGTAACACAGTAAGGTTTCTATTCTAGATTAACCTATGATGCTGAAGTTACCCTATTCTGCAACTTGACTTCTCACTAATAGGCCTTATTCAAAAGTTTAGATATTTTCTAGAACAATGTTTGGGAAAAAGGCTATAGGTGAATTTGTAAAAGATTTGCAGAATAATCAAAGCCTTAAAATGATATTACTGACCCCTGTTCATGTGATGATATATCAATATAAATTCAGAACAAAAGTAAGTTGTAAATAATGAAGGCCGAGAGACTAATTTTGACAACTAGTACTACTTGAAATACAATGGATAACACTAGGCTAGAACGCAGTCTATCAATCTTAAAATACAGTGACTACAACTAAACTAGAATGCCATTAATCTTTTCTTGAAACAAAATGAACTGAGACTGAACTAGAGTGCTACGAATCTACTTGAAGTACAGTGAACAGAGTTAAACTAGAATGCCATTATCAAACTTGAAATGTAGTGACAGAGCTGAACTAAATGCAATCAACCTCTGGAGTGTTATAGCTAAATTAACATGCAGCTAGTCTATGGAATTCTACAGCCCATCTCATTCAATATGAATGATATCTTGGAAGAGTTTGTAAAAACAATTCTGGCTGTATTATTCAATGCAATTGAACATAAACATAAGATTTGAAAGAAAATACAACTAGGATCTAAGATAACACAGTTGTTTCTTATTCATTGTTAATGATGTTTTGGAAGAGTTTGTATGAGTAAGACCGGCTATGACACTTAGTGTAAACAAGCATAAATCATAAAATTCGAAAGGAAATGCAACTAAAATATACAACACCACAGCTATGCCTTATTCATCGTGATGATATTTTGGAAGAGTTTATAAGAGTAAGTCTAGCGTGATGATTAGTGTAAACAAGTATGAAACAGAAACTCCAGAAACTTGCTTAAGCTAGAAATGAAAAATGAGACTAAAATACTTATCTAAACTGTATGAACAAAGCTGCTTAGGTAGCAGGGGCCCTCTACCACCAGAGTAGCACACAAAATCTACTTCAATATTGACTCATCACTTGCAATAAAATTATACTTCTTTCATTAAAAGAGAAATTACTTCAAAACAGAGTGTTTTCGGACTTCTGAAATCTAGAAGTCAAACACAAAATATAACCTTGTCCCTCGGTTTTCCGAGCCATATTTATAACAAAATTACATAATTGTCTTGAGATAACCTAGGGATAATTGTATTTCCAGATTAAAATCAAACTAGAACTCTGATGGTGGTCTTGTAATATTATTAAGGACATCTGGACTGTCCTTGTCCTATTAGGAGTCTATCTCCTAGTTTGAGTTCCCACGTGCATAACCACCTACAAAATTATGTTCAAAATTCATGGAGAGCAACAAATGATGAGGGAATGTTGTGGAATACGACCATATGTGTTTTTCTCTGAGATGACACCTGGAACCTGCATAGACATGAAGACAACTGCAGAATCGGCAACTAGCTACAGAATGTCTGCATTCTGTAGCTAGATCTAGTTCAAAAAGTACTACAATGACAAAATAATAAAAACATAGCAAGTTAGTCATGATATACATTCTTAAAGAAATTTTAATTAATTCTATTGATCTTTTGAGCCTATAATTAATAATGGACAAAGGAAATGGAGTGGAATGTGGTGGAAGAAATAACAACTTTGGAGCTCAACATACCCCCACTGCTAGGTTCTTGCATGTCCTCATGCAACTATTCCATGAACTCTGAGACCTCTGCAAGGACATCCAACCCTCTTCTTCTGCTTTTCATGGTAGTCAAAGGCCTTCTAGGCTTCCTTATGACTAACTTGAATCTCAAATTTGTGAGTACCCTGGTTAACTTTTTATTTTTCTTCTTCAATTTTTCACTGGTCTTGTACAACTTTTGCATTTGTAGAGATAGAGTTGAATTCATATCAGTTTTCAGTTTAACCTGCTCCCTCAGAATTTCATTCTCATTTTTTATATTCCTGTTGAGTATTTCTAACTCATATTTATCTCTCCTTAGGATATCAACTGCAGATTTTTGTGGACTAGGAGTTCTGTCTCTACTTTTTGAAGCTCTTTTCTCTAATGTCTCAACATAGTTGTAAATTTCTTGCTGTGCTGGGTCTATTTCAGGAGCTCCTTCATCAAAATCCTCCTCAGTAGGTGTTTCTTCATCCTCTATGTTTATGACTCTAGTTTGTCTAACCTTTGTTTTCTTTAGTATCCCTCTAAGTCTGTGGCTCCGTCTTGGTTGAGATGGTCCTTCTCCTTTCTATCTGGCAAATTTTCTTATTATCCTCTCTTTTTTAAGATGCTTCCTAATCTGAGCCAATTTCTCAGAAACCATTTCTTCACTGCCTTCTTGTATTGTTTTACCAATTTCAGTTTTGGAGGTTTTCCATCTTCTGCTTCTTTTTGTAGGTTTGTCTTCAGGTGGAGGTTCTTTGGGTTCTTCAAAGTGATTTCTCACTAAGAACTCTTCCCAATTATCTCCCATTTTTCTCAAATGATGTTCAATCAAAATTTTGACTAAAACATGGTGGTATAAGGTTGTTTCTAGAAATTTAACTCTCTTTTGAACACTTGAGGCCATTTTATTTAAACTATGAAGCAAGAAAAAGGGCAAATTGAGTTCTTCTTCTAAGAAATGCATTATCAACCAAATATGATAAACATAGAAGGTACCATATCTTCCTTCACAAGTGATGAATTTTTGCAAGATAAGCAACATGTTCCTCCATTTGTTCTTTAGTGCGGAGCTAGGGATACCCTTTTTAAAAATGGAAACATCCATACCTGGTGACTTGAGTATCTGCTTCCATGCCTCGTTATGAAATTCTCTATTCTTGAACCACCTTTCTCCTTGTCTGGGCAATTCCGTTGCTTCTGCAATGGACGCTTCTGTAATGGTGAATTTAATATCTCCTATCTCGACCTCAGCTCCATTGAAGGACAGTGTAAAAATTTTAGTTACCTCTTTGTGAAAACCACTGAATTTTTCAAAGAATTGAAACCACCCTGATTGTTGTAACATTTCTCTGATTTGAGGATAACCTTACAAGTACTTAGTTCCAACCGGTTTGGTCCTCACTATGAGACCCATAACTTCTCTTTCCAACCTTCAAATTGTTGCTCCTCTGTTCACGGTGACAATGGATGTTACAAAGATGTTTTTTCCCCACAGATGTTTCCTCTATTTTACAGACTGAAATGGTTAAGAGTTGGCTATGGGAAAGAATGATATGGAGTGATTACGGAATGAACATAATGAGGTGAGGATGATGTATATGAGTTGAAAGATATCACTAAATAAAATACCCTAGAGATATTTTGTAACGAATTCAAAATCATCATTAAATTCTTTGGCCTAGTGACGTGACTAATCCAATGACTTCAGCACTTTAACCGTTTAGATTTTTAAATGATGATCGGATATGGGATTTGAAATGGTGGAATAGAAGGAGTTTTATCCAAAGTTTCTACGGGAGTTTTGTTAGGCATGATCAACAAAATTAATTAAAACAACTTTTTGAATTATTCATAACTTAACTATACTAAAAAATTTCATGATATGTCATTATAATCATAACTTTTACCTTTTCCTTTCCTCTGATTTTTGTGATCTTTATATGCTTTGTTCTCCCCTGAAAATCATTACTTTTTGAGTCTTCATAACTCCCTTGATTTTTCTTGTTGTCATGGATATGCAGGATCATTTTATTGCAGATCAGGTGATTACTGGACAGTGCTTTCAGGATCTCTGGCTGCAGAATGTCTGATTGGCTGCAGAATGTCTAACTGGCTGCAGAATGTCTAACTGATTGCAGAATGTACCTGTAGAAGACTTGAAACATGAAATGGAATGGTTTGGAGCATGAATGGAATGTTGTATGGAATGGGTGAAGATGGATAATAAAATATGGTGTAATGGAATATGAATGAAGTGAATAATGGAGTGGAATGGATCACAACTTATGAAATCGAGTGAAGTATGAGAAGTGACCTGCAATTCATGATATGTATTATTCAATTGCAGAAAAACATCAAACTTAAAAATCTAGGATGGAAATGCGGCGGAACATGGGGTGAAATGAATGAAATGTGGATGAATGAATGAAATGGAGAATGGATGAATGAATGAAACGAAATATGGATGGATGAAATGAGATGGACCATAAGTGAAATGGATCTGCACTTATGATTTTGTAACAACTGCTTGCAGAAAAAGAACAAATTTGAAAAGCTAAAGTGTCAGAAAGATTCTGATTTTTACTCTACCTTTTCTGTATAAACATGCTAATTAGTGATTAGTTTTCATGTTTATACTTTTTTTTTTTTTTAATAAAGTGACTTCAGAAAATTCAATTAAGTTGATGAAGAAGAAAGATTCTTTTTCATTAACTTCACATCACTGTTTTCCTGGAACTTCTTGACAAATTCTTCTCTTGAAAGTGGCTTAGATACAGCTTCAATCTATGACCATTCACAAGAAAAGTGACCTCTTCTTCATCTATTGTCCTAATTTTTATTGCTCCATTGTCAAAAAATTTCACAATTTCATATGGCCCAAGCCAATGTGTTTGGAATTTACCTTGAAAATCTTTGAACTTTGAATCAAACAAGAGAGCCCAGTCACCTTCTTTGAACTTCTTTTCTTTGATGTACTTATCATGCCATATAGTCCTTTGATGTTGGACTATACTTGTTTTCTGAACTGCATCTTGTCTGATCTCATCCAATTCATTAATCTGCTCCAATCTGTGCTTTTGTGCCTCTGTTAGATCAAGTCCTAGCTGAACTGCCATTTTGAAGTTTGAATCTGGAACTCTATGGGAAACAAAACTTGCTTTCCATAAACAAGTTCATAAGGAGTATGACCTATTGTGCTTCTCCATGTAGTTCTATAGGCCCACAAGGCTTCAGGAAGCCTATCTACCCAATCTCTTCTATGTAAATGAACAATCTTTGTTAGGATCCCTTCAATGACCTTATTAGTAGATTCCACTTAACCATTTACTTGTGGATGATAGGAAGTAGATATTCTGTGTCTGATTCTGTACCTCTCCATCATTTGTTCCACTAGCCTTGATGTGAACTGAGCTCCTTGATCTGTAACAATTTCTCTTGGGACACCAAAACAAGTAAAAATATCCTCAAAAAGAAAATTAACTACAGATGCTTCAGTAGCAAAAATTAATGGCTTGGCCTCTACCCATTTGGTAACATAATCAGTGCAAATTAATATATATTTCTTTTGTATTGATGGAGGAATAATAGGTCCTACAAAATCCAAAGCCAATTTTTCAAAAGGTTCAATATATACCTGAGGTTGTAATGGCATCTCACCTGAAGGAGAAGGTTTCCCTACCCTTTGGCAACTGTCACACCTTTTGACATACTCTTTAGCATCTTTAAAAAGGAATGGCCAATAGTATCCTAAATGGAGGACCTTATAATTTGTCCTCTTATCAGCAAAGTGTCTGCCACAAGGTTCATCATGACATGCTTTGAGAATCTCAGGCATCTCATCTTCCCGAACACATATCCTAATGATAAAATCTGGACCTGTCTTATACAACTCATTAGCAACCCATGAATATTTTGCACTGTCATAAATGATTTTTCTTTTGTTTCTTGCATTCATTATTGAAGGAAATTTACCTGAAACTAAATAATTAGCAATGTCAGCAAACCAAGGAGTCTGAGTAGAAATTGCAAAAAGATATTCATAAGGAAGTTGATCTTCAACTGGAGTGTCATCTTTGATGTTTTGGAGTCTAGATAGGAAATCAGCTACTGTGTTTTGTTTTCCAGGCCTATCTAGAATGGTAATGTTGAATTCTTGTAAAAGCAATAACCATCTTATGACTCTGCCATTAGTAATTGATTTTTTCATTAAGTATCTAATTGCAGAATGATCTGTGTGAACAAAAGTTTCATAGCCTGTTATATAGTGTTTGAATTTGTTTATGGCATGAACAATAGCTAAAAATGCTTTTTCAGTTACAGTATAGTTTAACTCTGAAGGAGTAAAATTTTTACTGGTATAGTAGATGGCATAAGGAATCAGGTCTTTTTGTCCCAATACTGCTCCTAGAGCTGTATTTGAGGCATCTGTTGAAATATGAAAAGGTAACTTCCAGTTAGGTCCCCTTAAAATAGGTGCTTCGGAATTTTTTGTTTTCAGGGTCTCAAAGGCTAACTAGCAATCAAAATTCCATTTGAATTCATAGTCTTTGGTAAGTAATTTGAATAGTGGAGATGCTATCTTTGTGATTTTTTCTATAAATATTCGATAATATCCTATAAATCCTAGAAAAATCCTGACATATTTTTGACAAATTGGAATAGATAAGTTAGAGATGACTTCAACTTTTGACTCATCAACTCTAATCCCATCCCCTGAAATGTGATGTCCTAAAACAATTCCTTCAGTACACATCATAAAATACTTCTCATGACTAAGTGAAAGATTTTCTTCTTTACATCTTTTTAAAACTTTTTCCAAGTTTGCTAAGGCTTGTTCAAATGTGTTTCCATAAACTGTGAAATCATCCATATATACCTCTACACAATTATATATTAGATCTAAAAATATTCCTAATACTGCCCTTTGAAATGTTGCAGGTGCATTGCATAATCCAAATGGCAATACTTGGTAAGCATAGGTACCCTAAGGACAGGTAAATGTGGTTTTGTATTGATCCTCAAGTTCTACTTGAATTTGATTATAACCACTAAACCCATCTAGAAATGAGAAGTACTTTTTGCTAGCTAAGGTATCTAACACCTGATCTATGAAAGGTAGGGAAAAATGATCTTTAAGAGTAGCTTTGTTTAATTCTCGGTAGTCAATACATACCCTCCATTTACCATTTTTCTTTGGCACAATTACCAAAGGAGAAACCCACAGACTATCTGAAATAGGATAGATAAAGTTGACATTCAATAATTTCTGCAATTCTTCTTTAACAATCTCCCTAAGATTTGGATTCATCCGTCTTTGAGGTTGTCTGATTGGTTTACAATTTTCCTCTATGTAGATGTGATGAGTGAAAGTCTTGGGGCTTATCCCTTTCATATCAGTGTACTCCCATGCATATGCAGAAGAATGTCTCTGTAAGATCTTGACTAGCTCTTCTTGTTGAGATTTTTCCAGGTTCTTGTTTATGTTTAAATTTTTGCCTGGAAATATCTCACTTGTAGAGCTGCCAAATTTATCCATAGAATGAAGAGACATCTGTCTTGATGATAAAAACTCAATGTTGGATTATTCTTGAAATTGTTCATGTTTGTATTCCAAAGAGGATTCAAAGTTTTTTAAAGTATTCAGAATTTGACTATCTTCACTAATTTCTGAAATTGTGAAGAGAGGTTGTAAGTCTTCTTCATCCTCTATCCATTGAGTATCATCTAAATCTGTAATTGTCCTTGCTGGAGGATACAAAGTGAATTTCTTAGTTTAACTACCATCAGAAATATACATATCACCGGAACTACAACTAATAAAAGCATCAGCTGTAGCCAACCAAGGTCTTCCTAATATAACAGGATGGCCTCCTAGATTATTCTTAGGAGTTAGGATCATGAAATCCACAGGGTATTCCCAAGAATCTAGGGACACTGGAATGTCTTCTATTACCCTATCTAGTTTGATCACAGATCTATCTGCTAATTGTAATAGTGTGGGTGTAAAGAGAATATTAGGAAGTTTCAGTTTGTCCATGATTTGTCTACTCATGATATTTATTGCTGCTCCTAAATCAATGAGTGTGTTTTGAATTTTAATTCCATTGATGTGAATTTTTTAACAACTCGGATTGGCTCAGATACTTTGAACAGTAATCTATGGCGTGCATCGATATCTCGTTAATTTTCCCCGCGCTGAATTTTATTTGTCTCTCTTATTCTTTTTCTTGTTTTCCATGCTCAACTCCTTTATTTTCGTTAAAATTAAATTTCCTCGATAGCTTGTAATAATGGAATCTAATAAGCGTACATTTTCAAATTTCATATTTCTCCTTAGGAACAGTAATTAGGCACCATAATTTTTTTTTCTACACCTCTATCAATTTGTAATCTTTCTGGAAAGGGAGGTGTAGGAGTGGATGTTGATGGCTCCTCTAATATAGGAGTTGAAATTATTGGTTCTTTTTGTTTTGGTTTTTCAATGTTTGGGTCCTAAAAAGATGTGTCTTCTTCAAGACTTTTATTTTCCCGTAGAGAATCTTCCTCAGATTTGTCTTGTTCTTGTATGATCACAAAAGGTTTCCTCTTTTCAAGTATTCTTCCAGACCTAAGTTGAACATCACTAAGGTCTAGAGGAGCAATTAAATAAGTTGGAAATTGTTGACATTCTATCATGTATGTATTCTGAGGATTTTTATTGTTGGGGTTTGGTATGGGTTGAGTAGGCAACTGATTTGATTTCTGAGGAAATGGTAATGGGAGTGGTTGATTTTGATGTTGTGGGTTTTGAGGATTCTGTTGAGGATTTTGTTGAGGATTTTGAGGAGAAAAATGTGGGTATGGTGGATAGTATGGTGGATATTGATAGTACTGGGAGTATCTTCCATAGGGATTTTGTGCTCCTTGTGCCCAAGCTTGAGATTGATTTTGAAATTGCGGCCAAGGTTGCTGCCAAGAATTCCAATTTAGTGGAGGCTGATTATACAATTGATCATGGAATCCTTGTGTTTGAGGTCCTTGCCAAGGCCTTCTAGAGACAAAATTGAGAGATTCTGTGGAATTTGTAGGAGTTTCTTCTTGAAAGACAGCTTTAAGACCAGGAAGTGAAGGACAACTCTTGGTCTCATGTTTTTCTGAACAAATTACACAAGTCTCCACAACTTTTTCATCCAAAGGACATTCTCTTCACATGCTTCTTTCACATTTGGGACAAAAGATCGCTAAGGCATAAGATTCAAATCTCTTTTAATTGTTTTGTAACTTAAGGGCATCAAGGTTTTGTTCACTAAGACTCCCTAAGATGTCAAGATTTGGAATTATCAAGCATATGCCTATCTCTCCCCCTACTTACTGTCCCAGAAGCAGACTTACTTTCCCTTGCAAGAGCAGGGTCTCTTGGTCCTTTTACAGTTTTAGATTTCCCTCTTGAAAGGTTGATACATAATTCAGCTATTTCAGGTAATGTGAGTTGAGATATATCCCATTTTCCCATCATATTAAGGATATCTAACCATTCATCCCTAATTGTCTTCAACAAGAGAGCTTTCAAAGTATCTTGGTCTAAGTTTTCCATTTTTTCTCTTTTGATGTTATAGTTAAACCTCTCCAACAAATCTTCCAAATTTTCATCCTCTTTTTGTAACATTTTGAACACTTCCTCCTTATGGTTGACTGGCATACAGTAATCCAAATACCTCTCTATAAACGCCTGTTTCATGTCTTCCCATGTCCTAATAGAACTGTTGATCAAACTCATAAACCATTTTAATGATGCTCCTTTCAATTTTGAAGGGACCAGTTTAAGTTTTTGGGCATCTTGTAAGTAATCATAGGTTCTACATAAGACTTCAAATTCAAATAGAAAGGTTTCAGGATCTTCACTTTTGAGTCCATAAAAGTTTGGAAGGACAGAGGGTGAAATGTTTTTTATAGTTGCATTGGTTTCTTCATCTACTATAGGAAACCCAAAAGAGCTTCCCATTTCCCTTCTACCTCTTCCTCTGCCTCCTTATTCACCTCTACCTCCTTCTCCTCTACCTCTACCTCTACCCCCTCCAAATAGTGTGTGTTCTCCATTAAATACTCCTCCTCCCCCTTCTTCTGCCATAGTTAATTCTTCTGTGGAAGTGGAAAAGTTTGTGTCTCTAGCAGGGATCCTTGAATCTTCTTCTAAGACAAGTTCAGTAGATGAAGTGGAAGGTCTTTCTAATGGAATATATGATCTTAAGTCTTCTGGAAGTCTAGGATCAATAAAGGATGGAATGTGGGTCTGAGTTGGAGGTGTGCTGGCTCTTGGTCTAGGTGAAACAAGAGGTGTTCTAGGAATCAAGCTTCTGCTTCTGATTCTTATGAATCTATCCCTTGAGTCTCTCTCTCTACGCATATCATTGTTTTTGGGAGTTAAGAAACAAGGCTACCTAGTTACACTTCCCCGACAACGGCGCCAAAATGTTTGTGCTCAACTTAGTGTCCTAAATTGGAACACAATGTCAAACTGTGCATGCAAAGTGTCAAGTGTGATCTATATGCCTAGGTATTTGTTTTCACTACGTTGTGTGTTTAGTGTTTTATGATGTTTTTGGTTTTTTTTTGGTTTTATGTTTGAAAAGGGGAAAGAACTAAGTGTTGGTGAAAATAAGCTAGTGGTATTATTAAAATAGAACAAAGCCTAAACTATGGATGGCAAACAACAAATGCAAAGCTTGATAATGACTTCATTGCAAGGAAGTAAATCACAACATGAGCTTGAACTTATCCAATTCATTCATTAAAGATGTGTTGGAAGAGTTTGAGAAATGGACAAGTTAAGTGTAAATGAAGTGCTCCTAAATAAACAATCAACTCACAATATTACAAAAAAAATGATTATTTGTAACACAGTAAGGTTTCTATTCTATATAATCCTATGATGCTGAAGTTACCCTTTTCTGCAACTTGACTTATCACTACTAGGCCTTATTCATAGGTTTAGATATTTTCTAGAACAATGTTTGGGAAAAAGGCTATAGGTGAATTTTAGGATCCAAATGAATGGCATCATCTCATGGTAGTTTTACTACCCATGCTGTCCATCCACCCATGGGTCACTACAATACCATGGGCGAATAAATATCATGGGTGGATGAATATCATGAGTTGATGGATCTGGATTCTGGAGGAGGCCCCCAAGATCTAAAAAGTTGAAATAGATCTGAAAAGATTTGCAAAATTAGAATGCTAGAAAAAAAAAGGAGAGAACATAAAGAACATAAAACCACAAAGAAACTTGTTTTATTAAAATAGAGAATAACTGTAGAAGCTACATTGTGGTGGACCATCTATCCTTTTACAAACTGAGGCTTGTTATTTATAGTCTTTTTTGAGTTACAATACCATGTGTAGATAGCATAAGCCAATACCATGGGTAGATACTACTTACAATACCATGGGTAAATCCCATGTGTGGATGAATACCATGGGTGGATACATACTATGGGTCACTTAAAATACCATGGGTGAATAAATATCATGGATTGATGAATACCATGGGTAAATTCCATGGGTGGATGGATAACATGGGTAGATGAATACCATGGGTTGATGCTATTTTCCATTTGGATCATTCCTCCATCCTTAAGAAGCAATGGTCCCCATTGCGTGAAGTTCCCTCCCGAGAAGACTTTGTTGAATATGAAGAGCCACTGAAGAGAAGGGTTTTGTGTATTTAACCCATAACCGTGATGAACGAAGATCCGAGGATAGAGGTAACCTGTAATGCTTGTGACCAAATGTGATATTGACAGTGTGCGGCCTAACAAATGGACTTCGATGAAGTGTGGTATACCAAAACCATGAAAAACGAAGATCTGAGGATACAGATACCCTGTAATGCTTGTGACCAACTGTGTGACTAACAGTGTCTAACCTAGCAAATGGACTTCGATGAAAATGATTTTGTGCAGTTGACCCATAACTGTGATGCTGATTGTTGATGAAGTAGCAGGTGCCTACATAGCTTGGGGTGGGAGGGTACATCTCCAAATAACCCAAGCCAAATGCTGCTATGTTGAAACTGATGAATGTGAAGTGGGTGCCTACTAAAGCAGGGTGGGAGGGCACGTCTCCAAAGGGAACCCGCTTCGAATGCTGCTCCAGATTTAAAATGAGCATAACTCGGTCAATATAACTCAAAATATTTATTATAACCTATTTTTAGAAATGGAATGATCATTCTGCATCTTCCCATGTTTTTGAAACCACTATCTGGAGACTCTAGACTCTCAGATTCGCGCTAGAATTGTCTCACCGTCACAAAATTTTTGAAAAAATAGTTGATTTTAAATCAACAATAACTCCCACATCCGGACTCCGATTCGAATGATTTTTTTTTTGAACTTGGGTGATTTTTCAAGACGAGCACAGATATATATCCATTTCTCTAAAGTTTTGCACTAAAAATTATGAAAAATGACAGAGAGCCGCCATCCAGAATTGTCGTCAAAAACATTGTTGTCTTCAACATTATCGATTTTTGGACTGTACTATATCTCCAAGTTCCTCTTTTAACTCGTCGATTTGTTTTTTTAATGAGGTTTTTCACAAGGAATCCATAGATCTGGTCTTTTTTTTTGCAAATGTTTCACCAAAAAGTTTCAGATCTGATCTGAAAACTCATACCTTAAAAAAAAAATCATTGATTTTGTCAAGATTGTTGCAAAAACATTGAAACTAAAATATGTTTCAAACCCTCATTCACATGGAGGCGAATCAATCTGACACGATTCTGGATCTTGGGGAGGCCCTAAGATCTAAAAAGTTGAAATAGATATGACCAGACGACAAAATTAGAATGCCGAAAAAAAGAGGGAACACAAAGAAAATAAAACCACAAAGAAACTTGTTTTATTAAAACAGATAATAACTGTAAAACCTACATTGTGGTGGACAATATGTCCTTTTACAAAGTGAGGTTTTTTATTTATATTCTTTTTTTGAGATAGAATACAATAGGTGGATACCATGGGCCAATACCATGGGTAGATACCACTTACAATACCATGGGTAAATCCCATGTGTGGATGAATACCATGGGTGGATACATACCATGGGTCACTTACAATACCATGGGCGAATAAATATCATGGGTGGATGAATACCATGAGTCGATGCTATTTACAATACCATGGGTAAATTCCATGGGTGGATGGATAACATGGGTATATGAATACCATGAGTTGATGCCATTTTCCATTTGGATCAATTTGTAAAAGATTTACAGAATAATCAAAGCCTTAAACTGATATTACTGACCCCTGTTCATGTGATGATGTATCAATATAAATTCAGAACAAAAATAAGTTGTAAATAATGAAGGCCAAGAGACTAATTTTGACAAATAGTACTACTTGAAATACAATGGATAACACTAGGCTAGAACGCGGTCTATCAATCTTAAAATACAGTGACTACAACTAAACTAGAATGCCATTAATATTTTCCTGAAACAAAATGAACTGAGACTGAACTAGAGTGCTACTAATCTACTTGAAGTACAGTGAACAGAGTTAAACTAGAATGT
Organism: Pinus albicaulis; assembly: GCA_034641835.2. Taxonomy (NCBI): domain Eukaryota; kingdom Viridiplantae; phylum Streptophyta; class Pinopsida; order Pinales; family Pinaceae; genus Pinus; species Pinus albicaulis. The sequence goes on along the minus strand of CM076573.1, from coordinate 75,003,232 downwards.
CATTATCAAACTTGAAATGTAGTGACAGAGCTGAACTAAATGCAATCAACCTCCGGAGTGTTATAACTAAATTAACATGCAGCTAGTCTATGGAATTCTATAGCCCATCGCGTTCAATATGAATGATATCTTGGAAGAGTTTGTAAAAACAAGTCTGGCTATATTATTCAATGCAGTTGAACATAAACATAATATTTGAAAGCAAATACAACTAGGATCTAAGATACCACAATTGTTTCTTATTCATTGTTAATGATGTTTTGGAAGAGTTTGTAGGAGTAAGATCGGCTATGACACCTAGTGTAAACAAGCATAAATCATAAAATTCAAAAGGAAATGCAACTAAAATCTACAACACCACAGCTATGCATTATTCATCGTGATGATATTTTGGAAGATTTTATAAGAGTAAGTATAGCTGTGATGATTAGTGTAAACAAGTATGAAACATAAACTTCAGAAACTTGCTTAAGCTAGAAATGAAAAACGAGACTAAAATACTTATCTAAACCGTATGAACAAAGCTGCTCAGGTAGCAGGGGCCCTCTACCACCAGAGTAGCACGCAAAATATACTTCAATATTGACTCAGCGCTTTCAATAAAATGATACTTATTTCATTAAAAGAGAAATTATTTCAAAACACAGTGTTTTCGGACTTCTGAAATCTAGCAGGCAAACACAAAATCTAACCTTGTCCCTCGGTTTCCCGAGCCATATTTATAAAAAAATTACATAAATTTCTTGAGATAACCGAGGGATAATTGTCTTTCCAAATTAAAATCAAACTAGAACTCTGATGCTGGTCTCATAATATGATTAAGGACATCTGGACTATCCTTGTCCTATTAGGAGTCTATCTCCTAGTTTGAGTTCCCACGTGCATAACCACCTACAGAATTCCGTTCAAACTTCGTGGAGAGAAAAAAATGATGAGGGAATGATGTGGAATATGACCATATGTGTTTTTCTCTGAGATGACACCTGGAACCTGCGTAGACATGAAGACAGCTGCAGAATCGGAAACTAGCTACAGAATATCTGCATTCTGTAGCTAGATCTAGTTCAAAAAGTACTACAATGACAAAATCTTAAAAACATAGAAAGTTAGTCATGATATACATTCTTAAAGAAATTTTAATTAATTATATTGATCATTTGAGCCTGTAATTAATAATGGACAAAGGAAATGGAGTGGAATGTGGTGGAAGAAAGAACATCTTTGGAGCTCAACACTACCTATTACATATCATCAAAATATCTCATTACAATTGAACTCTCTTAATAAAGTTAAAACAAAACTAAAATTCTAATCTATCTACTGAATAGGAATTTTCTCTGCTACTGCTACATTTCCCTAATTATCTGACTTGTCCTTTTTAGAAGATGAGGTATCATTAGGTAGAACAACCATCCAAGCTCTGCATTTATTCCACACTTCAATGTTTGTCTTAGGTGATTTGATCAGCTTGTGGTACTCCAGCCTAAAGGCAGTGATCCCATTGAATGTTGGTCGCTCTGTAGATAAAGTCTTGACCATCGATAATAGCTGAAAATGCCTCTGAAGAAAGTTAATAACTGTTGTTCCTTCCAAGATCTAAGTCTTCTCATGAGTATTATCCACCTTAATTTTTTCCAATACCAATAATGGTTCATAGGAATCCCATGGTAAAATACTGCATTTAAGGTCCCAGCATGATGGAAATCCTACCCTGGCTCTTTTGTCATACAAATTGTCAAATTTTCTCACTGGTTCCTTAATCTCTGTCAACTTCTTTTCAGTGGTCTTCCTGCAAGTATTTTTAACAATCCACTTGTTAATCTCTACAACATACAGGATCCTATATTTAATATCATTTTCTTCTAACTCCTTATCAGTATTTGAATCAATGAAATCAATAAGCTTATTTGCCCATATGGCTCTGTTAATAGTCTTCTGCTTGTCTGCCATATCTTTCTCCTCAAAATATCTGACAATGCTTTTCTCTTCTGATACAATAGTCAAATATCCCCAGGATTCTTTCATCTCTCCAATGATTTCATTCCAATTTATATCTTTAGCATGTATCAAAGTTATATTTCCCTTCAATTTCTCCTTCACACTCTTGATTTAAGCAGTATCTATTTGAAAATATGTCTTGTATTTATCAATTTATCCATCCTTGGCCTGCATTATTTTTGTTACTGTATCTAGATCATTTTTTTCCTTTTTGAGATCTTTGTCTGCCATTTTCATTTTAGTGTTTAATTGAGATAGTTTTGCTACTAGATCATCATTTATAGATGGAAAAATGATGGTACAAGAATGGGAATTAATCTAGTTTTGCAGTGTCAATACAGTTTCCTTCAACTTAGAAATTTCTTCTTCTTTCTGTAAGAGCTGCTGAAGAAGCCTTTCTTTTTCACTTTCCACTTCTGCCACCTCTGCTGCCATCGAATGGTCCCCTGCAGGTAACTTCAACTTTTTCTTCAATACAGAAATACCTGATTCTGCACTTTGTAGTAATTTTTGCACAACAGACCTCTCATTTGTATCTACTCCAATCTTCACAATTATCTTCTTGAGTTATTCATTTTGGGTTGTAAAAGCCCTGGAGTTGGCTTTTTCTATTAGGTGTGGAGCCTGATTATCTTGTTTATTTTGTATCACAGCGTTGGACCCCTGCACCTTAATGGGGGCGGCAACGCCACTCATAATTAAACGCTGCCTGGGGGGTCAAGGGGGGCTAGCTGCGACTTCATGGAGCCCCCCCCCTGGTGGGGGGTTTCGAGGGCAGCGCCCCCAAAGCAAAAAATAGATGTAAAATTTCCTTGTAAAAGTATAGTAATTTCTAGTCAATCTGGGCCATTCATTAGGCGAATGATCTGACGGTAGAAGTTATGTTTATTTTAGTGTTTTTTGCCGTAGAATACACCCCCTCACTTGTATGATGGTATTGTATTGTGGTTGTGTATTATATGTGTATTCTCTGAGCACGAAACAGATGGGGGAGACTGTGAGAGAGAATAGAGGATATTATAGCGGATCTACTGTAGGTTGTGTCTCTTCATTTTGCTGGATAATAGAAAGGAAGGAATGGCTGTTCGGGGTGGATGTAGCCCAAACTGGGTGAACCACATATATCTGTGTCTCTCTGGTTTTATGTTGATTTGTGTGCTTGTATTTTCTGCATATTTTATGTGTTGCATTTCTATATAATATATAATTTTCTAACATTTTCCAATTTCAGTTGCTTGATCACCTTCCCGAGCATATTCTCTGCCTTAAGAGCCATTGCATTAGTTTAGGTCAAATTATTCACTATTAATTAACCTGTTTGCATGTGTAAATTGACTTTATCAAGCAATGGAATCTTTCTCACATCAATAGTTAAATTTACAGTATTGAAATTACTTGATGACCCTATAGTCATATCATAAGGGTGAGAGAGAGCAATCTTAATCTGGTCTTTTTCTATATCCATGGTAGTCAACAACCTTGTCTGAGATGGAGTTACTTGATATTCAGCCTGTGCCTCCATGCTAGCCTTCATCTTTTGATTTCTTTTAGAAATTTGAGCAAACACTTATTTAATCAAAGGTATTTTCTCCTGAGCATCCCCATGTCTTCTTGGTGGGGCTAGAACATTCTATTCATCTCCCAATTCAAGCAGAAAACCACGCTAAGCACCTGCTATGTCTTCATTGAATTTTGTTCTCTTTTCAGCTCTTTGATCCTCATCTTCAAAATCTATAACTGCCTCTTTACTCCTCTTGCTTGATTTCTAAGATATGATAGGAGTCTCTATATTGGAACCAAAAGAACCTGCAAAACCCTTATTGGCTAGCTTCTCTACGTCAGGTCTACTTTCATGAGCAAATGATAAGTAACCATTTTCAACTCTCCTGTTTGAAATTACTTTATGAGGGTCATAATCCCATTTATCTTCTAACAACAAGTGCATCCCATCTAATATCTTATTAACCTCATTAGTTTCTTGTCTCATGTTGAATATAAATGGACCCACAGACAAAGGTAATTTAATCATGTGTCTCTTTTTCATAGGTACAAAATGTATTTTATCAACATTCAAACTCTGCCTAATGAATTCTAAGGGAAATAATCTCATAGGAAAAATATTGGAAAGCCTATATAGTTCTATTCTAGCCCCATAAAGTCTAATCTCTGAGTAATATTCATAAACATACCAATCCCCAAATTTACAATTACTACCCAACTGCAGAAATTATTGAGCCTTTGGAAAAAAACATGGGGGAGAAGCCCGATTCAAAATCTTGTAGGCAGTAGACATGAAATGATTTCCAAAATCAAACAACCCCTCCTCATTTTTCTCCTCTCTTAATACATCATTCCAAAATACTAATGACTGCCTCTTTTTATCTATATCCATGAATTTTAACTGCAAATGCAAGAATTCTTCCACCTTTTGATATAAAAAGAGATAAATGATAAGAGAAGGGAACTTGAATGACCCAGTGAGTGATAAAATCATGAGTTGAGTATTGATGACCTCCTACCAGTAAGAAGGAATATGTAGCACTACTCTTGGCTTCATCATCAATGAAAATAGTCCCAGTACTGATTTATCAATTAAGCTGTCGTCCTTTTTTCCCAGTATTTTTAATATACACCTCAGCACTGGCTGAACTTCTACATCAAATAATTCTATGGAGAACTCTGTACTATCTGGTGCAAACTGCTTCGTGTTTGGCCTTAGGAAGAAGGCAAACTAGGTGAATTCTTGTCCTGCAAGACTATCATAATGTGGTGGAAATGACTCGTCAGTGAATTGAACATAAGACTGAAACTCTGGGTAAAATAAGGCTTGACGAATTAATTGGGCCGAGACTTGTAAAAAATTCTCTCCTAGACAATTCATTACAAAAAATTTACCATGATACATAATAGATACCAGCCAATGCACAAACTTAGGAAAAAGATGAGTCCTTGGGATACATGCAGACAGTGTACCTGACTTGACCATGGCACAAAAAATAGGACATGCTTTGTAATTTAGACAGACCTATTGATAAAATCATGGGAGGTGTTCTAGAGAGAAAATAGTATCTCGGATATCCCTCTCATTGTCCATGAGAGGAATATGACTGGATGAGCTGGAAAGAGATGAACATTTTGCCATGATACTGCTCAGGGTGGTGAACAATGACAGGGTGACGAACAATGATGGAAAACACTGGTGCAATCAGAGTTGACAAATACAGAGGAATAACATCTATCTTGTGAAAATAAAAACAAGTTTAAATAGATGGCGCAAGGTTTAGAAATTAAATGCTGATTTGACACATAAGAGACCATTAAACGGTACTGTGACATGGCTGAAAGTTGTCACCAGCCAGTAGATTACATCACTACTGGATGCCTCTATAGTACAAAGCGCTCATCAGGGCCTTGCCCCCACAGTAAATCTAGACCATCGATCAAGATCGGCTAGTCAGTCAACAATCTCAACTGTGGAGGCACCCTCCCTGTTAACCTATGTGTTAAATTTGCCTGCGGGTTCCCATCGTTATCCTCTGACAATAAAATTATCGGATCCCACTCACTTACTTGCTTGAACCTTAACCAAAGCATTAGGACCCAAATTCGTGTATTATTCAAAGTTTTGAACTTTAAATTTACAAAAACATTACAATTTTAGTTAAAGTATGAGAAAGCTATACTTTAACAAACATTTTATATAATTTTCCATTTTTTTGTATTTTCGAAAAATTATAATAAAGGATATTGCAAATGAGCCACAACAAATGCCAAGATCAATCAATGGGTTGGAGAATTTTTTGAAGGCTTTTGAGCATGTAGAGGACCTTGTAGGGATTTTCTATACTTTACTTGTTATCTGTAATAGCTGTGACATCTATGGTGTAGCTCATGCTTGTATTTTCTCATTATGTATTATTGAGGAAAGCTCTCTTTTAATACTTCAATGTGGAATTTTTGTACTTATTATGATCATTTTCAGATGGAGTATATGGTCTTGATGTGAGAGACCTTTACTTGTTGACTGTTTCATGACTGACTATAGGTTTTCATGATTTTTAGAGTGATAGTTCTTTGCCGGAGAATGTTTCCTTGAATGGGAAACTAGCGACTCATTTTTTCAGCACACTTTATGTACTCTTTATCACTGAAATATATGGAGCGGTCTAGCTATGTTAGGAGGCCCAGAGATGTAGCCCAGGCGGGGTGAAATCCATCACCAAATTATGTTTTGTCTCTCTTCATGTTTGCCTCTATGAGTTAAATGATTATATGTTTCTTTTTTAAATTTGACATAAAGACTAATTCATTACCTTGGAAGAGACCATAAAACTTTGTTTACATAAGATCAATTTTTAGTTGCAAAGTGTAAGAGGATGGTCAGTTTTTAGGAAGGAGAATTTCTCCTCAAATTTTAGATAACTCATGATATCTGGATCTCAGATCAATACTTGAGACTCACTGTTGTTGCCTTCAACTGATCAAGTAATTCATCTATCCTCGGTAATAGATACTTGTTCTTCATGGTCACTTTGTTCAACTGACTGTAATCAATGCATAGCTTGAGAGTACCATCATTCTTCTTCACAAAAAATACTAATGCGCCCCAAGGTGATGCACTTGGCCTAATGTATCCCTTATCAATAATTTCCTTCAACTTCAACTTTAACTCTACCATATCAGGTGTGCTCATCCTGTAAGGGGCCTTTGATGTTAGTGATGCTCTTGGCACTAACTTAATGGAAAAGTCTACCTTTATGTGAGGTGGAAAATTTGAAAACTCTGCAGGAAATACATCCCGAAAATTCTATGGAACTGGGTACCTTCTCAAAACATATGCATCCTCATCCTCCTTACCTTTATCACTAGAAATGTGCACTAGAAATAAAACACACCCTTTTCTGCGTCTGCGCTTTTTCTGCATATATGTCAACATCCTAACTTATGTTGGTTTCTTCTTACCCTATACGATTATTTTCTATTCATTTTCATCCAAGAACTCAATGGCTTTGTCATAAAAATCCACCTTATTCCTGTGAAGGTATAACAAATCCATACCCAAAGACATTAGTATATTAGCCCAATGGAAATATATTCCAATGCGTTGATGTGGACATGCCATTCAACTCAAATGCATAAGCTCTTACCCAATGATGAACTCTTTTCTTTGTACCTGTAGCGAACTGCACTAACCAATATTATTCATGAACTTCTTTATTCAAACCACACTTATCCACCAAGTTAGGACTAACATAACTATAATTATATCCAGGATTAATCAAAATAGAAACAACTTGATCAGAAAGCTTACGACCCATTTCAATGATATATGATTAATGGTCTTCCTGTCTATTATCCAACGTTGCATAGATATGAGGAATTCTCTATCCAACATCCCCAATAGTCTGCACCTCCTGTGATCTATATATCTGAGGCCTACGACCCTAATACCGTGTACAAACTCTCTTGAGATTCTCCTTATCACATATCCAACACTCCAACCATACAGCACCATCACCTCTATTATGCTGTTGTGACCCATGTCCTTGTTTGGCTACATTGAACTTCTTGTATGGTGCAACATTTTGTTTCTCTTCTACATTTAGAGGCCTTTCTCTTTTTGGTTTCCATTCACATCTACCTTTATCCTTATGTCTCCCTTTCCATCATTGTTGAGATTAATTTTTATGCTTTTAATGTTTTTAGCATGCTTCAATTTCCCAATAACTTCCTGATGTGACCGAAGCTCATCATACTAAATCTGATCTTCAAATTCTACTAAAAATCCACTAAAAAATATTTGAAATTTATCCTTCTCATCTTTAAAAAAATATCATTTAGTGTCAATGGATTAGGTGGATGGCCACTAATATCCACCTAGAAACATTGATATTAGTAAGGAAGAGGTGAAAATTTTGCATATAAATTGTTACCCACTGAATGTAAAACTAGTCTGCTCATCTAAAATCATTATATCAATGATGTACATAACTAGAGCATTCATGTTGTGGTTCCATTGCAAGAATGTCTTTTTAGAATTATACTCTTGATTAAACGAACAATATTTATCCATTCCCATGCTCTTGAAATTCAACACAACGTTTGAGCTTTGTGCATATTTGGTTGGTTAATTGATGTTGTTGCAGGAGTTGGAAGCCCTTATTAGAAAGTTTAATCTAAGGGGCTTGTTGTGTACGGTTGTATTGGTTGACCTATTTTTCAACCCTGCTAACTCATTGGACAAAGAATTGATGGTTCGGGTCAATCTATCATTGTATGTAAATTATTTATCCTTAGCCTTGATTGTTGAGGCCTAATATATATTTACCCATATATTTGGAGTATTTTGATGGTTGACTCTAATTTCATGCAAGTCCTTTTCAACTTCTATAACTTTTTTCGTAATTTTCTGCTAGTGTCTCTTTTGTAGTTCTCTTCACGAACTGCATAATTCTTATTGGTAAGGGAGAGGTATAATAACCAATGGTGATGGAGTCATGAGGTTTCATATTCAGAGGAAATTTGTTCAATATACAATTAAAACTTTGACTCAAATGTTTAACTTTCTCTTTCTTCCATATTCAAATTTCCCATCTCTTTCAATAACATGGTTGGGGTTATTTCATCAGGGAAAATTGTCAAGAAACAAATTTTTAAACCCCCCCAATTCTAGATTTAGTTTAGCAGAAGAATGTGGTACCACAGAAATTTTCTACTATCTAAGGTACAAGGGATAAGTCTACATGCAACATCATCGTAATGTACACAAAGAATTTGTAGATGCAGGCAAAAATTTTCCAAATGGTCCTCCACTTTCACTGGTTTTTGCGGTCATAATTCGTTAACAATTTCTTCGGGTGCCTCAACATATTATGTAAAACACCCAGTAGAGCGAGTGGGTCTTGAGACATCCAATACAAATCTTGGTTTTCCATTTATTCATCTCTAAATTACTCCTCTTTGTTAGAATTTGAGGGATATTTCTCCTCCTCTTTGTGACTGCCTAACAAGTGGAAAGTATTTTTTGAGAGTACAGATTTGTCTCTTCGACCTCCATTGAAAGATTGAGGCTGCTTTGGTTTCTCCATGTTCTCTGTAGTCTCTGCTAAATCTTCAAGGGTGATAGGGACTAAATATTTGACTATCAAAACCATTATCCTAGTAGGAGTGGTTACGTTCTTCTTTGGAAATTATGGAATATTATGTACTCTAGGGATAAAACCAATGGCCTTTGCAAAACGATGGATTATAGGGGGGATGGCCAAGATATGCTCGTAATATATTTCACAAGTTTGTCCAAGGCTAGGATAAGAAGATTCGTCAACTTCAGGAATGTGAGTAGAGGAGGTGTTGGGAATATTTTTGCCTTGACCAGAAGAATAGTGGTGAGGTTGGGTGGATTTTTCAGCCATACAAATATGGCTACCCTCCTTCTAGCACCAGAAATTTCGAAAGTGCTGGAGCTGCCTACATTTAAGGGGTATCCCCAATATGAGGTCCCAATTATACCTCACACTGTTTTGGATAGGAGTTCCATCTATAATACAACCCTTTTACTGTTTTCTTAAATATTTTCCTTGGCTCTAATATTTAGCAAGAGAGAGGAATGCATATTTGCCTTCAAAAATCAAGTGACTGTGCCTAGTGAGTGTTTGGTTGTAGGTATGTCGAGGTTCCTCTACTTCAGAGGGGAAGAAAAGTGAGCCCCTGAGAGATAGGTAATTGTACCACCCTATTAGAGACACACGCAAATAAGAAATATTTGTATAACATCCAACATAATAGTATAGAAGGATGAAACAGTCATAGCAACCATTAAAACACATTCGCAATATGATAAGAACTAAAATAACTAAAATATTTTAACTACTCTATCACAGGAGAAAACAAACATGAATTACAATAATTCACATAATAGTCTTACAAATATTCATAATCAATTCATGAAGAACAAGTTGGAAATCATGCTTTAAATATTAACTAAAATTCCCAAGACACATGTATACAATGAACACCACTAGCTCCAAAAGTGAAGTGTTGGAGCCACTCCTTGCTCCCCAAAAGAACTACCTTGTCTCTTTAGTTCCTTGTGGGAGGAGCCATGGTGAAAATTCCCTTGCTTATAAAATGAGGGTGTACATATAACCAATAGGGTGATGCTTCACCTCCCTTATGACTCTTTCACTACCCTCATGACCGTTTTACTTCCTATGACTCTTTGACTTCGCACGAATATTTAATTTTTTTAAATATTATTTGGATGTCTACTTTAAAATACATTTTTGAATCGAGATTTACATAATCCACAAAAAGGATGTGGCATATGGTGACCAATGAAATTACATGACATGCTGCTAATGACATGGATTTCATGATGCCAAGAAAATTTCAAATCATTCTTGTTACTTCTTGATATATGTCTTGTTTGAGAGTGTTCTTCCATACACCTCCATTTGGATTAGAGATAAGGATTCTTCAGTGATATCAAGTATTCAGCTACAGTCACAAAATGGTGTCCTTTTTCTTTCTCTTGATTGATAAAATTACATATTCTGCTATAGAGGTGTCTTCTAGCATTTTATACTTTTCAATTTCCTTCTTCATCATCTTGTCATGGTCTTGTAGAGTACCTTCATATGAAATTCACTCATGACAAGATGACATCAGTCCAATAAACCCGTAGTTTAAGATGTTGCATGATGATCCATTGACTGAGCTGGAGCCATGTGATACGTTGAGGGTGAGGCTCAGTGACAGCAAATTTGCACAACTTAGGGAGTCAGGGGTTGAGATTAAGCTTTGAGACTGTGTAATGTGCAGTTCACGTTGGGACTAAACCAAAATATTGCGTGAATGGGGAGCTCAGGGAGCTAGGCTGAGGGCTCGAGCACTGATTTTTCCCACTCTGCAGCTTTGTAAGGCATAGGAGGCTAGGTTATTGTGCAATTTCAGAGTTCAAGAGCTCAGTGCTGATGCTTGATCCTTTTGATTGCACAATTTGTAGTACTGCCTCCTAAGGAGAGAGAAATTGCACGAATTTTAGGGTTAGAGGATGAGATTAAGTATTGTGATTGCATAGCGCATAGTCCTAGGAGGTAGGAACTACACATTATGGAGTTCCAAGTGGAGGGGCTACAACTTGAGGGTAGATAATTCACAATGCATAGTTCAGGAGGGCTAGATAAGGCTAAATTGCTTGGTCGAGAGGTTTTCCATATTTGGCTAAGTGTGGGATTAATGAGGCTAATGTGAAAAATAATAATAATTGTCTATTATCACACACTTAGAACACTTTATGACATAACATAGATCATCCATAACACATGAACAACATACTTCCCTCAGTGTGATAACTTTGTGACAACTTACGATAAGTGTAACACCAAAGATAGACTTTGTGATGATAGTGACGACACTTGTGCGACAACGCTTAAAAATTTTGAAATGAGTGTGGAAAATTTTTATATGGTTATATGAAATCATTTACACAAATATAACCCCTTGATAACACCAAAACTAGCTTTTGTGCAGCTTGTGACACTTAACATGCGAAAAGACAATACTTTGATTTTCTTGCAAATGGGACAAAAGCACTTGGAGGAAAAACATGCAATAAGACTTAATGCTTGTGATTATAGTATGCAAGAAAAAAGGAGGCTCCAAAATTTGGGTGTAGTCAAAAATTTTTAAGGGTTTTGTAGCAGTGACAACAAAACCATGATCCCATCAAAAAACCATTTAAACACTAGAAGCATATGAAATTATCCTCATGAACATGTGTCATCTCTGTATAATATCTGCACCTTGGAAAAATCTCTCATGATCACATCGAAAATTCCTGATCACAAAAAATTTAGTAGATTCATTATTAGTACCATAAATCGTTGTAGCACACATTACTTCAAATGCATGGTTTCTATGTCCTCAAAAATATCATAAAAATAAGCATACAACTACTCCTAATATATCAAAAAAAATATGTGGCTAATCCAACTACTGACAAACTGTAATAAGAATAAAATATAAAATAGAAACAATACTTCAAACCTCATGAAACTCCCTATGAACGCGTGCATCATCTTCCTAACATGTAGATTTGTCTCATCCAAAGTTTATGATAAGGATACACTTGTTATGGTCTGCATGAAACTCAAGATGTGGCCATATGTTACCCTTGAGATCATCTATGCCTAATGTTTTAGTGGGACTCTCTTATTATTGGACATTCACAATTCTTTCTTTCTCTTATTGGGAGTCTCTTATTCCATTCTCCTTCAAACTTTGGTGGATTTTTATTGGACATGCACAATGTTTTCTTTCTCGTCGTTTGGATGGACTTGCATTATTTTCTCCCTCTAATTGGATCACTTGTAGCACATGGGAATATTTCAATCTTTCGACTTATGACCAATATTGTCACACACATAACAACTTATGTGACTAAGGAAGAATGGAATAGTCTATATGTTTTGTTTATTTGTTTTCTACTACTTGCATATGCCTTATAGTTTATAGAATTATGGCCAAAATCATTGTATGAGAAACAATAACCATAAAAAGGACTATTATGCATATCTATTGATGATCTTCATGATGTGGACAATATCCCTTGCATGCTTTCTAAAGGATGCTTCTCTTTTGGATGCTCCTTTTGTTGACAGGAATTGATCTCTTTATTTATCCAATTTGCTACTATATGTTAAAATTTTTGGGAGCAGACACTTCAAATTCCTCATTATGGAAGAAATATATTTTCATAGAGAAAGACCTTTCATTGCTATTGGTATTCTTGATGACTCTCCTTTTTCATGCTGCTACTAGCCACTCGAACATTTTATGATTTTCTTGTAGTTGTTTTAGTGCTAGATATGTTATTTTCCATTTCTTTTCTTGGAGGATATGCTTTATTTTTTAGTCTTTAACTTTTATCTTCCTTTTCCTTATACTTCTTCCTCATTCATTCTTCAATTTTCCTTCCTTCTTCCAACTAGTTTTTTAAATAATAAATTTCTTCTTTGAAATTATTCTCTCTTTCTGCAAGAATTTGAAGCAATTTCTTGAAATCTCCATTTTTGGGGTGAGATACTTTGTACTATACCCAATGTTGTGATAATTTGAGTTTGATATTCAACTAGTTTCTCCTACTCCCCAATATTTCTACTCATTTATTCTCCAAAACGGTTACTTCCACTTCTATTTGAAAGATCAATCTCAATTGTTTGATTATAATCTTATAACCCATCAATATCAATAACATCGTTATCACTGCATCTGGAAGAGAAATTGGTAATTTTGCACCATTCTTGACCAGCAAAAACAAGGCTTCTTCTGAATCTATTTTTTCTAAGTTTTTTGCTACTCTTCTTCTTTTGAGACAACTTATTTTTATTCTTGGCCATGGTTAGCAATATACTATCAAGCAATCAATCTTCATTGGAGAGAACATGGTGTTGATAACACTTATTATAAATGTAGATTAGTATTAAGGGGGGGAGGGAGTCAATCAATAGTGATGACACTTATATAAAAATTTTGGCAATCGAATAATATTTTAACCATTTAAAATATGAAACACATAACGACTGATCATAAAATAAAAACATAACACAAAAACATAAAAATAATCAACTCATGAGACACCAATAATTTATGGGGAAACCCTCAAGGGTAGAAAAATCATACGTTGTTTCTGGGTTGCTTCTTGTTCTCTCAATATTATATAAATCAACTCATTTGCATAATTTAGCTGGCCACCACTAGCTAGGAGCCACTACCCATATGAACAATATTATTGGCCACCACTAGCTAGGAAGTATCTACTTACACGACTTTATTGGCCACCACTTGCTAGAAGCCACGAATCCTAGTAAGCCTCCCAACTACCACTAAACTATTCAACCACCACTATATGGAGATGCTACACCCAATATAATGTTTTTTAGGCCACCAGGAGAAAGGAACCACGACTCCTATATTTTTCAATCGTGACAGAATATATGACACCACATCCTCAAACTCTTAAAGCCACACTTTCATTAATTTTCAAAATGGACTACAAGGAGAACTTCATAACTCAATAATAACACATATGTCCTTTGAAAAATAATAAATCTATCCACAAAAAAACACTACAAAAAAAATAATTTGATGAATGAAATAGAAACTATCATACACCAAATGATCTCCAATAGTCCCTTACTCCATCTCCTCACTCTGTGCATAAGATGATTCCTAAAAAATTCTTATTCTACCTTCTACAACAATTGGAAACTACTTCAAATTTTATTCATATTGTCCCTCACAGCCTGCACACACTTATCTTTTCTAACACTCAATAAATGACACAAGAAACCAAAAATCCTCAAATAAATCTCCAATATCTAATTTACTACAGTGATTAAGATAATAATTAAAAGGGAGTAATAAGCTCAACAATTTAGTTCATACACTCATGGATTGGTTTGATATTTTAATCTTTTTTCCTCCAAAACTTGATCCTCCATTATCTACATTAAATGAGAGAGATGATAATATTTAGCCATATCATATATGATTTCCTCGAACTTCTTGATGAATTACAAAGTACAAAATCCAAAGAATTCCCCTTGAAATTACTTGAGTGTAGACATACTTTAGGAAATTCCACCTACTCACTGTAACACGACTCCCATATACAAAAATTGTGTTATAACACAATTAATAATTTCATACCTATTTTATGGCTACGAAAAAACCTTTTTCCTTAGAACTTGTATTTGTGATGCATTTAATGCCCCAATATCTGCGTTGATAACACACTTAATTCCTCCTTTCCGCCAACTAATCAACTCCATGACTTCCAAAACTTGTTCAACAACTTCTTGAAGCACCTCGTAAACCTGTAAAACCTCTATAAACCAATTTAAAATATGTAATAATCATGAAAAAGTCCCCAAACATGTTCCCTATAAATATCAATAAACCAACATGAAGGGACTATCCTGCCAAACACATTTGCATCTAGTCAAGAACATGAAGACCTAGTTGGCCAAACACCTCAAAATGGATAAACATATTTTCATCAAATCAACACCTCTCTATCGAATCAGTGATAACTCATGTCACACTGATCAAAAACCATGAGATCCACCATCGTCATGTTGACATCAATGATAATACTAAAACTGCTAAGTTCCTATTTACATCAATGTCAACACTATAATTCCAACAATTGATTATGGTAACTATGGTTGATTGTAGTTGTTTTTTTTAATCATGGTTGAACATGGTTGACTGAGCTTAAGAAATTTTACTATGGTTAATTATGGTTGATAATTATTTCTATGCTCGATATGCTAATTATGGTTTAATTTTTTGAATGTGATGCATATAACTGATTATCTTAACTCTATGATGATGTTTACTATGGTTAACCATGTTGCAATTATTGATTATGGTCAAGCATGTTTCCATGGTGGAGCATACTTTTATATGATATTTTATGGCTACCCACATTGATAATGGATGAGTATGTTCAAACATAATGACATTCGTTGACAATGTTCAACCATTCTAATGATGGTTTCCCATGGTTTGGAATTAGGAGTGGGTAAAGAAAGGGGCCTCCTAGGTTTACGAGGTTGACTAAAGATGACCATGTTTGGTCACGATTTACTAGGGTTGGCCAAGGTTTACCATGGTTGACTATGGTTGACCATGGATGACATTGACTAAATAAAGTTTTGTATGGTTGAAGATGGGTAACAATGTTTGCTAATGATTGAATATGTTGGAAATGTTTGGCCATCTATGACCATGGTCGAGTTTGAACAAAAAATAACAAATAATGAATCACTTTGCAACATTGTTTGTTGTTCATCACATTGTGATATTATTTGTTGTTCAATACATTGTGACATCATTTATTGTTCGTCACTTGGAAAAAAAATTCAAAGTTATTAAAGTTATGTTGTTCATCACATTGCAATGAAATTAATTTTCCATCACATTGTGACATCATTTATTATTTTGCACATTGCAACAATGTTTATTATTGGCAACGTTCTCACATTATTCATTACAATGTGACACTTCTATTCATTACAATGTGACATTTTTTGGTGTTCATAACATATAGTTGATCATGGTTGATTATATTGTCTATGGTTCAAGTTGATGTAGGGATATGTTCATGAGAATGCGATGTATGGAAATTTTCATGACATTGAGAAGTAGGGTTTCTTTCTCACATTGCAATATCAAATTATCATGTTGTTTTTATGATTGATTTTAATATTAATGTTAGTTTGATTAATAACATTAGTATTAATATTAAAATGAATTATTACATAAATTACTATTATTAAATTAATAGTATATTTATATTACACTAACGTATAATATAAGATTGTTAATATTATTAATGATGTTACTAATAATATTTTTTTTATCTAATAATATATTATATAATATAAAATTATTATGGTTAATATTAATAATATTACTAATATTAATAATTATATTATTTAAATTATTATTATTCATATCTATGATTTTTTTGGAGTTATTATTATTATTATAATTACTATTAGTATGGTTAGTATTATAATTATTTATATTTATATTGTTTTTATTACTATAATATTAATATTAATTCTATTATATAATAACATTATTATATTAGAATAAAATGATTTATTATGTTTAATAATATTTTTTAGCAATAATTACTATATCAATGTTATTAATAATGTTTTAATAATATTATTAGAATGATCGAATTCTTAAATCTTAATTTTTATTAATAATATTATTATTAATTATTGAAATGTAAATACTATTGCCTGTGGGGTTTTGGTTAAATGGTGATGAGGTGGGCTATTATGGCACTCATCATAGGTTCAATTCCCTTCCCTGATTGGGGTGGTGTATCTAGACATGTTGATGAAGATGTAAAAATATGTAGTCCTACCAAACTTACAAAGAAAAGAAAAGAAATGTAAATACTATTAATATTATTTGGTAATATTAATATTAATATTAATACTATTTACATTAATAAAGTTAATGTCAATTCCATTAATAATATTTATATGAATAATTTAATTTTATTAATGTTAATAGTATTATTTGAATGATATTGTTATTATGTTAATAATATGAAAAGATAATAATCTCAAATTTTATTGACATCACTAACACTAATAACATTATTCTCTAGAACTATATATTTTGTAATAATGTGGTAATAATATTTTTTTTCATATTAATATTGATGTCGTCGTGGTTATTATTATTATTATTATTATTATTATTATTATTATTATTATTATCTTTTTGTGTTGTTTTTACTTGCAAGCTAATTTTCTTCTATAATAATAAATTGGTACAATATATGAGATGCTCCAGTGGTTAAATTTGATGGGTATTTACTCATATTACATTTACTATAATTTTTAAAATGTCAATGCCATTAGTGACACTGCCTTCGTAGACTTAGCATCCAAATCGTTGTGCGGAGGTAGGTCCCTTTTTCCACAAACAAGGGGGCTCATACACCAATTTGGTTTCTGGATTGGTTGTGACCTTAAAATTGGATAATAATAATAATAACAATTCATTTTTTACAACTCCTTAGTGGCATTTTTGAAATATACATGTCATTAGTGACACACAATTCATTTTTTACAATGCCAATTTCACCAATATATTTAATCCACTTTAAATTCTAGTTAAATGGCATTTCCAACTCTTAAAATTCGTAAATTATCTTACAGTATACTCGAGTAGATGTTTAGGATAATAAATAATTTAGCATATAAAAATTTGATGTTTCGATAATATGCTAAGGACTTTTGGTTTTTCTATAAGACCAGTATAGATTTGTCTCAACATGAAATATATCAACTCCTAAGTGGGACCAAATCACTTAAGATGAAAACTTCTTTATGGGTGCAAAACTTAAATAAATGTTCGCACCTCGAGAGATTTGATTCTTCTCATCTCTTGGTAGATGCTTAGTTATGATGGATCTATGTTAGATATTAATAATATTATTTATATTATATAAATGTCACATCTCTCTATATAAACATATTTTGATTTTTAATTTTATTGAAACTTTGATTTAATCTCTATGAAATATCTATGGAATATTTTATTATTAGTGAATATAGAGAGTTCAAATATGTCTCAAAATTAATTATAGCAAATTTTCTTTTACATTTAATTATAAAATGTTATAAAATAAAATAAAAATAAAATATTCCTAAAATATTTTGATTGTGAAATAAGTTATAGTTTATGGGCATGTGGTATTGATAAGCTATGGTGTTGTCCCATGATATAGTAACAAAGCTTATTTACAAGCTACTAATATCTATATCTATGGTAAAGTGGAGGTGAACATTCATGGTTAAGAATATTGTTATATTATAAACATGTTGTAAGTGTTAAGCTTTTATGGGCCTACTAATTAATTTTAAAATTGGTTATAGGATCATTATTTTAATTTATATGATAAAATAGATATTTCTTTATAGCTACTATTTATATCTTATATATTATAGTGTGGTATGTATATTAAGCCTTTTTTTAATCTAAAAAACTGTTCATAATTTTATTTAAGAAGAAAAAACAAAATTACAATATGAAAAATTGGACTTTTATTATTTATTATTAATTGAGATAACATTTAAATTTTTTCACTATGAGTTGTATATTACTTTTAAGCTATTATTATTTTTTAACATTTACATCACTAGAATTTTCTTTTTCCAAGGACTCATCTATTTTTCTTTGAATTGATATTAATTAATTATATTTATTGTTTGTAGGTTGTGTGTGATTATGGAGTTACCAAGTTATTTAATGGAAAATTGTAGCAAAAAAAGAGGAGAGGATGATCTTCGATTTAAAATCTCTTCACATACACCTTTAAGAGATTCCTTGTTTGAAAGTGAGTTGAGAAAATATATTGTTTCTCTTTCATTTTACCATTTTTTCAAGCCCTATAATCCTAAGAATAACTGATACGTGGAAACATAAATGAACTTTTACTCACGTAACAATAGTTCTAATTACTTGTGCCATAACCTATGTGTGTGCATTTGTTATCCATAAATTAGTAACCATGAGTATTTCTTTTAACTCACATCCTTGTTAGCTTACTCTATGCCGTGGTTTTATTTTTACCACTATAATATTTAATACCATAGATTGAATCAAATTAAATTTGTAAATATTATATAATTTTAAAGTACAATTTTTTATAACAATTTTCATCACCTTAATTATTTATTTCTATCTTCAAATTTCCAAAGTGGAGGTCCAATTATAAAATTCATAAATGTAAAAAGTGTATTTGACAAAATACTTCATTTCTATAATACCGATTATAAACCCAAAAATGAAGAGAAAAGTCTATCTAGTGACTAAAGTTGATCTTCCGTTAATGGAAAAAATAAAAAAATTATATAATGTAAACAAGAAATTTGAGGAGCAAACATAGTGCACAAGTTACACACGAAACAATTTTTATATTGCACATTCAAACCAAGATACATAACAATAATATAGTTCTTATGAGATTCAAAAATTCGAAACAAAGAGATTGGTTTTTGAGAAAATATTTCAACATCCCAACCAACCAACAAACTCAAAATAAAAATATTGTTTTGTAAGAATTATTTCTAAGTTTATCCCTTAACACTTATATTAAAAAAATAACATTACAAGAATAAAAAATTTCATTTCACACATAAGTCACATCTATCTGATATGGACCTCACTAGCAATTCTATCCACTCTGAAATCTCATAGACCACGCTCTTCCTCCACCCCAATCTTTGAGATTCTCACTTGAATCATTTAAGGTACAATTGTCTACAACCATCATTGACGTACTTGTAAGATAAAACATATTGACATATTTTCATTTTCAGGGCTTTCATGATAAAAAATTTCAAGTAACTAACCACTCTATGGACCTTCCACCATTTTCCAGATATTTTTCTTTCGGCTGCTGCTAGAAAGGGGGTATGGATATTGAATGTGTCCAAAAGTTGATTATACAACTACACCTGTGTAACAAATAAGGATCCAATACTATAACCAATAGTTGTGTTCCATGGGTTTTTAAGCATCAAGAACCAATAATTTGAGTTATACAACATTGTTCATTAATTGGTTGTGCACTTTTAACAAAACATAAAATATACAAATAACTAAAACATACTTCACTAATAGCCATTTTAGAAGAGCATGATAGGATCTCTATTGAACTCATCATCATTGTCACATGCTATCCTTAGACTAAATTCCTCCTTATTATATCATGAACCTCCTTTTCCTTATCATTAATGGTAGTATTAGATTTCCATAATTCCATGTCATTTGTTAGAGTTGTGAATTATAACAAAACAACTTCATATTTAGGTCACAAATATGAATATGGTAATGTATTTTAAATTCCAAGAAACTTCACCATATAAAACTAACCACCCATATTTTCCATAGATACACTTACATTTCAAGCATAATGGAACTATCAAGAAAAGCCCATGAAACAACATTAATTTACGTTCCATGAATTATGTTTGATGGAAAAGAATGTTGGAATTTTCACCTAGGATTATTTCCCTATTCAAAAACATTGCTACATATATTATCAAATACCTCTTTCCATGTGAAGAATTTTGCTAGGAGGAATCTCCACTACTGAATTCACTTTCCACATGGCTCCTTTGCATCAGTCACGATATACACTAGGCTACTTAACTTTTCTGCGGCCATCGACACCCACCAATTTCCAGTATTTCTGTATACATCTAAAAGGAAAACATAAAATACAACAACATAAGGATGGTTCTTTCCCTTTGCAGACTTTCGTACAGTGAGAGCCTTCTGATAGCAAAACACAACTTCATCATCCACTGCAATAATCGATCATAATAATGTAATGAAAATAAATATACCTTAGAAAATAAACATAATTTATTCCATGTGCCTTTTTAGCGACAAATCCACACAACACGTTTGATTCAATGCAGTGGTTTGATTTTGGAAATCTGTAGGCACCTCTACATCTGATGTGAATATTCTAGGTGTTGATATCTCTATATTGGATATAACAATATTTTATGTCGAATTCATGAGAGGTGAATGTAATTGCATATAGCTCCCCAATTGATTAATTATGACACCAACTCCTTCAAACAATCAAAGGAGTTTCCAAAAAATACAGGGAAGGAAGCACATGTCCATAATTGAGATATTGTGTGAAGGAAAGGAGAGAATTCCCACTTTTGACACTTTAATTAATCCTTACAATAATATATAGGTAATATTATTTTGTTGTTTGTTGAGTTTTTTTGAGATATTTCCTCAACCAACAATTTGGATCTCATAATGTACTATTTATGTGGCATGTATTTTGGTTTTGTACTTGAATATACTAATAAATTTGTGAGTAATTTGCACATCATGTTTTTTCCTCTAATTTATTTTTCTAGTATCACAAACAAATATGGATTAAATCCATTCAGAGAGATCCATGAAGATGATGAAGTCATAATTTATTAACCCTCTGTACATACTTTTGTACATAGGTTTGTTGTAGAGTGTGAGATTTTAGTATGCATGTGTTTGGTTTACTAGATTTGTGACATGTACATATGCTATGGTTGCTCAGTGGAAATAGAGGTGGTTACCTATGCTCTGAAAGGGTGAAAGGAAATGTCATAATAAATGTGTTTCATGTTTGAGGAATGGTTAGGCACGCTATGGATGGGGTAGGACCTCTGTACAAGGATTCCAACATCCGATACCCCATTGAAACTAAAATGGATTTTGTTATCTCCCCGTAATTCCGAAGGCTGAAGACAAAATGTCAGAGGGCCAACATCAAAACCTATTCGGGCCTAGGATCTAGCCCTACTAGACCCAGAGAGAAATATCTCTGTTAGATATAGCCTTGTTTACAGGGGAATTTTAGGCTAGATATTAGTGCATAGAGGTTTTTATAAAATATGTGGTTGAGACAGCAGAAGAGGGCCATTGGTCTATGGATTCAACAGGTGTAAACAGATTTAAATGGATGAATAATTGAGATCACATGAGAGCAGGAAATACATCCATGTTAATGAATCTTTACAGCTTCTAAAATGGGAAGGAGGAGTAGAGATTAAGGTTCAATGTGAATGCAGAGAAAACCTTCTCTGAATTTTGCATTCAAATTTCAAAGGAAAACATAGACACTGCTTCAAGGCTGAACATGGTGTCCGATGACAAATCTTGAACAAAAATTTCTTAT
This sequence comes from Pinus albicaulis, assembly GCA_034641835.2. Taxonomy (NCBI): domain Eukaryota; kingdom Viridiplantae; phylum Streptophyta; class Pinopsida; order Pinales; family Pinaceae; genus Pinus; species Pinus albicaulis. Next base: position 74,980,944 of record CM076573.1, on the reverse strand, counting down.
CCATAGTAAAGAAAGAAAAAAATATGTGAAACAAGAGAAAGATAAATTATATGGAAAAGCACTTCACCATAGATCATAACACAAGAATATGGAAAACAGTGTCCTTTCATTTATCCAAAAAGAGAGTGTTTACAACTAAGTGAGCCTTTTATAATTGTTTTCTCCCTTCTAACCTCCCCTGGATAGTTAAATCTGGTGCTGCTTTGGATTATTGTTTCACTGTGCCCTCTTAATCTACTTCTTTCGCCCACCTCTACCTCTTCTGCTCGTGTTGGGTCCCTTACCCGATCCTTTGTGCCCACGTTAACTTTCCTTCACAAAATAACGTAAATACACATAATACTGTACTTCAAATAAATTCAAATCTTCCTTTGAAAAATATCACGTCCATTCCTTTATTGCCTTTCACATTTCGGTGTTTACAACATATTCCTGAGTGTCTATCCTCCTGAGCTTGCGAAGTGCGACGTGTAATGAGCGGAGGTGACGTGGAAAGGAGGTGGGCCCACTCGCAGATTGCAAAGCAACGTTTTTGTTATGAGCAATGGAGAGGTAAGTGTTAAAACTTGTGAAGTGTGAAGTGTGATGAGCGAAGGTGACGTGGCAAGGAGGTGGGCCTACCCGCAGATTGTAAATCGACATTTTTGTTATGAGCGTGGAGAGGTAAATGTTAAAGCTTGTGAAGTGTGAAGTGCGATGAGCAAAGGTGATGTGGCAAGGAGGTGGGTCCACCCACAAATCGCAAATCGACATTTTTGTTATGAGTGTGGGGAGGTAAATGTTAAAGCTTGTGAAGTTCAAAGTGCGATGAACAGAGGTGACGTAGCAAGGAGGTGGGCCCCAAATTGTATCGCAAATCACAGGTAGGGGAGTTTTGTGATGAGGAATGGAGTGTAAAGGGTTGATAAAGGTAAAGCTTGAAAGTGATAAGGGTGAGGTTTTATCGCATCAAGACTTTGGAATGCCAATGAGAGTAAATGAAGAGTGACAGGGTTATCTTTTTTCGATGCGATAAAGGTAAGTGGGTCTATAATATGATAAGTGTGGTGATGATACGTGATATATTTAAAAGGTTTGTTGTGGGGGGTGGAGCTGCTACAAAGTCCCGAAATCATAGATATTTGGATTTGAATGTTATAATGGAATTTCGAGCATTGGAATTTAGAATTTGGAAAAATGAAGGGTAAAAGAGGGTAAATGAAATGAATGAGGGCAGGAATGAAGCTTTTTCACCATTACATTTTATCAGCAACACTTTCCTCTTTCAACTGAACTGAAAGGAAGATTGATTCATTTCAAGTTCTTGATAGTCAGGATTTCCCTTCCTTTTTTCTGGAAATAAATGACAGCCGTGGAATATTATTTGCAATATGAAATATTTGAGAAATAATAAATCACCTTGTGATATTGTGAATTATAGAATTCTAACAGTGGCTCCAGTTGGGGATAATAGCTCCTTCAGGAGGTGTCAACAACACCGTAGATTAGTAGCCTAATCCATTGGGCTCATCTCAAATCCACAACTTGATCTGCTACAAAACCTGTGTGGCTGAAAATATTTAAGTTGAAATCAACATTCTTTATAAACTGAAGTTTGGGACACACTTGAACCGAAAAACTGAAAAGCTATTTGAAACTAAAACTGGAAATATTCTCAGAGTACTGTGCTTATTTCATAACTACCTACTCTAGCCTGATAAAAAATTATCCCATCAAATAATAATCAGATTTCCAATGTAACCAGTCAAGCAAATGAGTTCTTAACTTATTCTTGTTCACTTTATTGAGAATGCAGAAAAAGGAAAATAACCACTCCCCTTGCAATTTCCGTTGAGCATAAGTGTTCAAATTTTTCATTGAATTCTGCAGCAAACCATTCATGGAATAACATACTCCTTTAAATGATTCTAAGAGGTCAGCAAAAGGATCTTGGAAAAGGATTTAGATAACAAGCTTCATCTAGGACTACTCTTTGTTCCAATTTTCTACGCTCAGGATCATTCTCAAAGAGAGTATCTATACATTATTCATGGTCATCTGATATGGAATCTTCATTGTATACCAATATCATGTCTTCAAGCAAGCTTGATATATCCTGACTGTGATTGATGAATTTTGTCTAAAGACACTCATTGCAATGAAAAAAAGTAATTTCTAGCACTAAGCCTTCTTGTGAATGCAAAACCATGTTAGCATCAATATGTTCTACATCTGTTTCTTCATGAGGAATGACTTCAATACATAAATTAGCAGTAGAACCAATAGAATTAATCTCCTTATGACATAAATATTGAGAAGTTAGTTGCATACTTAGAATTTTATTAATTTCTTCTTTAGTTAAAGGAGGAGGTAGTCTTTGTTTTCTTTGGATTAAACAACAATTGTTTTCTTTCTCTCGTGAAGACTGATCATGAGACTGAACGTCTTCTTTAGCCTTATACAAAAGCGCAGATGAATTATCATTTGTCTCCACAGAGAGATCCTCTAGGTATACTTTCACTTCTTGATTTCTTTCATCTTCAACTAACTTCTCTTGATTATCATGACAGTTAACTTGAGAATGAAATCCATATATTGCTTCTAAGAGATCCTCATCATACATATCCCCTAGATCTTCCTCAATACTTTCGATGTATTTTTTGAAATCCTTAAAATGATCACAACTATTTTCCACTATAACAAAGATGGGGAATATTATTTATAATTCTCATAAAACACTTTGTGGAAATATTTTAAAGAAAAAAATCTTCTAGGGCTTAAAAATTCATACTAGTTCCTCACTTTTCCTTCAAAATTTTCCATAAACATCTTCATGTGACAGTCCTCATGCCATTAAAATTTCAAATTCCATGAATGTATGTGAAATTTAATGAGATGTAACAAAAAATCATCAACATTCTCATCTTGGAAAAGAGGAAAATTTCTTTGCTAATTTTCCTGAGGCATTTTGTTTAGGATGCCTGGAATGTAATCTCTCTTCATTGGAGCATATCTCCTTGCAATTGATCCCATTTTGAGCATGTGGAGTCACTAATGAATCTTTATTTCTAAATTTTGCTGCCAATGGAGTCGCCAGGTGAATGGAACAACCTTCTAGTGTTTGAATTATGTTCAACATCAAAAGTCAAAATTGAAAATTGGAGTGCATTACTGGAGATAGTTTGTTCCCTAGTATGGTCACCACTATGTTAGCTCCATGTAATTCCAAAGGCTAAAGACGGAATCTAGAAGGGCCAACATCAAAACTGCTTCAGGCCTAGCATCTATCCCTCCTAGACGCAGAGAGGGATCTCTCTGCTAGATATAGCTTTGTTTATAGGGGAATTTTAGGCTATCTATTAGTGCATAGAGGTTGTTTTGAAATATGTGATTGAGACAACAGAAGAGGGCCATTGGGCTATGGAGTCAACAGGTGTAAACAAATTTAAATGGATGAATAACTGAGATCATGTGAGACCAGGAAAGATAGCCTTGTTAATTGATCTTTATAGCTTGTGAAATGGGAAGGAGGAGTAGAGATTAAGGTTCAATGTGAATTTAGAGCAAACCTTCTCTGAATTATGCATTCAAATTTTAGAGGAAAACATAGATACTGCTTCAAGACTGAAAAGGGTGCCTAATGACAAATCCTGAAAAAAAAATTCTTATCCACAGTAATGAAAGAAAACAATATATGAAACAAGAGAGAGAAAAATTATATGGAAAATCACTTCACCACAGATCATAATACAAGAATATGGAAAACAATGTCCTTTCATTCATCCACAAAAAGAGTGTTTACAGCCAGATGAGCCTTTTACAATGGTTTTCTCCCTTGTGGCCTCCCCTTGCTACTTCTAATGCATTCCATATTTAACTAAAACTTAAGTCGGTTACTCTATCTACTGCATTGATTGTCATTAATTACACTCAAGCAGAAATTGAACAAGTGGAACCATGCAATGGCGGTGATAATATGAGTCTGACAAACAACACTTGTGTAACTAACTTCGGCAGTGCATTATCGATTGCAGAGTTAGGAAACAATTCCCCTTGGGATCATGAAGAGGCCATAATAAAATAGATCTGACATATGGCCTTGCTTCTTTAGAAAACCGTTGCTAGATAATTAAATCTGGTGTTGCGCTCGCTTACTGTTTCACTGTGCCCTATTAATCTACTTCTTTCATCCGACTCTGCCTCTTCTTCTCGTGTCGGGTCCCTTCCCTGGGATTCTCTTCCCGAGTTCACTTTCCTTCACAAAACAACGTAACTACACATAATCCTGGACTTAAAATAAATTCAAATCCTCCTTTGAGAGCTATCACGTCCATTCATTTATCAAATTTCACATTTTGGTGTTTATAACATATTACTGAGTGCCTATCGTCTTGAGCTTGCGAAGTGCAACGTGCAATTAGCGGAGGTGACGTTGCAAGGAGGTGGGCCCACTCGCATATCACAAAGAAACATTTTCGTTATGAGCATCGGGGAGGTAAGTGTTAAAACATGAGAAGTGAGAAGTGTGATGAGCGAAGGGGACATGGCTAGGAGGTGGGCCCGCTCACAGATTTAAAATCGACATTTTTTTTATGAGCGTGGGGAGATAAATGTTAAATCTTGCGAAATACGAAGTGCAAGGAGGGGGGGTGACATGACAAGGAGGTGGGCCCGCCTGCAGATCACAAATTGCCATTTTTGTTATGAGCATGGGGAGGTAAATGTTAAAGCTTATGAAGTTCGAAGTGCGATGAGCAGAGCTGACGTAGCAAGGAGGTGGGCCCGACCGCAAATCGCAAATAAACATTTTTTTTATGAGCGTGGGGAGGTAAATGTTAAAGCTTGCAAAGTACGAAGTGCGATGAGTGGAGGTGATGTAGCAAGGAGGTGTGCCCCAAATTGTATCGCAAATCACAGATCGGGGAGTTTTGTTATGAGGAATGGAGGGTAAAGGGTTAAGGTCGGTGATGCACGATTTGCGACAAAAAGGTAAGGATAAAGGTAAAGTGAGAAAGCGACAAGAGTGAGGTTTTATCGCATCTAGACTTTGGAACAATGAGATTAAATGATGAGCGATAGGGTTATATTTTTGCGATGAAATAAAGGTAAGTGGGTCCATAATATGATAAGTGTGGTGATGATACATGATATATTTAAAAGGCGTGCTATGGGGGATGGAGCTGCTACAAAGTCTTGAAGCATAGATATTTGGATTTGAATGGTTTTAATGGAATTTCGAGCTTTGGAATTTAGAATTTGGAAAAATGAAGGGTAAAAGAGGGTAAATGAAATGAATGAGGGCTTGGATGTAGCTTCATCACCATTACACTTAATCAACAACACTTTCCTCTTTCAACTGAACTGAAAGGTAGATTGATTCCTTTAAAGTTCTTGAAAGTCAGGATTTCCCTTCCTTTTTATGGAAATAAATGACAACCATGGAATATTATTTTCAATATGAAAGATATGAGAAATAATCAACCACCTTGTGATACTGTGAATTATAGGAGTCTAATAGATTCCACCATTACCAAATGCCCGTAATGAACAACCAAGTCTCCAAGATCCTTTTACTTTAGCTAGATACTATTTACGCTTTACATCCCGTTGTGAGAAAATATAAAGCACGATATCTTATTACATTGGTTGAAAAATATTCATACGTTTATCGAATAGGAAGGTTTTCATAAATTGAAAGTAGCCATTAGAAAAAATGCAGAGTTAGATAAGCTTGTTGTCACTAAGAACACATAAGATCCTATTGAAGGTGAATATAACAATGTTGGATCAAGGGAAGTCGAGTATGGCAAGAGGATACAACTATAATGTAGACTGAGCTAACTATTATGGTAAAATTAGTGTGTCAAATCATACGTCATAGTATGAGTGTCATATATGAAATTTATCTCTAGAAATTGGGAGAAATTCAAAGCGGGCACTACATATGGAAAGCAATGGTTTTGCATGAAAAGGAGTCACTGTTAGCCACGATGTCCCATTATTTGAGTCTTTGAAACCATTATTTTACAATGACTTTGAGTTCAAATTTTTCTATACTGTTTCATGATTGAAGGGAGTTTCATTGTAGATATTTAAAGGTTCCTGCAACTCGATTTTTTGAGAAAACAATTTGTGAGCTCTTTTTTGTGTATTGGTGTTCTAACATTACAAATTGTAAAATTATTGAGTGGTGTGGGTTTGAGATGTAGTGTTGTGAAAAATTACTATTATTTATTTTATAATGGAGAACTAATTAATGAATATATTAACATATTTTTTATTAGCAATTGTAGTATACCTAAGGGGGATAATATGGAGTACAAAGGGATGTACCTAAGGGAATAATATGATGTAATAATGTAACGATGATAAAACAATGAGCCACAGTTAATAAATAAAACATTTAACCCATATAATGTAAGGGACCATAAGTAGTTAGGAAATAATGTGATAAACCCATTGTATTATATTTATGGTATTGAGAGACCCATTGTAATTACCATGGTATTTTATGTATGAAGCCTATATAAGAGGCTAGAGGCTCTCTACTGAGACATGTCACTCGCAGTTTTATATTGACAATCATATGGCTTGTGGACTGATCTATTTCCTTAAGGAGTTGTTGTATGGTGTTTCCCTACCTAGAGTGTTTGATATTAAATAAGATATGAAGCTTCTATATTTTTTTCTTGTATTTATATCTATATTATTCACATTTATTAGGAGTATTTGTAATTTAATATATTTGCAGGTATGATTTATTAAAAGTGGCATTAGAGCATTTTCTTGGGCAGAGTGGGAATAATTGTTTCCTCCTTTTTGCAGGAACTTTTTTTGGGTGACAAGTTTGCAGATATGATTAGAAAATTTTGGTGTAAAATTAGAAGAAAAAAATAGGTCGTCTGAATTCCTTGTGGAAACAAACCAATTTCAAAAAAAACATTGGTCAAATCAGAGTCCAGATGAGGGATATATCATCGATTTAAAATCAATTGTTTTGCATAAATGTTTCTGACAACGATTTGTGGATGAAGACTCTCCAATAATGTTTTTCATTATTTTTTCATAATTTCAAAAAACCAATTGAATATATGAGATACTCTTGAAAAATAACCCCATTTAAAAAAAATCAGTTGAATCAGAGTCTGAATGAGGCATATAATGTTGATTTAAAATTAGCTCCTTTTATTTCTTTTTTATTTTTTCTTTTCTTTCAGAAATTTTTTAGATGGATGGATATTTGCAGCATGAATATGAAATTTCAGATTGCCTAGACCATGATTTCAATTGAATGGGAAGATTTAGAATGGTCATTCTATTTCTGAAAACAGATTATAATAATTATTTGGAATTATGTTGACTGAGCTATGCCCATTTTAAATTTTCGCCCAAAAGTGATTTTATTCAAAACCCTCACTCTATTTTAGAGTTCTAGAAAGATGAATTTTACAGGAAAAGTTGATGGCCCTACTATTGAATAATTCCTAAAATTGAAAAAGTCAACATTTTTTAGAGTTTGGAAAGACATGCCACGGCTTAATTTTACATATGAGGCTTCCATATAATGGGATTCACTTGAAAAGAAGAAGATCATAAGCATTCATGATGAACAATTTGAAAATTTCCTTTTGGGAAAATGGTCTCATGCTAGAAGAAAAGATAATGAGACAAATAAGGGGTTATTTTATGCTAGTATCTCTTTATTACATGTTCATGGAAATATTCAAAAAGATAAGATCGTTTTTGATATTCACCCTAGTTGCAAGCAAAATCTAATCAATCTTTAATTGGCCAAATTCTTTCAAGTCCCGACACGACATATTGCAATCACACAGGTTGATGGGATGCCTATTAAAATATTTAAGAACTTGAAAGTTACCATGGATAAATTCTTATTACATGCTTAATTTTATGCTTTAGCCATGGATGAGGTAGATGTTGTTCTGGGTTATCCTTGTTGGGAAAAATACTGAGAGGGGGGGGGGGTGAATCAGTATTTAGGGCATACTCAAAACTTTTACTTTTTCATCCTCTAAAACCCATACGCTACTTTGCTGAACCAGACTCGCATATATACGCGGATACCCTTCACAAAACTCATGTATATGCAGAGATCTTTATTATGCCATTAATTCTTAACTTAGATCTTTGGAACATTCATTCATCTGATGTTTAGTTAACAATAAGCAGTTCAGTAATAACAGAATAAACCATCACACATAAGCATCACACATGAACACTAGGATTTTAGGTGGAAACCCAAGTCGGGAGAAAACCACCGCTGTCGTTGTCTCAGCCTTCAATATTTTATTATAATTGAAGATTCCTATAAATCTTTTTGAATGGGCGCACCTGCTACTTCGTATTAATGTGCACCCACTTGCTCTCGCTTACGCCTCTCCCCGAAGGAGCTACGACCCCCTGCTCTCGTTTACCAGCCTCACCTGGAAGGGAGCTACAACCCCCTGACTGAAGGCTACAACCCTCAGCACCACCATGGACCACGTTTCATCAATTTTCACACTGGACCCACTCCATACATTTAAGGTCAATCATACATCTAAACAGATACTTATCAATTCAGACAACCCAGATCAGATAACAGTAACACAACAGAAGAGATCAGACATTTAATACTTCATCCTTCAGCAAACCCTAGTTTTCATACGCGCTTTCCTTTTACTGATCCGGCGTATATACGTGCCTTCATGCATATAAACCCGCATATACCTCTGCACATACTTCAGAACTGATTTCACTACACATACGCGCTTTCGCTTTATAAAACCCGCGTATATACGCGCTTCCACTATAATAAACTAGCGTATAGATCTTTAATCATTACAGAGCAGCATACTTCTTCAAATCAGATATTCAGTTCAGATTTAACCCTTCACTTTAGACAGATGTTTGCCTCATCTCAGATCTAAACATTCCATAAATAGATCTAGAAGATACAAATACATTTCAGATATAGATAACCTTCTTCATCATTTTCTTCATAGGTGCATCACAGATTCAGATCTATCATCAAACTGTTACCCTTTCCATTCAGACATACTTCAGAGTGAAGTATTCATTCAAATCCAGACTCACGCACCCCCTTGCACAATGATTTTCATATCCTTATATAGGTTTACCCTTTTTCAATACCATGAGCCAAAACCACATTACTTCCAATGGTATTCTTGGACGGGATTACATAGACAACCCAGCGCTCAATACAATGGGTCAAAAACATGGTATTTACCCCTTGTTTTACATATTTAGAGCGCATTTTCCCATACGCAACTTGGCACGTTATTTCCTGCGTGCATACGCTACTTCGTCTAGACAAATCCGCGCATGCCTTGAGACATACTCTTTTCATCATGTTCTGGCACATACTGACATTCCTTCCATCATTACCTTCTGTACTCATTGTAGATACATCAGATTTACATCATTTAACAAGTTCATCAAGACACATTCCATCAAGGACAACTTCATCAAGTAGGTTGCCATCATCTTCATCAAGTGGGTTGCCATCAAGGAAAACACTATGCATCATATTGCCAACAATCTCCCCCTTTGGACTTGATGGCAACCACGATGGTGTTTGATCACCACATCAGATAGGTACATAAAGCATAATGATATTCTCCCCTTATTCAAACACCATGTCACTCTCCCCGTTTGACATCAAGGGAAAAGGGCGGATTAATACCAACACAAGGTTTTTCTCCTCATGTAGACTCCATGCTTCATGTAGATCTGATGTGCACTGAAGTTTCCATGCTCCCCCTGAGTTTATGCTGAATATTCAAACATATTTTTCAATGAAGTACATGATTCTATGACCTTCCTATCACCAAGGACTCATACTTACATCAAAGATCCAAGCAAGTGTATTTACATATGAGACTCAAGTACCCAACTAAGAGAGTTTACACATTTTGACTCAACTACCCAACCAAGTGGGTTTACACATTTGAACAAGTCCTTACATGACTGAATATTACAATTTTACATCATAGGTCTCAACATGACCTTTTCATCAAATTACAAATATGAATTTTCATGACCAATACCAGAAGGACCTCAAGAGAGATCATAATTCAGAACCATCATAATGCCAACAATGCATTATACTCAGCAAGACTAATGCTCCCCCTGAAACTGTGCATCCAATGCGTCCTTTCTATATGACAAAAGCTCCCCCTTTGCTTGTGCATCCTGAATACTTTCAATCAGCAAATCGTCAAGGCATATTCACCCAAAATCATAGAATGAATCAGAAATATAAGGGCTGAAACATCACTAGAAACTCCAAATAGCATTAGAGATACCAAACAGCACCACCGTTTGTGCTGAAGAAATGTTGACCCAGAAAAATTTTTCAGCCACCACACATACGTGGTTTTATGTGTATGAACTCGCGTATATACACGACTGTCTTTCAGGAAACCCACGTATCCAATTTAATCTTCTGAAATTTTAACTAGATCTGATCCTCTGTGAGGCAGAGACAGTTTTCAGCTTCTTTCTGAGATATTTGAATGCTTCCCTGGAATATATGAGAACAGATAGATAGGACAATGTATTTGTGTCTTCAAGTGTCATCCAATGGTTGTATCATAAGCATATTAGTAACCAAGCCTTCAAACTCTTTGCAGCATCAACATATTCTTCCCAAGAGGAATTATCATACCAGAACAACTTCTACAATAAACAATATGTGTCAAGCAATCATTCATGTGATCTGATATCACCAAAATCTTCAAGATTTATCATGATCATGATGTAACATGGGTAAGAATTAAAAGAGTTCTCAACCAGCAACAAACTCTGCATGATTTATCCTTATCTCTGAATCATAATACTTCCATCTCTTCCAAAATCAAAGAGTACTTTTCAGCAAAAAGAAAATAGGGCTCATCCACAATCTCATCATAAGAAACCATGTAACATGTCATCATCATTTAGAAATGATAAATAAACTGATACAGTGCCAGTAATACAATCATTAATATTCAGACTGATTCTCCCCCTGAACCTATGCTCCTGATCTTTTGCTGTCATACAAATTTTCTTATCTTAAGTGCATACGCGACTATATCCACTGTAACTCGTGTGTATACGCAACTTTAGTTCACTAAACCCACGTATGGAAAGTGAAACATAGAAAATTTCACATTCCTTTATCTCCCCCTGAGTTTGTACCACATGTACCTGTCTTCTGCATATCAGATGCTCTGTCAGAAATAATCATAACCAGAATCACCAAAACAATCATGAAAATCACCATACATCGCTCCCCCTGTGACAATACATTACTGATCTCTATAATGTATCTCACATCACTCCTGCAGTCATTAAGAGAAGTAAGCTTCAGAAGCAGATGACTGCAGTAGGGTCAATAATCCCTACGTTTCTGACCGGTCCTCCTTCCTATTCCAGCTTTGCTTGAAATTTCTAATTGTGTGCTAAAAATTAACCAATTTCTCAGATCTGTTCATCCTGCATTCTTTTTCCACATGTCCATACTTGTTACAAGTATAACATCTTATATGACCAGAGAAGTAAGCATAAGGATCATAGTGTGTTTCTCTGTTCTTTCTTCTATTGCAATCAACTGCTTTATGACCATACTTGTTGCATGACAAACAATATCCCTTGAAGCAACCATAGTAACTTTCTGAATAGAATCTGTTTGATTGTGACTGAAATGATCTGCTTCTGCAATTTGCTGCAACATGCCCATAATTATGACATTTAAAGCATTCAACATTAGTGAATGATTTCCTTTGAGTATTCATGATTTTTGGTTGACCTTTTGTTTCTTTCAACACTTCAGGTTTTTCTTTGACATCCTTTGAATCTTTAGCACTTCCTTGTGAACTAGATTCTCCTTTAACTGTTTCATGAAAACCCAGACCAAGTTTGATAGAAGGAGACCTTTGAATACTAAGAATATTGTCCATAATCTTAGTACTATCTTGAAACCTCAAGAATTTATCCTTTTCTTCTAATTTACCTTTGAGAATGTTTACCTCAACCTCCAATTTTTGGCATTGCTTCTTCATGCTTTCTTCGACCCTTTTTCCTTCTTCTACTTGATCATTTAATTTTAAGATTTCTTCCTTCAACCAATTTTCTTGATCTTCACATGTTTGTAGCAGTTCTTCATTCTTCTTATTTGATTTTTCCAGATCTTCTTTGAGAGAGATGATTTCTGCTTCAAGTCCTTCCTTTTCAAATGAGTGTAGAGGTTCTTTATTCTTCTTATTTGATGCTTCAAGATCTATTCTTAGAGAGATGATTTCTTCTTCAAGTCCTTCATTCTTCTTATTTGATCTTTCCAGATCTTCATTTAGATCATTGATTTCTACTTCAAGTATTTTATTTCGATTGCTTCCATAATTATACAACTTTTGATATTTGTCTACCTGTTCATTCAGAATTTCTATCTGTCCTTTCAGTTGAGAGATCATCTCATTGTAGATATCGTCTCTTTCTTTAAATGATATTTGTTGATCTTCATCTTTAATCTTGAGAGCTTCTTCTAGATTCATAACATTACTTTCACTATATTTACCATTGCTTGCAAAAGAAAGTGAATCATAAGAAAAACATTCAATACCTATTTTATCTTCTTTATTTTCTGTTGCACATGTTTTCTGAGAAATCTCCTTTTGAGTAGCCTTCTTCTTTTGCTTCCTTGCCATGAGCACTAGTAGATCTTGGTCAAAATCTTCTTCATCTTCACTTGACATTTCATTATTATCTTCATTTGCATAATAACTCTTTCCATTTACAAATTGTTTCCCTTTATCATGATTTTCTCTATAAGGACATTTAGCAGCATAATGACCAACTCTTCCACAATCAAAACATTTGAAGGGAAGCTTACCTTTGAATCTTCCAATACCTGGTTGGAGTCTTCTCACAAACTTTTCTTCTTCTTCTTCTGATATGTAACTTGATTCCTTGACAACTTCCTTTTCTTTTCCTTTTGCACACGCCTTAAAAGCAGCTTCTTTGATTTGAGAGGGACCTCCTTGTCTCATTTCATAAGCAGTCAGAATACCATGTAGTTGAACAATAGTAAGAGTTTGCAGATCTTGCCTTTCTTCAATAGCTGATACTTTTGACTCAAATTTTGAAGTTAAATATCTTAAGACATTTTCCACCAGAGTAGTATCGGTTATGGTTTCACCCAAACTTCTCATACGATTTACAATATCATCTAGACGTAAAAAGAAACTTGCAATACTCTCATCACTATGCATCCTTAAATTTTCATATTCAATTTTGAGAATTTGGAGTTTTGCACTTTTTACCTTTGTATCTCCTTCATAGCTCAGAATGATTTTTTCCCATATTTCTTTTGCTGAATTTAGCTGCATCACTTTAGAAAATTCTAGTTCAGACATGCTTCCTAATAAGAAATTGACTTCTTTGGCATTGATTTCATATTTATTTCTTTCTGCTGCATCAGTAGGAATACTAGCCGGATACTGATAACCTCCTTCCACAATTGCCCATACTTCTGCACCAAGACTTTGCAGAAATTCTTTTGTTCGTATCTTCCAGAATAACAGATTATTTCCATTGAATAGAGGTGGCCTTATAGACATTACCCTTTCATGACTTCCCATTGCGACGGATCTCCTTCAAGCGATCAAGCTTCTGCAGAAGGACCTACTCTTATACCAATTGTTGGGAAAAATACTGAGAGGCGGGGGGGGGTGAATCAATATTTAGGGCATACTCAAAAATTTTACTTTTTCATGCTCTAAAACCCATACGCTACTTTGTTGAACCAGACTCGCGTATATACGCGGATACCCTTCACAAAACTCGCGTATATGCAGAGATCTTTATTATGCCATTAATTCTTAACTTAGATCTTTGGAACATTCATTCATCTGATGTTTATTTAACAATAAGCATTGCAGTAATAACAGAATAAACCATCGCACATAAGCATCACACATGAACACCAGGATTTTAGGTGGAAACCCAAGTCGGGAGAAAACCACCGCTGTCGTTGTCTCAGCCTTCAATAATTTATTATAAAGAAAACATCTTACAACTTGTGTACTGGCGCAGACTCATACCAGTACGCAGGCACCCACCTGCTCTCATTTACCAGCCTCTCCTGGAAGGGAGCTACGACCCCCTGCTCTTGTTTACCAGCCTCACCTGGAAGGGAGCTACAACCCCCTAACTGAAGGCTACAACCCTCAGCACCGCCATGGACCACGTTTCATCAATTTTCACACTGGACCCACTCCATACATTTAATCTCAATCATACATCTAAACGGATACTTATCAATTCAGACAACCCAGATCAGATAGCAGTAACACAACAGAACAGATTAGACATTTCATACTTCATCCTTTCAGCAAACCCTAGTTTTCATACGCGCTTTCCTTTTACTGATCCGGCATATATATGCGCCTTCATGCATATAAACTCGCGTATACCTCTGCACATACTTCAGAACTGATTTCACTACACATACGCGCTTTCGCTTTATAAAACTCGCGTATATACGCGCTTCAGCTGTAATAAACTAGCGTATAGATCTTTAATCATTACAGAGTAGCATACTTCTTCAAATCAGATATTCAATTCAGATTTAACCCTTCACTTCAGACAGATGTTTGCCTCATCTTAGATCTAAACATTCCATAAACAGATCTAGAAGATACAAATACATTTCAGATCTAGATAACCTTCTTCATCATTTTCTTCATAGGTGCATCACAGATTCAGATCGATCATCAAACTGTTACCCTTTCCATTCAGACATACTTCAGAGTGAAGTATTCATTCAAACCCAGATTCACGCACCCCCTTGCACAATGATTTTCATCTCCTTATATAGGTTTACCCTTTTTCAATACCATGAGCCAAAACCACATTACTTCCAATGGTATTCCTGGATGGGATTACATAGACAACCCAGCGCTCAATACAATGGGTCAAAACCATGGTATTTACCCCTTGTTTTACATATTTAGAGCGCATTTTCCCATACGCGACTTGGCACGTTATTTCCCGCGTGCATACGCTACTTCGTCTAGACAAATCCGCGTATGCCTTGAGACATACTCTTTTCATCATGTTTTGGCACATACTGACATTCCTTCCATCATTACCTTCTGTACTCATTGTAGATACATCAGATTTACATCATTTAACAAGTTCATCAAGACACATTCCATCAAGGACAACTTCATCAAGTAGGTTGCCATCATCTTCATCAAGTGGGTTGCCATCAAGGACAACACTCTGCATCATATTGCCAACAATCCTTGGATGGACTGAGTGGGCACCATTAATATTAATGTCCAAAATAATTTCTAAAGCTATGGTATAAAAATATTTTCCATTAGAAACCTAGTAGAAGCTAATAGCTCTAATGACACTAAAACATCGAATGATCAACCTCTGATGGTAGACAACCAAACACAATCATCAAACCACGTACCAGAAAAAACACTGGAGACCACTCAGGCACCAATAGTGGAGGAAATAATGAAAAATATACCATCACTTAAAGCTTCAACATATCACCACCCACATCACCCATCAATACAACAACCACCAAAGTGACAACGAATTAGCAAAAAGGACAACAACCCCACTCTACCTAAGAAAGTGCTATGCTAGCACTTGTAGTAGATGTGACTTGCAATTATAATAACTTACAAAATATGCACAAAAACATAACACAAGAGATTGCTATAATGAAAATTTTTTTTTGTTAATATCTACAAAAACCCTTAAGATAGATCAATACCATACAATCACTACTTAAGGAAGGACAATACTCCACAAGCCATATGCTTGTCAATACAATAAAAATTGACATGTATCAATGGAGAGTCTCTAGCATCTTCTATAGGATTCATAGACAAAATACCATGGGTGATTACCATGGCCCTCTCAATACCATACATCCAATACAATGGGATTATGAAATTATTTCCTAAGTACTTGTGGTCCCTTGCTTTATATGGTTTAGCCACTTTATTTATTAGCTCTGGACTATTTATTTATCATCCTTACATTATTACATCATATTACTCCCTTGGGTACCTCCCTCTATACCCAATACTATCCCCCTAGGTATACTATAGTGGTTCTCGATATTCTTTGGTGTTGAGAGAACATATCACTAATTTGATTGTGTGAGTCTGTTATACATTGAAGGTTCTCCTTGTGCTTCGAGATTCAAGAGAATTATTTGCATGATACATTATGAGATCCGTATTTGTGACAAAGGTGAGTTGCATGATTGATTCTTGGATACACTTAATACCAAAACAACTCACCTATACGACTATTAAAATTATAGTTTACTACATTTTGATAGATGGGAGGTTGTCCATAGGGTTGTCTAGTATCAAGATTGTCCTTTGGGATATCGAGAAGTGTTAATTATCAAAGTTCATCAATGATGGTCATAGATGTTGATGTTTTTAATGGAGTTCAAGTGATAGCTCAAAAATGAGGTGGTGAAGAAAGAGTGGTGTTTGCAAGATTCCAAAGTGGATGCAGACGCTGATGAAGTCCAATTAGACATATGTGACTATATTTAATTTATGATTCTTTTAATAATATTTGTAACTATTTAATGTAAGCATTAAAGGGGAGACTTTGAATAATGCTTACAATAGTATATAGGTAATATTATTTTGTTGTTTGTTTAGTTTTGTTGAGATATTTTCTCAACAAGCAATTTCTTGGTTTAGAAGTTGTTGGATCTCATAAAGCACTATTTATGTAGCATGTCTATGGGTTTTGTGATTGAATGTAAAAAGAATTTTGTGAGTAATGTGTGCACCATTTGTTTCTCCAAACATATATCCGGGATCGATATTTTCTGATGCAGGAGCATCTGACTAGGGTGGCAATCAGTCAAGCAGGTGTTTCGTGTTTTTCAGTATTGAGTTATTCTACAGGTCTTTGAACCTGTTCCTGTTTTAATTTATTTCCTTCTTAGGATAAAAGAACTAGTTGTCAGTAGATTTATTCTAGTTTAATTGTTTTTATTTATATTTGATTTAATCAACTATGGTAGATTGTTAGGCAGAGTAAAACAATTCGATGAGTGAAAAAGTGAAATAACCATAATGTAAAACATGTAACTGTGTAACCAACTGGAGACAGTTATCAGTTGGCAACGAATTGGCCTGCAGGGAGGCTACTAAAGAAATGAAAAGATGACTGTAAAGGGGTTCTGCAAATTTACACATCGAATGGAGTAATGAAAACAGAGTTTTAATACTCATCAGAAAACATATCATCTGTATTGTATTTAAAAATACTGAAGCGTGATACAGATTCTAAATTCACTGTCAAATTATTTGCATGCATATTTTGAGATAAAAATAGTTATACATCTATTTCTTTTCCACTAGAGAAATATTATTATCAGAGAACAGGTGTGTTGCAACACGGAGGCGTGGTCAACGCACGCAAGAGCTGAAGAGGAGTACAGAAGAATACAACACAAAAAGAAAAGATGCACACCGACGGCGAAATCCAAACAGCCAACACATAACGTGGAACATTGAAATCTACAGGTATTTCCATTAAGCCGTGCCATTTCATTTATAAATAAACTGAGAATAGAGTAAACCCTCTGTCAGGGTTAATAGTATAATGAAAGTCCATACTGAAATGTATTAAGTTACATATTGAAACAACCGAAGAAAAATCAAGATTCATAACCTAGGGTTACGGCCAGAAACCCTACAGCCACAGGCAAGAAACTCCAAAGAGCAACCGAGGGGTACAGGTGGGGTTTTAGAACCCGAGCAAACTTGGAAGTCGAATCCTGTCCGAGTGACAGTATTTGTAAAGAGACAGAGTAACAGTAGCGTGACAACGCCATAATAAAACCTGAAAGTAAAAACTGGCACGAAGTCATCTACGACACATCCAAACGAGTTTCTACATTAAGAATGGTGTGAGTCAGGTGAGGACTTACCTTGGAGTCCAGAAGCCGAACGAAACCCCTGACGGAAGATTGGGAACCCGATGGAGTTCGAGATACCTGTACAATAAAAACAAATTAACAATTAAAAACCTGTGCGGCTACATTGTTGTTTCAAACAAGACTAACAGAAAAAGAAGAGCATTTGGGCATTTACCTTGCATAGAGGGAGAGCATTTTTCCGTGGAGTCGAGTAACCAACAAGGAACCATTTGAATCTGCTCGCAAGGAGCCTTAAGATCAGTATGGGAATAAGACAATCAGTGTTTTGAAACAGAGAGAGATGGCTTACCGACACAGTCGCCGACTGGAGTAGGGAGGACCGGAGGAAGCTCAGAAAAGAAAGCCCAAAGAACCTGTGCGCAATTGTTAAAAGAAAACAATTAGCCTATAAACAAACCACAAATAGGAATAGCCGGAAGAAATTGGCATGTTGAAGAACCTGTAAGTGTTGAACGAGAAACAGAGGAACAAACCAGTCTCAGTGGGAAGGAACCGGACCAACAAGGAGGTTGGAAACCAGAACGCCATCGCAACAGTATCGATTCGCCAACATAGCTACAGTTACCGTGGCCAGAATTCGCAGGGAAGAACAAACCCTTGGCACAGAGACGCAGGGTCGAAACCCTCTCGCATAGCGTGGAGCATAAACACCGAATGACCGACTGAAGAAATGACCCCGAGCAAAAGAGTAAGGGACATATGATCACATGCGTTGGCAAGTGGGCCGATCGGTCCGTTCGAGGTCATTTACTGTGCAATTAATTCAAGTACCGGAGAGGAACGAAAGGCTCGAGGCCTGTTGTGAAGACCAAAGGCGCGAATCCGACGTGTAAAACAAATAAACACACGTTGCAAAGCCACGTAACCATTTTGTTATCCATTGTGTTTTAAAAGGTTGTGAATCTATTCAGTTGATAAGGCGCGTGGGCTGGAGATTCCCATCATTTTCCACACTCAAGATGATCCGCCAAAGAAAAGCTCTGCCATGGTCTAGATGATCCGTTAATGGACTGGCACACACTATTAGCGGACTTCAACATATTTCAAACAAATTTTTGATGGCCAAATAATACAAGAGAGGAACTGCTTAAGAAAAATCCTTTCGAATATGCTAAAAAATAGTTCGAAATAACACAAACTGCTCCACATGCAGGACTCCAGCTCTTTATTGGAGCTTGGCTCCACGGAACAATACTCATCAGCAAACCCCACGGGCAATCATACACATAATACACACAAATTTCTATCTACTACTATAATTCTACATATGTCCAAAGGATTAACTTTTATGCTTCTCACATCATTTGGATAGTCCCATGAGGGAGTTAAGCTGAAAAAGAGCTGTTATACCAAACTAGAAATTTTAGGAGCAAACATAGTGCACATGTTACACACAAAACAATTAGTATATTGCACATTCAAACAAATATAATATAATGCTTATGAGATCCAACAAATTTTAACCTAAGAAAATGCTTGTTGAGAAAATATGTCAACAACCTAACCAACCAACCAACTCAATCAATCAATATTCCATTGTAAACTTTAACTCTAAGTATATATAGTATTAAAAAGATAAGCACAAATAAATATGCAACTTCACAGGAAGGAATTAAAAAAAAATGTCATAAAAAATTTACTCAATAACCTAGAGTGCCAACCAAATTTATACCGTTCCATAACACTTTACTTAAATTTAAGATTGACCCTAAATCTCACGAGTTTCTTTAAAAGTTTGATAAATGTGTTTTCATAAATAACTTAATCTATTAGAAAGTCTTATGAGTTCTTTAGTTTTAAAAATAAATATAAAAGTTATTTAGTTTTTATAATAAATATAAATATCTTTAAATACTTTGATTTATAAATGTTTTAGTTAAAGAAATATTACTTAAAATATTTAAGGTATTTGTTTATAAATATTTCGATTTTTCATATTTAAATAATTACATAAATGTTTAAATCTTCACTTTAATCACTGAATGTCTTTGCAACTCCTTTTGGTTAAGATTTAGCATTGGCAAAATGGAAAAAGAGAAGTGGTAAAACGGTAGCAAGGGAGAAGACTTACCAAGAGGGTAACGTTTGTCATGTCTCGCAAACAGGAGGTGGTCATCCCCTGGGAGGTGGTCATCCCCTTGTTAATTTTGATAATGTTCATAAATTTGATATTTTTTATATTAATAAATAGGTTTATAGATTATTTAGATAACATAAAACTAGTTGATACATTATTTTCAACAATTAATGAGAATATTCACCATTTTCTAATTAGAGCCATAATATTTTTAGTTACATAACACTCGAAGGAAAACAACATTTAAATTTCTAGGAAAACACGAGATAGGAACTCGAACTCGTGGAGGAGTTGCTGCAAGCTAGCGAGTTTTTTTTAATTGGAGGCACCATCACACCCATGAGGGAAAGTGTCCAACTGCACGATAGACGATAATCGCAACCGTGACAAAGTCTCCAAGGAGCTCCAGCCACACTTTTTCATTTCAAAGATCGAGGAGTAGAACATAAGTCAAGTTCACAAGTCCTTTTTAAAAGGTAATCGTAAGGGTTGGACTTATAATTTCAAAATGAGGGTTATTCATTTTATTTGGAAAACAAAGGGTCTTTGATCAAGAAATTTTAAAAGTCCATTTGAGAAAAAACAAATGGCGGTTTTAGGAATTAAAAAAAAATGGTGGTTTTAGGAGTTTAAAAATAATATTGTTTAAGCATTTTTAAAGGTATTTTTTTAAATAGAGCTTATTCTATTTAGAAATTCAATTCTTTTTTATAAAAATAAGTGTTATTTAAAAAAAAAAGTTGTAAAAAATTCAAAAAAGAGATTTTCTAAAACCGAGGTGCATATATGCCTCTATTTGAAGAAATGACTTCCTCAAACTCTTTGCCACAAACCTCAATTTTGCTTGGAAAAAATGATGAATTCAGGTCTTTACGAATGAAGATGCTTCTACAAGCCAAAGAGTATTGTGATACACTTTAAAATGCCTATGTAGAGTGTGCACAAGAATCATGGAGGAATGGACCCTATTGAACATAGAAAGAAAGAGCACATAGCCAAATGTTATATACAAAACTCAATCTATCACTCTATGTTCGACGAGATAACCTCGACATCAACAACACTATTAAATTGCCAACATTATGGGCTCAGTTCGAAACCATGAAGATGACTAACAAAAAGAATGTTGATCAGTTCATGACTAGAGTCATGGGCATAGTCAATTAGATCAAAGTTATTGGTGAAACTGTTACAAATGAGAAGACAGTTGAAAAAGTCATTTGTATCTTGCCTAAGAAATATGACATGGTTGTAATAACCATTCTAGAATCCAAAGATTTTACAACTTTATGAGTAGAACAATTGTCTAAATCACTTATGTCAAATGAAACAAGGCTTAATCTCATATAAGATTCAATGGAAGAGGCATTCAAAACACACGTATCCCTTGATATAGGTAGAGGAGGAGGATATAAAGGAAGCAGCAAGCGTGAGAGAGGCAGATCATAACATCATCATGCAATAGAGGAGTCGATACCTACACAAAAGAAATCACAGAGAAGTAGAACATGGAGCAAATATAATGTCCAAAGTTAATATTAAAAGAAATTTGGGGATTATGGACATGAATGTAGAAAGAAAGAGTTGGATCGACAACGAGGTAGTGTCCATCTCTCCAACAATAAGGAGCATCCTCTGAGACCTTGTTTCTTGCCTGCTATCTTTCTTAAGACAATCAGAGTGAGAACCTTTGTTTGTTGGACAATGGTTACAACAATAATATAACAGGTAACAAAATTCTACTTTCTTGCATTGATGCTTCCATAACATCTGAAATTACTCTTGGATTTTATTCGGTATTAAAGTTGAAGGGAAAGATATTATCCCTATTCTTACTAAACTGAATAAAAAATATATATATACGTGATATTTATTATGTTTCACATCTGAAGCAAATCTCATTAGTGTATTCATGGAACATTGTTATGATGCCATATTTAAAGAGAATAGATGTTCTATCTATGAAAAACCTACCAATTGAAGACTAATAGAAAAGGTTAAAAGAACCAAGAATAAGATGTTTCGATTGACTCTTAGAATTTGAAATATTCTGCAGTCTTTTGCACATAATGTGCCGATAACACATGAGTCACGGTTATGGAATTTTAGGTATGGGCATATTCTCCTCAGAGGGTCTAAGTCCGCTTTAGAAACAATTTATGGTCGTTGGTATCCCCATTCTGAATGAAAAATATTTTAACCATAAAATCTATATACTATCAAAGTATAAAAGAGATAGCTTTATGACATATTCCACTAGAGAAACAAAGCCTTTATATCTAGTCCATACAAAAATATGTAGCCCAATGAAAACACAGTCCATTGGTGGTAATTTTTATTTTCTAAGCTTCATTGATGATTATAGCACGAAGATATGGTTTTATTTTCTTAAAATTAAGTTTGATACTTTCTCAAGATTCAAAGAATTCAAAGAAGAAGTGGAAAGCCTTTAAAAATTATGAGGTTAGATAGAGGAGGAGAATAAAATTCCAATGACTTCAAAACTTTTTTCAACAATAAGAAATCATCATGCAACACTCAACTAGATACATTCCACAATAGAATGGAGTAGAAAAAATGAAAAATAAGTCGATAATGAATATGACGAGATGCATGCTTTGTGAGAAGAAGTTGGAAAATGATTATTCAGATGAAGCAACTTCTACTGCAATATATGTTCTCAACATATCTCCAACAAATAGTGTTCAAGATGTGGTACTTCGAGAAGCATGGGATGGTAAGAAGGTGAATGTTTCTCAGTTTTCCATTTTTGTTTCTGTAGCATTTGCCTATGTTCCTAACTAGCTATGAAAGAATTTTTATGATAGAAATGAAATATGTATTTTTGTAGGATATAGTGAAAACTATAAAGCCTATAGACTCTATTATATTTTCACCAAGAAGTTTTTTTAAGTATAGATGTTAAATTTTTTGAAACTAAATCTTGGTTTAATCCAATTGATATTTTAAATAAGTCTATTCATCCACCACAACTAGCAATATTGCAAGTTTAAGAAGATCCATACTACTCTAAAAATGGAACATCTTCCTGATAACCTCCACAATGTCCCAAAGCTGAAAGGATATTTACATAGGTAACTTCAAACCAAGCTTTTAGTTTGGTAGCTAGCCCTACCAGACCAGAGAGGGATCTCTCTATGAAAAAAACAACCAAGGATTTGACTGGTACAAGTATGTATTTTAGGCTAGATAGTTTCAACTATAGGGTTTGAAATATTTTATGGTTTTTTGCTAGATCAAGAGTGAAACTGAGGGAACTAGGACAAAACATCAAAGGTTTCAGTTGCAAGAAATATAGAGCAGGGTAGGCAAGCTTTTGGGATAGCTCAAGAGTTGGTCGATGTACTGTAGGGTTGAATAAGGAAAAATATCATAATGAGCATGTATACCATGAATTCATTAATCAAGAAGATAAAACACACAAAATGAGATTCCTAACAAATCGAAGCTTTATTAAAAGAATTATGCTTAAAACCTCTCAGGAAAATCACTGAAGATCAAAGATATGGTAAGGAGACTAGTTTATCATTCATATAAATATATAACAGAGAGAAAACATGATCACAAACACACAACACAAGAATTCTTGAATAATAGCTACAACTGTCCTTTGATTTCATGTAAAAAGTGATAAAGTACAAGCTACAAGACTTTCACCTTCTCATATCCAACCTTTATATTGTGGAGCTATAAAAAGGGTCTCTTTCACCTCTAATTACCTCACATTAATATGTCAATCCGGGAGCGTTTTGTTATTACAAAGAGTGACTCAATCCGAGGCTATCATTTGTCAGAGTAATGCTAGTAGTACAGTGCCTAAGAAATACAAGAGTAAATGGATGCTTGATTGTAATTAAATTACTTCAAAGAATAAATCACACACTCAGAAAACTCAACAGCTTATCAGTCAAGGGTTCGGCAGTGATAACCCATCCCTTCGGAAACTGATGGAAAAGAAACTAGAGCATGGACCACGAGCCTGGGAGCTAGGCAGGGACTGCCAATACTCACTACAGCCTTAGATCATCTCTCACACCAAATGCAAGTAAATGGAACAGCAAGTAAAGGATTGAACATCAATTCTGAAATGGAACAGCAAACCTAAAATGGAACAGCAATTGAAATAACTAAGTCCCGCGGGTTGTAAGCAAACTTAATCTATTAACTCAAACGCACTCTTTGCAATCAAATAACATTCTTTCATTCTAAAGGCAATTCACACAAATCACACTAAAGGAACAGCAATAACGATTACTGGATTATGAAACAGTACTGATAAATTAGAA
The DNA here is from genome assembly GCA_034641835.2 of Pinus albicaulis. Lineage (NCBI taxonomy): Eukaryota > Viridiplantae > Streptophyta > Pinopsida > Pinales > Pinaceae > Pinus > Pinus albicaulis. Next base: position 74,956,580 of record CM076573.1, on the reverse strand, counting down.
ACGCACACAACACGAACGTTTAGTATAACAGCTCTGTAACATAACAGGAAGAACATGCAATGAACTCTTGAAAGGATTAATAACTTGATGCAGAGTCAACACACGATTCTGTCTGTAAAAACCTCAATGATTCAATCTTTAACAGAGCATGTAATATGAACTTTATAAAGCATATCAAATTACCAAATATCACTGATAAACAAACCACACAGAAATCAAGTCGTAATGGTACAGAAGCAAGTGTCCTCCGGGGCCGGGCCCTTAGCCTCCAAGGATACACCGCTTTAAGTTAATCTAGACGCAGAGATGGAATAATCACCAAGCTTTCATTAACGCATCGGTCAAAAATACATTGAACCAGTTCTCAACGAAACTTAAGAATCAAAGCTGATGTCTTACAAAAAATTACATAAAAGCGTATTCTCTATCTCTATATCTCCTCAAGCTAACAGTGTTGTCCCTTTATATAAAGGTGACGGCGGAGATGTCTAAGTGACAAGATAAATAAAGCAGCGATCCCTCAGGATCGAAGATCCTGAGGGATTCGCCAAACTGTTAACTCTTCATCCTGCCTTTTCTTTTGCGCCGAGCTGGTGTCTTCACCTCCTTTTCCGGGCCGATTTGCTTCGATCTGTTTATCCTTGTTTGCATTCGGTTCTCGTCCAGAGGGACAGCAGTTATCTCGACTTTATCCTTTCCTTTGGAGCGGCAATTCCTTGTTTTCTCCTTTTCCTGTACATGAAATAACCATTATCAGTGGCTAAGTCTTGCATGTCAATTCTCACATGTTTTGTTATAGTTCCTTATTATTTTCCAAATTCGTGATACAAAAAGGTTCATAAATTCTATTAAAAAGCCACTGAACTAATCATCAAAAGCATACCTTTTTAGTACTCCACACACCCCCCTGCTTACCTTGTTTCATGTCCTCATGAAAACATTGTAGTTGACATGCAAGGCAGTGAGAGAATATGCTGGAGAAGGAGTCTCATGCGGAGGCCTACAACCATGTTAAGTGATTAGATAGTCAAAGAACTGACCTGTTTGTCCCTCAGACATATCATACAGGGCCTGGTATCCGGGTGCAGGGTGCCAAATAATTGGAGTGCGAAATCTATATCCTAACCAGGATGACCCTGCTTTCAGAATGCTCTCGCCATAGAGGTTCAAACGGTCAGCAGCTAACTCAAAGTTCTCATACTTAAATGGTTCCCTGAGCTGGATGTTTGGATCAGAGATTCGGTATCGAAATTTGGCTGCATTAATGGCCAAGTCTTTGATGGAAATAAAATACTCTAACCCTTCCCGAATAAGTGCCTCATGCATGGGTCCTAAAGTTTCAATGGCACCAGGAGCCCTTATAAGATTTCTATGAGCTTTCCACAACTGTACTGGGTTCCTAGGCTCAGCCCTAACCCGTAAATCTAGACCATTTTCCTGACTCTGGAAAGTATCATAGGCTTTGAGCCACTTAATCTGATTAACCCCGAATGAAATGAATGCTTGGAATTGGATGTATCCAATGAAAGGGCTAGGGTTTAACTCAGTCTCCTTATTTAGCACAAGGTCATGCAAATAAAGTTCACACAACAATCTCTGGACTTTCACTCCATAATGTTTACAGCAGTCTATAAAGTCATTGACAGTGTTGATCTGTATAGGGGCACCTGCTTTAACAGCTTTTATTTTTAATTGTAAATACCATTCTAATAAAAACAGAGCATAGTTTTTAGCAGGAGCCCTACATTCTAAGACATCATTGTATAAAGAACACAATTCATTCATCTGTTTGATAACAGTATCTAGTCCACGGGTTACCTGTGCAACTTCCTCTTGTTCCTTTTTCCACCCTTCAAAGGCCTGGCTTTTGGATTGACTGACGTCCCTTAATTGCTGCTGTAACTCTTCATATTTTTCTCGGGGAACCGTTTTCTCTCTAAGTTGTTAGGCTTCTTGCTGGGCTTGCTTCACCATCTTATGCAAGGTTTTTGTCTTCGGATCTTTTTTCCATAGGTCAGTGGAGGCCGGGAGTTTTACCTGAACTTTCTTATTATGCTGTTTAGAGTTCAGAACCCTTATTACCCCTGAGGGTGGTGCCTCTGTTTGAATTTGCTTGTCACTGATCCTTATCTCATCCTTTTCTGTTTTAACGCGAACATCCGTCTGTTCCCGTTCCTCAGCATCATTTGGAATGGCAGCTGGATTCTCAGTAGGGTTTTGAACAGCAGGCCGCTTGTTGGCCTTCTTTTTCCTCCCTCCGGTCTTTCTTACCTTCTCGTTCTTTTTCAGAATCCTAATTTGTTGTCTGAGCTGGGTTATCGTATTCAACAATTTACTCCGTTTCATCCGCAACTTCTTAATTTCGAGCGTTTCATTCGAAGGAACAGCAGTCTGTCTGCTGCGGACTGGATCATGACCAGTTGCTAAATCTTCCTCTTGGGGTTCTTCCTCACTATTCTGCTCTGGCTGTTCTGGGGTAGGAACCTCGACTGGTTCTGTCTCTTCCTGAGCAACTGCTGTTTTCGCTCCTACTCCCTCTAGAATTTCCTCTTGTGACCTGGGAACAGATTGTTCCCGTTCAGTATTTTCCTCCTCTTCATCATGAACAGGCATGTTTTCTTCTTGGGGTTTGTCGTGGGGGTCCTCTGGATTAGAAGGTTGGCCATACTTACTCATATTGGCTAGGACTGCGGCCAAGTCATCATCTCCCAGTAGGTCTTGTAATGGGCTATCTTCTCGCTGTCCCACTTCTTCCTCCTGTTCAGGTTCTGCTTCTATTTCTATTCCCGAAGGCTCGGCTGCTTCTTCTTCGGGTTGCTCGTCTTCAATTATCACTGGTTGGCTGGTGCTTCCCTGGAGCTTTTCCAGCCTTCCTCGTATCCGAGCCAACCGGGCTGATTTTCTGGGCTTATCTATGCTTCCTCTCATCTGAGCTAACCGAGCTGATTTTCTGGGTTCCTCTGGTTGCTCGGGTGGATCAATGGCATGCTTGCGCTTTTCCGATTCCTGAGATATCTCTGGTCGTTCCGATGTACTAGCAACAGGTTCCTGCTGTACTAATTCTCTGCGTTTTGCCGGACGCTCTGGTGTGCTTATAGAATGTCTACGTTTTAGGGATGGCTCTGTCATTCCCCCCTCAATCATTGCAATCAGTTCTTCCCAGCTGCTCTGCTGGTGGGTGAGACCATAACTAACAACTAGTCGTATCAACCCATGGTGACTAACGACTGACTCTACGTGCTGTGCCTTTTTTATACTTTGTGCAGCATCATGCAGTAAGGAGTTCAGGAGTGCAGGTAAATTTACAGAGCATTTCTGCTTTAAAACAGCTAAAAGTTTAAGATGTCGTGGTCTTACCATGTCTTTCCTTCCTTCGTAGGTAATGTAGCTCTGAACTGTTCTTGCTAGCTCCGTCCAGGGTTCTCCTAGGGTTGCTGGCAGAACTCCCTTTCCCTTAATTGTCAAATTCTGGCCTTCGTCTTGGAAAATTTCCATGACCTTCTGTAATCGTTCCTTTTTTAATGTCCATACCGGTCCGGTGGCTGGTAGTCCTGAAACTTCTGCAATTATGTCATCAGTGACCGCTATCCGCTTCCCCCTTACTGTGGAGTGATCATCCTGTAGGTTCTGCAAAAATTCCATCGCTACTGTTTCATTAGAATCATGTAGGCGATTGAAATAATTCAACCATCCTGCTCTTTCCAGGATCTCCCGGGCAGCAGCGGAGATCGTCAACTGTTGAGGCTCGCTTCGAATTGCCCTTCCTCCCATGGTTTCATTGCGAATTCTAAATGGAACAGCAAAAACGTTTTCTTTTTGAAACACAGAGAGGATGATAATCGCAAGGTTTCGAGAAAGAAAACACAGAGTATGCAACAGTGAAACAGAAAGCAACTTGTGTGAAAATAGAAATGCCATGCCGTTAAAACATGCCAAACCGTCGTATACTAGTTTTCCCGAATGGTGAGTTGACACGTAATATAGGGAATGATGAGGTTAACCTCCCCCCCCCCCCGCAGTGTGATAGGCTGTCCCAGCCGACAAATAAAGGAGCGGCACCCGGTCTGCAATCAAGTCAGAAAGGAACAGCATATGGAATTATGCCATGTTGAAAAGGACAACGAATTACCGAAATCGAGGCGGAGAATTGATCGCGTATTATATAAGAGGCTGCTGTGTTATGATATGAGTCTGATGGATAAGACATGTATCGTACTTGCCAAATCTCAAGTGGTCATGGTCACTTTCGTTGCCATGATTGGTAATGATAAATGTTCATGCGATGTATAAATCGGGAAATGACATATGATTAGTTCCTAGGATATAAGAAACAAAAGAGTATTAGTATCTTACCCATTGGTGTAAGCAAGGTGACTTCAATACCATTAGCAGTTCTCTGCCGCCAACAGGTGTCCATAACCTTGGCAGAGTTGTTTTTTCACCCTCGGAACCATGATCCTTTGTGTATACTTAGGAATGTTGTTATGTCAAAATGTAGACCATTATGCTGGCTTGGTGACCAGTTAACCATAATGCCATTCACGAGGACGGAGCGAAACGTGGGCAGGTCGGCTCGTGATGAGACCTCTTGTTCCAAGGTTCGTTTATTTGATATACCTTTTGGACCATATCCCTGGTGTGGTGGCCATAATGGGAATGCCACTTCACTTCCATCCTCATGATCATGGTAGGCTGGCTCTCAATGATACCCCCTATCCTGCATTTGACACTTCACATATCATGTTCACATATGTTTTATTTTTTATAGAATACTTTTCCTTATTTATACACAAAGGGTGGTTCAACACTCCTTAAGAGTAGGAATGGTGGAAGAAGTCTTATTATCTCAATAAGAAGATATAAGCTCTTTGCTCTTATTCCCAAGTATTAATCAAAAAAAAAGTTAAGGGAATCAGCATGATAAAGATAACCAATCAGGGCAAAATTAGTAAAACCATGTCAACAAAAGGTAAGAAATAAGTATGTCCTTCCATTTGTCCTCTTACTAATGCAAAGCCTTATAGATATAGCGATTTATGGTTTGCAGATTTCGGTATGTTGTGATTTTATATTTCATTGCACAAATACATAGCTGTATCTTAAAGACTAGAAAGAAGACGGGCAAAAATCATCCTCAATTGAGATCAGCAAAAGGAATAAGTTGTTTCACAAGGAGAGTCAAGAGTATGCGAGTGGTGTTCCTTTGGAAAAGAAACAATGACGGATGATAGAAAAAGGAACAGCAAAAATGCAAATGCCGTTCCTTTTGGAAAAGGAACGGAAAAAATAAAAATACTATAAAAATACTCTAAATGCCATTCCTTTGAAAAAGGAACAACATTAATGAAAGAACGTTGTTTCTTTGAAGAAAAAGACCAGTGGTAACCAAAAGGAACAGCGGAAAATGTAACAATGTCGTTCCTTTGAAAAAGGAACAGCAGAGATCCCGAATGATGTTCCTTTAGAAAAGGAACAACAAAACAAGCAAAACCAACATCATAAAAAAAACACGCATATGCTATTTTTAGAAAAGCAAAAATCGAACTTTGTGAAAGAAAAGGAACAGCAAAAAAATGACAAGAAAATATTTAAATGCAAACTTATGTACAAAAATCACTCAAAAAAAACAAGAACTTAAGTACAAATTGCAAAGAGAAATGAACCCTTAATGAATTACAGGTGAGGAAGATTTCTCTTCCTCTCCTAGGATCTCCATATCAGTGTCTCGGCGTAGCTGCTGGCAGAAGGATTCCCGAGTGAGTGGTTTGCGATAGAGACGGACTCGGTGGCCATTAACTTTGAATGCATATCCAGAACCGTCAATGGTAATTAGAGTAAGGGTTCCGTTGTCATGCACCTTCTGGATTTCATATGGTCCCAACCATCGAGTCTGAAGTTTTCCAGGGAAGTCCTGAAACCGAGAGTCGTATAACAGAGCCCAGTCTCCCTCGTGGAAGACTTTGTTTTTGATGAGTGCATCATGCCATTTAGCTCGCTGCTGTTGAATCAATGCTGTATTTTGTAGTGCAGAGAGCCTAATTTCGTCTAATTCATTGATCTGCTGCAGTCGATTGATTTGTGCCTCGCTTAGATCTAGGCCAACTTCCTGTGCTGTCCGTAATGTTTGGATTTCGAATTCTATGGGAAAAATGGGTTGTTTTCCAAACACTAATTGATAAGGTGAGTAACCAGTGGTGCTCCTCCATGTGGTTCTATAGGCCCAGAGTGCTTCAGGTAGTCGGGTAGCCCAATCACGCCTATGTGACGCAATGGTTTTCGTTAGGGTTGATTCTATTATCTTATTGCTACTTTCTACCTGCCCATTCGCCCGTGGGTGATATGGAGTAGTGATTTTATGCTGGACGTGATAATTATTGAGTGTTGCAGCTAATTTATGCCCAACAAATTGTGGTCCTCCATCTGTAATTATTTCCCTAGGAAGGCCATAACGAACAAATAGATGGAACAGGAACTGTATGACAGAGTCCTCTGTGGCTCTTGGCAATGCTTCTGCCTCAACCCATTTGGTGACATATTCTGTTGCCACCAAGATATATGTTTTCTGATTTGACGAGGGGTTGATGGGTCCAACGAAATCAAGAGCCCAACGCTCAAATGGTTCGATGACTAACTGTGGTTTCAGAGGCATCTCATCAGCTTGACCAGGTCGTCCTGCTCGCTGGCAGCTGTCACAGGCTTGGACAAACTTCTTCGCATCTTTGAAGATCGTAGGCCAGTAATATCCTGTCTGCAATACTTTATGTCCCGTTCTACGCTCGGCGAAGTGCCCCCCACACGGTCCATCGTGACAGGCTTTTAGGATGTCAAAGATTTCATTCTCTCTAACACATCGCCTGATATGCATGTCTGCTCCTGTGTGAAACAAATAGCCTCCAATCCACGAAAATCGAGAACTTTTCTGAATAATCTGCTTGCGCTCATTAGGAGTTAAATGTTTTGGTAGTTTACCTACTGCGAGGTAGTTGGCAACATCAGCATACCAGGGTGTTTGAACGGCAACAGCAAACAGGTGCTCATCCGGAAATCGATCTTCAACTGCTGCTGCATCGCTTGATTTTGGTATTCTCGAAAGAAAATCGGCTACGGGGTTTTCTTTGCCAGGCCGGTCCTTGATTGTGATGTCGAATTCCTGCAATAAAATTAACCATCGAGTTACTCTGGCATTTGTGACAGGCTTATTTGCTAAATATTTTATAGCAGAATGGTCTGTATATAAGATAACAGGATAGCCTGTAATATAATGTCTAAATTTATTGACAGCATGTATTACGGCTAGGAATTCTTTTTCAGTAACAGTGTAATTTAATTCAGCAGGGGATAAATTCTTGCTGATGTAATAGATGGCATATGGTTTTTTATCCTCTTCCTGTCCAAGGACTGCGCCAATGGCTGTATCGGAGGCATCAGATGATATCTGGAACGATAGGTCCCAGTTTGGTCCTCGAAGGACTGGGGCTGTGGATACAAGCTTCTTTAGATCCTCGAAAGCACGGTCACATTTGTCTGTCCAAAGAAAATCAACGTTACCAGTTAGTGCATATAAAGGAGCAGCAATGTGCGAATAATGCTCTATAAATCGTCTATAATAACCGAAAAATCCAAGGAAGCTGCGTACCTCTGTTTGAGTAGTAGGAGTAGGAATAAGCAAAAGTATTTGGATTTTGGCCGGGTCTACCTGAATGCCGGCTGCTGAGACATAGTGTCCTAGGATAAGTCCTTCAGTCATCATCAAGAAACATTTTTCGTGGCTTAAGCAAAGCCTGGTAACAATGCAGCGTTGTAGGACTTTTTCTAGGGTGTCTAGAGCTGGATCAAAATCATCTCTATATGGTGTAAAGTAATCCATGTAAACTTCAAGTCCATCATTTATTAAATCTGCAAAAATGCTAAGGATAGCCTTCTGAAATGTGGCAGGAGCATTACATAGGCCAAAAGGTAGAACTCGATAGGCAAATGTTCCCCAGGGACAAGTAAAAGTAGTTTTATCCTGGTCTTCAGGGGCAATCTGAATTTGATTGTATCCACTGAAGCCATCCAGGAAAGAAAAGAACTTCTTCCCTGCTAAAGTATCCAATACTTGGTCTATGAAAGGGAGAGGAAAATGATCTTTCTATGTTGCCTTGTTTAGTTCCCTATAATCCACACAAATTCTCCATTTTCCGTTCTTTTTTGGTACCACCACAAGCGGAGAGACCCATTTACTATCAGAAATAGGGTAGATAAAATTAACATCTAAAAGTTTCTGAAGTTCAGTTTTTACGACATCTTTTAGATGAGGATTAAGTCTCCTTTGCGGCTGACGCACAGGTCTGGCATATTTTTCTATATAAATGTGGTGTGTACATAACTGGGGATCAATTCCTTTCATGTCAGGGTAATCCCATGCAAAGGCTTCTTGATATTTTGTTAACAAATGGATGAGCTTAGTTTCCTGTTCAGGTGTGAGATTAGCATTGATGTTTAAGGTTTTCCCCGGTGCAATTTCCACAGTTTTACTATGTGCAACAGAAGTAACATGTATCGTTTGGTCATGAATATCTTTCAAGGGATCTTCTTCCAATTCATTATCAAATGCTGCTTCTATCATGTGACACTGTGTGCGAGGTTCAGTTTGAGTAATGAAATTATTAATGGCATCGTCTTCGGTTTGATCTTTAAAATCGAGTGCCTCTTGTATAGTTAATGGAGATCTGATGTTATCAGTAAGGTATGATACAGGGTGTTTATTAGTTTTCATCATTGTGACACTTGGCTGCGCTCGAGGATATAGAACTAAATTTTTGCTATTCGGTCCTCTGGTTATGGTCATATTTCCCTGCCGGCAACCAATGTACGCATCGGCAGTGGCAAGCCAAGGTCTACCTAAAATTAGTGGATGTCCATCAAGTCGGGTTTTTGGATTAATTATCAGGAAATCGGTTGGATACTCCCAGGATTCTACAGAGACCATGACACCATGTAGAGTACCCTCTGGTCTAACCACGGATCGGTCAGCCAATTCTAACAGAGTGGAGGTGGGTTCTACAGATGTAATGCCGAGCTTTTGGCAAGTTGTGGTTGTTAAAATATTAATTGCAGCCCCTAGATCCACTAAGGCATTAGACAGGGTCTGACCATAAATTTGAACAGTTATAATTGGATTCCCGGGGTCTTCATATTTAAGGGGTGTTTCTCTTCCAGACAATAGATCAGATAAAGTACCGACTACTTGGACTCTTGGATTATTTGTTATATTCCTCCTTGGTTTTTTTATGCACAATTCTTTGATAGTTTTTGCGTATATGGGAATATCTTGAATGGCTTGGAGGAATGGAATTTTTATGTACAGATTTTGTAATTCTCCCAGAATGTCAAAGTCGGGATATTGTATGGGTCGTGGTATGGCTAATCGTTCTGGGAATGGAGGAGAGGATGTGGTTGCTTGATTATGGGTTTGTTGCTTATTTACATCCTCTTGTTGTAACTGATGTTCTCTGGGTAACTGATCTTCAATATGAACTGTTTTATCTCCCTCAGTTTCAATTATACGTCCAGATCTTAACTAAAGGTCATTGCACTCCCTCAGGTCGGGTCCTATTTCTGGTGATTCTATGATTTGAATAGATTGGACCTGTCTGTTGTTTGGATTGGGATCGGGTTGGGCTGGGAGTTGCGGTCTTAGGTTAGACTGGGGATTTTGTTGTAAGGCTGGCAGAGTAGGTTGAGGGAGCCGAATAGTTCCAGCTGGGTGGTACATCGGTCTTTGCCAGCTTGTCTGCCAGGGTGAACTTTGTGAAGTAGAGGGAGTCCATTGTGAAGGATATGGGCCATTTTGCCACTATGGTGGAGTGTAAGGGAAATTCGGCCAACCAAATTGGCTTGTTTGATTCAGCCATGGGTTTGAAGAAGGAAACGATTGTGGTGACCAGTTTGTAAATGGGGTTTGAGATTGATTTTGCCACATACCATATTGTTGAGCATTATACTGTGGGTTTTGAAAGAAAGAGGTTGAGTCCGGAAACATACCAGGTTGTCTCGGCTGCCACTGGCGGCGCTGGTTGATCGAATTCACTGATTCTGGTTCTTCTTCTGCTTCCTTATATACCGCTTTCAATCCAGGAAGTGAGGGGCAGCTCTCCGTAAGGTGATCTTTTGTACAGATGGCGCATGTTTGGACTTTATCTAGTGGACACTCCTTGTGGCTATGTTTCTTTCTGCATCGGGGGCAGAAGATTGCCAAATTCTGTTCTGCCTCCAGTTGCTTCTGTTTAGCCTACACAATATCAAGTTGTGTAGTTAGTGTCCCCATAATATCAGTTTTAAAATTTTCTAATAAATTTCCAATTTCTGCACGTGTTACTCCTTCTGCTGATACTTTGCTATCTCTTGCAAACCGATCGTATTCTGTCGGTTTTATTCTTGTGCTGCCTCTCGAACTCCTGATACACAATTCAATAATGTCAGCAAAACTCTCTTGATAAATATCCCCTTTTCCCATAATGTTTAATGTCTCAATCCATTGTTCCTTCATACCCCTCATTAATGCAGTTTTTAACACATTATCAGGTAAAGGTAGCGGTGCATAAGGAGATCTTTGTAGGTTGTACTGAAAACGTTCCACATACTCCTCTAATGTTTCATTCGGTCTAGCTGACATTTGAAATATTTCGTCTTTTAATTCTCTAGACCTACAATAATCCTGATATTTTTTTAAGAAGGATTCTTTCATTTGGTCCCAATTGTTGATAACCCCGCCACCTAGCCCCATAAACCATCTTAAAGCAACCCCTTTTAATGTAGAGGGAAATAATTTCAATTTTTGGGGATCGGTGGTGTAATCGTACCCCCTACATAACACGTCGAATTCGAATAAGAATGCATCCGGATCTTCTGATGTGAGTCCGTGAAATGTAGGGACATGCTGAAGAGGGATAGCTTTCATGGGTGCATTTGCTGCAGAATCCACTATAGGATATTGTAATGTAGAGGTTTGAGCATTTGGCTGGTTTTGAGCATTTGGCTGGTTTTGAGCCATGGGATCAAATATATGCCAATAACCTTCTGGGATATCTAGGAGGGTATTCCTAGGTTGAGTGGGAACGGTTTTGACAGGGATATTTTTAATAGCGCTTCCTTTATCTGGAATAATGGGAATACCAGGTGTCTGAGGAGATTGAATTCCTTCAACAATGACTTTCGCAACACTCCCCTTATTTGGGCTATCTAAAGGTTGATTTGTCTCAATAGGGGATTTTGGTTCCTTGGTTTCCCCTGTTTCTCCTTCTCCTTCACAAAAGTTGCTAGAGTTCCCTTCCTGCAATAATTCTGAAGTAGAATTTTCAATTTCTTGAAAGTCCTGCTCTTCAGTTTGACTATGCACCTCAGCGCAGGCTACAGATGGTGATCCTGTGGCCTAAAGGGAACTAGTAGGTGGTTTAGAAATGTTTTTCCTGGGGCCTACTGATGGCTGAGATTCTGCGTTCTTATAGATTTTGTCTATGAAGGTCGTTCGGCCAAGGGTCACCGGCCCCTTAGCTTTTTCAGGCTTGGATGGGGGTTTGGTATTCTTTTCTGGCCTTTTCTGCTTAGTCATGCACTCAAAAAAAAAATGAACTACCAACTTTTATTCAAGCAAAGCAAAAACAAATCTGTTAGGAAAGCGGATAGTGGAGCAGGGTTTTTACATGCTCCGCACGTAGGTTCTTACCTTCCGTTTTTAGGATCCAACTCCTCCCTAGCAGGTTCGTACACTACTCTGAGAAAGACAAATGGCTACACTCTTTCCCCGGCAACGGCGCCAAAATGTGGAGCTATAAAAAGGGTCTCTTTCACCTCTAATTACCTCACATTAATATGTCAATCCGGGAGCGTTTTTTTATTACAAAGAGTGACTCAATCTGAGGCTATCATTTGTCAGAGTAATGCTAGTAGTACAGTGCTTAAGAAATACAAGAGTAAACGGATGCTTGTCTGTAACTAGATTACTTCAAAGAATAAATCATACACTCAGAAAACTCAACGGCTTATCAGTCAAGGGTTCGGCAGTGATAACCCATCCCTTCGGAAACTGATGAAAAGGAAATTAGAGCATAGACCACGAGCCTGGGAGCTAGACAGTGACTGCCAATGCTCACTACAGCCTTAGATCATCTCTCACACCAAATGCAAGTAAATGGAACAGCAAGTAAAGGATTGAACAACAATTCTGGAATGGAACAACAAATCTAAAATGGAACAGCAATTGAAATAACTAAGTCCCGCGGGTTGTAACCAAACTTAATCTATTAACTCAAATGCATTCTTTGCAATCAAATAACATTCTTTCACTCTAAAGGCAATTCACACAAATCACATTAATGGAACAGCAATAACGATTAATGAATTATGGAACAGTACTGATAAATCAGAAACGCACACAACACGAACGTTTAGTATAACATCTCTGTAACAAAACAGTAAGAACATGCAATTAACTCTTAAAAGGATTAATAACTTGATGCGGAGTCAACACACGATTCTGTCTGTAAAAACCTCAATGATTCAATCTTTAACAGAGCATGTAATATGAACTTATAAAGCATATCAAATTACCAAATAACACTGATAAACAAACCACACAGAAATCAAGTCGTAATGGTACAGAAGCAAGTGTCCTCCGGGGCCGGGCCCTTAGCCTCCAAGGATACACCGCTTTAAGTTAATCCAGACGCAGAGATGGAATAATCACCAAGCTTTCATTAACGCATTGGTCAAAAATACATTCAACCAGTTCTCAACGAAACTTAAGAATCAAAGCTGATGTCTTACAGAAAATTACATAAAAGCGTATTCTCTATCTCTATATCTCCTCAAGCTAACAGTGTTGTCCCTTTATATAAAGGTGACGACGGAGATGTCTAAGTGACAAGATAAATAAAGCAGCGATCCCTCAGGATCGAAGATCCTGAGGGATTCGCCAAACTGTTAACTCTTCATCCTGTCTTTTCTTTTGCGCCGAGCTGGTGTCTTCACCTCCTTTTCCGGGCCGATTTGCTTCGATCTGTTTATCCTTGTTTGCATTCGGTTCTCGTCCAGAGGAACAGCAGTTATCTCGACTTTATCCTTTCCTTTGGAGTGGCAATTCCTTGTTTTCTCCTTTTCCTGTACAGAAAATAACCATTATCAGTGGCTAAGTCTTGCATGTCAATTCTCACATGTTTTGTTATAGTTCCTTATTATTTTCCAAATCTGTGATACAAAAAGGTTCATAAATTCTATTAAAAAGCCACTGAAATAATCATCAAAAGCATACCTTTTTAGTACTCCACAATATTGACTAAAAAACACACACACTAAAAATAACTTCCCCTCTCTTAGCGGTTGAATCCCTCAGTGTAGGAACAAATTACATGGATTTCTCGACAAAACCCTATTGACTAGGGAGGTTAAAACAAATCCTCCATATAAACTTTAGCTGACCTGCTCCTCATTAATGAGGTCCAAAATGGCATCTAAATGACTATATAAATCCCATTTACCTTCTATTACATCAATTAAAATTGAAACTAGAGAAATTACATCGTCAAAACTAATATTGACTGAAGAAACCTCGAAAATTGCACTAACAGGAAAAAGCGCAGCGCCTCCAGAAAAAAGCGCACCACCAACTTTTGAGAGGACCTTTGACGACCTTCCTCTGCTCCAAATCCAACTCTAAAGGATCCAATGGAAATTTGAGGATGTCTAGTTCTCTTTAGACACATAAATAAAGCCAAATAAACACTCCATGATAGAGAAAAACTTATTCTCCCAAAGGTACTCCCAAAAGTGCAGCGCCTAGTCCAAAACAGTGACAAAGAGTGACTTTTTTGCATGTTTTTGGGCATTTTATCCAAATTAATTTGCTGACAAGGCACCAAACGTGGACATATGACATTTATAAGTGATTATATATCAATCAATGCATTTTTTTTGGAATTTGGAGGCTTGAGCAAAAAGCGCTGCGCCTTGGTTGAAACTCATATTTCCAATTTGGCCAAAAGTCACAAAAATGCAAAATTTCACTAAATTTCTTCAAAACTTGCCCAAAATTACTCCATGAAGCTAGGTGATGATGTTTCAGGCTATGAGGTAGGCCTCATTCGACAATTCAAACTTATCCTTCTCTTTCTGCCTCATTAGGGTTTCCTTCAGCTTCTTCTTCAACTAGTTGATCCTAGTTTGGGAGACATGGTTCCTTGTATATTAATGCATGACCATGTGTCTTTGTAGGTTGTTATTCCTGTTTTCCCTCTTAAGAAGATTTTCAAATAGGAAATTTACCTTATCTAGCCAACCTACTTTCTCCTTCTCAATTTCTGCCAAAATGAGTTCATCAACAGTCATTTGACCTTTTCGTGGAGATGGTTCTTTTTGATGCTCAAGTGCCCTCTTGAGACCTCTTGTTCATGGTATCCTTGCTTTAAAATTTTCCTCTTGATCCTATGAATGATCAACCTCAATAAATGCCTTACCTTTGAAATCATTCTTTCTCAAATCTACTTTGGTCTTATTTAAGAGAAGTTGATTTACCTTTAGCTACAAGTTCTCCTGTTGCAAGAATGAGACCAAAAAATTTGTTTTTGACAAAATATCTTTGAGCTCTCTAATCTCAACCTCCTTCTCCATGACGATATGCTCCGATTTTTTGTCCTTTTCATGCTCCAAATCTGCCACATTAGTGTCAAGATGGAATTGTTCCTCATCCTGCCATGGTACCTCAAGATGTGATGATGTTTCCTCCTCTGATGTAGGCTTGTCCCTTTCAACAATGTCTCGAGAAAAAACAAGCCTATTTCCTATAGTATAGGCCTTATACACCTCTACCCTAGGATTTATTTTGATAGGTTTTCTTGTGGAAGCTACCTCTTGCTGTTTTGGTGATGAAAAATATGTAGAGTGACCGCTTGACCATGTTGGAGAAGGAATAAGAAAATATGAATAAATAAATCCATCCCAAGAAAAATTGATCTGTGATAATTGATGGAAAACTAGGAATTTCACCAAGCCATGGTGAAACAAACTAACATTATGATCTTATCCTAATGTAAGTACCATTTCTGCCATTTTTACCATGCTTGTGTAAAGTAATGAGGCAAGTGGAGAGATTTTACACCGGTGAAATGCATCAAGATTCTCATATGATACTGATATAACCTTGAGTACCTGCCCTCACATGTGAAGTATTTCATGATCAATTTCATGAGAGGGCCATACTTTTTCAGCAACTGTCTGAATGGAAAGATGTGTGTTGGAGCTACTTTGTATGCAGGTTTGAAATACATTTTGTAGCTTTTAATGTCAAGGTCTCTACTCTTGAACCAATTTTCGCCATTTTTTTGAATCCCTGTAGTTGTGGCAATGGTCTCTAATGAAATAGTGAATGCCACCCTTGAAATATTCACCTTATCTCTCTTGAATTTGTGGTAAAATTTTGTCATGAAAACCTAGTTCCTCAACCTTTTGGCAAAAGGCAAGGCAACCAACATCCTGAAAATATTTCTTAAGGAATGGCGAAGACATGATATCATGTGCTGTAGTGGGCTCATACCTGTTGATCTGACCTCCCTTGTGCCTCTTCTGTTAGGTGGTTTCAGAATCCATATCAAACCCTAGCTCAATCGGAAGGGGAATTAGGGTTTGGTGTAGGGAAAAATAAGGGATTTTGGGAAGTTTTAAGGAATGAAGGGAGATGAAGGCGTTAGGGATCTTCTAAATTATTGGGAAAATTTAGGAACATAGGGATAGATGTTAAGGAGTAGGTAGAATCAAAATTTCAGGAAATGAGTGAGGGGAAGGGGTCCAAAAGGGGAAAACACAGTCCTAGCCTAGGAAAGTGTAGTCTAGGCTAGGGTTTGTGGGAAAATAGTGAAAATGAGGGATAAAAGTAAGGGAAAATTCTTAGGAAGGTGTATAATAGGTGCAATAAGGTGATTCGGCTTTAAACATAGGGTTTTACTCAATAATTTGTCAATGAGATTATGAAACCAAGCAAATGCAACCGAAACCTTAGAAGAGGGAATGGATCTTTCCAAGCATGTAATGAAGTCAAAGGAGGTTGTTTAAGAGCCCAAATACTTGTATCTGATACAATGGAACCTACTTATTGATATAAAACCACTGGAATGAATTTTTTTCTTCCCTTGGAGAAAATGCAGCAATCCTGGCAAAAGTGCATCGCTATGAGTGAAAAGCGCAACATAGAGGGTAAATGAGAAATTTGGTGGCAAGGAATGGATGCTTTGAGGGTAAAAGTGAGATTTTTTGGTTTATTGATGTCTCTTGGAGTTGGAATGAGCAAATATGATTCTATTTTGGTCTTTTATATCTTGGAAATCAATTTTCTTCTTTAGTGGTGTAGTGGCCCCACCATGTCCTTTTACATTTTAATTTAGAACTGCAACTTTTATAACCTTTTGAAACATATTACATCATGATAGAAATAAAATTACACTTTTGAAACCTTTGTTGAACTCTTTTCACTATTACTACTCCTTCAATGCTGAATTTGATGGTGAAATGACCTATTTTTATGATTTTGACCCTAAGACCTAATAATGACACTACATGAAATGAGCTGAATGATGGTGATGAAGAAATTTCAGTGATGATTCCTCAAAATGAGTGATGGCATGACCAAAACATGAAATTAAAGGAGTAGGAACACACCTAGACACACTAACCAATGACCAAATTTTTATGAAACCTATTGAAACCTTACAAATTTGCAGTAGGACACTATAAAAAACCCTTTAAGAGTAGATTTTGATCACTGGTGACTGGCAGGACTAGCAGACACTAAAATTGGCTCCAGCAGGGGATGACAGCTCCTTAGGAGGTGTCAAGAACATTGTAGACCAAGTAGCCTTATCCATTGGGAATGTAGTCAAAAATCAAGAGACCAAACTTAATATTGAAAACTAATTGACAAACTAAACTGAATTTGACTAAAACAAAACTAACTAAAATTTCGAACCAGCAGTCAATCAGAAAAGATTTATGGCCTTCACCTCCGGCTTCAAGCTTCTATGATTAACTCCTTCACACTTCGACATAAAAGAAATTTATATGTTCAATGATGATGAGAAACTTCATAAATTTGATCAAAAGAGGTAGTTCTTGAGGAGTTTACCATTTATTGGTCCTCCTACATAGCCTTGTCCATCCATTTCCTCCAACAAATAAGCATTCTTCCATTTTGAAGATGAAATTATGTATGGTCCCTTCCACAAGTTTTTTAACTTGCCATGCTTTCCTTTTTCTTCATACTGAGCATCCCAACGGAGAATTACATTTCCCATATTGAAATTATCCGCTTTTTTTTTCCCTGTCATACACTTTTTTGATTCTTTCTTGAATCTTAGATGTGTTATGAAAAAATTCCTCCTTGTTTTGTTGCAAATGAATCATTTGGTTAATCTTCCATTGAATATCATTTGGTTCGCTGCCAACTTCCTGTAAAATCTTCATTACTGGAACAATAAGAGAAGTAGGAAAGACTTTATCAACTCCATACACTAACTCAAAAGGCGACATGCCTATGGACTTCTTATTACTTACTTTGTCTGCCCACAGAGCATTGATGAGTTTCTTGTACCAATTTTTCACCTCCAACATCTTTTTTATAATATTGAACAAAGACTTATTCGAAGACTCGGCCAGTCCATTTCCTTGCGGATAGTATGCAGTTGAATGACGCAAATTGATATTATATTTCTCACAAAATTCCACCATATTTTTGGACTTAAATGCAACTGCATTCTCTATGATTATCTTCTCTCGACAACCAAATCTAGAGAAGATATTATATTCCATGAATTGAATGATTACCAAATTAGTAGCTTTCCTGGTCGGGTTCGCCTCGATCCACTTTGTAAAATAGTCAGTGCTTGTCAAAATCCATTTGTGTTGGGTGGAAGATGAAGGATGGATCTCACATATGAGACCGAGAACCCATTGCTGAAATGCTGCAAGAACTAAAATGGGCTGCAAAGGCACCCGGAGAGACTTCCTCTTCCCTTGAAAAATCTGACATTCGTGACAGCTCATCACAATCTTGTATACGTCAGAAAAAATAGTGGGAAATAAAAACCATCCCTCAAAAATTTGTTCGTTGAGGTCTTCTAGAATAAATTACCACCACAATCACCCTTGTGAAAGTCATTCATCACTTCCTTCGCCTTGCTTTCAACAAGACAATTCAAGAAGACACCTCCCGGGTCTTTCCAATACAAAACATTATCTAAAATATAATATTTTGAAGCCTTTAATTTTCGTGATCTTCTCTTACTTTTAGAGACACTCGACAGAGCATTCAGGTGTTGAAGTACATAAAAAATATTAGCATACCAAGGGAATGAAGTGAAAAAATGATATACCTATGTCAATTAGTCATCAACCTCCTCTTTGGAAAGTGAAGAAATCAGTTTAATATCTATAGCATACAAATTAGATTCTGCCATCAACTTTGCCATACCCTGTTACTTGATCATCTTTGTGGGCTTGATCTCCAGGTCATATTCAAGCATGGCAACAATTCATTTCCCTTGCCTACCTTCGGGATCAGTTTGCATCAAAACATATTTCACCACTGCATTCAGAACATAAGCAATGATGTGAGAGTGAAGGATATAAATCCGAAATTCTTTCAATGCCTTCGCCAAGTCTAAAGCTTGTTTTTCAATAATGTTGTATCTTAGCGCTGTATCTCTTATGGTTCGAATGAAAAAGGAAAATGGCTTCTTCGTATTTGAGTCCTTTTTATGCATCATGACTTCAACCAAGGAGTGCTAGGAAGTGAATGAAAAGATAGTGAAGTCCATAGGATAATCAGGGTTGATCAAAGTGGGAGCTCATGTTAAAGAAAATTTGACTGAGTTGAATGATTTCTTTGCATATTTTATCCATATTATCTCGTTTTCCTTCTTCAACATGTTTGTCATATCTCTAAGGTGTTCAACGAGGTTGGGGATGAATCTCCTCAAAACATTTATCTTACCGTTGAATGACTAGATCTCTTTTTTGTTCCTTGGAAATTCCAACTGCTGAATTGATTCAATCCTGGAGGGATAAATGTTGATGCCATACTTTGAGATGATGTGCCCAAGTTTTTTTCCCTCTTCCATGGCAAATAGGATTTTCTTAGGATTCAGCAAAATGCTGAATTTTCTGCTTTTTTGAAACACTATTCTCAAGTGATGTAGGTGATATTCATATGACTGTGAGATGACAGTAACATCATCAAGGTAAACAAAAAGAAATACATACTTCTCATTCGAGAAATAAATGTGAATAGCCCGCTGAAATGTAGCCCTTGCATTCTTTAGCCGAAATGGAATTTTTGCGTATACGAAAGTACCCCATGGTGTTGTAAATGTTGTTTGCTCTTGGTCATCTTCATGAACCAAGATCTAGTTTTATCCTAAGTATCCGTCAAGGAGTGACATTCTAGAAGCTCTAACTACCCTCTACAAGATGTGTTCCATCTTCGGGAGAGGATAATTTTCCTTCAAGGACACCTTGTTCAGATTTTTAGAATCTATGCAAAGAAGAATCTCCCCTGTCTTCTTCCTTACTACCACAAGGTAGGACATCCAATCTAAAAATCAAATAGGAACTATAATTCCATCTTTGTAAAGTCTATTTACCACTTTTTCGATTGAAGGCAACAGTTTAGGATTGATTCTCCTAAGATTTTGGCGGAATGGATTTTGATCCGACTTAATTGGGATAGTGTGTTGG
This sequence comes from Pinus albicaulis, assembly GCA_034641835.2. NCBI lineage: Eukaryota > Viridiplantae > Streptophyta > Pinopsida > Pinales > Pinaceae > Pinus > Pinus albicaulis. The sequence goes on along the minus strand of CM076573.1, from coordinate 74,936,822 downwards.
ATGATGTTTTTATCGTACACTTTTAAATCTGAATAATCCCAAGAAAATATATCAGAAAATTCACTGAAAAGAGCTGTGTATTTACCTTTTAACTCAGGGGATATTGACCTCGATAACTTAAGAATCTTACGTTATTAGCAGTACCAATGTTTACATCTTCATCACCTGCTTCTGTGGGGACCATTGTCAACTTTTTAGTGACATCATCATGACCAAATAACTCTTACAAAGGTAAAAGAGGTCATGGAATGTTATTTTCCTTTAGTTGTAACACCTCAACTTCAGTAGCTTCAATTACCTGATCATCTTCATTATACACATCATCAATATGGGAATTAGCAAACTCCTCCTCCATTTGTAGAATTTTTTTTATCTGTTTACCATCCCAAAATACATTCCAGTATGTCAGATTGTCAGGGATAGCTAGATGATGCTTCACATGAATTTCAAAATTTTTAGTAGCATTAATATAAATCTTAAAGTTGTTGGCCGCTGTTGTAAGAGAATCAACCATAAAATTATGACTTCTAGGAATCATAGTAAATGTATATTTTGGAATTTTTTTTTTAAATATAAAGAACAACATTACGATAAGCTCTCAGATTTGGATGTTTGGCCTGATACTCCCCTTTTACCTGTTTAATCACCAACTCAGATTCACCATATACTATAATTCTCTTCGCACCTAGCCTTTTCAAAATTTGGGGACCAATGATTAAGACCTCATACTCAACCTCATTGTTCGAACATTCAAAAAATAGCTTATAAGAACATAATATTACATTCCATGGGACTTTGTATGACTGATGTTTAGAGCTATGGATCTAGATTCTGATACCAGCTCCATCTTTTACCAAAGTACCATTGAAATCCATGGTCCAAAGACCCTCATCATCATCTGGAAGTTGAAATTTTGTGGACTAATTTGTTTCTCCTTTTTGATCCGCTGCCTATTCTTTTTCTTTCTCTGACTCTAATGACCTTTGCTATGAAGTACTTGGCTGCAAGCTATCAAAATTCTGATTTCTTTGTTCTTCATTCAAGACCACTTAGACACTACTTGAAAATTTTTAAATTTCTTCACCTTCTACAATTTGACTATGTAAATCATCAGTACTATGATGATTATACAAAATTAAAGACTCTAAATCATTATGTACAGAGTGAATGGGGTTATTTTTGGGTTTTTCTTTGTTATTGATCATGTATTTCATTTTCAATTCCCACTATAGCTTCCTAAGTTGACCAAATACCATAATTGTACCATATAAAAAATCAAGTTATAGAGTATCCCTTTATTTGGCTCCCCAAGACAGTGAAAGAAGCATGGCATACCTTGGAGGTGTGTCGACAACTACAAGATCCATCAACACATTTTTGGTAGGAATCTGATTAATAGAGACCACCAAGTCCTTGATAAGACAAAGGCATCTAAATCAACCTTAATCAAAATAAGACAGGTCATGATAGGGT